>CM056171.1:20032510-20180199 GCA_029691765.1 Entomobrya proxima
TCGGCGAACGGGGATTCGGTGTTCGGCGAACGGGGTTCTACCCAATGTTGACAGCAAAGTGATATGACTATGTTCACTTTGAAGCGTTTCTTTCGTTCGAGTACCTCTGAGTCAGAGCCTCTGTTTTAATTCAATTCGGAAATTATCATTAGTTCGATTTTAATATGCTCATCAATTTTAACTCCATGAAAGTCTATGAACTATGTACATGAAATTCATATCATGAATTACTTCTCGCGACAATTTTAGTATTTTTTAATATTTTTTAAAAATTGAAACATTCCGATTCATTTTATTTTATAGCATAGCAGCAGAAGCGTTGTCTATCATGCAAACTTAATTTGCAACAGTTTAGGGTAACGCTTCCAGTTTTCCAGCTAAAACTACTATAAGATATTCCAACTGCCTTTTCTGGTTTTGATTAGCTTGTTCTCTTAGTCGTTTTTGTCTTTCTTCTGACTGCATTTCCTCTCGTCTTTCCTGGCAACGTCGCTTTAATAATTGTGCCACTTTCTCCGGAACGTAAAGTTCTGCAAGGGCTTTGTGCAGTTCGGCTGTTGTGTCGTTAGAAATTCCCAGAGAATAGGGTTCAAGTTTGCAAGCCAAGTGGGTATGTGCCATTTGGTGGGGAAGTAGCCTATTGCCTATCAACTTCATTAATTCAGGTTCGCTTTGTAGCAAAAGATGCTGATATTCATTATCACAACTAATGAAGTTTGTCAGCGGTCGTATCTCATGGGTTGGCGTGAATGATTTGAGTATTGGGTCATTGATAAGCATAATTATCTTTTCAATATTCTTTTCTTGTTTCTCTTTAGCTACAGTGCTTTCTATCTTCTCCTTTTGCTGTTGTGTGCGGTAAAATAAGACGAAGGTGGTGGTGGACTGGGAATCCTTGTATTCGCCATTTAGAATACCTTGTATCAAACAGAACAAGTAAAACAAATTTTCGTATGACATCTTTGAGGGGTCATATTCAATGTTCAGAACTAGCGTGTGGTCTCCAAAGTCATTGGGAGTAGGATTCGGTGTAGTTCCTCCAGCAAATCCTAGTTTCAACCGAATCAAGGAGGACATTGCGTCAAACCGTAAACTGGTTACTACTAAACGGTCGAAATCACGTGAAGTTGTTCCAAACGTTGCTTCAGCTCCCTTTATATTCTCCCATTCTGCGTCACATCGATTGGAACTCAGTTCCGTTTCTTTAAAATGAATATCCCAACCGTTGTTCGTACTAACACAGCAACCCATGGCGCCTCAGATTGTCTCCCATTGTCAGATTTTCAGAATCGTTAACTTGTTTCGAAGTATTTTAAAAATTTTGAAAATCTCAAGATTATGCATTATGCCAAAATACCCTCTAGGCAACTTGTTACTGTATTTAGTTGTTGTAGCATTAGAACAAGAATTAATTGTTCATGAAGACTTTTACAGTTTTACAGATGAACTGTGCAGTGGAAAGCAATGACTTTGTTCAGTTTGCACTTGCAGGTGCTTCTTTCGAGTATGTACCTCTCATTCACATTTGGTTGAGAACAGAACCAATTAAATCTTTATGAAATTACATGAACTACATGAATTAAACGTACACATTTGTAATTATTTATGTAGTTATGTTTTTAATGATAGATTTCTCGATTCAATTTGAGTTTCAAACACATGATCACATGACTCAAACAATATTATTGATTATTTTCGAAACTTTATTCAAAATCAATATTTGCCATAACGCAGTCATCCCCCACCAACTTGTACCCCGCATCACAAGGCATGCCAGCAACGGGAGCCACACCAAACAGACAAAACGGAGGTCCCTTTGCCACTGAAAAGCATTTTGGGAAGGGATTAGTGGTTCCCAGGAACTGGACGTATTCACCATCTCCGCAATATCCCTGTGTGTAGGTGTCATAACAAGTGTTGTTCAGTTCAAAGGTGAACTTGTCAGTTTCTCCATTTCCCATTCCTAGCACGATTTCGTTCTTCCCAACAAACGGATCTGGTTTACGAAGACCGTCTTCGGTAAAGCATGGATTTCGCTGGCATTCTGGTTTACGGGTTTGCATGTTGAGCACGTACCACTGACCATCCGGGCAAGGACCCTGGATAGATATTAAATAGTTATTTGTTGCTTAGTTACTAAAATCGGAGGTTATTACGAATCATTATGATATGATCTTCACGTGTCTTGAGGTCTTACCGAACTATAAGCCCAATAGCAATGTCGTCCATCAGGACCAGCAAGTATCATTCGGTTACTTTTTACAATGGGATTACATCCGTCGTCGTTGGACATACAAGCACATGTCCCATAATTCGATCCCTCTTGTCCATGCTTGACATAATAAAATAACTGAAGGTCTCCGCATGGTCCCTTCTCCAGAACTTTGTGACAGGCTGACGTTGCATTATGAAATGCCTCTCCTTCTGGGCATAGGCTGCATGGTAGATAAGCATTGGACAAGAGTGTGTAGTTGCCATAATGTAAAATTAGTGGTTTGTAATTGTCAAAAAGTATTCTAACGCACCTTTTCCCCGTTTGATTCGTTGGGTCACGGATACCGAAAGTTTCTTGAATGCCAGATGTGGAGGGTGAGCTGTTCGTGTCTATTAAATAGAATACTTTGTGAAACAGCAAACCTGTCACCGATTGCACTTTTTTGTACAGGTTTCAATCACAATTCAAAATTAAACTAATTGAAAACTAACTAATTAAAAACTTTCAAGCTTGCTGCACAGAAAAACTTTAATACATTATGCTATGCATTACCTACCTGGAATTAGGAAAGATTCCGAGAAATGGGGCATTATGAGACCGGCAACGACTATTGCAAATAGCGTAGGTCCCGTCAATGGGTAGATTTTATTCTTCAGCAACTCCATTTTTGTATTAAAATTATCAGATTGACTAGAGCACTGTAGTGATGATGAAACGAATATGCCTGATGCTTTGCAAAGTTGAAAGTGACCGAGAGTTTTTGAAAGGTTTCAAATATATATTATTCAATCTGTATGATGATCGTGGGCGGCATCAGTGTACGAATGACGTTAGATGGAAGGAAATAACATTACAAGGAATATTTCCCATAAATAAAGATAAATGTATAATGTGTGCAAATTGAATAAACACTACCGCCTACACTACGATCATTAAACCTTTTCTGGAATCAAATGACACGTTTTGGAAGGAACAAACAGTTTTATAACTACAAATTTTACGTAAAGACTTTAATAGGTTTTTCCGATGTCGTACACCAAGAAGCGTCGTCTTATTCCTAAAAACACATAAGCGAAACATCTTGAATCATCACAACTGTTTATCTGGTAGCAAAAAAGGATTTAACACCTGCAATTAACACCTTCTTACTAAAACACACAACATTTGCCTTCAAATTACAGAATTAAAGTGTTGTAAAAATGACGCGAGATGCGGTTCAGCATCAAAGACGATGATTCCTGCGTCAAAGACTCCAGCAAATACTGGTTATTGACAATATAGACAGTGAAATACTACATCATGCTGAATGTTTTCGGAATATGGAGCCGTGTCATTCAAATAACTTTAATTGCAGCAATTTAGAACACATGAGATTTTGGATCTACCGTATACCTTGACCTACCTAACGCGTTCAATATTACTCTGTCACCGACTGATAACCAATAATCAATGCACACAAAGCCCATTAACAAGCAAACAAATTCACGGTAACAAAAAAGATATTCGTTTATTATCTTTTGTTTATAGTTTATATATCATTGGTTAATAGAAAATGCTTTAACGAGGAATTTAAAACAAAATACTTGGATTTAGCACTTAGTCTTTCAGTATTTCAGAATCCATTCAGTCCCACCGTTTGGGCATATCTGAGGTCCTGCCAAAGCTTGGGGCGGGTCGAGGCAAAATTCTTGGAGGATTGTTTCTGGAATATTAATACCAAACAAATAACAAAATTATAATTTCTGAATACAGTTTAGAAACAAGAGAGATTCAAATTTCATTTCCTTTCAAAATGGGATTGTATTTTGAGGTTTTACCCAGATTGTCCCAATCCAGCATGATTATCCATTTTGGGTCCGTTATACAAATGGTTGAAGCTTCCACCATTGGTGATATACTTGTTGTAATAAAACCAATTGTATGGACGCTCGTCAGAATCATACGAATCCTCGTCCCTTCTTCGGACTTCTTCCGGCTGCACCCATTCTGCACTTTCCCACCGGGATTCTCTATCCGGGCTTATGGGATAATAGTCTTCCTCGTACAATAAGTCATTTAGCTGCCTTCCGCCCCTTGCTGATTTACCTGAAAAATATTTTGAAAACACTACACTCTACGTAGTTGAATATTTTCCAGAAAAGTGCAAAATTGACTTGATAAATTTACCTGAATCCCGATAAATTGCCAGAGAGTATGTGCCACTAAACAGCGTACATAACACAATAACCAAACAAAATTGTTTTAGAACCATTTTTCAAGCTGCCAATGTGCCAACAAAAACTTTAACTAAAAAATTGATTCAAAGCGTCAGGGAAATGATGATCGAAAGAAAAGAATTGACTGAAGAATAGATGGATTTTTTGGCGTTGTGTGTGTAGTGTGTAATGTTTATCTTCACAGCCTGGTATTTGAGACCAACAACGCTTTTTCCTACAAATTAAAACATTTCTTTGCATGTATATCTTGTAGTAGTTTTATATAGGTATACATTCGGTTCAATAGGCTTCTGAGCGAACTATTTTCAAAACATAAACTTTGCAAATTTGAGCAAGATTTGCAAATTTACTAGAACGTAAACTATACTAGAGATGTGATAGGGTTTTTATACGTGCTCCATATACTGCGACATAGCCTAGACACGTATTCTTTCTGATTTTATTTGCAAATAAGAATCATTTCCTTTTCTACAAAGCTTTCAAAGATAACATAGTTCGGCCTTCGTTTCGGATACATGAGCAAGCGTACATATACATGTATGCCAGGTCAGAACTCAGATATAAAAGCTGTATCGTTCAAGATGAGGTTCACCGAATATCACTCATCCATGGTCCACACAAAGCGCATTTTAAATTTTTTGCAAGACCTTTTGCAGGTTTTGCATACATACCTTGCTTCATATTTCTACGTTCTAATGTAGTCTTTAAAAAAGATAAATGCCAGACAATCAGAGACGTAATTTAAAATTTTGATGATGATACATATATGAGCTTTCTTAAAATTGTAATGTACGTTTAGAACAATAAAAAATGGCCAATTAAGCGGAAGGGAGATATGAGAGTGGGGGACGAGGAGTTATGCTGCATTCATATTCGTACCTACTTCTATTTATGAAAAATGTTATAAAAAATTCAGAAATCTGCGAACCAGTTTCTGACAGGCACGGATGATTCCAAGCGTATACACTTTATGCTTCACACTCAGCTCAGCATGCATTTGCGTTCTCAGTAGTTTGACTTTAAAAAATATAATAAAAAATATGAGAAGTCAAACTGACCGAGCCGGACTTAAAACGAAATCCTGTCTGGCAATTTACCATTTGATTATTACATAATCCACCATGTAATCTTAAATTTTTATGGCAGCGTTAGCAGAAGTTATACTCGTTTGTATTGAAACATTCGGAGAAATGAGTAACGTACATATTGTTGTTATTCAGAGTACAGATAAAGCATAGGTCCAGAATTTGAGTAAGATGCCATATAATCATGTAACATTTGACGTGCTAGGATGAATAAATATCTTTAGTTTTAAGAGAAAAATTTAATTATAGAATGTAAATTAGGTGATGAAACGCAGTGCAACATACATATGTGTTAAAAAGCAATAATGATATTTATTCCATTTATTGGCAGTTATCAGCATTTTAAAATGATATATTCTACTCCCATTTGTAGTGCTTGTAACATCAACCAAATGGTACGTATAAAGAATACAAGTTCTAGCTCATTCTATTCGTTTGGGCAGAAAACATATGAAGTTGTTCGCACATAATTTTTGTTCATGGTAAATATTTTATACTCTTGCATAACTATCTATATAATCAGCAACATAGTTCCAGTTTTCAGTTCTTTATTTCCTTTTATATTGAGCAAATGTATAATATATCCCTTTTGCTTTACATGCTTGCTTTGAAATACTTCCCAAGTTAAAGTGTATCGTCACGACATTCACGCCACAGATCACACGCATTGGGTTTGATTAATTATCGGTATTGCCACTCGTCTGATCTTCCGTCATGCGATCAAGTTCGTGTCAGGCATTAATCAAATAAACAAATTACTTTTCCGTAATGCCACGTTCCATATTACTAGGTCTAGCCTTCCGGGACGCCGGAAACTCGCATGCACAAAACCTACAAAGTTACATATTATTTTCTTTATTTCCCTCAGCAAACCTAAATATTCTACTTATACTCATTTTACTGATAGACGGAAAAAGTAGTGTAGTTTTACAGAATTATGAATTGTTTGTTTTACCCACGGTCCAAATCCATTTTCGTTTAGGAACTCAAATATTAGTAATATTGGAACACATCCCTAATAACTGTTCATAACTGAACCGAAGTTTATGACAAATCTATTTTTAGCTTTTATGTTATTATGTCGCTCCTTTAACTAGCGTAGTTTGCTATTAGAACATAATAAAATGCTAAAGCAAATAGCCATCATGTGTACAGCTATTAGAATTTAGGTTATTGCATTAAACCGTAAGCCATCAATACATAAAAATGGGCGTTGCTAGAATTTGCAATCTCTTCTGTTCTGTTACTATAATGTTTGGTTCATATGGTCAGAATTACGTCTCCCATTTGACATAAAATCTATCGGGAGATAATTCCGGTTTGCGGTTCCCATTTCCCAAATTGTCTAGCTGAATGAACATCTATGTATATTGGCCATTAAAGTAGTTCTTCTATAATAAGTCAAATAACAACTTGGCTATATATCTAGTGTGGTCTTGGGACAAAACTCTTGTCTATCAAGAAGACCGTTAGTCTCAGTCTCATTGCTAGTTTCAAGAAAACTTGCACTACTTCCATTTAGAGTGACAACGTACAACATTGTAATTTATCCTGTGGTTATTAGGCATATAGCATATTGCACAAATTTTGTTACTTTTCGAATGTTTCATAGATAAAACACGAGGCTTCGGGTTTCCTTCCTGGCTTCGGAAATCGAATACGCTCTACTCGCTACGAGGACATGGCCATATGTACAAAATGATCTGTATGAAACATTCCACCGATCCCGAACAGACACGGAGGCATGTTTTTCTTTTTGAATTCAAAATAAGAAATAAATTCTTAATAAAAGTTTGCATTTGAGAAATACAATACTGCAAGACAATGTCAATGCTCTTCAAATAAGTATGTTAATGGGAATATTGACAACAGCAAAAGGGTAGAAACTTACATCGCACCGCCTTGATCCTTAATCGTGAATTTACTACATAAATGGAACCAGTAAAAATATAAGTTGCTACATGTTGGTTATGGCAGATTACTAGATTTTTATTTTGTATGAAAAATGTGATCTCGAGACCCTTTCAGCCTTTCATAATTAAGCTGGTGTGAAAGCAAACTGCCAAGTTTACTGCGATGGTGTGAAAAGGCCAAAAGCAAGCCAAACCTTGTATGCTTTGAGTAGAGTAAGAAGATTACACTCATAATGAGCTATTAATTGGTCTGCAAATCTTTGGCTTGTTAACTGCTTCTACCACCACCACACACTTTTACATTTCTACTTTTACTCATGTTAAAATTTTTATGGCTTATTCCCTAGTTTTCTATTAGCTATGGGCTATTTATTACTTTGCTACCTCATTCCAAACTTGCAAACTTGAGGGATATGTTGTGCCCTAGTTATTTCTTTTTTTCGCCAGTGTTTCTGAAATCCTTCCAAAATAAAATGACATCGCGGATTTACTGTGATTTACCCATGTCTCTTGACTCTCTTGACATGCCACCTCTGGCACGTAGCTGAAGGCTACAGCTGCATCTTCTCCTATTTTTTGCGGTGTTTTCTGTACCATTGCAAAAAACTGCAGTTTCAATAGTCAAATCAAAATCACTGGTCCTGTCTCAAGTATTCCTGTCTGAAAAATCCTGTGATGAGTCCCGCCGAGCGAGGTGTGACTCTGACTCTCTTCTCCTGGCTTGTCATTTGTATTTCTTCTCGTGTGAAGTGAAGGAGAGATTGAGACGACAGATATATTGTCGGGTTGCCTTGCTTCTTCAGGGGCTACCCCAACAAATAAAAAATAAATAGTAAATATATTTCATTACTGACACATATAACAGTGTACGCATATTTGATTTAAAACCGCATATTGTTCGTTCGGGTTTTTGTGCAAAAAAATTTGCAGCTAATAGGTACGTCCATGAATGCATATCCTTCCCGTGCTAATTGCGAAATTTGTTTTGCCATTTCATTCTAATGCTCATTTACGTTCCGTTTCTCACGATTTCTCTCTTGTTGCTGTGATGTGCTCAAAAGACTGAGGCTGAAGTGATTCGGTTATTATCCGTCCGCATAGCACATCATCCTTCATCATGACCACATCATCCTGCTTGACAAAACTATAGCTATTGTAGTAATTGGCATATTCCAACATATACAGTTATACGCTCATATCAACAAATTTTGCCAACAAACTTTTCGTTTATTTTCTTTACATGTAAAAGTTGTAGTCAAATTCGCCAACAAAGTTTTTAGCACAGAGTGAAATAACAAACAAAAGAACAAAGTGTTCTGTCTGAGTAGAGCTGAAAGAGAACATTGAACGGTTAGCCAAATTCATGCATGCCAAAATGCGATATTTGCAGAAAAAACTGCATCATGTAATTCTTTTTTACTAGTTTGCCATTTACCTACTCTATCCATTCACATTCACACAATTATTATGCATTGTGCTCTATATATCCTAAAGAAACTAGACTGTTCGTTACTTTCTATGCACCAAAATAAAATACACAGATTAGATCTCTGCGGACCAAGAAAAAGTTCAGAAACTGTATAGCAAATAGCGTATCATTTTAGGGACAAATAATTACATTAGCATTTGCTCTTTTCGACCCTCCCGATAATAATACTGCGCTATTTCCTGTGTGCAAGATGGATGGAGTGAATGCAAAAAATATACAGTACCATATAGAAAATTATCCTTTATGCCACAGCAAACACACTTTTTAGTCCGTACTAAACTATTACTATAAACGATAAGTTAAAGAAAAAGGCCAGAGAACATAAAAAAATCTCTGGCTTCTCATTCACTTTTTCCCTTTTTTCCAACCTCATATCCGTCCGTCCACAATCCATATAATAATTCGCACAACCAGAGAACAAGAACAAAACGTGTAATAATTATACAAAAACATAAAAACATAAGCCACGCCAAACTAATAAACATACAATTTTTCATATTTTCTCCTTTCCTTTTTCGTAGTTTGGCATTCCCAACACACAGCACTGCTTTCGAGCTTTCATTTTCATAAAAAAACGTGAGCTAACATAAAACAGAAAAAGACTGAAAGCCTTTTCTGATGGTGTATGGTGGAGTTGGAGTGAGAAGAACGGGTTTGTGCTGGTATTTTGGTATGGAGTGCGGACAGCCAAGCCAGCGCAAAGAAAAATCGCTTTTCTTTAATTTCTTCTTTCATGTCATAATAAATGCAGTCTGTGTTGGTTTTGACATAGTGCTTATATAAAAAAAGGCTTGACTGTTGTATATAAGCGTTGTTGCCTCCACGCTGTGCCGTTTTCGACACTTGTGTCCGTGGCAGTGCCGTTAAGGATAAAAAATGTACAGGTGTCTTGCGCGCATATATAGCACTTTGGCTGGGATGTTAAATAGTGTTTAAAAACAAACTTTTGCTTTCATTAGACTTTTGTATATAAAGCAGTTATTTTTTTAAAAGAAGATAAAACTGCAGTATGAAAAGAAAAAGAAATCTCAGCAATGCATATAGAGGACAAGTGAAACCAAAAAGAACATACTAATTTCCTGCCTTCCCTTTTTCAATTTTAAAGCATTCCACTATAATAATATTTTTAAATGAGAACAAGTCTTGTGCCTTGCCTCTAATCCTAAAAATATTTGCACTCTTTCAACGAATTTCCAATGTGCTTGTAATCAGCGAATAATATTGTAGCGTGAAACACTCAGCAGCAGAGAATTTCTATGCCTTTTTGCAATGTTGCAAATCTTGTAAATTCCACATGCGTTGATTTTAATAAGCTATTTTAAAGGAGGATGTTTTGGACGGACGAGAGAAAAAGACCAACGAACGACGACGTGCATTAGTCATGCTATCTAAATCTTCATGATGATCATCATCAACATCATGAAGACGTTAAGCCCAACGCTAACAGAAACCGTACACTGCTTATTCTTATTCTGCGTTGCAAATTTTGCTAAAAACAGTTTCAAGTAATTTATATCTGTTATCTGGTAGTGGTGCGCTGTGTGCAACGGTGACTGTGTGCCATGTGTGCATATTGCTGTTGATATCGTTAATATATTATTATTGAAGTTTTTTATGTTATGACGGTCTACAAGTATTTTTATGATGTGGGTGGTGAACATGTTATTGGTGGAGGAGAAACTAAAGAAGCTTCTTCTTGGTGAACTCAGAAAAGTAATAGCATCCTCACAAGCCCATCATCATGATCACTATGAAATTCAATCTGAATCAGAAACACAGACCGTTATTATTCTCCTAGCAAATGGGAAGCTGGTGCTGTCCGCGGAGAAAACGAAGACGCATGACCCTGAGAACATCTTTGCTTATTTATTCTTACCAGCGATAAATAATTTTAGCGAAAAAATGAGGAATATTATTTCCCCGGTTGACTCAAGTTGTACCGCTGTTGCTGCTTTTCCTGTTTTTTGTCTAGCTAAATTTTTGCAGTTGTGTCAGTTTCCTCAAAGTGGCCATCACTTCTGGTCGTTGTCGGCTGAAAACTCAAAGTCATTTGAATGTGCTTCAGTTCAAGTGAGAAAGTTGGAAAGAGACAGTTCATGTTCCTCTGCTAACTACATTTGCACTTCAAGCTGAAGTTTATGAAAACTTCGTTGTGACAAACAAAATTATGTGATGAACTAAGTAGCTAATTAAATGTGATAATTAAATAAATTATTCTTATAAAAACCTTTTATGACTGTTGCTTTTAAGGCAAAAAGTTACAGTGGGTTTACATGATGTAAATTTGTTAAGTTTGTTTTGTGACATAACACTTATTCTTGTCCAGAACCAAAGTTCAGTGTACATTTCCCATTGTCAGTTTCTTGCCCAAAAGCTCTGACATCATCTCCTTGTTCATCATGTCATGCTTTACCTTTCCAATTTGTCAGTGTCGAGGCACTGTCTTTGTCAAAATCTGGTGGCAGGTTCTTTTCATTGCCATCTTCTCCACGATTATTGTGATGATTCACAAGAATATGTTCTTGGCCGGGTTGCATGTCACAATTCCGTGGACGCTAGTGCCAATTCTGGGTGTAGCTACTGGAATGCTTCTCGTATTTCGAACTAACACTGCTTACGACAGGTACAAATCTAAAAATCAAAATTTGTTTCTGCACCCTATTATGAAAGTTTTGCATGCCCAAATGTTCTAAGTCGTGATCAAAAGAAAAACTCCATTAGATTTTTGTATTTCAAACATAGCAGGCTATTTAATTAGCATTTTAAAAGAAAAGAAAAATGAGAAGCGAAAGTGCATTCCATTCTCTTAGCATCAACCAGCAATTCTTTTAGACATTCACGAATGGATGAAAGGGTGCAAAACAAACAATTTAAAAATGCTGCATATATGAATAATAAGTAGCAATTATGCAAGCCCATGTCCGTTTTGCTAAGTATTATGTCAACGCGTTATGTTTCGCTATGCTTTGCAATCTTAATTTGTAATTAGAAACTCTTTCCATTACTATTTTTTTTCTAAAGATACTGGGAAGCCAGAAAACTGTGGTCTTCTATGACCACCGCCACTCGAAACCTTTGCCGGAATATTTGGGTGGGCATCAAAGAGCCTGAGGGGGACAACCCAGAGTCCAGAGTTTTAATTGAAAAGATATCCGCATTGAATATTCTCGCTGCATTTGGCTACGCCACGAGAAACTATTTACGCGGCGAGTATTCCTATGAGGATCAGGATCTCAAACAGCTTCTGCGTCATGTTCCAAAGTTTTACAATATTGACTGCAACTGTAATAATAAAAATAAGCGGGGACGCTCGTCCACGTCTACAAAGGGCTCGTTGAGTGGCGAAGACCTTGATGCGCTTGGCTGCGTGATGCTCTGTAGATCATGCTACGCCACAAAGAAAACTTACAAATTTACAGCGTACGAAGAGGAAACACCGACAAATATTCCAATGGAGTTGAGCTATCTTTTGGCAGCGTACATCAAAAATGCCAATTCAAGGAACTTGATTGATCCATCTCTCCTTGCCCCGTTAAATAATGGTACAATAATACTGCGAACCTTTCGCTGAAATCTGCTTTAGTCAGTATCGCAGATTAAAAGTAGAATATTTATGTAGGAACTTAATCTCAACATCAACATTTTTTGTATCCATGCTTTAGCACTGAATTCCTTGGTTGACTGTTTAACCGGCTTTGAACGAATTTTGAGAACGCCAATTCCGTTGGCGTACTCGGTACACTTGCACCATGCCACGTGGATTTACTTGATAACCCTGCCTTCCCAGCTTGTAGAAGCCTTGGGGTGGGGTACAGCTTGTGCCACGTCGCTGGCAGCGTTTTGCCTGTTGGGCGTTTTGGAAATTGGATGGGAGATTGAGAATCCATTTGGGAGAGACCACAATGACTTGGTATGAAATGTTTTAAATTCGTTTGTGAAATGCAAATTGGTAGATCTTTATGCATTTATGATCTTTAAAAGTAGAAATACTAGAAATATTATGTAGATGTTGAATGTAATTTTGATGTAAATTAATAATGCAAGCCGCGAGGTAGCAATGATTTGGTATGAATTTAAAAATGCTTTTCGTAAAATATTTTAAAGGTTATTAGTACAAATGGATGAATTTTAACAAAGTAGTTCTGATTCCTTTAAAAAGCCACTGGATGACTTTTGCCGTGTGACACATCGTGAAATACAGAAAATCATGGGAAGAAAGGTCCCATCCACCGACATTTGGCTATTCTCTCCGCAAAATCGTCCGTTGGCTCCAGCCTGTGCTAAAAACGCTATAGAGTTGGCCCGACTGCCGCCGGATGATTTGCGCGCACTGATGAAAAGGAATCCTTACGAAATTCGAAAGTACTTCCAGAATTATGCGTATGTTCCTGACGAGCAATCAGAGAAGAAAGCAAACGCAGCCAACTTTGAAGCTAGTCCGTCACCTTCAACTTCTGAACAGAAAGGTTCAAAGAGCAACTTGGAAAGCAGCAGTGAACCAAATAAGGCTTCCTCAGAAAGCATTTCCAAAACTTCGAAAAATTCAAAGGACGATGTCAACATGGAGGATGTTGAGGAGGAGGAAGAGGCTGAAGAAGGTGAAGAGGAGGGTTCTGGTTCTGCCGACATCAGTTCAAAGCGGGTTTCCTTTGCCCTTCCCGACGAGGAAGAGGACGAAGGTGAAAATGTAAAGGAGCTTGATGCTGACGAGGAGGAAGAAGAAGAAGAGGATGAGGAGGAAGAAGAAGACGAGGATGACGAGACAAAGGATGAAAAGTCTCAGGGAACCCAGCCAAAAAAGGTGGACAAGGATAAAGGGGAGAAATGAGGAAAAGAATGAATGATTTAAGAAAAATATTTGTTTATGGCAAAGTTTCTAACAAGACGTGAATAATAATTTCAAAAATTTTAGTCACGCCTTTTCACTGGATATTATAATATTCAAAATATTCAGACTAGTACACTAAAAGTCACGAAAAATGACGTGTGAAAGCAATTACTGATGCTATTATTGCTGATGTTGCTTGCTTTTTGATGCTGGTGATGATGATGGTGTTGCAGTAAAAGAGCTAGTTGTAAAAAAACACGGAGATCAAGCGTGTTAAAATTTTGTACACAGGCCAAGTTAACAAGAAGCTAAAGAATGTGTGCATAAATAACAATATACACTGGGTAATAATAAAAAACATTGAATAGAGAGCATGTTGTTTGTACCAGAAAGTATGTTTTTTTAAATAATAAATAATAATTTACTATCTCGCATTAAAGTTTTTTGTAACGCTCCGCTAATCAAAAGAGTATGTATTATAATGTAACACATGTGTGCTTTTTTTGCTTTAGTTCTCGAAAAAGAAATCAATTATATTTATAGCCGATTATAGTAACAGTAATACCATTATATTATATCAAAAAAGAATGTTTGACAAAAGTCGTTATTATTAATAAATGGTTCAAAAATGTGTAGAGTATAGCTAGTCAATAATAAAAAATATTTTAAAAGGGTTCAATAAAATTGATGTTTTACTTCTGATCGTCCCATAAAAATGTCACCACCGGTGTACTAAAACATTTCTCTTCCGGTTTGTTTGAAAACCGTATTTTTTCTAAAATATAAACCACAAATGCTAATATGCCACCCGCAGGAACAAAGAGAAGCACTACACATACACTTCTCAAGGTTAAGGGCTTGGTATCACTGTCATCCTTGGTCTCCAACTGTGTTTTCAACCTTTGGTAAATCTTGGACTTTTCCTTTGTTTCTTGACTAACCTCCTTTTCCCAATATTCCACCCCTGACTTTTTCAATTTGATTGTTTCCTCTTCTGCAAACCGAGAATAAATGCCAGACTCGCAAATGGCTGAAATAATGGGGGAAAACGTATCGACATAAATAGAATCTTTGGGAAAGGCAAGTGTCATGTAGGACAAGGCAATGTGGTCTTTGGAATGGACAAGGGGATCAAAGAGAGTGCTAATGGTTAAAAATTTAGCCACAAGCATGGCCGAGGGTGGATACCAGGAACTACAAGTTTGCTTGTAATTTAGTACCACTTCTTCCAAACATCCTACACGATCTTCCGTCAATTTAAGGCGTTTGGAAATGCGAAGAATTTTAGGGTCAGTGGATTTTAGAAAGTGTTCCAATTCAAGTTCTCCAAATGAGTATAGTGTGGACTTGAAGTCTGTTCGTTCCGATAATTCTGGATGCGTTAATGGGATAGCATCTTCCGGTGGAAATAACAGATTTTTTCGAAGTGTCGATCTGTATCCCGTTCCTATTACCAGCGCCGCTAGAAACCACATGCCAGTGACGTATCTCATGATTCCACTGGGTACATTGGGAATATCCTGTTCCAGAAGGACTGCAAATGGAAGTTGTATTCCAGTTTCAAAGACACTAGGTGTCCATTTGCAACCTTCCATTTTGAACTTTATTATAAAGAAGAGTCCACAAAATGCCAGAAAGGAGAAGAACACACACGCCCATACTAAAGGGGTCAATGGAAGCAGAAATCCATACCATTTTGGATCCTTTCTTGGATAATTTGTCCAAAATACTAGTATTGCTGTGTCTATCCAAGGAGAAAATTCCATTTGAGAGCCCCAAAGATACTCTGGACTTAGACAAATGGAAAGATCACATTCGCCATTCAATACACAGCCCGTAGTGCCTTTCCAACTTCCGTTTTCAAAAGAGGCATACGTATCTAATTGTTCAATGTCTAGCGTGTAGTTAAATCTTTTCATAGCCTCTTTTTGAATCTGCACAAAACTTCCTGTAAAATTGACCTGGTCATTACTTCCTCTGCTTTCAATATAAGCCCAGTGAAAGATCTCGGATTGCCCTGTTTTCAAATGACGACCACGTAACAAACCACCCATACTTTTTCGAATTGGAAGCGTATCAACAGCAGAAACTGATATGTAGGCAGATGGGTTAGTTTTGTCAAAAATTAACGGATCCGTAAAGATGTCTGATGGATTTGTTTCACAAAGAAAGTATTTATCACGCAGACCTTTAACAGTGTGTAAATTTAAAAGTGTCTCCATTTCATGCTTGGTATTGACCACGAAAATTGTTCTGTCAAGTCTTTGGTTTATGGTCTTTTCAATCAGTCGATTCAAAGAGTTCAGTTGTAGAGTTAAATCTAAAATATGAGCAATAACAATGTAACGAAATCTTTCAATTTTTCCTCGGATTTTCCCCGTTGTAAGACTATTTTCATCCGGGCTCTCTATAAAAGGCTTATTATTTCCAATAAGCAACGCGTAATACTTTTGCTCATCCTGGGATTCAATTCCACTAAGAGCGGTGTTTTGTATTGAAGCTATAAAATCAGTGGAACTTTCACTAGAGTTATTTTCTAATGTGAGATAACGAACCGTCATAGGATTTGGTTGCAATTTTACGTTAAAGTGAACTAAGCTTATGAATTTAGCTTTTAAAGTACTAGAAACTGTTGAACCAACACGTCCGTTTATCAGTGACAAGCCATGTGACAGTAGCAACGCATATACAGATCCGTAGTTCCATCATGGCTTAGTATCAGAATTTCTAGTTTCAAACTGAATAAGAAAGTATAAAAGTTTTTGGGAAAAAGATAATGTTCATGTAGCAAGCAAAAACCATACAATGTAGGTAAAGAAAGACTACTACTGTAGACATTGAAAAGGAATACATATTTCTTACAGTTTGCCCAGTTTATGTTTGTTTGGTCAGTTCGGGTGGGGTCTTACAAATACATTTTAATAATTTTGTACTTCGTGACATTTTCATATATTTAAGAAGCGTGACAGACAGTGACATTGTTGAATGTCAGTACTATCATCGAAGTAGTATGAACAATCTGTGACTGACTATTTAATAGGCGAGATAGTACATAAAAATCGAGAACTGTCTAATAAAATTTTGAAATAGCTAAAGTATAAACATTTTTGCCTTAATAAATTTAGGCATTTCTATCTTAACTGCCTATTACTGATATTTTTGAAGTACTTTGCAGAAAATGTCCTGTACGCCTATACTTTATTTGATTGCACCATTTTTCATTCCTCAGCGAAAGAAGTGAAAGCCCATACGTCTTCTTTGGTTATACCCGAGACACTTGAATTTAATGATAGAGATAGCGTGACATAGTCAAGTGTGTCTAAATCCAAAGGTTTTAAATAGCATGCATACACAAGATGTTAACATTATTGATGAGCCATTCCTTCTGGAGTGCAATAAATTATGCGACAGGTTAAAAAACATGTTTAATGAAGCTCTGTAATCCAAACTGTTATGTAATCTTTTAAAGTATTGTATTCGAATTCAAGAACTTTCTCTAGATGACATGGTGTGTTAAATTGTTTTCTTCATTGCCTCATTAGAATCAGTTCATTTGATTAAAAGTTTCTTGATGGTTTATCTGTAAAATATTCGTTTGACAATATCATGTATTTCCTTCATGCAATAGTTATTTCCCACCCACTCACTACCTATACATTTTACACTATCATTGCCATATTTGTAACTTCCAACATACCATTTAAGCCCTATGATATCTGTATTACATTATGCGCACCCGCAACAAACTTGTCCTGTATCGGCGTAATTGCTTGCTTATGTCTAAAACTTAAAATGTTCATTTATTCAAAGGAGCCACTCCAAAAAGTTTACCTTTCCATTTTCTGTCGGAATCCCTTAACAAAATGCCTTTCCTTCGAGTTACATCCGTGGTTGGTTGGATCAACGGCATTTTGCTTCTAGATCGACCCTGGGGTGTTCCCAGATTTACTTCCTGGTTTTCCCTGTCCACCCTAATTTCTCTAGGCGTGCTCGTCCTCGTTGTGTCCTTAACCACAGATATGATCATAAACTACAGCGATTTCGTGGACCTGACCGAAAGAAATCCTCTTGGCCGGTACATTGCAAAAATTTCCTCAACACACCGGTGGCTATTTTATTTTTTAACCCGGTTCATCTTTCTAATAAACGCGAAAAAGCTTGCCAATGTATTCACGCGTTTGTACTTTTATCCCATGAAGAAAGGAAATGTGCTAAAGAGAAATCTTAAATTTTTTGATTGTCTACTCATTGCACTTTCTTACATTTGCGCGATTATTATTGCCATCAATGCTACTGCCATTTTAGTAAAACTATTGGAAAGAAAGCAGAATTTCATGTTGAACGCTATTGGGGCACTGGGATACGGCATCATCGTCGCAATACTGGGCATTCTTCCAATGGGTCTTAGTGACACAATACCTTTTGCTCTTGTTATCGCCACTGTGCGAGCAATTTTGCGAATATTCAAAGAGTTTTGTGCTGATTTGGAAGCATTTCTTTTAAAAGAGCATGAATTTCTGGGTTCACAATCTTCTGTAGTACCAAAAAGTAAGGTAGCAATGTACTCCGGAAGCCTGCTGGATTTGGAAAATGAATTTAAAAGATTTGTGCACTATAAAAGTCCCACCGGAAGCACAGTGTTTAATGCAGAAACCAATTTCAAACATAACGTGGTTTGCAATCCCCAAACTCGAGAAGAAATTGTTAGCAAGTTTTATGACATGATGGACATTTTTGAAAGGGCTGGAAAGGTCATCTCTCCATTTGTATTTATTCTACTTGTTGTGGCCACTGTGGAGCTGGTGGCAACGGTATCTGCCGTTGTGGTCATTGGTCATCAAGGCCCGTTTCTGGTAAATGATATTTTCGTTTTGATGAAGGTTGCTGTACACATGTGTCTTTTGCAAGTGGGACATCGAATTAAAAAGACGGTAATATGAATAAAAATCCTGGTGCTTGTAAAAGTGGTGCTAATGACCACTGTATTTTTAAAATTTATAGTTGGAACAGGGGAAAAATCAAGTAAGAAAGTCATTTATTCTATCTTCAATGCGACATGAAATGAGGGATGTAGTGACCGCTTTCCTGTGGTGGGATTGGAAGCTGTCAGGATTGGGATTTTTTGATGTGGATCGACGTCTTGCAGCTGGGGTATTCACAAGCAACCAATTTAATTAATATAGTAGATAAACCTGTCTTTCATTTCAAATGTAACTGATATTTAATATTTGTAGACCATCTCCTTACTGCTATCCTATGTCGTAATCATTTTCCAGCTTCAACTTGCCCTTAATCCCTCCACGTTTGCCGATATTCATACATGAGTACAGCCAACCGTTGCAATTATTTGATTCTTCATGTAATTTATTTGATTGACATACGTTTAAACATAAAAAAGATATTGTGGCAGGTGAAGAGTAATAAATAAAATTAAACAATATCTTAGTAATGTATTCTACATAAGTAAGTACATAATATATATCAGTCGAATGTATGCATAATATTATTTGGCAAACTCCACATTTTACATGTTGCATTACCTGCATAATGTTTTTTCTGCGTTCATTCAAACACAACAGTTACACAAACAAATATACATTAATAAATTAGCTTGAGCACTTATTCATCAGTCACAAATAATAAATTAGTGGTTTCCTTCCGTTCCAGCAATTAGCCATAGTGCTTTCCAATTACTTTAGGAATATGCTTGATTTCAAACTGTAACAAAGGCCAAACATTTTTTTACATGCTTAATCGAAGAGAATAAATTGGTTTATGTGGAATTGTATTTATTTATTTGCTCACCTCTGTCATAGCCATGTTTGTGGTTAACTTCACGTATTCCTCTAGTGTACCCACAGGTCTGGTAAAAAATCTTCCTGTGAGTTTACACAGTAGGTCGGGTAATCCGTGGCCGTGACCACAGGGCCGTGCAGGTACATGATATGGCGGTCGATCAAATGGATAACCCTACAAACAACAGACAAGGTTTGTGAACTCCAGGAAAGAAATTTTAATTCATCTAATTTTTTGAATGGCAAATAGCAATTTACCATTGGACGATGGTCTGGGTATCTTCGTCTTGGCAAACCGCAGAAAATGTAGGGTGAGTTGCAACGCTCTGGAATTTCCAGATCTGCGGGGTGATCTGCGACAAAGTCTTCATCAAAGTTTGTCACCATTACGAAGAGATCAAAGGCCATGCCTCCAACTTTTCCTTTGGGGATGAATAAGTGATGTGGCCATCCTGAAAAGAATGAAGTAATTTGTAAAGTAGCTGCTTCCTGTACAAAGCTTTTTAGCATTCAACTTTCTTACCGCAACCACAATAGTCAGCAGCACCGGATGGATCCGGGCCACGTCCATATTCATTTAAACTTCTTGACCATGGCTTTGTCAAGGCATTATCCCTTGAATTTCTAGTTATAAGGTTGCGTCCAACTTTAACTAGTTTTCATGAAAAGTATAATAATAAGTCTGCAGAAAATATTCATCCAAAATTATTTCAATTGCCGGTAGCTTAATAGCTTACGTTCAACTTGAAACGCGTCTAGTTGGAACATTAAGCGTCTTTGTTCTACTAATGGCAGCCGATGGCCATCCTCATTATAACGAGGTGCCATGAAAATTCGCACGGTTCCTTGACCAGATTTACTTTTGGCACATTTTTTTCGATCCTATAGGATTAAACGTTATTTATGAAAATTGTGGGCATTATTAACAGGTCAACGCAACATCTAGTTATAATGAATATCCTGTTTAGTTCTTACAATTGTTATCTGGAACTGGAATGGTGCATGATCCAAATGCACTGCACAAATTTCTGCCTTTTCAATTCCCTTCTCAATGCTTCTATCTACGCCGGGCTCCAACTGGAATTTGTGCTTGATGTAAAACGTGGTTAGATGATTAACCTCTCCTCCACCATGAGGTACCAATTTAACGTCTACCAATTCTACACCGTGCCAATGCAACGGCCACACTCCCTGAAAAAAGATTACATTTTCATAAGTTGTTATTAAGACTCCAAAAATGATTGACATGATTAACTACGTACCCCGTATGGCTTGTATGGAGGTAAAGTTTGTTTGAACTTTTCAAACAAGTTGTCCAAAATGGTGTGATAAGTATAAAAAGCTGAAAAAGAATAAATTGCAATAGAACTTCAAACATCAGTCGTTACAAATTACATTACAATAAGTGCCCTAACACTTCAGCAAAACGTAGCTGTTAAGTGGACAGGATAAAATTTCTTACATGGATCTCTCATCGAAACGCCTTGTTCTCCCATAATTCCTGATGGCAGCTTTTTCGAGTAGTCTGGGTCAGCCGAAAGACCAATCATTATGTGCCCAAGATTATGCAGTCCAAAAGCGTCATAGTAAAGCGGGTTTACAGAAATGTTTGTGGCTTCAATGGTGTTAGCCAAGGGTTGTATTCCTTCGTGGAAACGAATGGGAAGGAATGTCCCACTTGCCTTAAAACAACAAGTTATTCCATTAATTTAACAACCATGAATCATATAACTTTGAAACAAGCTGTTTATCAAATGCGTGCTACCCACCGTCCACAGTCTTCCGAATTTAATAGCTCTGACAAAGTTGTTGTAAAGTCCGACAACGTCATTGATGATAATGTCTCTTGCATAGTCAGGATCGTGAATGTGAAGGACATCCTTTGTTTAAACAACCAATTATTTTTAGATAAGTTTTTATTTCATAGCTTCCATTTATTTATTTTTATTAAAAAAAGCTTACTCTCAAAGGTGTTTGTGCGGGACGTGGGGTCCACCAAGAGTTAGAATTGAAATCTTTCAAGTGGGAGTTATACGGTTCCTCGATTATAGCTCCAGGATACAAACCAAGTTCTTGTGTTCGAGGAAATCCGTTAGACAGTCTTTCTGCATTATACCGCGCTAGCATGGAACGATGCATCATGAAGAACAACTCAGCCTTTAAAAATTTTGTAATTAAATTAAAAATTAGCCATAAAAATCATAAAAACATAAAACCATAAAATCATTAAAATCATAAATAGTTTACCCTTCGGTCACCGTGTCTGGTGGCGTTAACAGGATATGTTTGATGCCTGCGAAGGTTTGAAAAGAATACAAGTGTAAATTTCCAATACGTAGATGGGAAACGAGAATCGGTGTAAGTTAACTAACCAGTAAAAGTGATGTTGATTGACCATCAAGTCCTCCCTCCAGTACCAAAGCTTGTTTTCCACTCCATTATCCAGACCCACAGAACCATCCAGTATAATGCATTTCTACAAATAAACCGTCTCCAGTTACCCCAAGTCATGTTTTGTACTGAGTTTAATTCTATTCTGTAAAAATATTTGTACCTTCTTGTCTTTCTTCTTTCCTTTTCCTTTCTTCCCTTTGCCCTTGCCTTTCTCCTTACTCCTATTTTTATCCTTTCCTTTACCTCTGTTTCCTGCAGCAAAGGGCCCTCCATTTCCAAAAAACCCACCGCCTTGACCTTGACCACCGAGACCACCAAACCCTCCTCCTCCTCCATTTTGTTGTTGCTGCTGCTTATAGCTTCCATAACCATCCCCAATATATCCATGTCCATATCCCAGTGGATGTTTGTTCTTTAGTCTCTCTTCTCTTTCATTTGAATCTTCATCGTCAATTGTCTCATCGTCCTCATCCGTATCATTCTCGTCATCTTCCTCTTCGTCTTCGTCCTCCTCCTCACCCTTTCTTCCTTTCGTGCTTACAGGCAATAACGTCTTTGCCTTGTTTTCCAGCGGAAGTGCTGTCACGTTTCCACTATCTAATCTATGAATCTTTCCTTTCTCCATTACCACCGGCATTTTAACCGTTTTATTCATCGACTCCATGCTAAACGTGTTCGCTCTCTTTTGAAACTGAGACAACGAAGGTGCGTGGTAAGTTGCATTGTCTTTGACTGGCTCATAGTAAGGCTTCCTTCGAACCTTTATCGTTACTCCATGCTTCTTTTTGTAAATTGTGGTACCATTCAGTTTATACATGTCATATTTATTGTGCAGCTTAATATTTTTATACGGATTGATTGTCGAAGTTCCATTAATTCTCAAAGTGGCGCTTCTCCTCCTTCTAGTAGGTAGTAGTCCCCGATATCTTTGCATTTCACCTTCGATAAGATGTCCCGGTATAAACAAATCTGGTAGAGCATCCAACGGATGCGCCAGTGAAAGTCCCAACATGTCTGGTCTTTCAATGGATGCTGCTATCAGCCCATAATACCAGACCTTTGGGTTTACACTGTGGTCATGCAAAAGGGCTCGTGCCAAATGAAGTACATCTGCTGGTGTCTTCTGCGCAGCAAACATTCGTGCCAGGGTGCTCCACGCTTCAATGTGGAAAGGACTCATACTATAGAAAAATTGACCACGAGGACACAAATCGTTAATAAATCCAATTTCCATTCTGTAGTTGGCTTCCACGGAAGTATTATCATCCTCTTCTTCGTCTTCATCGTCTTCCTCGCTACTTCCCGAGTTGTCCTTGTCCTTTCCACGATGTTTGTCCCTCTTTTTCTTTTTATCTTTCTTCTTCTTCTTTTTCTTTTTCTTCTTGTCCTTTTCTACTTTTTTATCCAGACAGTTTTCCAAACCACGGAACAGATCAAGGAATTCTTGTTGCAGATGTTGGTCAACAGCTAAAGTGAGAGAAACAAACAGGCTGTAAAAACGGGGCACCTTGAGACATGGTTTAAAAATACGGTTGACACTTACGAGGTGCAGGAACGAATCTGGCAGGAGCATGGAAAGTAAATTCTTCAGGACCATTCCAACCCCACTTTTCACATTGTGGGCTAAAGTTTTAAAAAATTAACTTTGCATTTTTACAAGAACAGAATATGAATTTAACTGGAATACGTTAATAAACTCGACTTACTACAAAATATGTTCCGAATCCTTGAGAATCCAAGCAAAAAATCTAAAAACGACAAGCAAACAAATTTTAGGAAAATATTGATCGCTGCATACGTAACAATTGAATAAAAGTATTTTAAATTCCTTACAAGTAAATGCCAGCAAAGCTAAGAACTCTGATATAATGATCCTGAGGAATAGACAGGTCTGCATAAAACGTGATAATTTTATCCGCCAAGAATACTAGCACTTTTAGGGTCTTAATGATTGTCTGTTGTATCACGGGATCGATTTTCAACTTGCTTTTGCTAAAAACTCCTTTCAAGCCCTCAATGAGTCCAAGACCTTTCAAAGGTCCGCCGCCATGGCCAATGCCAATTCCAAAGCCATGCCCGGGCTTTTTAAAGTCCCCCGCAAATCCTTTCCCAGGACCAATTCCGCCAAGGGCTTTTAATGGACCAGCAATCGGCTTTTTTATTATATCAAGAGCTTTTAAAGGGGATTTTTCAGGACCAAAACCTTTGATAGGCCCTAAAGGGCCCTTAAAACCGTCTCCACCACCACCAAATCCTTTAATAGGAATAAGTGGCTTGTGTTTAACCACCGCTTTGAATTTTATATCGAATGGCTTTAATGGCTTTTTCAATGCACTGAGAAGTTTCAAAGGACCAGCAAAAAGATTTTTAAGGGATCCCAAAGCAGGGCCCGGTTTGTGGTGATGAAAAGGCTTGTGATGACCAACTGGCCCTGGAGGATGGTGGTGATGATGATCGTGATGTTCCTTTCCCCCAGGACCGGGACCACCTCCTGGACTTGCTGGGCCGGGACCTATTGGACCAGAGCCAAAACCACCAAAGGGTGAACCTCCTCCTCCTCCAAAGAAACCGGATGAAGGACTCGATGATGGTCCATTAGGACCTCCTGGACCAGGACCTCCAGGTCCACCAGGACCACCTGGTTGCTTCACTCTACCCACAAAACCGGCACCTGGAATGTTCACAAGGTTAGAATCGTCAGGCAGCCCTGGATGGTGCTGTTCTAACTCATCAATTGGTCTGCGATGTTCATCTTGAGGTCCGCCATGGCCACCATGAAAGTGTGAAGGAGGTCCTTCCTGTGGACCACCGTGAAAGTTTGGAGGCCCGCCTTCTGGTCCACCGTGTCCTCCATGAAATTGAGAAGGTCCTCCTTCAGGCCCACCATGAAAATGCGGGGGTCCTTCTTCTGGACCACCATGTCCACCGTGAAATTGTGGGGGACCTTCTTCATGGTGAAACAGACCTGGTCCACCTGGACCAAATCCGTTGAAGCCTGGACCACCTGCTGCGAAACCTTCAGGTGGCAGCTGTTCTACAGAATGCTCGTGACTGGCAGATGTTTGCGTATCCTGTGTGCCAATTTCTGGAGGTCCAAAAGTTACCACTTGAGGTGGAGCTTCAAATTTTATAACCTGAGGAGTATGAATTGGGGAATGACTAGGCTGATGGGGACCTCCTTGACCTTGAGAGGGACCATTGTCAGTGTTCAGCACAAGGTCTGCATTTTGACCAGGAAAGTTGCCAAATTCTTGGAATCCGGGGCTATCTGAGGGAGGGTTGTGCTGTTGGGATTGATTTGGTTGAGGTGGGCCTTGGTTGATCTGGTTTCCAGAAAAACCTTGGTGAGCCAAAGGTCCACTTTGGCTGGAATGGCTTTGGGCATTGCTAAAAGATTGCTGGGGTGGAGAGTTTGATGGGCCTTCGTGATGTGGGGAATGTTCTTGTTGTGGTTGTCCAAGGGCTGGTGCGGGAGAAGGGTGAATCTCTTGCACTTCCGCACCGAAGCCTTGAAATGGATGTGGACTCTGGGGAGAATGTTGAGGTGGTCCGGATTGGTGATGATTGGAAGAATCTAAATTATGAGACGATGGAGGAGCATGCGTTTGTTGAGGTGCTTGAGTGGGGTCAAAACTGTTAGTTCCTCCTGCTGGAAAGCCACCAAATGCTGGGGGACGAAATTGGGAAGCCGATGGTCCAAACTGATTTGTTTCAGAGTGCCCCGAAAATCCCGATTGTGTATGTTGATTGTTTTGAGGTCCATTAGAATGCTGCTGTTCATTGGCAAACCCTGCAAAGCCAGGCGATTCTTGACCCCCAAGATTGCTTGGTCCAGGAGACGCTCCAAAACCAGACCCTTGTTGATTTCCAAAATTGTTTGGTACGGAAAACCCTCCAAAACCTGCACCTCCTTGATTTCTAGGATGATTCTGTCCAAAATCGGATCCATGTTGATTTCCGGGATGATTGGGTCCTGGAGACCCTGCAAACCCAGGTCCTTCTTCACTTCCTTGATAATTTGGTCCAGGAGGTCCGCCAAAACTAGGTCCTTCTTGACTTCCCTGATGATTCGGTCCCCTATAAACGGGTCCTTCTTGATGATGACTTGGTCCTCTGTAAGATGGTCCTTTTTGAAAATGACTAGGTCCCTTATAAACAGGTCCTTTTTGATAGTGACTTGGTCCTCTGTAAACAGGTCCTGATTGACTCTCGAAATGATTCGGTTTAGAAAAATCTCCAAAACCTTGTGGGGCTTGGTGAGAGGGACCTTGATGGCCACCAGGTCCGAAATGAGAAGGTCCTGCAAAACTTGGACCTTCAAAGCCCTGTGGCGGCTGAGGCTGCTGAGGTCCGGATTCAAGAGAGTTGGGACCAGAAAAGCCGTCAAAGCCATGGGGTTGCTTACCGTTAGTAAAACCTCCAAAACCTTGTGACTGTGGACCAGCGTTCTTCTGTTGTGGTTCCTCCTCAACGTTGTTTTCTCCGGTGAATCCATTGAATCCTTGAGAGTGTTGATTAGGACCATTGGAAAATGTCTGGGATCCTGGAGATTGCTGACCTACTGGATTGGGAGATCCAAAGGGGTCAGAAAATCCTGGAAAACCTGGTGGTGGGTATGGGTACGCATTCTCTGTATTATGTTGCCCCTTTCCAGGAATGTCATGGGATTGGGGTCCCGAGAATCCTTCAAAACCTTGATTTGGCGGTTGAGAGGTTGTCTGTCGATGATGTTGTGCTCCTTGCGGGCCTTGAGATGCTGGCTCTGTAAATCCCCCGAAACCTGCTGACGGTTGAGAATGTGTCTGATGAGATGTTTCCGGTGGACCGTGTTGTTCTGGTTCAGAAAATCCTCCAAAACCTGAATGCGTTTGGGAAAATGTCTGAGGATGATGTGATCCTGGTGGACCTTGAGGCACTGCTGGAGAAAATTTCCCGAAACCAGGCGACGATTGTGAATGTGTTTCTGGTGGACCGAACTTGGCTGGTTCGGAAAAGCCACCGAAACCTGCCGAGGATTGAGTGAAGGATTGAAGAGGTATACCTTGTGGTCCATAAGACAATTGCTTTGTTCCAGAGAATCCATCTCCAAAAGCTGGTGATGACTGAGGAGATTCCTGTGGAGGCGTTCCTGAAGGTTCATTATGCTGAGGACCCGAAAATCCTCCGAAACCAGGAGGACTGTGAAACTGGGTTGGTGGGGGCAGTGGATCTGAAGCAAAGCCGGTTAAACCCGCATTGGAAAATGGATGATGACCCACATTATGGTTTTGTGGTGGAGCACTAGCCACGTGCGGAGGTTTATGTGGTGGATGACGTCCTCGTAAATGCGGTGGTGGAGGTTTACCTCTTGGAGGCGGTCTGTTTGGTCGTCTCGGAGGGGGTCGACCATGATGACCCCTGTGACCATGCTGTTGGGCAGACTCACTATCAGCCTCTTCATCCTCTGCCGTGTCTCCAAACTTGTGTCCCTTTGTAGTAGCACTTTGTGGTTCAGCAGAAGCATCACCACTATGTTCTCTTTCAGTGTCATCGACTTCGTCAGTATCCCCTTCCGTGTCAGAGGTATCCTCCTCATCCGCAGCACTGTCAGAGTCGAATGACTGTCGTGGATGATTGGATCGTGGATCTACTCCATGATACTTGGACTTGTGTTTCTTTTTGCCTTTATGTTTGTGATGGGAGTTACCCCCTACATGACCTGGACTAGAAAAAGCTTGAAATCCTGTGTTAAAACCACTTGATTGAACGCTTTGTGAATTTCCTCCTGAGAAACCCCCGAAGCCTGGTTGATTAGACCCAGGACCATTGTTTGGGGCATCGTGATACTGTTTCTGACCACCCAAATAACCTTGCTGTGAGATATCGAATTGTGTGGATGGAATAGGAAAATCGGGCGAATTTTGCTGTTGCGGAGGACTATCGTTTTGTCCCCCACCATAATTACCAAATCCTTCATTGTCCACTTGAGCAGAGTTGGCTTGTCCGCTTTCTGCAGCTGGAACGGTGCTACCACCAAAACCGGTAAAATCCCCAAATCCCTGTTCAAGGGCGGAAAGAGAACCTCGACCGGAAGTTGTTTGTTTATGTTTATAAGCAGGAGAATGCTGTCTCTCATTGTTATGCTGCTGAGGAGGTTGGTGTTGTTGTGGTATGTGCTCAGTATTAAATTCATTTAACGGAGGCTTTTTAAAGTTCATGGTACTAAAATCAGGTTCTTGACCTTGTGAATGGTGTTTTGGAGAAGAATGGTGATTCTGACCACCATCTATTCCTGACATTCCGTCAGAGGAAGGTGAGTCAAAACCATGAAAGCCATTAGCTTGAGTTTCTGGAGTATGATGTTGATGATGACGACCTGTGTTATGAGAACCCCCAAATCCATGAGATTGTACAACTTCTGGTTGCAAAAGGTCTTCATGGGGGTTATGTTGTTGATCAGATCCTTCAGACAAGTTGGGCATGTCGCCAGTATGAAAACTTCCTAGAAAACTGGGATGCTCTTGAGGGGGATGGGAAGAGGAATCGGCGTGATTTGGTCCACCAAAATTTTGGTTGGGGCTACCAAATTGCTGGTTAGCCCCACCAAACAGGTCATTTTCTCCAAAGTGCGATGGAGCGTCATCACCAAAGTCAAGCTGCTTACCATGACGCTCGTTTGTTTTACGTCTTGTAGAAGTGGAACTTTCATGACCCGGATACACAGGTGCTTGCGGATTAAATGGGGAGGGTTTTGGATGCCAACTGTCTTGAGAAAGACTACTACTGCTGTAAGATTGTTTTTTATTCCCATTGGAAAATGTACTTGGCACAGAGGAAGGAGACGACGAATCAAAACCAAATCCACCAGCATTACCATTAACATTAGTACCACTGCTTTGATGGTGAAAGGATTTTGAGCTTGATTGACTAGATTTATGAGGATGATGGGAGGGAGCATGTTGAGGTCCCGAATGACTCGGAGAAACTTTATTTTGCACCAGAGTACTATATGGAGAAAATGATTGCACATTTGAATTTAATGGATTAACTTCAAAGGGACCAGAATTACCTCCGCCTGAAGGTATATCGTTCTGTTGAGAAGGAAATTGATATGCTCCACCGGAAGTTGGCTGAGGTGGCGCACTGCTCTGATGATTAAAGCCATTAAAACTAGTGCTAGCACCAAAGCTACCAGTATGCTGGAATGTAGTCGCTAAACGATTTTGCTCGGGAGTACCCACGTAATCAGTGTCTTGTGTAGAGTCAACAAAATTTGATTGGAGTGGTGCCCCACTTGCATACGGATTACCACCATCACTGTACGATCCACTTGGACCCAAAGGTGCAGTGGGAGTTATCTCATTTTTATACAGAAGCGAATCTTGCACTGAAAATTTTTCAAAACTTTGTGGAAAACTGCCAGTGGGCGATTGAGGCATGAACCCGCCCCCAATATCACCCCTTTCTTCAGCCGCACCGGTTATCATGGGCGGAGCAAGCACATTCATAAACTGATCAGATCCCTGAGCAATTTGATCTGGAATGGCCAAGTCCATTTCTTGAATCAAAGGCTGGGCTTGTGGCAGCGATTCATTTTGACTTTGTTCACTTGCTCCACTTTCTGCAGGGGATACTGACGAAACCACTGGTGGAATTAGTGGTGTGGGTGGCGGAGGTGGTGGCAACTCTGACGTGGTTCGAGTTGTCGTTGAAGCCATTGTGGGCTTACTTGTTGCCGGTTTCTTTGTAGTTCGCACCGTTGTTGTAGTTGTCGTTGCACTAGTGGTGGGTTTACTAGACGCAGCGACAAAAGCGTCATCCCCGCTGGTAGCTGCCGTTGTTGAGGTGGCATATTTTAAATAATATTTTTTACTTGCACCAATTTTAAACGTAGTATTTTTTAAAGAGGCAAAGTTCGTGGTAAGCACTTTATTTTTGGGAGGTGGAGGTGTGGGATAACTGGGATCATCATCCCCGTTTCTGCTGTTATTACTTGACTTTCCAGCAGTCACTACTACGGCACCAATACAAAAGTATGTCACAAAAAGCACTGAAATCACACCCAGTTTTTTACTTCTAGTTCTTCGTCTCCTCCAACAAAAGGGTTGGGACGTGTCTTGAAATACCCTCATTTTCAATCTTTGAAATCCCAATGGCGAAAATTAGTGAAAACCGAATTGCCCAAGAATCTCTATTTTAGTCACCTATTTAACTACCCGTTCTTTGGGATAATTAGACTAAAATAAAAAAAGTGATTACTTTGTGTGCTACATGACGCTGGTGGTAGCAGCGCAGCAGTGTATTTATTTTTAATAAAATTTACAACTGCATATTGTTTGCATTTCACCACCTGTGCATCAATTGCTGTTTGGTGAACAACTGAAATTGAAAATTATTGAAGGGGTAAAAAAGTACTGATTAATATTGCCAATATTGTAAATCTAATTTGAGAAGAAGGTGAGCAGAGAGCAGTAGTAATAAAAACTTGAAGAAATTATTTCTCTGTGCAGATTAACATTTTATTTCATTCATTTCGTTTCATTGCATTTTTTCTTCTTGTCTAAATGTTTAAATTGTGCTGATGAAAAGTAAAAGCAAAACTGAAGGCTGTAAAAGAAAGCCTCTTTAGAGCCTGCAAAGCTTTTTGTGTGGATTTTTAGAGTGTAAAAAACGCTTGTTTTCTTAACATTCATAAGTTTTTATGATTATTTGCATTTCTCTTCTTCACACACACGTTAAATTTTCGAAAATTTATAATTATAGCATTGCAACAATTGCAAGTATCAAGTGATAAATGAAAGGCAGTATAATTATTGGTGCAGTTAGCTGCTCTATATTTCCGCAAAATTGGGAGCAGTCATGTTTAACAAGGAAAAAAATTAATTGGCTGGCCAATCCTAGAGGTAAAAGCTTTATGGCTAGAAGAAGAAGAGTTCTAATCAGTGGCTAAGCCGAGATTGTATCGGAGTTTTGTTCAAAAATCGAAAGTGCAGAGTGCGAAATGAATGTAGTGCGTGCCTATGCGTGGGTGGTGGGTACGCTTGGTTGTTTAATGTTTATGCTTGTATTATTGCATTCTTGAATTGGTATTGTTTCTGCCGATGCAGTCAAAAGAGAGATCAATAAAACATTTAAAAATATTTAGGTACGTGATGAGTTTTTAAACAGTGTTTCAAAATGTAATTATTTATTTTTAAAAAGTGAAAAATATATATCCGCATACCTATAACACTTGAATTTATATGAATTACCTATTAGTAAACATTTACACGTACAACGCGACCTTGACCAATACCATATTACATTTCACGTTTTAGTGGGTACGCGTGCAAAAAAGGAAAATTGTATGAAATGCATTGGAAAAGTCAGCCATTTTATTTAAAATATTGCAATGTGACTATACTAACACTTAAGTCATATTAGTGCATTGAGTACACAATTAATATACCTATCCTGCGTAAAGAAATTTCCTTACAATTCCTACAAAGTGTAACAAGACGGTATAGCATGTGAAGATGAAAACAACAAACGTAAATTCAAATTCAACCAGAAATGCTTTTCTTTTGTTTTAATTTCTGCTTGGTAGTTTTTACTGCACGTTTTAATGTGTGGATGAATGCGGTTGAATTTTTACGTTTTCAGAGTAATTAGGCAAGTGGAAGCAATAAGTTTTAAAAATCTGTTCTACCATCGTTTTTCTAGCTCGTTATTGAATTTCGATAAAGTTTGAGCTTTAATATTTTAATATTAATTCAGCCAAAAGAGCAATGCCAAGTGATTTACTTTAATATAATCAGTAATATCATTATACATCCATGTTACTGTATCTGATATATACTCTTATCATGTATCATGTCCCGTCTTCGTCTTATTGCAAAAAGTGTGGTATAATTGAAAGCGATAAAGTTACTGTGAAAAGCACACTTGGCTACTACAAACAGCAACAGCAGCATAGTAATTCTTGAAACAAATAATATTACGTACTATGATTTACTAGTTTTGTGCTTTACTTAGAATATTCGCGTAAGTAGAGTGGAACGGTGGCTTGAAGATGGTACCTTTTTCATTATGTCTGCTGACATATCGATTTGTACTTGTACTACATTTATAAAACTTCAAATCAAGTTGGGAATAATTGCTTAGTTTTACTCAACTTGAACTTTAAGTTCCAGGGACAACTTACAAACGAATGTTGCACGATAACGCAGCAATTTGTAGGGTGAGGTAATTTTAAGGGGCATTAGCAAACCATCATTTAAAATGATTGACGTTTTACATTAAAAATAATATAGCCCATGATGAATCGGATTATTCAAAAGTATTAACCAATATGGATAAAATGTACGGTCCCTACAAATAGTAATTATAAAGCAGTTCAATGAAACGTCGGTAATTCTATTTTTGATATTTGCTACAACTTACATCAATGGTAGATCTGAGGAAAACCCAACAAAGGATTGTTGGATTCGTGCGTGAACATGAGTACATTACGCAAAACATCTCCCCGCTTTCATAATCTTGCCAGTGCATGAATGCTTTTCATGGGCACATGGCTTACTTAAGTTTTCAGCTTTGAACTTTAAGCCAAAAATACAATTTTTAAATTTTCAATGGATACCTAAATATTGTAAATGTGAATCATTAAAAATGAATGCATAATAGGTTAAACGGTAGAAAATATATGTCAGTTTAAAAAATAAACATCCATCCGCATTTTTTATTTTTTGCATAGGTATTCCTGTCTTCAATACAAAAAGGTCATATTATTATTTACACGCAAACATCGTTATACAAAACACAATAATAAACATTATTTACATTTTACAACAAAAAATTGCTTTGACTCAAAAAACACCAGAGAAAATTGACACCTTCTTCTGTAACGCATCATCATCCCATAATCATAGAAAAATATAAAATTAACTGCAATCTATAATTTATTTTAGCACGTTAGCTCATCTCATCACCAACTATACTTCTGTCTCTTTCATCTTTTGTATATATTATTTTCCTTGATCAAAAACGCTTTCAAATTATCAAATCAAATCTCCTTCCAATCAAATAATGTTGACACTAAAATATATTAAGTTATATAATTCCGTCTATAATTAGATCAACTTTTTATGACGAGTCCTCTTGCTCTACGCTGTCATCCATCATTTCCCTCATGTGATCACACTTGCCCATTACGTCCTGCTTACTTCCTGGTCGGCAAGTTAGCGTCTGCGCAGCAAAGATAAGGAAGCGACAAACTGGTTTGGTGTTATAACATCTGGGTTTGAAATCTGAGGATGACAAGAATACAGTCTGTCCCTCCTCGCAAAACGCCCGACTTCCAGTTTTGTAGCAAACTCCACTGTGATTAAACATAAACTCTGTGGCGACCTCGCCTCGTTTGCGCAGCTTTCCAGTTCCACAAGGATTGGGTTGACACTCTGGCTTTCGATTTTTGTTGAATACCAGCCACTGACCTGGTTTGCAGGGACCCTGAAATAGAAATGAATGAAAAAATGCAACGATGAAAAATCCGCATTATTCCACTTTATTTATGGCTATACTCGCACAATAATAGCTTTTATATGTGAACCATTCATTGTCCTCTTTGTCATTATTATCAAACCCATCCCATCATTCATCTTTCACTTTTTTTTCTTCTTACGCACTTTACCTTAGAAAAACACTTGTTTTACACTAAAATTACATTAGTGACATGTACTTATATGCGATAAATATACTTGCACCTATAAATAAACCATGTATTTTTATAATGATTATCATTATCAGAGTGTTATTGCCCTAGTCCTTGCGTTGGTGCACTTCTCCTTTTAACACACAATGGAAAACAGTTTAATGAATGTGGATAAAACTAAAAACGTGTAATTGTGCGTGTCATTATCCATTTCTTGAAACATTACTGCTGTTACAATTACATAAATTTATAAATGAGCTGTTTTTTACAGACGGCAAACTTACGAGCTTGTTAAATTAGGATGTAAGAAACGAATCATTATAAATTCCTTTCATTTTTGATATTTTGTTCCTTTTTTAGAAAAAACAGAAATGCAATTTACCACATCATTATCCTCATTCCTACGCAATTACAACAAAAATGAAGAATGCCCTAGTGGACTAGACTATTAGAGAATTTACATTATGGTCAAGTTCCGATATTGTGCATGTCAACAATGTTTTGACATCCATATTTTTCCTATTTTTACTTTTCTAAAAATAAATCTAAAAATCCTATTATCCCATGTAGAATGTGCGAAGTAGTGATGCAGTGATAATGATGCTAATGAAGGACAAAAGAACGGTGACGGCGACACTGCGACAATGATGATGCGCTTTATACTTTTCGTATCTATTCTAATATTCTCAGTATGGGATACTTAAAGATTATAAACAAATGTAACATTTTCTTCTTCTTTTGAAAAGTCTGCAGATTAGAGTTTATATTTATCACAGCTATAAATAAGAGCTGGCGAGTGGGGGATGATTTATGAAAAAAAGAATGTGAAATGAAGAGTTTCCTAAATGTCACCTCTTCTTATGTGTGCAAATAAGGGTGGTAAATTACAGGTCATTAAGTTTTCCTTTTTTAACTAGTCACTTTATACAGCTCTGTTGGTTTTTAATTTAGAGTGGACAGACAAACGAACATACAAAAAAAGAGAGGACATTGTCATTGTTAATGATGGTGATGATGATGTGATATGATACACATGTTTTCTTTGTTAGTGTTTCATTTTATGTAACCGACCAACATCAACATGTTGTTGAAAATGAAATGTTTTTCAAAGGCTTTTGTTTGTTGTGGTAAGCGGATTCACTGGTGAATGGGATTTTGCGCGTGTTTAAAATGCATAAAAACAGTAATGAACTAATATTATCACGTAATAATACCCAAAAAGGGTCGTAAATTTCCGTTAACGAGAGAGAAAGCTATATTATGCACACAACTTCGTTTTGAATGCGAAGATCTGTTGAATATTTTTATTTTGGCAGGTATTTATGTTTATTAAAACTCCATGTCCTGTCATAATAATAACAGAGTGCACAAAAGACTAAAAAATTAACTGTATTAAGTCATCGCACCACACTGCGTACACCATTAAATCTCTGCTGCATTCATGTAATTTAAACAAACTGTGGATTTTCTTTTGATACTTATAATCCATGCGCTTTTTCAAAATATTTTGTCGGTAAAAAAGAAAAGTTTATACTTAAGAAGACTCGTATATAAAAGAGAAAATGTGAACGAAAAAATGAAATTGAAATTAATTATGGTCAAATTAGAGAAAAGAAGTGCTGAGGCGTCAGCAGCAGCAGCATAGGCACTGGCACGCTGATATGCAGCAGTGTGGATTTAATAGAAGCTTTAATGATATAAGATTTCATGATATAAAGGAAAATTCCTTCCTAGAAATTCAATCTTCTCCGAGGATAAAGCATTCATCCCCTTTGTTCGCCCACGAGAAGTCTATTCAACTATTAAACAACCGTGCACCCAAACATCTTCAAAATAAATGCAGTGAATTAATCAAGATTAAGCGTAAAATGATTACATCAAAACGGCTGTCTACTGAATCCAATAAGATTACAAACTTGAGCAGGTTTCAAAAAGATGAATTAAACTACAAAATATGATCAAGGCTTTGAAAAGTTTGCCCGATAATCCGTTTCAAAGAGTTTGATCTTTTCATGCTAACAACATCATAACGTGTAGTAAGTTTACAAAGGATTTACACTAAATAAAAATTACTGAATTTCTTAATAAAGTTGGTAAAAAATCTATTTTCCGTGTCGCAGTTTTGTGACAAGTATAAAGCCATTTAATAGTGACTTTGCATGGCATGGTTTTCTATTGGCCAGGTAGATGTAAGCGTAATATACCGTATTTCAATCAGTATGTTCAAGTACTCAACTTTGCCAAACTGGTAATTCAAAGTTTCTATTTCGAAAAGTTCACTTTGAGAAAGCAAAGTCAGACTAATGGCTTAAGTTGGATCGATATATTAGTATCACTTTGAGAAATCTAATCAACTGAAAGATCGGTAACAGAATATAATAGCATTATTCATTCAACCACTCCTTCATCAGCGCAGCCAGTTACAAAAAGAAATTGAATTTCTTCTTTTGTTCATTAACCACAATAATTACAATTAATAACATCTTTCGACAGGGAAAAAACCACGTGCAAAAACTGCGCATTCAATGCTACACTTGTTTGTGTGCCTTAAGCTTTTGAACGAACATACGGCTAACATTTCATTTCCGTTACGGATGCTTAGCTTTTCTCTTAACGATATATTTAGAAGTAATGAAAGCCTTCTTGCTCAGTAATAACTTTACAGGTATTAAAATACAATTCACTTATAATTTACGCGCAAGCTTAATACAAAAACAAATCATAATCTGGCTGTTTGCTTGATTTAATCGCTTTGAAGATGATAATAAATAAGCAAATGCACTAAAGAAAAGGTTTGTTGTTATTTTGGCGGTTGGTAATCCATATTAGATCAACAAAATCGTAAAAACTAGCAAGAGTAAACACTAATCAATTAATACACGCTGAATAAAAAGCTCTCGTAAAAACTTTTCTCATTACCCGGTTCACAAACTTTAGTGTTTTAGGACTTGGGTAATTGCATGAAAGTTGTCTAAATTTAAAAATCCATTATTTAATGGTTACTGTCTATCCCTTACCTAAGTTAACTCATTTTCATGTACCGTGAAAATTCCATTTTTTTGTGTGGACGCTTTAGTTTATGGTAAATTTTATAGCTTTAATTATTATGTCGGTTTAAAGAACTCAAACTTACCCTGGAGTAGATAAAGTAGCATTTGTTGGTAGCAGGCCAAAACGTCCTTGGTCGACCGATGCAGTTCCTCATGGCTGGACAATCACAGTCTCCATAACCTTCGTTCTCGGGATCTGCATAAAATCTCATCATGGCGGTACATGGCCCTTGAGTGCCCACTTGCCAACATTTCCCGGTTTCGTTGTGGAAGGCATATCCACGAAGATCGGAACAGGGTCTGTGAACAAGAATATCAAACCCCTCTGAATTTTGCTCAATAAAGTTTTCATATCCAATTACAATAGTTAGAATTTTTTATTCGGAGTTTAGCGTATAGTTGACGACCAGAAATATTGTACTAGAGATTTTGAGAGTTTGCTTTGCAGTAGATTTACATCGGAGAATAATCTATTGTATATTACACCGTGCTCTGTGCGATTTGAATTATTAAAATGTTGATACTTCATATCTGCACAGTAAAATTACTCATTTTAACTTACAGTTGTTCGATACTCCTATCCATAAAGAATTCATCCATATCCTGTTGATTACTGTCTCCTCCCGTAAGCATTTCTGCGTTTTTCTGCATATACTCCAGTAGCGTCGAGTTGGGACTATGAACTTTGTTCAGATCCACACTAAACACTACCGCTACACTGGCCAACAATACCACTACCACAGCTTCACTTCTGAACCCTTTCATTTTGACTATTTTAAATTTGCTTTATTTTTCACACTATCTAATCACTTTTTTAAAATTCTCACAATACCCCAAAACTCCGAATTTTTCTTTGAAATGATTAACTCCAGTATAGAAAATCAACTAATTTTGACTAGCACTATCACTCACAATAAAACTCATTGACAAAATACGGAAAATCACAGAAATGCATAGAGATCCTTCACGACCTTTTCAGGTGGATATTTTTTCTATTGAAAATTTTTCCATTTACATTGCTCCAGAAATGGTCCAGTAGTAAACTATCTTATGAAAATTACAGGAGTATCACGTGCAACTGCATATCTTCAGTAATGAAGGTACGCACACCAGCAAACTCAAATCACTTCTAGTTTTAACTTTGTTCACCCGAGCATCCAAATAAAAGGTAGCTTTATCGCATCCAAAATCACTTTTCCTCTTGTTTCTGTCAGCGCCCGTGAGTGACTCGCGACAACTCTTACTTCTCCTCCTGCTGTTGTCCTTTGTCCTTAAAAGAAAAATATTTTGTTAACAAAAAATGTGTAACAAAAGTGCCTTCTTTTTCATGCGATTATCCTGATCTGGTTCGTGTTTGTGTCATGATGATAATGTCAGTCAAGTCAGCTAACATTAGTAACTGCAACCGTTTGCAAGCTAATCTGCAAGTAAAATGGGTTTCTTTTTGCCTAAAAAATTTACCACAGTGTTTGTCAATGCTGTGCTTCTGCTGTAACGATAAGGATTATAACGATCCAACAATCAACTTGCTAACCTAGAAGACCGCTCTCATCTGTCTGCTTGCTTGCACATGAAGTTTACAATTAATTATACCTGCCTCTGTTGTCTTCTACTCGTGCAATAAAAAAGACTATAATATCATGGATATTTAGAATCTCACCTTTTCTGCGTGTGTGCATATATATTCACACGACAAGTTCTTGTTGGCAACTAGTACGCTACGACATTAAGAAAGGGACATAAAGTGCACTTTGGTTGTAAACTGGCAACGGCAGAAACAATACTAACTAAACCGCTGTGCAAAATGACAACACAGCAGTTATAGTGGCGAGGATGATGGTATCGTATTCTTGTGAATCATGAATCATGAGAGTGCATGGTAAATTGTCGTTGTTCTCACCGTAACCCTTTATGTGTGTGTAAGTCAACCTCAACAAGTTGCCACTATGTACTTCATCTTAAGGGATGACTTGTGTCGCGTCGCCGCAAACTCTTGCACTTCTTAAGTAGTTCCCATTGCCATAATCCCTTGAAACAAGGTACAACAGCACAGTTAACATTTTAGGGTGACAACGCTGACTTTTGAATGACAAACGAAAAACCACTAAAAATCTTGCGTTGTTCATCTGTTTCGCTCTTGAGAGAACATGAAAACAGCTAATAAAATTGTGGGGATTCTATGGGATTCATGTGCTAGCAATAAAAATGCAACTGATTTGTTCACTGCACACACCAAATGCACACACTTGAGGAGAAAAACGGAGATGGATTATTGCTTCAAAAATGAACACTTTTGAATTGCTTTTCAGAGTTGATATGCATCTGCGCAAATGAGTAAAGAGGCACACGGGCTGAGAGAAACAGCAGAAACACTAATTTAATTTCTTGACTAATAATCTTCCATCTCTAAAATTCCACATTTGCACGTGCCCATTCAATTCTGCGTCAGAAAAAGGGGTATATATCCGTTTGTGGCAAAAATTGCTCGCATAAATAATCCTACCTGCCAACAAGCCAAGTGTACCAAAGATGAAAGATGTAAAAACATCACTCAAACTTTTTTCATTACAAATTAGTTTACCGAGAGTTTTTTGTTTTTATTGTGATATTTTTTTTCTTTTGAAGAGAGCGAAGAAGTAGCATTAATGCATCTTTGTTCACCTTCGCTTCGCCCACTAATAATTTTTTTAACGACAAGAGGCAAAAAATAACAAATTACTTGTCAAGATATGGCTGAAGCGGCAGAGGAGTAGAGTAAATTGAAATTTGAGCAGAGGATTTTAAACGGCATTTCCGAAGAGGAATAAAAAAATGAAAGTACTAAAAAATGTGGGATGAGTGTACTGCTGAAATTGGAGTGGAAATTGAAGCAATCATCGCATCTATTGTCAGCTTGTCTTTCCTCTGAGGACAAAAATCTTGAGCTATTGTCATCTCATCTAAATAATGCACCCACGTTCCATATTAATAAAATGAGAATGAGAACCGCCTATGATGTGTTCGTGTTCTTCCATACAAAGGAAAAGGAAAAAGGTAGTTAAACATTTTCAGCGTGTTGCAATACTTGTAATATCTACAAAACGAGAACATAATTAAATTGGACAATTCTTCCTCTAGTTCCTATTTATGGTTATATGTATCTATCATCTAAACTAACTTGTCCAATCGTATCAACATCAGTCACATCATCAACATTCGAGGGAGAGTCAGAGTCAGATATATAAAGCTTTATTTGATGAACGAACATGAATGTTCTTAAAAAATGCTATAAGTTTTTTGCAAATTTAAACATAATTCGCTGGACCACGGTCGATAATTTTTAGGAGATTCACTACTTAAATATTTAATTATTCTGTCAAGAACAAATGCAATGCGGGAATAAAGTCTTTGCCAACTACCTTTCATTCAATCTTCCATGTATAAGGAATTGTCTGTTAAAGAGCAAAAATGTTTTCTGGGGGCAAAGTCACAAGTGATAATACGCGCAACCGGTGGCATTCAAAGAAAAAACATAAAGGCCAAAATCGTTTAGAACGCTTACAGCATTCTCTTTGTAATTTACAGTCAATTTTATATTTTGAAAATGACACCACTTTTAAAACAATTATGCCTTTTGTTTACTCTCGATTCATTTTCTGCATTTAAAAAATGTATGCCCTTCTGTGACCTGTGCCTGCTTGCACTTTAGTGTCATGTGCAGTCACTTTTTTTCTACAGACACGCATCAGAACTGCATTTAAAACTCAAACCCTACCTCACCAATCTAATTTCATTATATTTCACTTTTCAAAAATTAGGTAACTACCAATTACTCATGTCAAACGCTACATTCGCAACTTACCGCAGTGCTCACACCTTGTACCTCCGCAGCTAATCTTGTGATATATCTTGTTAACTTTGTTACTGGTCACCCATTATGCTTTTATCAAACGATGCTTTACGACGCTTCAATCAAACTTCAAACTTGTTCGGCTTGGCTAACTGCTTCGAACCTCGAAAAACGCCACACACGCACAGGATAATTGAGTTTTCAATTATTACCAGCGGCAGCCCTTTTACAACAATTTTGTATAGTTCACGAACTGCGCGTAAACTTTATTTCAGTAGTACATTTTTTTGTTAAAACAAGATGATTTTGATGACAATGATGTTCTTGTGGACGATCGTGAAAAGCCAGTTATAGTTCTAAAATATGCAAACTGAAAGGCTACTTTTTTGTTGCAATTTGCAATTGAAAAAAAAACGCCAAGACACTGATGAAGGTTAGTGTTTCTACGTGCACTTCAAAACTGCCAGTGTCAAAAGTGGGTTTACTCACTCAGTGTGCACCCAACATTGAAACCCATGATTAAAGCCTTTCTGTTTTCAGTAATAACACACTTTGATACAGCTATTATATAACCAAATAATAACAATTTTGATAATTTTCCCTAGATTACAGGTAGCTGCGTGCGTAAACAAAAGTGTACGCACCACCCACCCTTTCTATTATTGTGCGTTTAAAACCTTGCCATATGAAAAGCATTGTAAAAAATTGTAGAAACTTTTAGAAAAAAATATTATGCGCCCTTTACATGATTTTACATGACATTAGTAAAGATTAGGCTAGAGCAGTGCCGACAGTTAAATTTTTTTCTTGTTGCATGAATCATCATATAATGTTAGATTACGCTTAGAGGGTTCTAGAGAGAAAATAGGATAAATCAAAAAAGGCATAATATGCGTATAATAAAATAGGTAGTATATGTTATTACACAGAAGAGTTGAAATGAGAAACTGAATGAAAATGCATACTAATGTTTCATATTTTTGTGCATGATGCACCCTCTCAATATTTAAACAATCATATCATAACATCATTATACCATGATTCATTATGATTGTTATATAATCATGCCACCAGCACCACTCTTACTACTCGCCTAACCAGTAATAAACAATGTGTATAATTCCTTGACAGATTACATTTTATTGTATGCTTGCCATGTATATAAAAAAGCAGCTACCTATTTATAAGACCTATTAAATAAGCAAAATAATTGTACAAACAAAAAATTACATACACACATTTTTTCGAAGAGGAGAGTTGAGGTGAAGTGAAGGTGCAGTAAGTGCAGTTTATCATCATCAGTCATTTCTTTAAAAACTTGCGTCGTTATACACTCATCGAGACTACAGGCATTATGCATTATGCACATGTTGACGTTTTGATGATGGTGGCGATATGAGTTTTTGTTTCTTGCTTGATCATCGTCGTGATAGTTAAATAAGTAGTCATCATCCGCGTATGATTTTCATGATTGATATGATTAAAATGCATCCATGCTACTTGGAGATTCATTCAGTAGTTGCCTACATGTCGCCACTTGCCATATTTGAGCATGTTGTGGCAGTTACATTTAAAAATTTAAATTGAAGGGACTTCTGCAACAATGAATTTTAGTACCTGCTTATATTCCTTCCATAATAGTGCCTTTCTTTTTTCTCTCTTCTGCTTTTTGATTGAGATAAGCAGTATGAAAATGACAATGATGATTCTGATGATACTATTGTGGGTTTGTTTAGAAAAGGAATGTTATAACTACACATTATGCAAACAATGTCTGGTACTTGAGCAGTTACATGAGTTTTTAGTCTTGGGCGATGGAAAATTATGATTATGAAGGGGATGGGATGGAAGTAGAAAAGGAAAGGGTAACAAGTTGATCATACACAACACGGGTTAGGCTAGTCGAGCAAGAGAGTGAAACGTGCTTACGAGAATGGTACAATGAGCAATAAAGCAATTATAAAGATAAGCCGAATAATTTTGAAAGTAGAAGTGAATCGGGCAATTTTACCTCTGAGAAGATTTCATGAAGAAGGGAAAACAAACAAACAAAGTACATGAATTATGAAAATTATGCAGCAAAAAATGAAATAAATTTTTTGTACTGTCTGTTAACTAAGTTATGGTTAAATTGGTAATTGCACGGCACGGGTACAAACAAAATTGGTTGAAGGAAAAGGTGATGGATACTGATTAAAACATGTGCTTTTATAACAGGTGATGATGATCATGCCGACATTTTGACAAATCTAATAATAAGTTTGTATACTAAATGAGGCAACTCAACGATCTTTTGTTACGTTCTAATGAAAATGAGAAGTGTTAAATTACATAATAATTTAATATGTAGGAATAAGGGGAGTGGATCATGCAGCTTGAGATTTGATAATCGGATTTTTGTGACTCTTGTCTTGTTGCATTGTGTTTGATGTCATCATAACTTAGAACTTTTATAGTAAATCGACAAAACACGGAGTACACATTTTTTGTAATTTTATTGGCATATACAGAATTCCTGTGAGTTGTTGTAGGATGTGTCTCTACTTCTGATATCATCCGTGATATTCTAGGGTTCAACGTCATCTTTACTACCAAAGTCATTCAAGTAGGTAGTTACATAACAGTAGTTGATAACAATAGGAATCATGTAGCTGTAAGCGTGCAAACCAACATAAAAAATGTAATTTTATCTGTTTGTACAACACCTAAAATTACAACTTTTTTATACTTGCCTTCTAGTGCCGCTATTGCGGATTTTATCGATTTCAAATAATAGTCAAGAAGTTTTATGTCCTTCATGAAATGATATTCTAACCTTTTGCTGTTCACACGTGTACAATGTATACCTAAATAAATATTCTAAAAAATCTTGATAAAAGCTAGCGTAACTTTTTTTCGAAATTTGAAAATAACAGTATATCATGTACTCAAGTACACTTATCTGAGGAATCAGGCATTGATGCAAACAATATGACTTTTGTGGGAGTTCTGCGAAAAAATAACTATAATATGTACCTCAGAGGTAGGTAGGATGGATGGGGAAGGGTGAACGGTGAATTTACTACTGAAAACTAGCTATAATTTGTAATTTTGTTTTTATCAAATATTTTACCAGAAGAAATTCTTGTGCTATGACTTGTGACGGGATGGATGGTGATGATGATGAATGGCAATAATTCTCTGTAAGGTTTTGTATGCAATTCTAGAATTTAATAACCTTTACAACGTCATCCCCACCACCCCCACAACAATCACAATTTTTCACTTTTATGTTTAATTTTATCAGTAATTAAATAAACTTAACGTTTTCGAAGGGAAGGGACTTTGTTCTAAGCACACACGATGAACTAGTAGCTAATGTGCAAATGAGTGAATCATGATTGTACCTACTTCAAATCTTGCAAATGAGTACACATGCAAATTTTATTGCTCACATTGATTTTTTCTAGATTTGATTACTCCATGAGATATATAGAAATGTGTTTATTTGGTAGCAGCAAAAGTGTGAGTGATGAAACCTGAAGAAGGCAATAATTATTCATTATTAGTTTTTTTTACTTACAATCAAAGGTAATCACAACTTTGACTTTTGTTTTTATGAATTGGATTGGCTAACTCGATGAATGATTACAATATTAAAAAATGAAAAAAATATTTTAAATGTGTTGCAGTGTAAAAAATAGGTATTTTGAAATACTTGCTCAGTAATGACTTTTTTATAATTGTTTTTGGTAATTTGTTTGAATAAAAGATTTTTGCTCAGTTTGGAATTCCACTTGCTTGACACAAACATTATAAGAGTGCGCTAATGAGGGAACATTTATACTGATCGCGTTCAATGATACACCACCTCAAAGTGTGTAAATCCTTGGATGAAAATGAACTTGGTGCAAAATTAATGAAGAGTCACAATAAATTTGCGATTTCATACGAAAAGTGACTCTAATCTTCTTTGCCTTCGGGGAAACTCCCGGCGGAATCCCACTTGAGACTTGAAAGCAAAATGCAAAAGGTCATGCAAAGTGATTGGTGACATGACAAGTATCACCCTCACGTATTAATAACAGCCAACAGCATTCTTTTATCAAAACCTGACATCATTATCGGGTTGACGCGTCTGCTGCTGATGTTTATTGCTAAAGACATTTTTTCATTAAAACGCAAGGTGACATAATAATAGACGACTATTTAACAATAAAATAATTTGTAAACCAGAGAGAGGAGACGCGGAGAGGACTAGAACCGTCAACAATTAAAAAAAGTTGTTAGCCATGATATGCACAATGCACATGCACAACATGAAAAATATAACCGTGCTGGTTTTATTAAAAGTGAAAAAGTGTAGTATTACCTATGTGTCTGATGTGTGTTTGCTTGTTGCATCACACTCAAAAATTTGCATACGAAAAAGTGAGTGCATATTCATTTTTCAGCACATGCAATGCACATATTATGCAGTTTTTCAGCGGTGGTGGTGACAGGATAATATCAACTTTTCTGTCAGGATTATTCAAAACTATGAATAAAAAATTGTATGTTATTGAATAGCGTAGTTTTTGTAAAATTACTGTTAAAATGCATCTTAAAATTCGTGCTGTGCATGCTTTAATTTTTTGTTCTCTGACATTGCAAAATCTGTTTCTGAGTATTTCCCAATAAGCAATAAATTCAAAATTAAGAAACGTCCTAGAAAACACAATTCTAGGTTTTTGACTGCTCATGTGTCACTGATTACTGATTGTACAAAATGACTACACGTGCATTGCATGCCGATTTTAACTTCACTAGAAGAATTAGCCGGTCGGGACAAAGTTCACATTTGCAATGCTCTGATTATCAAAGTAAGACGTTTTGTTTGAGTTTCTATTGTCTTGTCATCTTCAAGTAAAATGTGTCATCATTTATGTACCGGCAAACGGATATCTATTTTTGGGCAATGTGCGTACATACCTACTTCCACCTGTCATAAAACGCCCAATTTTTGCTAACGTTGTAAACACTTGCATTGTCTCCACATTTTGGCACTTCCCCTTAAAGACCAAACTTGTCAGGGCATCTAGTGCAGTGCACTTTTTTAGAATTGGAGTTGAGAGTAATGGTGATTGTTCACAGTCTACTTGTTTGGTTTAAATAAAAGCCTACCATGTTGTGGCAAGTAAAAAATCATTTTCGAATGTCACTGAGTCCATTAATTTTGCATGCGCGCGTTTGATTATAAGAGATTGGATTATAATAGTAGGTTGGATTTGAAGAGATTGACACAGAAATATGGTAATTTATCTGGGTAAGCAGAATGTACACAAATTGCATTGACAATTTTCATTCATTGGTCATCTTTCATTTCATTCAGTGGCTATTGTTAATACATACACAATGAATGATGACACTACAAGGTAAGTATGAATTTGGCAAATTATCGGTAAAAGAGCAAACGTAACTTATATGCATGGACGCATTGAATGATGACCGATAAAGAAAACCACTGCGGTTTCATTTTTTATACATAATATATTATTCCCCAAAATAATTTGTTTACATTAATGATAAGAGACTAAATATATAGGGAGGACTGTTGTACCTGATGAACTGAATATTCTTACAACAATACATCTTCTTTTTTAATTGAATGGTTCCACACAAAAAATGACCAACATTTCGTTTTTTAAATTAAACAAACACAGGAATTAACATAAAGTAATTAATTCATTGCCTTTTGAAGACAGAAAAGTAGCCGAGACTATATAACATTTTATATTTATTCCTTCAGTTCTCGCATTTGATTGAACAACTGAAAATTCTTGTAGTCAGATCAAGAGAATGACAGTGACAGTGAAAACTTGAATCAATGGAAGGTCAAGCGCAGCAACGGCAAAAAGTAGAATACTTGATCACATATTTTTTGTCCTTTTTGTGTTGTTCAATGAAACAAATTATCAATTGATTACCATACAAGCTTTGCTATAATAGATACTTTGAATCATTTATACGTACTTTTTAGAATACTACAGGCATTGTGGATTAATGTAGCTAACAGATTCTGGAAAGATTGTTTGCGGGTTATGTTAAGAAAGGTACTTATAATTGTTATAAGTAAATATCATTTGAAAAGTACCCTACAATTCCTTATTACGCGTTATGAAACAATGTTACACATATTTATGTCGAATTACTTAAATATTTTAATATAAATTAATTCAAATTATGACGGAATCATTAGTGCAACCTTTGAAACTTTTCCTCAATTTCAAAATTCAAATTAAACTTCTCAGCTTGACAACTAGCGTAAAACCCGAAACCGTGTCGTGTATTTAGCAAACTTTAATTTAATTTATTTTCTGGTCTAGTAGGTAAACTAGGATGCAATTGTGCCACAAAAAACTTTGTAAATTGCGAATATAAACTTTATAGTGCTTTCATCCATTAACTTCATTGCACATAAAGTGTTATAAAAGCAGCAAGTTTAATTAAAACACACAGGATGCATTTTTAAATTTAAAATAGTACAAGACCAAATTTTCTTACCCATGTCGTGTGCAAACATCACAGGAAACAAGATAAACTACGGTAATGTAAATGTACTACTGCAAGCAGATATGTATCAATGAAGCATGATGACAGCATTTATGGTTGATGTAGATCTATTGTGTTTGTTAAAATGCAATTTTTGTTGCATGTACCTAACTATCTTAACACACTTCTTAATAAAAGCAACTAGGAAGCCACAAATTGAAGGCACACTGTGCAACACAGTTTTGTATTCACTTGCAACTTGTATATAGGGAGTCGCACGCGTTTTATCAGTTTCGCATTATTCAAAGTTTGACAGTTGCTCAAAGTGGGATCCTTTTACGCCTATTTAAAAGCATTTTCAAATTTCAAGCTACATAAGATTATATGCACCAAATATATATAATACGCAAGAAATGCGTCATAAAACATGTTTTGATGACGGTGCGATGATGTTTTGATAGCTCATTCAGTCCATTCATTCAAATCAACTGACAACCAAACTATTTCTCATGAACTTTTCACCATTCGAAACAATGCGGTAGGTAGTGTTTTGTTGCTATTTTCTGTTTGTGTGTGGCAAGTGGCATCATCTTCATCAACATCAGACAGGTAGACGCCTGGTGCCTTCATTTTTGTGCGTGTGCAATGCTGATGCTCATTGCTCACTGTTCCGCAAGGATTGAGCTATTTTCCCATTTTACGGCTTCATTATCGTAAAATGCAGACACAGTTTGTGCAAATGAGCGAACCAATAATAGGACTTTTTATGCATAAATGAGTACTCATATTGCACAAAACTTGCCGATTATCTATCTTTTAGTATGCGCTTTATCAGCTTTTGAAAAAGTAAGTCCTTCTTGCAATTGTGTGGCGTTTCCTTCATAGCAAAAAATGAAGACGACTCGTTATTGCACTCAAGTACTCGTAACACCGTTCGATAATCATTTTGCATATTATAATATGTAGTCCTTTTAGTAGCGCACACGCGACCATTTCCCATCCAATCATCCCAAAAAACCGTTCCTTGTTCCGTTACAGGAAAATTGTGCTTTTCAAATACAATCCCTTGTCAATTCTTTTTACGATAACATGTCCTGTCCCTCTACTTTTATGTCATCGCCATTTAGAAGTGAACATTCTTGTTGCGGTCATAAAAGGGGTTGATAAAAAAATATTTAAGGTTTATTTACGCTACATTAACTAACATGCTGGTATCCATATACAAATCGTATCACAATCAATGATTTATTGCAAAGATACATGTCTGGTGACATTAATGTAGTTGATATTGATAAGTTTGATATACTTTAGATAAAATACGCATAGGCACAAATGTACAGTATTCAAAATGAGCTCTATTTAATTCTACGTTACTTATCAAAACAAAACTAATGTCAATTTGTTCTAGTTGCTAAAATACCCAATAAGCTTATTAACAACATCCGACTGAATTCGATCTATAAAAGTATTTAATCTGTCTTCCGTTATTTTAATGGTCACTTCTACAAGTAATCGTATTAATAGGTGTACTCCTGTTTTATGATTTTTCTAACTTGTCTGTAAGCTAAGTAGTAAACAGGTAGTTATCAATCTCAAGTGGCAATATTGACAAAGATGATTACATAAAAGTAAATACGAAGAGTCACGTTAAGAATGAGTGAATGTTTTGTCGCTATAAAACATGTCAGCTATCCATTCACTCCCCTTGAAAGGGTGTGCGATATTTTACTGGATGAGCTTATTTGTTTGGGAAAACATTTAATGATAACTGACAATAATTCCTTTTGTAAAAGGCTTTAGCTTTTATTGCCCTGCCTTTAAAGAACAATTTAATTAGTCGTTTTTAATTAGATTTTAATGATGACAGTGAATGTAAAATCTTAAAAGAGTGCTGAGTACGTGCTTACAAATGATTTCCGAAGTGATTATGAGAAAAATAAACTTGGACAGTCGTTTTCTAAAAGCGTAGCAAAAAGGGAGCAGTTAAACAGCTTACATTCTCAATTGTGCATCAGTTTTCACATAAAAGTTCCCTGACAATGAATATTTAATTCCTGTCAAGTCCACGCTGTCAAGTTGTCGGTGCGTATTTCTTTTTTTGAGAACCCAAACTTTCGCATGCATGTCTCCATTGATCCAACCTAAAACTTGCTAATCTCGATATGATCTTGTTATCAATTGCCGTGAGCACTGAACAGGTATAAATCACCAGCTTAAATATATGACCGTTTGACAGGCTAGTAATTAAAATCAGAACGGATTCTTGATAATTACAAGGGAATCCACACCATGCGTTCACTTTACAAGTGTGCACAATGCACAGCCCTTTGATTGTTATTTCTCGCCCTCGTCTATTCCATGTTTAATTGTTTGTTTGCTTGTGTTACATTACATTTAACAAGACATGTGTGATGTGGTGCGTGGCATCGTTTAAAGCGTGGACATAATTCATTTCATTGTCATATTATTATTTTTCAGAATATTTTATTATCCTGCATTTTCTATGATGAATATTTTACTAGATGATTTAAAGGGTAGTTAAGCACGCATTGAAAAGTTAGCTTAAAACTTTCACGCTTTTTATTTAATTAAGGATGTATTAAGGCGAAAAAGTAACTAATACAGAAAATGTGCAATATTATGCCAAAATGGATAATAAATAGAATGTGATATAAATTACTTGGTGGGTAAATACAATAAAAACGCGAAGGAGTGTGTGTGTAAATTAAAGTCAGTGATTGAAAATGAACTTGGGTGCAGAATGTTTATGCATCAAAACAATCATTCTCGCGCAGATAACACGCTGCAATGCAAAGGCACACGCGATAATCTGAGGCAACATCTTCTTGGGCGGTTATATAACATTTTTAATTGCAATTATGATTATGTATGCTCCACTCCTGTCTTTTTCTATTTTGATGTGTGCTGGTGAATGTTTTTATGATTTTGTTTGTCCACACGTTATATTTATTTGAATTTTTGCAAACGTTTACTGTCACCTTTTATGAGACTATTATTGCCGTGTACAATTATTTAATTCTTTTATTCTTGTATGGTAGTTTATCTTTCAAAATTGTTAATGACTGTGTCAGTTTTTTTATCTGGATTTCCCATCTTTTTTTCATTTGCAAAAATAATGATAGCAGTTTGTCGCTGTTCTTTTTTTCGCTTCTGAATAAAAAAGGAATGCAAAAGTTGCATTGTTGCATTTTAGGCTTTGATGCCATTGTCACCATATTTGGACAAAAGAAAATATGCGCAGTGCGCTGCTCAGCATGGTTAAGGACGGTTAGGTAATCAACAAAAGATTATCAGTATCTTCATCTCTCTGAGAGATAGATGACAAGAAAGATTTCCATGCGTTGTTATTCTTATGACAGGAGCCAAACGGTTATTGTCGCAAAAAGATTTGACAATAATGTACCGTATGGTGTGCTGATGGAAGTTGTATGGCATAAAACGGCTAATAGTCATAATCGCTGTTAGATAATCTTTAAAAAGATGTAAATTGGCCTGTTTATAAATTCATGTTTTTGCAGAAAAGATTGAAGGGAAGCACGAAAGTTGAGATATAAATGGAGTTTTCATTAGAAAAATGAAATGTTAAAATGTTTATGCCGAGTTTGTAGTTTGTAGCATGATGACATGCTAACTTCAATACATTTTTTGGCTTGTTTGAATAAAAATATGTGGAATATTTTTTGTAGAAAAATAAGTCAATTATGTAATAACTGTAATTACGCACCGCTTTTGTAAAACGTTAAAAATTATATGGAAGAAAAGCATGTGTACTCATTGGCAGCTATATAAGCATAATTTTTATGCATAATTAAGTATTGCATCTTGAATCAATAAATTACAAGGAATAAATGCTTTAATCACCGAAAATGTTGACGTTTTCTATTCAGTTCAACTTTATAGCATTTTTGTAAATAAAATAAATTATTCTTTTGAATTTTAACCTTTTATAAACTGCACATGATGACATGGCTTGATGTAATCAGATTAGTGAAGATTGCTGATCATTACCATATTCATTCATGCAGGCAATATTCAGATTTTTATAATGATATATAAATACTATAAAGTGCGTTATTTACACCATTTACTAACTCATCATTTACAATTACTTTCGTTCATCTTTACCTGTTGTTCAATCTAACCTGTCACCTGTCAAACGTTTTACAAATAACAAATAAAATTCAATGCAATCGGGCAAATTATGCCATATAAGTCAAAAGTCTTCTGACTGATTGAATATTTGAGCTTACTAATATCCCATTATTGCAATTCATAACAAGCCCAAAAAAGCTCCAAATCCATATTTTTTTCGATTAAAAATTCAACGGTCAAAAACCCGAAAAATTTGCATCTTAGATTGGAAAACATTAGCACAGTGAACTTTGGCATTGGCTTGAGTGATTTAATGAGCAAGCCCAGTATGGTACCATGTGTAATTGTATGGGACGAAGAATTAATTATGAAGTAATTGATGCTCAAAACTTTAAATATTATGTTGAGGGCAGGATGCTGGTCGTATGCTAAAGTAGGTGTGTGCAATATGCGCAACGCACATCTCGAAAGAAAATGACAGATCTTACTTTTTCTTTCCCATGCTGTCCTACTCGTTTGTGTGGGAGTTGGCTAAAATATATTTCCCAGGACAGTTTTTGTCAGTTTTCGCAACGCACTTGTTTTAATTAATGGTAACACTTTAAATGCTGCAACTACAGAGAGTAGACCATATCTGTTAGATGTAAATGTTTGCATACACATAAATTCGCAATATCTGGCATGCATGTTGCACTTTTAAGGATTAAAGTTTGCAAAAAATATCCATTTTGGTTAAGCAAATGTACAAATATTTTGAATCAATTAAGGTGTTATATGATGTCGCATGTTGTGCAGTTGATCACTTTTGTAAAGAACGTATGATAATGGTTTGCTTTGCATGTTTTACATCCTAAATATTGCAAAAAGAACAGCTAAGGTAGTACTAATTTTCATTTCAATGTTTTTTAGTTTTATCAATTTAGGTTAACCTGAGAATGTAATGAAACCGTGTAGGAACAAAAGCTTACCCCTTTTAGGCAAACGGTGAATCTGAAATGTAGGAAAAGAATGCACAGCCACGACCTGAAGAATTTGTGCAAAAACTGTCGTTAGTTTTGGCTTACTCTTGATGTTACGATAATAAATTAATTATTGACAGAAATATATGTTTTATAAATTAGTGTTTTGAATCCAATAAACTGTAATTCTTGGGACAGGAGCAAATCTTATTAATTGTTATTAAGATAATCTTAAATACCTTCTACATGAGATACTTTATGATCTGATGCACCTGTGAATCAGTATTATGCCTTCTGAAATATCAAAAGGCTTAAAGCTTTGGATATTCTCACCTAGAAAATTCATTTTTCGATTATTTCAAACACCTTCCAGGTAAGACTGTTAATAAATCAATCTTTTACTTACAATACTACCTAGTACCTATTTACAACTTTACCTAATCTAACTCTTTGCAACTTGTAGCACGTGGAAGGTAAGGTGATATTCATCTTCTGACATCCATTTTACGTCATATTTCTATTTATTTCCACAAAATTAATGTCAGTAATGAACAAAATTCCATTTCATTTTCATAAATAAACTGAATAAATTTTTAGTTGGTTGTGAGCAGTATTCACTCTTTTTGCTACTTTGCAAATAAAGTAAACAACAAAAATATGTTGGTAGTTTCTTTATTAACATATCATGTTTTTGCCCTTTAGCCTGTGATCCTGATGTGACATTCGCACAGCAAATTCTGACCAACTGGGCTTGGTCACAATGCCTTATTAAGAAGTTCCCACTTAAATTGGCATTGGTGACATTATAAAATGAGAAGAAATAGAACTAGAAACTTGACTCACTTAAAGCATATTATATATACCCTCTCCACTACAAAATTTTTTTACAAGTTTATTATTCATCCCTTCATAAAAACTCGTCATCGTCTTCAATAAGTGCGTCTTCTTGCTGAGATTTCAATCTGTAGATTTATCTCTTTACAAGTCCTCTCATGTTTTTCTCATTACTCATGCAAAAAATACAGCAAACCTGCATTATTGCAATTTGTCCTGGTGTGAGTAATGGGGAGATCTTTGAGTTGTGCTGCTTTGTTAACTATGACGGACACATCTCACGGTGAGTACCAAAGTCTAGTGATAAAACCAAGCAAAACAAAATTCAAATTCAGAAAAAATACATCATTGACCATAATTTTTATGAGTAATCAAACTACCTTCAACGAACAGCGAGATAGCAGATTATATTAACTTGTAAGGGATTCGGAATCCCAGGTACTACATGTGCGCGCACCACCCATTATAACACCTTTGAGCTACATTGCCATTCACAGCATGTCCACCTAAACTGTCAATAGAACATAATAATTTTATTCGATTATCTAAAAGAGTTGCCAATTGTTGAAAAATAACTTATCATTTCCGCGTGCGTGTTTCCCAATACGGATTTTTTGGAATGGACAGCCAAATGTAAAAATATGACAAAATAGGAATTAAAAACAAGATGCGTGAAGGTGAGGCTTTTGGTATGCAGTATAATAACCAGTAAAAAAGGATAATATTTGGAATTATTCTTGCTTTCAATGAAAAGGTGTTGTCTGCACTAAAATATTATTGGAATTATTATTCATACATGCGTAAACGGTAGCAAGGTTTTAGGGCATTCTCAGAATTATAATGCGCCATTGACGGCTGATGAAGATAATCGAAAATTGAGATAGGTGTGAATTGCCACTGTTGACTACCTGCTTACTACGAAAATTTATAGACACAACAACAGCTTAATATTCCTTTTGTACCAAATTAATTATCTTATTTCCAAATCGTACGACATGGTCACAAGAAAGCTACTGCAGACAGAAGTTAGCCGCGGCGCATGTCAATTGTCAGTCTTCCCATTTTTTCTCCTTTTTTGGCAGCTAAAAGTTTCCCTTTCTTGCGCATTGTTGTTATCTATTGTGTTCTTATGTCGTGTCTTTCAGAATACAACTGGATACCTTTTTATTGATAATCAAGGCCGTTTCACAACAATCATGTATTGTTACCTGAGATGGGATGACTTACCACTGCATTACCATCCAGAGATTGTTGGGTCTCTTTGATGCACACTAATTGCAACCATATTAGCATGTTTTATCAATTAAAATGTCTGGTACGATTGAGATGCACACAGAGCACAATTGTTCAAGCCATTTTGGTTCCTATATTCAATTTTGCCAAAGTGAAGCTTGACGAGAATGATTGATTTTTACAATGTGACGATGATGATGATGACTTGGAGTAGTGGGCAAAATGGATAACAGTTTTCCTTTTAATTTTACATTTGCATTGTTATAACGCAACAATCAGTTAATTTTCTTGAAAACCTCAAAAAAGAACGATTATCTTGTTGAAATTATTCAATTCATACATTCAAAGCCAAGGCAGTCGTTTTTTAGTTTTGTGTGGACCCATTCTTTTGTGTACCTTTTTTAATTTGTACTTTTTAGCATGCAAAAAGTGATCCCTGTGCTCTGTAGCGCTCGTGTGGAGTAACGTTCAACGACAAAACAGAACAGACGAGCAGGGTTAATGATGATTGGCCTCCTCGTGGTAAATCACATAAAAAGGAACATCAACTAGAAAAGTAAAATTGACTTTGACTGGTATTATTATGATTGAAAAACGTTTAATTCTACTGAGAGTTGTATTTGTTACCTCTTCTATACGCAAATTTTTCTAAGAAATTAGGCGGAATGTAGTCCGCTCCCACCAATCACTCTCGTTTTTATGGATGTACTCATAATTTAATTTAATTGCTGTAGCACGCTCTATTTAATAAAACTCGAGTATACGGGACAATGCAGCAGGCGATAATGGTGGGATGGGATTGACGAAAATCAAAAATGACGGTAGATTTTCATTACCATTGACCTTAACTGTTGTGATATTATATGTACAACACACTAGTTCTCTTTCAATGTACCTACATTATTTATTTGGAGAGTTTAACCATAAGAAAAGGAATCTCACCTTAATTAATTTTGCGCCAGTTTCTCCTAAAAAGTAATTGCGGATTTAATTATAGCTTATCAGAATTGGAAGTGGAGTTTAGGATGGGCGAGGAACTTCTTTTCGCACCTGTGACATCATGAGACATGCTTCATTTTATATAACAGTTAATAATATCATTATAATTTATGACACTAACGGGCCTATACTCTGCAATATCCTGAAGTCGCTAAATGCCAAATGGTTACTGGTTAGACATTTCTACTAGATAGATAGATATGCATCATCTGACTTATCTAACTAAAGAATACATTCTGACAGTAGATGCTATATACTTTAAACGCCAAGACAAATCTGTATATCGACAACACATTCAGTTGCAAGTTTTACTTCTTCACAAACCTGTCGCAAAACATGATTTGCTGCGACATTCATTTCATTTTAACAGTCTCATACCGCCATCTTCAACTAAGAAGCCAACACCTTGTCAGAAGCAAAAAATGTCTCATTTTTATCATTTTGGCTAAGATGCTCCCATATCATATCATACCTGTCACGCTTGATATTATTCTATTGCTATCACCTCAGGAATTATCGTATTATAATATTTGTACAAGGTAAGTGTGCTGACAATCATTTTACATTTACTAAAGTGCGCCTCAGGCTGGGTCAAAGTCAAGCTGGATTTGCAAAATATTTGCATACTGCATGCTAAGTATAAGCAACTAAGCAGTTATTACAAAAGCATTGAAATCATATTTAGTGCTATGGCTATCTATAGGAGATGCTAATTATTATAAAATTACTGAAATACTGACAAACTAACCATCTTGAACAACCAAGCTATTAATATTGTAACAATTAAGTGTGCTAATGGCTTCATAAGTCTAGATTATATAATGCCAAAATAACTGCAAATAACTAAATTCAAAATGCTTATATAATGCTATAAGCAACTAAGCAGTTATTACAAAGCATTGATATCATATTTAGTGCTATGGCTATCTATAGGAGATGCTAGATTATATAATTACCAAAATACTGGCAAACTAACGATATTGAACAACCAAGCTATTATAAATGACAATTGAATGAAAGTTACAAGAATTATACAGCAAAAAGAATCTTTTCTTTTGGTTTGAAAAAGTAAGACAATAATAATGCTTGGATCGCAGAAAGGAAAGCGGAGATACCAGGACATCGAAAAAGAGCTTCCACCTCGCATACGAAAGGAACCCAAGCCTGGGGATAACCCATACAAGCGACCCTACCCTCCTCATCGCAGAGATATTGAAATAGTTGATGCTCTACTTCAGGACATTCCCAAAGATATTCCTACGGAATTCTCGGAACGCGACAAGCGAACTGCGACGAGACCTCAAGGCGTTCTTTACTTCCATGTACTTGACATTCAAGGTGTCAAGTTGTCACGAAAGGGTAAATTTTAATTACAAGCTTGCTAAAATTATTTTCCAAGCCAGGAAATCTAAGTACGATACAAAACCACAATAATCATTATACTATGCCATTCGGCTCCCCCATCTAACAGATTTCATTCCCGGAGCATCATTTTGCATATATGTAGAGTACGAATGCCAGGGTTCCATAAAATGTTCATACCCGGTTCGGACTTTCAATACCACTAAAATTCGTATTGATCACTACGCCCATTTCAGTGCTGAGGTACTAATTGACACAATGCATTAAAATTATAATTATCTAATTTCAATCAGCACATTTATGTGACATGCGCTATTGTTTTTTCTGTAGGTATCAGAAAGTCGTACGGATGAAGCTAATGATTTTGTTATTCATGTTTACGGATTTCAAAATCCAGAAAAGCACTGGCTTATAGGAAGTCAACTTTTACACTTATTTAATTTTGTTCGTGATATTCATGGCATCACAACGGTTGAAATTCAGGATGACTTGAGCTATTACGTTGGTCGCGTGACCTTTGAATTTGCATGGGCTTACGGCTCATTCGGTTATGGCTACAGTAATCAACTACTCAACACAAAAAATCCAGTTTACGAAAGTGTGTGTCATTCCATGTTTCCGCGCATTGCTCCAAACCCCGATGACTTAATTGACAACAAATTTCGTATTCGCGTTCCAAAAAGACTTCGTCTTGTAAACCTGCACTCTCTTCTTGTTCGAGTTCCCTTGAAGAATCGAAGCAGTCGAGATATTCAACCTTCGAGGAAGTCAAAAGTTAATGTTAATGCTACAAGGAAGTCAAAAACCACCGCTCATATAGATAAAAAGGATTTCAATAAGGAGGCGAAAACAGTTGTATTTCGCCGTGTTAAATTCTCCCGTGGTCGACCTGTTCACGTAGCATTGAATCTGGATATTCATCAAAAGTTTTTGGAGAATGACTTCAACCAGTCCTATGGGGAATTTATATGTCTGCGAAATAGAAGGGAACGGTTAGCCCATTTAACTAGAATGGTAGAAGGACGATTGCGAGATCGATTTGAGAACGAAGCAACCGGGCTCTTCCATGCCATTAAAGAAGCAAAAGATTGTAGAATCGGACTTTCGCTCAAAAAGCCCTTAGCATGTCCGCCAGGTTATTTAGAGCACAAACTGCATCCTCAATCCTGTCCACCAAAACAAGCAGTTAAGCTAACAGAAAAGGACGAAGAATTCATCTCAAAGATAACCTGTGCACCTAGATTTTCCGGTTACTTGGCACACGTCTTTGGATATGCAAACAAGGAAGGGGTTGCTAAAAGGCCTATTGAACACTGCGAGTACGAGGTCCCACCATATGCATTTTTAGGTGGAGGATATCGTGACCACCATTCACTAACGTTTTGGCAAAGGATTCGATTGGGCGCACGAAAATTTTGGTATAGTTTCATGTTTTGTTGGATCAGGGTTTGGGAGTTTATTTTCCCATCAACTGAGACCAGAAATGACAATTTGGTATGACCAGTGACATGTCCAAATTCAAGTAGCTAAAAAACTCAATGATTTAAAATTCAAATTGTTCTGTAGCTTCCAGAAATATCAGTGACGCTACCGTCTCCTGCAGATTCTACTACTGAATTTTATGCACACTGCGTGCAAGAGAAAGTCTATCCCCAGGTTGCCGACATAACGCAGGCGAAAAGACAGGCAAACCAACTGGTCAGAATAGCACGCAAAAAGTTCATTGATGACGAGGAAGATGATGATGATCAATGGGAAACTGAACCAGAGGACACGTCGGTAGCAGATAGACAAAAAATGCATAGGAGAAGTCGCGATATTAGAGCCCTGGAACAGCATGTTTAGAAAACTCAATGATAATATTTTGAACTTGTGATTTGAAGTACATTAATTTATGGGTAGTCCTTTTAAACTTAAGTTTTCAATAACGTTGTGATAAAATGTATTTGATAAAATAAGAAACGACATGTTTTGTATATTCACACATAATGTTAGTTGATAAGCTTAGGTATATTTAATTGCGTATCGGATTCCTAAGCAGTTTTTATACAATGCCTTTCTGGCAATTTATTGTAATTGATAAAATACTTGAGTCATGTAAGACGACGGCTTTTGGTCGAAAGACTTACGCCAGCAAACAATAAAGTGCCATAAGACAAGTTCAACAATTCAGTTTTTAATCTGATTACTTGCTATGCAATGCCAACGGGGTATTGTCCAAAAGGACAAGGTGAGTAGCAAACCTTTTTTTAATTTTTGGAATGTTTATTCATTTCTATTTTGCTCTAGTATCATTTAACTTAGTTTAATTTAATGTAGCATAACCAACTATTCTTAAATAGCATGAATGACACACTCACTACTTGTTTTATTGTTATGCTGATGTCACCGCTTGAGATCGCACTGAAAAATGCATAGAAAACAATGAGTTTGACATGAGTTGAGGTGGAAAATTGGGTAAGTATTGCTTACTAAGTGGCAAAAACGTTATCGTCCAGTCATCATCGTCACGGTCAGCCAACACCCAAATTTTAATTTTTCCTGTGTGCTATTCGCATCTGCAAAAAGAAAAGAAAAAAAACGCAAAACCAGTAGGAGTTGCAATAAATGTAACAACCATTATATTACCCCTTGTCTTGCTGGTGTAGACAACGCTGCTAAACGTATAGCATGTAGCAAAAGTATTCTTAACTTTTAAATAGTTGTACAGCAATCTACAAATGTATTTATTATCCCTTACTATACTAACTTGGTAATTATTTTGCAAGCGGGCAAAAAGTGCAATGTAGAAATCATTAAAAAATCAGCATTTTTATTGCCTCAATAATTAAAACAGTTAGAAAGATATACGCACTGGTAACTGACCATACATGTAGCCATCAAGTTATCATCAATTGTAAATAAAATTGCAATTGAAGTCTGCGTTTTCGTACCTGCGACCTGCGTTGCGTCCGCTCGTCTTATAGATTCGTATTTATAGAAATTGCAATAGCTTTAGGTTTTTGTCACTGAGATCGTTATCAGCCCTGAGGGGTTAAAATAATGATGGAATTATACTTTGCATGTATTACTTACAAGTAAATATATTGAAATGAAATGACACAAATGTGTATCGACCACCAAACAACATCCATACCCAAACCATGTTGCGTATATTTTTTGATTTCATGGGCCGTGAAGTTGTATAATATTTAATTTGGATCCCTTCACGCAGTCCATGCAATTAAATGTGGTAATGCTGTTGCATCTACAAAAAATTAATATTCTTGAAAGGGGATGATACATCTGTCGTGCTGCTCTGATTAAATAATCCAATCCAGGAACTGATTCAGCAATTTACCGCGTTGCGATATATGTTGACAGAGTCGGATAGTAGGAATTACCAAAACTGATTTGTCATCATTATAACTCATGAATACTGAATACGCACAAAGAATAAACAGGTATGATGATGATGATAATGGTGCGTTCTAAAATTAAATTCATGTCTAAAATAGCTTTGTCATTATACCTCATCAATGAAAAATGTCAGAATGCTCAGGTATATCTGACACGGCCAGTTTTTGTCACTTAATTTGCTAGTGAATGAATGGTGCAAGTTTTATTGCTCCATATAAGGTAGCCTAATGACTAAAAATTACTTCTTGGAACTTCGAAAACAATTGATACTATTTGTAATATAGAGTCCAATTTTTGTACGGATGATTTAATGTGTAAATTTTTTGCATCCGCATCATTTTGTCAAGAAATGTAGCATAAAAAAACTAATTAGCAAAAAATGACTAATGAAAATTGCAAGGATGCGTAACAATTAGTACAAAACGAATGAACTGTGAACTACTTATAAATTTATGATTAATTTGCACGTTGATGGAAGTCTAGCAAGTGACGGTGAAGAATACTCGTTAAGCAGATGAATATGTGATGTTTTTGCAATTATGTAATAATATTGATAAAGTGGAAGAGCGATTGTTGTCCAAACTGAAACCAAAACATTTTTAATTTGTCTTCCTTGAAAAACTAATGTTTGTACAGCAACAATTTGGTATAATATAAACACTTTCTTTATCCAGCTAATTGATTACGTTTAAATGATAATATTAATTAAAGCATGTTCAATACTAAAGTTTTATCTGTCGGAGGATGCGGCGGTGACGCATTCAGTTCGTTACAAATACTTAATACATGCTGGACACATGCTTCAAAATCACTGATGTCATTATAAATCTGTGTGGATACCCTAGCCCACCAGTATCCCTCGTACTTGTACACTCTAACAAACATATCCGGGTATTTATGCAGTTGCTCCTTAACCCACCACGTTACGTCCAGTCTTCCATCATTTGGATTGTTTAAGGGAAGCTGAACATCAACCATACTTCCCAGTTGATCTTTGGATTGTAATATCCGAGTTCCCAGACGGGAAGCCATTAGCCGACCACCTTCCCATGCCAAATTATGATTGTAATTCATAATTGCATCCTCGCCACCGGCATCATTTCGAAATTGAATGGCAGTTGGAACGGTCATGTAAGGTGAGTAGTCTATGGTTCCTTGCCAGAAAAATTCGGCTTGAAATCCTGTTTTATAAGCAGCAGTTATGCATCTCGGATGAATGAAATCCTGGTGCTTTTTATTCACATAAAGTACAGCGCAGCCACGGGCAGCAAAAAGCCATTTGTGACAATCCGCAAAATAAAAGTCGGGATCCAAGGCTGTGAGGTTTATGGGGATTTGCCCGATTGCATGAGCTCCGTCGATGAAAACGGTTATGTTACGTCGCTTCATCATGGGAATAAGATATTCGAGAGGATAAATGACAGCAGGCACAGCTCCAATGTGGTCAAATACCGCCAGGCGGATTGGATGTTTTGGGTCATGATTTTCATTAAGAAATGTTTCAAAATTCTGAAGAAATTCTTCATTACTGATTGGAAAGGTGAGGTTGAAAATTAATTTGGAAATTGTTTTGTCTCTGTGGTCTATAATGAACTGGACAATGAAATCTACTCCTCTGTAGGCGGTGGAGAAATACAGGATGCGTTCCCCCTTGTGATTATATTTAATGCCTTGGATGACCGTGTTTAAGGATGTTGTGCCACTGTTTAACATTAAAAGATCGTCAGGGTTTGCATTTATTATTTCGCCCAGCATTTTTCGAACTCTTTTGAGCTCAATCTTTAGATCTTGTCGAAGCCATAGATCCGGGTTTCTTTCCGAGCGGTCTTGGTAGGCGTGGAGGGATTTGGAAACTACTTTTGGTATGTTACCTGCGAACACAAATCTTAAGATGGTTTTGTAATGAAAAAGGAGCCAGTCATTTTTTAAAATGCTGAATATATTAACACTTAATTCCAGCTTACCAAATGCTCCGTGATTTAGTTGAGTAAAACCCGGTTCCCAATGAAATTCCTCTCGCATTTGTCTACCAAATGGGGGCAACTTGCGACTCAGTACACTTGGATCCGCTTTAAGAGAAAAAGTTACTTGTAAATTAAAACATAATTTAATAAGCAACTATTTTCTCTTACCACCACTACCTCCAGAATGGAGCAGGAGAAGTACCGTAAAGATCTTGAGGGTAGCCATTTTGTTTAAGTTTTCCGAAACTATTTACATATGAATGCACAATCTGTGCTTAAGCTTTATGGGAAGCTGAAACTATAATCATACGAGATGCATTCTTTTTAGACAATGAATCATCATAATCAACGTGCATTACGTCAATCATAAAAAAATATGCGGTGAATGTCATGTCTTTGTAGATGGCTCCATTAAATTTTATTGATATCCGGTAAACAAATGATTTCATGACAAATGTCTTGCATATTGTCTAGCATAGCTGATAATAATGGCACTCAATTTTTGTAATTGCCTCATTGAGCTGAATGAACCTACTTACATTTAACCTTTTAACAAGCTAATAAATGAACTTTTCAGTTACATAAATTAGTTTAAATGGAGATACATCATTTATCCGGTAATTTCAAGTTATCTGATCCTTAAAATACACTGTTTGGCATGATAAGGCTATTTACCAACTTTGAACTTCGACATGTGCAATAAGCTGTGTGTAATGAATGAGCTGAGTTCACTATGCTAAGTCATACAATTTTGCATGACACTAATGAAATATATATTTTTTACAATAAGATTTGTGTTTTTTAGAATCTTAGATTGATCAAGCCTTCAATATTTAATAAAAAATTAGATCCAAAATCCAAGAGTCAAGCTTCCAAGAAATTTTCTACGGAAAAGAACAAAATTACCACTGTTTTTAAAGCGCTTTGGCATTTTTATTCGATTTATCTTAAACACATAAATCCAAGTAACTAAGTTTTAACATGCAATCAGTACATTAATAAGAAATCAATAACAATTTACTTTAGCAGGTTGCTTATTTCGTTTTCAGATGCGTTTATTTCGTTACAAATATCTAAGAAATGTTGGGCTGACGTCTCGAAATCCGTGATGTCATTATAAATTTGCGCTGACACCCTCACCCACCATACTCCAGCATGTTTATAAACTGACGAATACGTATTATTGTACTTGTAAAGTTGCGTATCTATCCAGTAAGCATCATCAAGTCTGGAGTCATCCGGGTTATTTACCGGAAGTTGGACATCCACCATACTTCCCATCTGATCCTTGGATTGCATCACCCGAGTTCCAAAACGTGACGCCATTAGCTGACCACCGTTCCAAGCCAGATTATGATTGTATTGCATAATCACGTCCTCACCTCCAGCGTCACGTCGAAATTGCAAGGCTGTTGGCACTGTCATGTACGAGCTGTAATCCATTGTGCCTGCGTTTACGCATTGTAAAGATAACGTCAAGTCAATTGACACATGAGGATTATGATCGGGAAAACATGTCATTTATTCTACAAACCTGTCCAAAAGAATTCATTTTGGAAATCACTAGGCTGTCTATATCCTGAGTTTATGGAAGCCGGGTGAATGGTTCCCTGATGTTCTTTCTTTACGTATAGCAGCGCACAACCACGAGCAGCGTACAACCATTTGTGACAATTGGTCACGTAGTAATCAGGATCCAGTGCAGTTATATTAATTGGCACTTGTCCGATAGCATGTGCACCGTCAATTAAAACGGTGATATTACGTTGCTTCAACATGGGAATGATGCGGTCGATGGGATTAAGAATCGCTGGTACGGAGGTAATGTGATCAATTAAAGCAATGCGAATAGGTCGTTCGGGATCATGGGTTTCGTTAAGGAAGGTATCCAACCTTTGAAGGAATTCGTCATTGCTCATGGGATAAGTTACGTTAAAAACAAGTTTGGAAACGGATCCTTTGCTGTAGTCCACAATGTACTGGATGATGCTACCCATGGAATTGTAGATTGAGCTAAGATGAAGGATTCGTTCTCCCATGGCGAAAACCATACTTCGAAAAATGGCGTTCATTCCACTAGTGGTGTTGGGCACCATTACAATGTCCTCAGAATCAGCATTAACAATTTCCGCGAGCAGCCTGCGTACTCGGGCAAGTTCCGTTTTTACGTCGCGACGAAGCCAAAGATCGGGATTTCGTTCGGAGCGAACTTGATATTCGTACAACGCACCGGATACCACTTTTGGATAGGTTCCTGTGAATAGTTAAAAACGTCTAGTTTAGAAATTTTAAAATCATCAAAAATGACTTTTTACTGTTCCAACCGTAAGATCCATGATTTAGTTGTGTGAATCCATCATCTATGTAAAATTCCTCACGCATGGGCCTTCCCAGCTGGGGTAACTTGCGACTAGATTCGGCTTCACAGAGCAAACAATTTTGAATTATTAAACACCAAAACATCAGACAATTGCCATTAAAAATAATTAAACTTACCACACATTCCCAAACTAACGTTTAACACCACAAACAACACAAAAAATGCTCTGGAACCCATTTTGCAAATAATCCTTCCGGAGGAAGCGAATCTTCTTGCGTGAAACTTACGGAAGAGAATGAAAAATGTAAGCCAGTTTACCCTGCAGTTGAAATATCATGCAACATCCTCCTCAAAACCAAAAAAATACGTTGTAATCAGCGAATTAAAGTGATTATTTATTGAATAAGCTCTTGAATTATTTAGCTGGAAGTTAAGAAATTTCTTTAATCTGGTTCAGTTACACTGATAAAAGCAGTTATTCATGCTGCTGGGGTACTTTAGATAATAAAGTTTGTATACCATTACAAAACAAAAGAATCAGTCATTTGACCCAACTAGCTCAGCTTGATTTTGTTTTGACACGTTTAAATCAATAAGCGTTTAAAAACCCGTAAATCTACTGAATCTACCCTTGTTTAATTTCAAGTGCCATTATATCAATCAAGTTGCTTCTTTTTTTCTTTATCTTGACAGAACTGTCAAGCTGCGCACTAAATCATGGTTTGAGTATTGTAAACTTGGTACTTGTAGTAAACTATTCTGTCAACTGAACTGATAAGCATTTAAATGATTTCTTAAAAAATATGCTGACGCTACGTGCACAAAGCAGCGTGTCAAAAGATGACTTGTTCTATGACCTTTGTGAATTGTGTAAATATGTTATGGATGATGAATTAAGAAACACTTGCACTTACAATTGTACCAATGCACGCGTGGTTAAATAAATTCCATGAAAAGTTAAAGTACTTATTTAGGTAATAAAACAACGAGCGAGATATGTAAAACGGAATTCCATGTTTTGAACTTTTTCTCTCTTTATTATATTTACTCAAAAGTTGCAAACACACAAGTTTGTATTACATATTCGTAATATAATACAATGGAAAATATGGTAGCAGCGTAAGTTTTAAAGTAAATCTTATTTATTAAAAAAAATTATAAATATAAACGCAAACGTAAGTATATAAACGTGAGAAACGTAAAATTGTAAAGACGCGTTAAACATGTTTTATTTTGCCACATGAGTATGTATGCAAAGTAGTTTTACTTTCTGAAAATCAATCTACCTTCATATTCAATACAAAATGTATCGTCAGAATATTTAAATATTTTTTTGTGATTATCAAAAATCAAAAAAACTTACAACGAAAGTCTTAGAAAAAAAAAGTTGCTTGAAAACAAGAGACACACACGGGAAGAAACCAATTTAAATACTTTGATGCTCGCAGTTAATAAATCGCAGGTCACACGTAGTATATGAATCGGTATTTGTTTAGCGGACTAGTATATTATATTATAAGAATTATGCAAAAATCTTTTCTCGAAGTAGTGTGTACACAGTAATATTCCCATCTATTTATTTATGTAGTTAAAGATATATACCCTTTGCTATACGATTTCAGAGTTATCGACAAGTTCCCAGTCTTCATCTTCCTCATCAAGTACAAGTTTACCGGAAGGGCTTAAAGCTGTCCGCTCCCAATTTGCATTGTCAACTCCCCAGCCTTTCAGTTCCATTACTTTTTTGGAATGTTTGAGTAAATGTCCTTCTGGGGTTAGTGCCCACAGCTCGTCACACAGAGAAACTGTAAATTAGAAGGTTATACATTTTCATTCCAATAAGCCAAACTGCATAATGTAGATTGTAGGTATTCATTAAATAATATTTTTGGAGTAAAATTGCAGGAATTATACCAGCAATGGCAGATGCGCTTCCTGGAATCTTTTTCCAGTAATCCCCAACAAAGTTAGTTTTCGTTATGCCATATCTACGGTAAATGCTTCCATTACTGCTGAGTGCCCATACAGCGGTATCACTATAATTGATCACAGAATTAACACATCCTGAATATGGCTTCGTCTACCGATCTATTTCAACTAAATCTCCTTTTTTACCTGATTGCAAGCATTTCGGCGTCTACTCCTTTCACCAGCAACCATCCCGTTCCAATCGGATAATCTGGGAAAACGGCTTGGCGCACGTAAACCCGCTTTGCATTATCCAATGCCCATACCATACTGTCATTCGCACCAACGTAAACCTACAATAAAACATTAGAAATGTATTAAATCATTAATTAGTAATTCATTTGCTGAAAAGTTCATGTTGGCATACCTTTGTAAATACTCCCTTGCAACAAACTGAAGTCTCCACCTTGTTCCACGCTGGTGACATGTCCTGAGCTCCTGGAGGTCGTAAACTTCCAATTCGCATGAACACATCACCTCTGTCATCCACTGCCCACGCTACCTCGGATCCACAGGAAATGTGGACAAATTGGGTGGAATTTAGCTTGGAAAGGTTGACTTGCCTCCAGCTTGTGCCTGTAGAGTTTATTGTGGTAATGTCACAGCGTCCGTGAATGTCACCGGAAGAAGTAAGCGCCCACAGGGCTTCAGGTGCGGGGGCTATTGCTATGATTTTGCCGTCGGTAAACATTGGGAGATCAAGTTGCTGTTGATAAAGTTGTAAAGGGGGGATCGTTAGAATAAACGCTAAATCAAATACTCTTATGCGTTTAGTTAATAAAACGAACCTGAAGTTTTCCACCGGAAGTTGGCAGGTAAAAAATGAGTCCTTTGGAATCAGTAATCCAAAGATTTCCATGTCCGTTATATACGCTATTGGCAAATACATGAGTCCAGCTAGAGGGAACTGTAATACCTTTGTCAACTCGGAGGGGTTTCCAATGATGGCCTGTCGTAAAAATGAAAGCATGTTATAATTGGCATATTTTTTGGAAGTGCATCCCAATCCATTGGATTGCCTTTTACCTGTAACTGTACTCCTATTTCCATAAATGAGCGTAGATTCTTGAGTAGAAAACCAAATGGAAGTTTTCGAGCTGCATAGCCTCAGTCCACCCCTTTGTCCAGGCTGCACCAAACTCTTCAGAGAGCACCTCAGACTATTCAGCAGTTGGGACCGACAATGTGTGGTGGACTGAGATGGACAAGTGACCGAGTTACTCACAGCCACCTTCCAAGGAACCCACATCCCTTTAGAGTCCCTTTCATCCGTTGTAAAATACAGATTCCCCTCAGCATCCGATAACCAGACGCTGGTAACTCCATCCTCCAGCCGGAAGTCTCCCGAAGAAAGGGAGCAAACTTCTGGCATTTCACTAACGCTCCACCTTATCTCCAGCCAGTCAATTCCCTTTGGGTTCAGATGTGAAGTACCGGTTCGAAACACCAACCTTCCGTCTGTAGTTAAAGCCCATAACCGGTGTCCACAACAGGTAACCTCTTGAATTGGCCAAGGAGTATAGACCTTTTCGAAATAGGGTATTAGTCTGGATTCAAGTAGTCCCGTGCAAAATTCCAGAGATCCGTCCACGCGTACTATCCAACCAAACGAACGCTGGACAGTGGCACTAGCCACGTCTTTCTTTTGCGTGAGTCTACTCCATTGCTCCCCACTATCCCCAAAGGGACCGATTTTATCTCCTGTAACAGGATTGGTAAGTGAGAAGAGATCGCCTCTGTAAATTCTCCAGATTACCCCACCACAAGGGGACACTGTCATAAACGAAGCACTGTAGTTGGTAGACTTCCAGTGAAGACTGATTGAGTCAAACGAGGAGTAGTACACCATGCCTTTGGAACTGACGCATGTTATGTACTTATCACAAACGGCCAGTTGCACAATGTTATTCCCTGGAAGCCGCCACTTTCGCCAATACTCGTCATAAACAATTTTCGACTCTACAATGGAGTCAGCCTCTTCGGTGGTGGTGGTTGAGGAGGAAGCTGCCGTTACGCAGGTATCACTACTCTTTTCTTTGGAATTGGTTAATTCATCCTCCAAAGCGGCTGCAGATGCTTCCAGCGCTGCAGAGGATAAAGAGCCGTTGTTGCTACTACTGGTATTTCCGTTTAGAAGGTGATGACCAAAAGCGCCATGACCCCCACTCACGTGACTACTTCCGGACGGAGGTCCGAAACTTAGTACCGAGTTAAACGAACTAATGCTGTGACTATCTTTGCTTCTGTAACGGGTGTAAATGTCCATGTAGTACTTATCCTCATCATCATCTTCATTCTCCTCGTCATCCAAGTCATCATCCTCATGTATGGAACTACTTCCGCTGGTTTTATGGCTACTTTCTTGATTATCCGTGTCACCATCTACACCGCGCAACATTTCACGCTCTATCACCGTTCCAAAGGAAGCATTTTCCATGGACAGGGTTCTGGAGTCTGTGTCATCATCACAAGACCCACTATCACCTCGAGGACCAACCAACGTTAAAACGCTGGATCTGTCTGGTCTTCCTTCTCCATTTCGAGACATGTTAACTTGCCAATAGTTATTTTCGCCCGGCGATGTCTCCTTGCTACCTGCTGCAGAAATGATTACTGCAGGCTCATCAAACAACGCGTCTGGAGAAACTGACGGTGGTAAAAGTTCTGGCCACTTGAGTCGTCTGGCAAGTAGTTCTTCTTTCAAGTGCAGTTCTTCTGTGGTCACCGACTTATTTTGCAAGAGACCCGTACCCACCGACCAACTTTGCGAAAGGGCTAGTGGTACACCCAATTTATCTTTCATTTGCATGTACGGATGTTCAGAAACGGACATAATGCCTTCACTTCCAGAGTTGCTGCTGCTTGAAAATGTGACGTCGGATTTAAATGAGGATTTTCTTGTAGAATTAGTACCTCCGGGTGTGCTTGCGTTGTTTTCACTTCCGGAAGTGTTTGAAAAGGCACTGCTAACACTCACCGAGTCTGACGTGGCTTCTGAGGGTGGCACACTAGATTTGTCTGACTTTCTCCCTTTGCCCCCCTTTCCACTCTTTCTTGGCTTTCGTACTCCATTGGATTTTACTTGTTCAACCACCACATCTTCAAAAGGCAAATTGGTAATTTTCTGAAACCTTTCAGGTTCAGGAACAAATACTGGCTCTTCTGGAGGGATAGGCTGCTGTGGAGAAAAAATGTCAAAACCTGAAATCTCGCCAGTTTCTGAAATGACCATTACTGGCGATAGCATTCCGTTTTCCAGCAACTTTTGCCCATCCTCTATATCCACATCAGCCTCTATCACAGTTTTGATAGTGTTTATCAGAGGGTTAATTCTGGGAATAACTTTCCCTGAGGTTTCCTTAAATTTTGTGGTTAAAAAGTTGATAGGTTCATGAGGAAAGCGGAAATCCGCTATGGAAGCACTCATGATATCAGGTAACGTTGTGTGTTTCTGAGCCCCACTGTTGTTGGGTGGTGATGAATCACTGTTCATTGTTGAGCTTGTAGAGGAGTTCATTGTTGCACTACTACTACCCACTAAATTAGAACTAGTACTAAAGTATGAAAAGAAGTTTGATGAGGTTAAACTGGAAAACTTGTCGGGTTTGGCACTGAGTCGAATTACGTTTCGGGAGGATTCCAAAATGAAAATTTCATCTTTATTTACAGCAACGTCGAGTACGGAGCGAAGTTCTTTGCAAATTCCTAAAACTACTGTGTTCCGAGCGTCAATTACGTGTAAAATGTCTTTGTAGTATGTCACCAGGTAGTCTTTCATAAAGCGGAAAACTCGTGTGAACTGAATATCTTGCTGTTGTGGAGGGGAAAGTAAACGTGAGGATGCGGAACGGCAGGGTTTTATCACATGAATTTCGGATTGTGAGCCAGATAATATCAGTTCCTGTAATTGAAATTCCAGAGAAAGTTGTAGATTTGGGCTTAAATCTAAAATGGCAACTTTACATTAGGCAACCATAATACCTTGAATTTAATTGTATGCTGTACTACGCCATCCAAGCCGGCAACCCACAGCCTTGCGCCAGGCCTAACGCTGTACACTTTCGGAGATTCTTCCCATGCTGAGCTTAAAATAAGGCCACCGAATTTTCCAGTTCTGCAAATCATAAACGAAGATGATAATACGTTTAGAAAAATTGAGTAGCAAACTCAGTGCAAAATGTGGCAAGCTTACACTTTTCGCTCCAGTGATCCTACTTTACTAAAACTTTTATTCTCCAGTGAATAGATAATGGACCGGAATGTCGAACAAATTAAAAGATTTTTACGAGCGTAGCTTAGTTGGACGATTTCATAGTTTTCGCAGAGCAAAATAGAGGAACGAATTTGGACCTGTAATTAGGGAAAATGTATAGATTTAGAGTTCCGGGGTTATTTGCAAATCATACAAATCAAAAACAAAGTTGCAATCTTTTACTAGATCGTAATCGATGTCCGTTAGGACAACGTGACCCGTTTGGTCTCCACTGAAAAGCTTCATCCCATTTCGGCTCCATTCCAAGGAGGTGACTGCTCCTTTGTGTAAATCTTGCACGAGGAAACGCTGGCTTTTCTAAGAATTGCATATAAAAAAGCACTTCGTCAGCTTCCAAAAATCATAGAATGCTTACAAGATTTTAAAGTGCAATTGTACCTTGGTTTTCCTTTCATAATAAGCTTCTGGAGATAAATTACTGCTAACATTGTCCATGGAAGGATCCCTTGGAATTTGAAATATTGTCACTAGACCATTCTGATTACCTGCTGCCACCATATAATCCACTGTGCTTGTGCAACTAATTGCCGTTACGGGTTGGAGACCCTGTACACGCGAAAAAGGCAACATGTTTTAAACCGATAACTTGTAAAGTGCTTCTATAAATTTGTGTACTGCATTTTGCACTTCTTACTTCGCAGCGTAGTCTGTCCAAAACGTCCGTCTTCCTGTTGTACCAGTAAACCACCCCCACATTCGTCCCAATTACTAAAATCTCCTCATTAATCGTCGAAATGCATGTCAACTTGAGGTCAAACGTGCTTAAACCCTTTTGCGCTTTCACGGGTATTCTAGCAAGCAAGTTTATAAGACTGTTCCATTCTTTTAGCAGAATCACATCATTTCCCTCCGCATCTTTATTTGTGCTCCCTTCCTCCGGCACAACTTCCTGTGACCTCTCCAGTGGAGTGGCCACAGCACTACTTTGCCCCGAAACCTCTCCATCATCCTGAACCAAACTGTCCCTTTCCGAAATATCAATTTGAATGCAATTCACTACTGGAGTATTATCTGGGTTTTCAGACGAATCGGGTTCCTCATGAGATTCCTGAAGTTCTTCTGTAGAAGCTACTATAACAGGCACTTCTACCTCATTTTCCAGAGTAACCTCCTCCGTTCCATTTGACATGTTTTGCTCGAGGAGAGAATCAAGGGACAAACAAAATGATGATGGCGATTATGGTGCAAACGCAATGGAGGATGTTCGCGGAAGGTCTTTTTTGCCTTGACCATTTAAGCTTGCATATAAAAAAGGGAACTGCACTCAAGGCATAAAATATTTGCACGTGTTTGACTTTAATGAGCACTGCGTAGGTGCTCCACTTAATATTATCCAGTTGTTTCCTTTTAGCTCCAGTTTTTTCCACGTTTTTTGTGTTTGTACTTTGTACTTATTTGAGTTGCTTATAGAGTGCAATGGGAAGAACAGTTAAAGTTTAAGAGAGTTTATTTGTGTGTCTAGTCCAGTGTCATTATGAAAAGTAGTATAAACTCTGTTTGCATGTTTGTCATGGAATGCCCAAGTCTATACCATTATTAAAAGTGACACAAGGGATTTCTTTTCTTAAATTCCCTACTTTTTTCTCTTATCAGGGATTTCCTTTCTTGTGCCAACAAAAGCGAAAAGATGAGAAAAGTGTTTTTCTTTTCGTTACATTTATTTGAATTTTTATGTGTTAAATTGTACACCTACTATCTCCTGCATATAGGCACTTTATGAATTATAAATCTGAATATTATGAGTAAAATGTAGGTGACTGTTGAGAGCAGTATTCAAATACCTTTACACACACAGAAAAATATTATTATAGCAAAGTATTGATAGTCCGTGTTATTATAACACGGTTGAAATTACTACATGATATGCATACGGCATACTACCAAATGCATACTGCCTTACTTTCATATTAGCTTTTTGTGAGATGTTCCTCATGTGGAGCTCTAGTCTGTTGTGATGTCTTTCTACGTATTTACTAAAGTCCACAAAATATTCGTATGGCAGTTTATTATAAAGAGAATGTACAAAAGAACACATCTGTTTAGAAAAAAGAGCATAAAAAAGTGTTCTTCAGACTTTAGAGGGCTTAAAAAAGTTTCCCCTTTAGTGATGATGATCGCAATGGTCGTGTAAAGCGATTGCCACCTTCTCTGCCAGACAATTCTTTTTTTGCTTTGCTTTTTTAGCTTGGCTATATATTATCCGTTTTTTACACAAAGTTGGCTTGGATGGCTTTATGATATTTTCTCGCGACTGAACTACTGGCGTCATAAGTAAATGCAAATATTCATTGTTGGTGTTGGGGAAGATGACTTGATAAAATCCATTTTGTTACTGAAATTAAATGACAACTGCTTTATGCATGTAGTTATTCAAGTTTTCTGGTTGCGGTGAAGATTGAGTCACGTTATCAAATTTCATAACAGAAGTCACGCATTGTTTGGTGAACATTATGATGGGAAGGGTAACGTGATACTAATACTTGAAACATCATGAGTTTTCAGCGATAATAAATATTTTGTTAATTTCATATTGATGATGATCAGATTAAATCCTATATAGATGTTGTTGACTGTTGACCAAGCCAAAATATGATGAAAATTGATATGAAATGACTAGAGCTATAGTTTATATCTGTAGTAGAGCGTGACTTAGACAGAGTATTATCTTTCATTGCAACGGTTGGTGGTATTGATCTGTAATGATTTACAACATTGATAGTAAACTATTTGTTCCATGTTCGTCATATCCTTTCATCATGATTTATTGCTATTTGTATGAAAACGCTAGCCAAGTTAGGTAGTCCATCTACAGTATACATTAGGCTGTAACTTTACTACTTCAACTTCACTATCTCGAAATAATGTAATTTCTCCATTATAAAATCTTTATTTTACGATTTCCCCAAAAACTTTTAAATGACTAGCCACACTGAAAGACATACTGCACTGTGTACGGTGTACCACACTTATTTCTATACTTGGCTATATCGTCATTCCTAATTCCGGAGATGTTGACGCAATGTTATTGTGTGTCATTACATACATTAATATAATATTATGCTTCCTTCATTTTTGAAAATTTCAAGATATCCCGTGACATTACGAAATACCCTAAGACACTCCAGCAATGGATATTATTGTTTGATTCTAGATTATTGTCTAATCCACCTGGGTAATCCCCTGTTGACTTAACCTAATTTTATGTTCATGGCCACTTCCTCTTTGCACACTAGTCTTATACTCTTTTAGAACGTGAAGGGGTCATTTATCCAGACATATAACCATACATACAAACAAAACTCCGTATTTTTCACATGGCTTTAGGATTCATTGATTGAGTATCTTGCTAATTGATAACTTGTGATTTATTGAGATGTATGCAATTCGTATTCCTTTGATGTACGATGGGTATTCCTTTATAATGGTTTATTCCTGGAAATAATTCCAGGTTTTTGCTAATGTTCATCTCATGTTACCCCAATGACTTCGTCGCAAAGCTTGGCTAATATTATAATGGCTCAATTTAAAATAAACTAATTGTTTTATTTTAAGTTACAAATGATGAATGCTATTACATAATCTTTTATATGTACGTATAATGCGTTAAACGAGATATAAGCCTACAAACTATTATTTTATTTTTAACATTCGTTTTCTTGTCTTCTCCAGCCAATGCTTAAAGCTCCTCTGTCTTTCTTGAATAGAACTTTTTCCTTTGCGCTTCAGTTTAGGTTTGAGCATCATGAAATTCTTTGATTTACGCTTTTCCTTGTTCGTTGTACTGGCAAATGGATTCATCCGTCCTTTCCGGCGACCAAACTTTTCTCGGTCTTCTTGCCCTTTCTAAAATTATAAAAATAGCACAAATGAATTTAAGTTACTTGAAGTTTTAGTTTATTTTATGCCGAATCGCTATTTTTTAAATAATTATTTTCTTACCTTCACAGTTTCCAGTCTAGCTTCTCGGTCGTGACGTCTCTTCTTATGAATATTTTCGATAGCAGAAAGGTCAACAAGTTCGTCACTGCAAATAAGTAAAATGCAATACAATTATTTAACTAATCGACTTGAAATGACTTTTTATGAAGTCATGATTTTCAAACTAAACTTACATCTGCTTTGTAATATTGTCCATCGCTTCCGATGCCTTCCGCTTCTTTGCACTTCCTTTCTTCGCTCCGACAATTTGCTTTTGCAACTGTAACTTCTCCATTTTCTTAAAATCGTCGTCTGTCAGCAGTTGCGTCTGTATCAGTTCCATGGCCTTTTGCCTTCTAGTTTCAGGGTCCATTTCCTCCTTGCCAGCTTCTTCCTCTTCTTTGTCAGCTTTGCCCTTCTTCTTTCCTTTCTTGACCTTATCTCCCTTTACTGCATTTTCACTATCTTCTTTATTCCCTTCACCATCTTCTTCATCATCCCCATCTCTTCCTCCTCCTCTTCACCCTCAGCGTCTTCATCTTCAACCTCTTCATCCTCCGACTCGTCATCTACTTCATTTTCCGAACCAGAAACGTCCACCCATTCCCCACTGCTATCACTATCATCCCCATCCTCATCATCATCCAAAGTAGATTCATCTTTTTCTCCCGAATTTCCAATCAGCACTTCTGCCCCCGGTATCAACTCCACCGCATCCAACTCCCCATATCCCCTCTGTTTCTTCTCCATCGCTGCAATGGTCGGCTTTCCCTTATCCTTCTTCAGAAGCAGTTCCGGATTCACATCCCTGAACAAATGAATCAACGACCTGGTCGCCATCATCACACTTTTCTCTTTGTACGTCTTGTAGTGACTCAAGTCCTGCAACATATCCCTATTCATACCCAGTGGACAACGGAGACAAATCTCCCTAATCGCATTAATCCCCACCGCCATCACATCCGCCGAATTCCTCTCCGTTACAAAATTGTTAATAATTTCGTTAATCACACTTTCTATATTTTCCGGTGGCACAAGTTGATGTGCAGCTTGGGCCACACACTGCATAATCTTGGTCACCTCCCTCTGATGGGGTTTGAGAAAGCGACAAACGTAGGGATAGAAATTTAACAAAATCAGTTCATGAACCCCAATCAACCTGGAAATTAACTCCAGTGTTAACAACTTCCCTTCAAACTGGTCGTGCTGTGTGGTCATTTGTTTAAACAACTTTTCCGCAAATCCCTGCGGATCATAGATAAGATGAAGGGCCGAAAACTGAAAGTTTTCCACCTTCCTCTTCTTCTTCTTTTTCTTGACAATGGACTTCAACCTCTCAACATTCTTTTCCCTCTTTCTTGTCTTTTTATTCACCCGGTTGGCCATCATAGCCTCCCTGGGATTTGGCATGTCATCATCCGAGTCACTATCCTCCTTATCATCACTCTGATTACAAGTCAGAAAGAACTTGATCGCGGTCATCATCACCGAAGGAATCTTGGACAGACAAGCCTCCGCAATGACATTCACACACTTGGCGCTATTCCACACATTCTTATGATACAAATCAATCATAATACTTAGGGAAATCTTGGCCGTTTTCCCGTGACTGTTATTCACCATCTGAAACATAAAGTTTTGCAGATAAGTGTTCAACTTGTTGTTCTTCCTTTTCACGTTCATATTCTTAATGTCCGCCACAATGTTCAGTTGAAGGCACCTCCTTAACCGTTTATCCGGACATTGGAACAACTTAAAAAAGAGGGGCAGTAGGTCCGTGGGTTCCAACAGATTTTTATTCCTTAACAAAATCAGTGTCCTACAAATGGACATCCGGTTATCTGGATGCATTTCCCAAGCGTGCTTTTCCAAGGCGTCCATCAACTTTTGAGGAAATCCCGCTAGTTCCTCCGAATAACAGTGGGCCACTTGGGCCAGGAAGGTCATCAACTTGTCAATCTCCTCATTGTACTGCTCATTCCTCTGGTCGTGGTACTGAATGAAGGCGTCGTAAACCGCTTCAAAGTGCTCCTTCTGCTGAAGAAACTCCGGCTTGTAACTCTCCGGGTCTCTTTTCACCAAGTTCTGCAACTGGGGCAGGTTTAAGGGCAGTTGATTACTTTGACGGTTGGCCATGATTATAACCGTCAGTTAAACTAAGAAAATTTGCACCCCAAAATTTAACTAGCAAATTTGCACAGATTTTTAAAGGAAATTTGTCACAGGTGCTGGCGGAGCACGTTGTGGTCACTCATATGCCAAACAGGTATACCCGTTCAAATGGATGTGTTCGCACGCACCAAGACCACTTTTGGGGCATTGTGGACCATTTCGTCATCAGCTCGAACTTAGGGGTACGCTGGGATTTAGTAAACGATTTTTATTCATGAATCATGATTAATTTAATCACTCAACAGTTCAGACTTTATTCAAACAAAAGAATGGCATTCATGATGTTATTTAACAGCACTTGTTGATAAGTGACAATTGTCGTCTTTTGAATGAGAAATAGGCTACCGCACATTATCCTCGCCGGAAATTGGCCCTGCCAATATCGATAAGCATAGGTACGCTTTACCAACGACGTAAAATGGTGCTGACGCTTAGCATTGATAAATTTGACCACACCTTCGTCCTGCTAAAGATAAAATTAGGCTGGTGAACACCACCATTCCCCAACTGATGACACCAAAGCCTATGCTAATTATTTCGGGAAACTTTCCCCAGGTTTTGAGACTGAAGCAAATTGTTAGGGTGGTTATCCATTGACCAATAAAGATACCAATGAGGAGGACCTTAGCGGAAACGTAATAAATTGCACAGTGTAAAACGCGCAGTTGGGCAAAGTAGATCATGGATCGTTTTTCGGGGAGCAGGTTTAGCGATAGTTTGTTCAGGCAAGAGTTGGTCACGAAACCGGCGATTATTAAAATTAAAGCGAAGAAACATGTCATTCGGCTAAGTTCTATTCCTACGATTAAACCCAGTGTCAGTCGGGACAGAAAGGAGAGGATAATGCACCGCATGCTTCGGATGTAAGGGGATGGAAGAAAGAGTTCCAAGATGGGGTACCATGGGTCAAGGTCTGATAAAAAGCCTAAGACGAGAAAGACAAGGAAAGACAAAGTGCCTCCGACTGAGGAGCCGAGCATGATAAATTCTAATATAAAGTTGTCCGTTTTGGGAAGTTTTAGACGGATTTTATAACGATGGATGATTTGTTTTAGTTCTGGAAACCAAAAAAGTTTAAAGTTCAATTACAATGTCATATGTACACTTGTCTTTGACATGGATTTTTGGGTACCTTGGATTAGTTGGTCTTCTGCTTCAACAAGTCGATTGAAACAACGATGAAGCACCTTGTGATGATTTGCAGTAACGGCAAGAAGTAAAAGAATGAACATTTCAAACGTGGCCATATAAAGGTATAAATACATTAGCAAAAGGGGAAGAGGTTTTACAGGAGGAACAATTGTTCTGATAAGGAGATAAAGAATTGAACCTAATCCAAGGACCACTTGAAGAACAATTTGTTCTGTATACCAGGGAAGAAGGAGCCATGGGTTGGGATTGTATTTGATGGCCAAAAGTTTGGAAGAAGTGTCTATTTTGAGAAAGAATGGGAACCAAAAGTAAAAGAAGTAGTGGTGAAATATCAGAGATGAATAAACACCTGGGGTAATGGCGGACTCCATTTTTTTGTATTCAAGGAGAATAGCAAATATTTACTCAGAAAATGATAGATGAGCTTTATCTTAAAATATTTTTACCTAAAACCGGATAACCAGATACCTACAGCAGATATATTGGAATTGTAGCATTTAGTTTTAAGATGCTTAAGTACCTATTTATATCTTATAATACTAATATATCACATTCAATTTATATAACCAATACACAAACGTTAGAATGTTGAAATAAAGAAAAGCAAAATATTTTATTTAGCTAGATATTGATAAACTCAGGTACGTAATGTACATGAAAATACAATAAAAAATTTATGAACAAGTTGAATAAAAAGTCCACACATACGGTTAAGCCACATATTTTCGAGAAACATTAACATATTCCTATTCCAAATTTCCACAGTCGACAGTCATATAGCCTTGAGCCAATAGTATATGGTAATAGTATGGTTATTACTTTTATTTAAAAATATGAAAAATAATATTTTGGTTAATATATTATTGTTATTCTTAGGCACGTATGTTGATTTACTAGATTTACAGAATAAAAGTACACTAACATGCCAAATTCATAATTCAAATGTCCATGTTCAATGTAGAGATAAAACTTGTACACATTTCGTGTTCCATTGATTTGAAATTGATTAACGATATAAAAAATACAATTGTTCTTGTAACGACTGCAGTCTCTCTAACCTTTTCATTACTCCAGATTTGGATTTTGTTGCATTTAAAAACGTTTCCAGTCAAATGCATTGAAGAAGGGATAAACCTTTAGTATACTAACTAAGGAACATCCTTTCTTCAGGGAGTCAGGCAATTAATTGCTGTAATGAAATTGTTCACTATGCAATCATCGCCAGCTTGAAAACGCGCCCGCGATGATGTAATTATCTGTTAATAACCTTGTTTATTCAACTGCCAGCATATTAACTACACTTACAATGCTTTCCAACCACATAACAAAACTAACGATGGAACTGGGACAATTTCAAATTACAGATACGTAGCTTTTACTTTATATGTTCATGTTTAGTAACAAAACTACAAATTAGTATAAGGTGAAGTAACGTTACAAGACACAGTTTACTTTAATGATTAATAGTAGGTGATTCCGATAGCGTAAAACGTAAATAATATTCTTTTGTGTCATCTGTCAAAGGCAGACCGAAACCAACCATAAATTGCCATGCTTCTTCTATTTACTAAAGAAGCTTTACAATCATTTTTAGATTTTATTGCATTGTGTCTAGGTCTAGGTACATACTAATTACATGCTTGAGTTGAATTGAAATCATTTTGAAAGCACGTTTTTCTTCGAAATCTGTGGTAATAGCACTACTAATGGTCTAAAATAGTAAATGCGACGAAGCTGTTTGCTATGTAAAATGAAAAGAATTTAACAAAGGAAAACTTTTTGTCTGATTGAGCTCGGCTTTAAGTGTAACCCAAACCAGCAACAAGTATTGGATTCTTGGCCTCAGTTTACAAGCAAGCATCAGTGGTTCAGTGGTAGAATGCTCGCCTGCCACGCGGGCGACCCGGGTTCGATTCCCGGCTGATGCAGCTTTATTTTTGAAATTTTTTATTTGAAGCGGATCAGAATGGAATAATGGAAGGAAACTATTTGGAAAAGTTCTGTTTTTGCAAGGAAAACAGAAAGAACATTTTGCATTTTGATAAGTTACAGTTTCATTACGATTAGTTACGACTTTAATCAGCGTTACTTTTATGTGCCAATAGTTACATCTTAATAAATTTCTCCCGAGCATTATCTATGCTTGAAATGTCTGTCTTTATTCAATTCTTTAGTACAACAGCGTTCCAATAATTCAATTCGTAAAACAAAATTGTAACTATTTTACAAAATATAAGTACAACCGTAAAATAAAATATTGATTGAGATTCCAGCAGCAACAACTCACAAGTAAAAAATGTACAAATCAGACATAGTTCTGTTTTCTACCTGATACTTATAGTTAGTACAGTTAGTAGTCGTCATCATAACTAACTTTACGTTTGCACTCTCCATTTTGCAACTTTTTATACCCCGGCCGACAGGGCAGTTCACTTACTACTGCCAATGGCCTTGGATCTATATGCTCCTTACTTTTTAAGCACATTGGAACTTTGCTTCCGTACACAAACCATACTTTCTTATCTTCATCACCAAGTTTGCAAAATCTGGGGTAATGATACCCAGTCTTGTAGCACTTTCCTTCGTACAAAAACCAAAACTCGGAGAATTGTGTTCCATCGTTATAATTCTGGGGACACTTGCGTGGAGCACATCTTGGCTTTTCTCCATCCAAAATAAGCCATTCGTTGTATCCACAGGGTCCCCTGAAGTACAGTGGATAACATGCGTCATGTTGTTCCCAAAAGACATAAGGCCTAAATCGGTCTTCATTGGTGCAACCGCAGTCTCCATAATTGCGGTTTTCTTTTTCCACTTCCTGGTAAAATTTCATGTTGTGTCCACAGGGACCCTTACTCCCGAGACGATAGCACCTTCTGTCCTTTCTGTAAAACTTTTCTTCGTAGTCATCCGTAACTTTGCATGATAATGGGGAGTAACGAGATACTCCATTTGGAGAAGAAGGTGAAGGTAAACTCGGCCTGTGGATCACCACGATTCTTTTATTCATAACAACCACATAATAATATATTTTTAAACAAAGCTGAATTCCTCAAAAAACAGTAAAAATGCTGTTTACAATTGCATGTAAACTTACAAAGTATCTGGTGGTCTTTCTATACTTCCCGTGTCGGGTACAGAGGTTCGGAATGGGTAGTTCCCATCTCGTGGAGTGTAAAAGTGCACCTCTGGCTTCCTGTTGTGATTGTGGTAGGGAGGATTTGGATCTCGGATTAAAATGTCAATTTCTCCATTGTCACGACTGGCAATACCAACTCCATGCTGGTCAAACTGACTCAGATGCTGAGATGGAAATTCCGCAGACACAGATTCCGTTGTGGGTCGGCCATTAAACCGTCTACGGTATGCGGCTGCTCTTTCCCACCCGCGTGCGTATGCATTTTCAGAATTGGACAGCCTGAAATCTTCAACTTCGGTGGTTAAAAATGGTTGACGCTGTGTGCCATAATATTGCACTGAACTAGCCACCGAGGCGTCGTTACTGGGGTGGTAATGGTGTTGATGTTGTCTATAAGATGGTTGTAAATCTCTTCTGTTGAAATAATTATTCGGGTCGTTTGAAGTTTGAAAACCTGTTCCAGTTGTACTGAACTGGTAGCTGGTACTGGTGGGGTAATACTGAGAATGGCTTACTGCCTGGATTCCTAAGAATACTAAAAGGATGGTGGAAGTCATGTAACGGACTACACAATTCATGATTCAACACATGAAGAAAAACCCAGAATGAACACAATGTTTAGTCAACGAATGTTTTTGTGGAAGTTTGTGATAACTCGTTAAAATAATACTTTTACATTTTTTCTACATCTTTTAATTGAATTCCTCGGATTTTATTTATCGATTTAATAATGTAGGAAGATACTCCAGCGAAAGGATTAGCTTCATTTTGTGGTTTCTTAAGACCTCCCACTCGCACGCCCTACTCATTAATAGTGACCACTGATCACTGCCAACAGTAATCAAGCACTACGCACAAAATTACGGATTTCCGAGCACATACCTAAACTATTTGATGCCCAGAGTCTTGCTAAAATAAAAGGTTTCCAGGATTTCTCACACTTGCGAACATCATAAAACCCATTTACAAATTGCGAACATTATTTCATTTTTCAGACTCGCGTCTTCGTCTTCCCGTGGCAAATGCATGAAATCAGAGTTGACCTTCGCAAAGGCGAAAGCTAAAAAAATATGTGTAATTTTACAGCAAAGAAAGGAGGTAAAATTTATTATGGAACGTGTGTGCAGAAGGGATGAGTATTCAAGCTAATGTATCATTTTAACAATAAATTGCATAAAATCTTAGTTTGATATGGTACGGAGCATAATATACAAGTTTCCCATTTTTTGCAAGAACGTACTTGCCGAAAGTGTATGCATGGCCGAGTTTACTTTTTAAACCGAGACTAAAAAGTAGAAGAAAAAATAAGGCAGTGAATCCATGAATCCAAGTTTTAACATCATTCCTCACATCATCTTGAATCATTATTACCGATGTACGAACAAAGGCAATTATATCTTGTTTTCAAAAGTCTGCATTATATTTCGAGTACTAAAAACACGAACAAATTTTGTTTGGTAGAATTTACAGCCTAAGTACCTACGTTGTTAGTCTGGTAAGCAGTTGAGTGTTGAGTATTCTGGAATTTTACTGCTACTATGAATGGACACGCTTGATAACGAATACCGTGACGGTTTAGTTTGGGTTATAATAGCATGGAGCATATATTTATGTGCAACTTTTCGCATTTATTTTATTTATTATTATTTTTAGCATTTACCGATCTACACACAATAAGTTCACAGATTTTTAGCGTCTGCATTGAAAAACGGTTTTCTTTTTCTTTGTAATTGATCGTATCTCTTACTTTCCGAATAAAAACAAGATAAGAATGACGTATTTACGTAAATCTAAAATTTAAAGTACCTAGTTTTAAAAACGTGAAATGTTATATAGGTAAAACTTTGTACATATTTTATGGACAGCTCAAAATCAAATTGTATTCCGTGAATTAAAACTGACTTTTCAATTGACAGGTTTTTCAACAGAAAATCTCAGGTTCTTTCATGTGCGTATCGTTAATAAAACAAACGGGGAAGTCCAAACACGTTTTAATTAGTTTTTGCACGTTTGGTGGTCTGATTTTAGGATAATAGCTCGTACATACAGTTCAGATAGGGAAGTTAACACGTGAGGCTTATAGATTTTTAACCTCAACTTACATTATCTTCTAGTTGATTTTGCACTTTGGCGTTTGGGTATGGGTCGGCAGGTTCATTCGTTGATTTAAGTTTTGATCAGTGCATGCAAGTACCTAGTTAGTAAATCTTTATGAAATAACTTTGCAAGAGCCGTAGGTAATAATTCATAAACTAGAGCAGAGCGGATGTGCGTCATCCATAAAAACTATGGATTTTACTTCAACACAAAATGGTGTGGTCCAGCCATTTATTTTTGCATTGACTGCTATTATGTAGTTTTCGGTTCAGATTAAAAATGAAGGCCGACAGCTATTTTGCACGTACCAAGTGAAATGGTACGTAGCACATACACACAATTGCTGCTTACTAGTAATCACGTCAGTGTCATGCTTTGGTTGATACCAGTTTTGAAGTTATTAATTTACGAAATAAATATAATGTCTATAATTTTTCTCTGAATTTTAGGTTGGAGGAATATCAACTAGCATTTAGTATAAGTAGTCCCATAATGGTTATTGGTACTGAGAACTGAGAACACTCAACTTCCAAGCATATAAAATAATCCTCTGTGAAGACATCGACATGTCTATGCAGTTTTGCAGTTGCAGACAAGCAGAACCAAACCCACAGTCGAAACCACTGACCAAATTACAAATTGGAACAGGATTCATGAAATTTCCTGCAAAAGTTGAAAATACATACACACAGGGAAAAATTTTGCAAGCGTATACATTAAAAAACTTTCATATATACATATATGCAATTGCTAAATGGTCCTAGGAGAGTTTCAGCTAATGAGTCATTGTCAACTGTAGTGTCTGAAATTGTAATCTAAATCAGCTTTCTAAGAGATTCCTAAAAATATGTTCTAGCTGTCCCGACTTCCAATTCCAGTTTGCTACAAAATATTGATTATCTGTATTACAAATGCATCTATAATATGTCAGCTTACAAGTAAACAAAGAAAAATGTTATTGCTAAAAGGGGAAAGGTACGATGTTTATCATTTGCAAAAAATATTTCACTTCTTCTAATTCATAAAAACAAGGCTGCTACATAATTTACTTATGTTATATACTGTGAATATAAAATGCCATGATATGCATTTATGCAAATATGGTTGTATTCCACATATATAGGTTGGATTGTAGAATACATCCTGTTTTCTAAATCGACATTTTAACTGTCATGCAACCCATTCCTTAAATATGCCAATATAACAGATGCACAAAATACACCTCGCAGTTAGTCTTAAATGATGTACAATATTGGATTTAACTTTGGTATAGCTGAAGCTATTATACCATACCAAAAATCATCTTAGAGGGGATATCGTCTCACATCCTACATGCCACTAATGGCTTTTTCAACACTTCACAATACATTAAGTTCTCAATCATTTTTTGATAACTCTCACTCTTCGTCGTCATCATTCATTCTTTTTATGCTTGAAAGGATTTAAAATTTGATTTCGTATTTAAGAAAACGTAAACCTTGAGTTAGTATGGCGGAGTAACTACCTCTTTAACGGCTTTAGTTTTCAAGCAAGCATCAGTGGTTCAGTGGTAGAATGCTCGCCTGCCACGCGGGCGACCCGGGTTCGATTCCCGGCTGATGCAGCTATATTTTTGAAATTTTTTATTTGAAACTGTTAAATTTACATTCTGGGACATTTGTTTGTAAATTATGTACCATAAATGAGCATTTGGTTGTATATTTTTCTTATTTTTAGGCCAGAGAGCCACGCAAAGCATTAAATTGTAAGGCATGCAATTTGCAGAGAAAGTTCCATTCACATTACAAATTAGAATTTGAAAATTTCTTCTGATTTTATTCGGTTGCATTAAATAAAGCTATTATTTAGGATATAGGATAAGTAGCCACCATTCCGATAAATATATGTACAAAATTATCCATCATGCGTCAAGTAAAGCTAAAGCAATCAAATTATTGTCATCCATCACAAGTTTAGCCGAAAGAAGTGTCCTAAATTAGTCGACACACACCTGAAAATTCATAACATTTAATATATGTAATACTCAGTCACAGCTTCGACTGATCTGTTATAATGGAAAATTACTAAAATGCTTATGCAAATATTGTTCAGGTTTGAAATGCTTCTTACGTCAAGGAAAACATCATGAACACATTGGCCAACATCCATGAATGTATAGCAAGTGGGATCATCGTTTCCTTTGACTTTGTCTCCGTGTTCCTTGATGCATTTGTCAACGCCTTCGATAAGTTGCTTGCGGACTTTTTCTGGCATCACAGCTTCAATGTACTTGAGTGCCTTTTCATGATTAATTTTTCCCTCTGGTGTCATCTAAATGTGGAGGAAATCGGTTTAGTTAATTTCAATTTAGGGAATAATGTTTAAAATATGAACGTTTCAATTAATGTACCATTTCCTTCTTTTCCAATAGACACACTCCAAAGCACTGGAATTGTCAGAACACAAACAAAAAATAGTTTAATTTTGGTTGTATCGAAATATTATTTAAACTTGAAAAATGCAAGTTGTATTTGTGGAAACTTTCTCACAGCCAATTTATCCGCAGGAATTTTCCAAATGCTTTTGATTCCGACTTTATCCAAACATTCGGTAATAATCGCTTTTTGGTGATCGGTTAATTTTACTTCCTCGCCAGCGCATGTTGTTTCCTCTTGGCAGTAAACATTCTATGCAGAAATATTTGTGATTTATAATACAATTCAATACTTTAATATATTGATTTTTCATAAAAGATGCGTTCTAAAAGTACACTAGATTTGCAGTTAAACTCACTGAAATTCCTAAGAAAAGAATTCCGATGAGGGGCAGCCTTGCACTAACCATATTTACTGTTTTTCTAACAGAGTATTCAAGTAGTAAGAATAGGGAATGTTTTCTGTTGGTACTAAACTTTCCACAGAAAACTTTTGATATTTTCAAGCTAAATTAAAATTTTATTTAACTTTGTGTGTGGTCACAAGCGTCACGTCACAATGAAGCTTGGAGAAAATATGTGTTATTTAAATAATCGTTTCCCATAAATGACTGTTGATCAATGACTATCGTTCCGGGATTATTTATAGACGTTAGATAAACGGTACCTTTTGATTGAACGTGTAGTAGTTTTAAATATTTTCCTGTACAAAGTAGTAATCATTTTGCTGTTGTGATTGTATGAACGGCACTGCTACAACTGCAGTTTTCCAATTTAGGTTAGCTACCGTTTCCCTTATAATTTAGCCATGTTCGGCGATAGCTTGACTGATTCTGCTCTATCATTACTGGGAAAAACAAGGCGGCCCTGTACCACATTTAAACATGAAAGCAATTTCAGAGGGCTTTGACACGTCGATTACCCATGTTTGTTCATCAGTAATACGATTATCGTTTAAAGCGATTGCTAAACAAAACAACTCCGTATCATTTATTGCATAAACTGTAATTGAGTCATGTTTTTATATTTAAAAACCGTAACATTTGGAACTATATTTATTTTTGTAAAAGTGCATAATAACGTTTTGGCGTGTGGCTTCTAGTTTTTGGACTTTTAGATTGACTTAAACTCAAATCATGCAAGAGCAACCAATATTTTGGACAAAGGCAAGGTTTTATTGAATCAATTGATTACTTTTCTTTCAATGAATAATGTATTGTAAGTGATATAATGATATTAAATGATATAATGGGACTGATGGAACATTCGAAATAACTCTTAAAGGAAGATTATTGAATTCCTTACAGTTTAAAAAGTATCTCAACTTTCTCCGGTTCTTGGCAAATGCCTATTTAGTAGATTCTCATCCTTTAAATTTGGCATTGTATGCAGTCCAAATGTTTGTCAAAATGATTTTCCATAAAGGTACATTGCATTGCCAATAGCCACTTAGATTTGCTACATTTCTACCAGCATACAAGCTATTTTTGACTTTCATGTAATGTAATTGCTGATATTATGCTGCTGATTCATAAAATTCAAATAATTAACATTTTTAATAATCTTGCATCTCAGTTAACCTATACGTGATTGCTTTCACAGTATTCAGAAACGCCAAAATTGCAATGGAATTGGCAATCACAATAGAGTTTGGCGACGGATCGTTAGTTATTCGATTTTTTTGAGTTATTTAGATATACAGATGGGGATTTTCCATTCGTTGTAACAGATTAGTTTACTGGAAAAGCTGGAATTGGGAACGTATTTCAGCAAAACTTGAAAGGAGCCCGATCAAAATTAGCATTTGGTGCGAATGCTTGAAATTGGAGAACAACGAGATGGATGTCAAATGTCAAGTTGATAGATAGTATACAAAACTCTACTTTCCCCAAATTATAGCGTTTCGAGACAAACACTGATCCAGGAGTTCCTGGTACCGGAGGATGAAGATTTCTCATGCTTTTTCAGACATTGGAAAAGTTGTCTTTATCGATATCCGGTTTTTGTCGTAGATGCAATTTTGGAAATGGACTCAAATGTGTAAAGGTTGAACAAGCAAATGTATGAAAACTACTGCCAAATCTCAAGCAAATCGAAACAGGAGATGATCAGAGAGGTCGGTTGCTGAAAGATTTACAGACACGAATGCATGAACGGATGAATTTATGCTAATAGATTGCGATTCTCAGGCAGTGTTCAAACCTAAATTAGCTCGTCAAATATTCAGAAATCTGTCCTCCCAGTTATTCGGAGTAGCAAACCTTTTTCCTAGTTAATATTCAAATGAGATAACAAACTAATTTATGGTTTTAAAATTTAGTATAACTTGCAACCAACAGGTAGTGTATTGTTTTGTATTATTTATCTAAAGAATCAACAAATAAGCGGATTATCTTCTTTAGCCTTCATTTATTGAAAACTTTTAAATTCTGATTTACTAAACATTTAATAGTTTACAGTGGTGCTTTTTATACCTGTTTTATTATTCAATATTATAAAAAATATACAAAATTGACATTTTGCCTTTTTCTCTGGAAGAATTAACAATAGGTCATAATATACAGGTGATAAAAATCTCCCGAATAATACCTCTAGAAGCTGATTACTGTCATTCTTGAAATTACATTATTACCAAACGAATGGATCTTCAGGGCCAAATATTTTGTAGTCCGTGTCTGGTAAGTATGCCATAAGTTAAGCAAAGAAATTAAAAATCAATATTTGATCCATTGTTAACCGATATTTTTGATACATCGACTAGTAAAGACATACATTTTTACTCTGCACTTTGGAATTAACAAACTAAACATATAGCTATTTCATTTAATAAATTCGTGATATAAAATGCATAATTTTTTGTAAAATAATTCAAGACAATTACTTAGCTATACCTTAATGATTTCTGAAAACAACAATAACTTTAAACAATATTACGTACAAAGTGTTTTCACAAACACACAGTGCCGTTTTTATATAATATGACTTTTTATCCTTAACTCCTTTTGCAAATTATCGTTTTGAACACAATAAAATGATAATATGTTTTCATTTTCCATGCATTTGTATTTTTATGAATACCGCTACCTATAAACCTAGGAATATAGAGTTTATCTTGAACAAATGAAATACGTTATTACATACTACGTAATACGCAACCTTTGACCCTTTCTAGCTCTTCATGAATTGAACTTCATTTATTTACCTAAAATTAGACTTTTTACTGACCATCGATTCTGATGACGCATTTAACGTTCACAATTGACAGATTGTCTTGAAGATACCAAAAGAATAACAATTTGGAAAACCAAGAAAACGCTTCACAAACTACGTCAGCTAACCTATATTTCTTGAGCTGTCTTTTTTAATCGGTTGTTGGTTATATGATACTTCCAAACAGATTTCATGGGTAGCTTAATCATGTCTGCTGAATTTCACAGATTTTTTCATGGTTATGCTGATGGAATTTAAGGTCAAATAGGTAAGATGGATATTTTTTATCGTAAAAGCTTTCGCACATTATTGAGGTAGAGGATTTTGTGTTTAGGTTGACATTTGTGGCATGTGTCATGTCATGTTGTAGACGGTGTGTCATTTCCATTATTGTTTTCATGCGTTCTCTTATAGTAAGTACGTAAAACTGAATTATGATTTTACGAAAACAAATAATATGCACTTAGAATTTGTTATTTTAAAAATCATTCCATTTATTAGAGAGTTATGCAATTAATGGGAAACAAAAAGTGAAATAACCAGTGCATGTTTAGATTTGAGAAATTATAACTGTAATGAAAGTAAAGTTTAGCTTATATCCATATTTAACTGAAAAAGAACGACATTTATTAAACAAGTAATCATAGTCATCCTCGTGTTTCATTTTAACAATTTTAATTGTGATCTAGATCAACAATAATTCATTGCATAAACTGTAATTTTAGTTGAATAGATTTGAGTAGATACTAGTAATACTTATATTTGGAACTGTAATTTTAACTGTCCAAAACTGAGTTGAATTTTGCTTAATTTTTTCTTACCTTGAATGAATTCAAATTATGAATGAGCAAATGAAATTCTAGAGAAGATTACCAAACCAATGTGCTAGAACAGTGGATAAAATTGCACTCATTGATGAACGCATCCTACAAACTGTTGAAACCTTGTCCGACTCTTGATAAACGTCAACAGGGGATTCTCGTCCTTTGAACCTGTTCCTGTATTTATGCACTCCAAATGTTTGCCAAAATATTTTTCAGAAAAGTTAAATTGCCACTTTGGCTTGCTATCAGCATCGATAGAACATCCATTTTTAACATTGCAATTCTTTATCTCGATTTTCATGTAGTTTGCGTTTTTCATAAACTTCAATTCCTGTGGATCCCAGTTAACTAGCTCGTGGTTGCTCTTGTAAAGAATATTCAAAAAATTCAAAATTGCAACGGAATGGGAGACCACAACAACATTTGAAGGGTTGTCATTCGTATCTTTTGGGTTTAGATATTTTTCACAGATTTCTTCAATTACACTTAACATCCGTTTGCCAGATTGTGGCATTCTTTCACCTTCGGGATAATACCATTCCAAAGGTGGCTTGTTGAGAGTCATGGAATAGTCCAGAATAACCTCATATTCCGCTGTTTCAAATTTTCCAAAATTCTAAAATATTTTAGAAGTAATATAGACAAATTATAGTCTAAATCGATTAAGGATTATTTTACTTTTAGCCTTACTATTTCCCTGAGACGCTTATCCAGCATCACTGGAGTACTCTTTGAAGCTTTAGATTGTCTCACGATACCCTCAGCCGTTTGTATGGCTCTTCCATAGTCGCTGGAGTAAATGCAGTCGAATTTAACGGATGATAGATGCATACCCAACAGATTTGCTTCCGTTTTACCACGTATCGTTAACATGTCCGCCGTGTCCAAGTTCAATATTTTTTGTTGACTCATGCAAACGTTCCCTTTGTACTGAACACTAAAGCATATAAGGAAAATCATTATTAACCGAGTTCGTTTGAAATCTTTGGTACTTATATGTATAATGAAAAAGTAAAAATTAACTTAACGTACTGTCTCACTAAGTAAATAGTCAACTTTCTTTCAGTTTCCATTGCAAGTCTTTTCTAATCTGACTTGGAATTACTGGTGAGAATGAGAGGTTTCAGTTTAGTCTATTCTTTGCAGAAGAATTCCAAAAATTAAAATGTGAATTCTTCAAAATTTCCAGTGGGAATGAGACGGCTTACACAAACGGTGTGCCTTTTAAAGCCTGAGTGCAGATTACAAATTCCGAATCTGAACTGCAGACATTCAACCGAAAGTTCAAGGAGGAAAAAACCCATTACAGTCTGTGCTCAGAACTAAGTTATGAATTCTGGGCATTAATTTATTCCACGAAATGAAATAAACATTATCTAAAGTTATGAATTTTATAGTACGGTTCCTATAATGTGACGATACTTTGACATGAAGTTAACATTATGGAACATGGTTTTTATGTCATAATTTCAATTTAGTTTTTAAATGGAATGGAACAAAATTCCATTTTCTACTTTGGAATAAATGGAGGCGTGAGCGCAGACTGTATTAAGGAAATTGAGCGAAAAATTCTGTGTTACCTAATTGATGGTAAAAATGGAAGCTATTATTTCAATTACCCTGACTAGTACTTGCTACACAGTTTACCTGTTACAACTTACAACTTAAACCGTTATTAACTCAGATTATTTCAAGCTATATCTTGCAACTATTATGCTATGACGCGAAGTCTGCGGTTATGTAAATTATTTTGGTTCTCTCCATTTTTCTACGTTTCCAAAAATTCTTATAAAGCAATTTAGTGCCGGGTGCCTGGAAGACAATTAAGCTAAGATACAAGATATGGTTCTATTGCATAGTTAAATAAATTTTCACACATTTAAAGTTATTTGAAGCGATATTTTATTGTTATATTGTTTCAATTCTTCATCCATTGTATTTTCATGAATATACAGCTTATCTTTTTGTCTATGCAATTAAATAGCAGTTAACAGCCTTTGACCCTTCTTAGTTTTCATAAATTGAATTTTATTTATTTACCTAAAATTAGTTTTGATTGCTGACGACAATCCAACCTGATGACGCATTTAGCTTTGACAGGTTGATGATAACCAAAAGGACATTTCTGGAAAACTGTGATTCAGCTAGAAAACATTTCATAAACTACGTCAGCTATAACCTATATTTCCTGAGCGGTCTTTCTTTGACCTATGAATTAGTTTATGTGATTCCAAATAGATTTTAAAGTGCATGTCTGCTGAATTTTTACAGATGTCGGGGTAGCAGATGGAATTTAAGGTTAAAGGTAAGACGGCTATTTTTGTTTTAAATGCTTACGCACATTTGAGGTTAGGGTTAGGGTTTTGATTGAAGTTGGTTGAATGCGTCATGCAACATGTGCCATTGCCATTTATACATTTTAAAATACTAAAATACTCCAAAAAAATGACTAATGACTGTACAAAGACTATTATGGATTTCATATTTTTTTATTTAAAAAAATGTTGCATTTACTGAATATAATGAGAAACAAATAGTAAAATAATTACTTTATATTGTACAATTTATGGCAATTGAGCATACACGTGTACACGTGTGCTAAAACTTTCCTTGTATTACTAATTGTGGATCAATAATTTTAAATCTGGGAAACTAAAATGGAATGAAAACTTGTGCAAAACCACAAATTTCGTTTCTGGTTACATTAGTATGTATATGCTATCAAAATAACGACATAATAAATTGCAAAAGCACATAGTTAAGTAATCCCTTAAATGCCTTAACCAGGCCCACAAATTTTAACAAACTGGTTGTAAATTCGTAATGCTGGTCAAAAATTGACCTAAAATTATGTCATGCTATAGGTCCTATTATAAAAAGTTGTGACATCGGTGTGACCTCTGACCTAGAGTTGACCTATTGACCTGAAGTTCAATAGGGTTGTGGCTGAGGTGCTATTGTGTCTGTACACCAAGTTTAACTGTAAAATTACGTGTCGTACAGCATGTATGCTGTAAAACTGCTGCATCTGGCAGTTAAGGTCCTGATTCAGGGCTTTAAAGCACGAATTGTTACAAACTGGTTGTAAATCTGTAATGCTTGTTAAAAACTGACCTAAAATCATGTGTCGCATGATATAGGTACTATTGTAAAAAGTTGTGACATTGCTGTGACCTCTGACCTAGAGTTGACCTATTGACCTGAAGTTCAATTGGGTTATGGCTGAGGTGCTATAGTATCTGCATACCAAGTTTGGTTGTAATCGGTTCAGCCGTTACAGAGAAAACGCAAAAATGCTATGTCTGGCAACAAAAAGAGCCTGAATCAGGGTTTTAAAGCCTGAATTTTGAAAAACAAACTGCACCATCGGAGTCCTGGTAAAAAACTGACCTAAAATCATGTGTCGCAAGGTATAGGTTCTATGTAAAAATATTGTACCGTTGGTGACCTTTGACCTTTAGAGTTGACCTATTGACCTGAAATTCAATAGGGTTGTGGCTGAGAAGCTGTAGTATCTGTATACCAAGTTTGGTTGTTATCGGTGCAGCCGTTACTGAGTAAATTGCATACGGGCGGACGGCCGGCCGGACGGACGGACGGAGCACAATATTATCAAGTATCTTTAGGGATACTTAATAAATGCATAAATTCTTTCAACTTAGAAGAACAAGTGAATAACCCTTCTCGTGTTTCCTTTTCACAATTTATTATAGTTTAATTAAAGATGCAGATAAACTATAATTTCAATTAAGCGCTAATGTATTAATTTAAAGCGAGAGGTTGTTTGCCTTCATGCATATTATGATATTGAGTTAGAGATGCAATAAGTGAGTTTACTATAAATTCCTTTGTCGCCAGTCGCCGGTCAAGATGATTGTTTTGTTTGACTAAAGTAGTTTGCTTCAATTGGTGTCTCATTGGTTTTCCAGTAATTCTTTCAATAACCAAAATTCAATGCGAAACCCTTTGTGATTAGCCTGGTCGTAGATATCTTTGAATTGAAGACAAAAAGTAAAATTATTTTGACTTTGCATTTTGCTTCACAATACAATGGAAACGCATGATTGGCAAATAACTATTATACTCTTATCTCAAGAGCCGAGACCGCATGTGATATCGTGAGCCTTCTTATATACATCCACTAATGACTTAATGCTTTTTTATTTAGCGAATTCACACTGTGTATTGATTTTGTTTAAACAATTTTATAATTACAGTCTTTTCATCAGATTGACAATCCCGACCTCTGCTAAAGTACACATTTGGCAAAAATCTACTATTTTTTTCCTAATTTGTTCTTCACCTTCAAAACGCAAAACGAAACCTAGGGCAAAAAACTGGATTGCTTTTTATTACCAAACTAATAGCAATCAAGTTTAAAAGCATTTTCACCCAGTCCCAGTACAATTCAAGTTTGCGAATTTTCTAGACAAAAAATTTCCGGTTTTACATAACCTGCATTTAATTTTCTGCATATGTACAATGTACTTCAACCCATCAACCCAAACCTTACTTAACATTCGTTTTGGCAAGTTTTAGCAGAAAGGAGATGCATCATTTTCTAGATTATTAGATGACAGATGCTAGTATTTCATATTTACTGCCTACGTAATACCTGGTCACCCACCGGTCACGGAGTTATATTCCTATTCCTGCCTGCAAACAAAAGCAAACCTAAAGTTGTAGAGTTATGATGTATGACAATACATGCAACTTGAAATAACAGGTAGTACCTATGTAGATATATTTGGTTTAGATCAACTTTACATGTAAGTTATAGCTTCTGTGCACTGGACTTTTTGTTATTGTGACAATCCCAGTTTTGAGATTTATTTTTTCATTTTGAACTTTTGCAAGGAAGCATCATGTGCGTGCGTCGTCGTACAATGGTGCACCTCTCCTATTATGCCAAAATTTTATGATGACGACAATGAGGTCTCTTCATTATCAACCTGCCAACAGCCAACTAGCAACAGAGACCAAACCAGTATATTGCCATTTTACCCAAAAACTAACTTGCCTTGCTTTTAGTGCACACATATACAAGCAACAAGTAACTCTACCAGTTTTTGATTTGATATTTCACCTTCAGCATCAAAAATAAGCGATGATGGAGGATGGACAATGGTAAATGGAGATGACCATTTTCTTGGTACTGTTTAGTTTCATTCTAAATTCTAGAGCTTTGTGTTTGTTTGCTTACATAGCATATTATTTCAGCGCATCCAATATTTTTGCGCATTTCCAATAACAAGCTTTTTATCCTTAGAATACCATTATAGGTACAGAACATACCATGAACTTAACTTTAGCTATAAACTTGTCCGGAGATATATACTCGTACCTAATAATATTTTACAAATCATAATAGAATTTTTCAGGAGCTAACACACGTAATGTTAAAAATTTGCAAATTATTACGAGTCCTAAAGTAGTGACCAAGACCATCACATTGACTTTTTGAGGATGAAAAGCACGTAGGTGATTCTAGACCGCATCATCATCACACATGCACAATATCAATAGTATTCACAAATTCACGGAGAAGCCGTGTCTAGAAGAGTCCCTGCCCTTCTCCATAAAAAATAGCAAGAATTTTTGTCAAGCCATTATACAACCACTATATATCCCAGTCATCATCATCATAACAGTATATACAGTCTGTGTCAATTGATAGGGGCCAAACTAATAAAGTAGCATGACGTTTAGTGAACTTAATCAATTAGTCTGGTTTTACTACTCATACACCCTGGCACTATTACAAATATATTCACCGAGTTTCATGAAATTCCTACACGTTATTGAAAAATTATGAAAAAATTAAGAAATCTTGGAAAATTGTGGTGTCTCAAAACCTAGGGGCCACCATTCGATAAAAGTGGGAATTGGTGCCATACAAGCCTGAAAACATATCTTTGAGAGAAATATTAAAATAAAAACGCCTCTAAAGTAGTTTGCGATTGTTTATGCTGATTTAAACAAGTTTTACAAGACGTGTTTACTATGAAAAGCTTTCATGCGTATTTTGTTTAAAAACTATCTTCTAAAATCTCAAATCCAGTTTCAAAATTCCCTCATCATGAACTACTCGACTCAGATTAAGTCACTGCTCAAGCCTAGTTATCAAATACATAAATTTTAATACAAGTAATAAGTGTATGTTAGCTAAAACAATTACATATGGCTAAACACTCTGTGATACTTTAGATATAATTACTCATAAAGATCAAAAAATGAACCTGAAATTGAAAGATTGTGTAGTTTGCCGCATAAAACAAACAAACCAGTGTGGTGGGAATGTTGTGGCTTAAGAAAGCTTATAGATTTTTCACGACAAGCTTCGAGATTGCAGCACCCAGAAGCGTGCTGTGTAAACAAATACACTAGGTTACACATGGGCTGCTAGACAATGTATTTTTGTGTTAAGCTAAGATCAAATGTGTAGGTGTCTTCAAATTTAGTCAAAATAGAAAGATATTTGCTACAAATTGGCTTTTCAGTCCTTTAAGAAACCTGATGTATGGATGGTACCCTGATATAGATTTGAACTCAAGTACACTGCATACATTTCGTGTTTTTTTCGAGCGTACAAATAATTTTAGCCGTCTTATTTATAATTACAATAATAAATTTAAACTATTCTCGTCTTATAAGTAACATTACTACGTACATTTCATAAACCTTCCAATGTAAAAGGCCTCCAAAGCTACAAACAAAAGTGTAGTGCTGTTTGCAAAAACTCTAAAATCAAGTGCAAATACTTTTTAAAGTGCGTATAATAGATAAAAAATTCATAAATACATTAAAGTGAACTAATTAGACCAAGTTCTGTGAATTTTGAAATTGGATTTGAGATTTTAGAGGATAATTTTTAAACAAAATACGCATGAAAGCTTTTCATAGAAAACACGTCTTGTAAAACTTGTTTAAATCAGCATAAACAATCGCAAACTACTTTAGAGGCGTTTTTATTTTAATATTTCTCTCAAAGATATGTTTCCAGGCTTGTATGGCACCAATTCCCACTTTTATCGAATGGTGGCCCCTAGGTTTTGAGACACCATAATTTTCCAAGATTTCTTAATTTTTTCATAATTTTTCAATAACGTGTAGGAATTTCATGAAACTCGGTGAATATATTTGTAATAGTGCCAGGGTGTATGTGTAGTAAAACCAGACTAATTGTGTAAGTTCACTAAACGTCATGCTACTTTATTAGTTTGGCCCCTATCAATTGACACAGACTGTATATGACTATTATATAAATTGCGGTTTTTACACATGCACTAAATGTGAATCAAAATACTATATTTATATTATTCCATGCAAAAATAAAATAAATATATATTGTATTGGAAAACTGCTATAAAAACTTGTTTTCAATTCTACTCAATACATGGTTTACTTTTTTATGCAGATTATTATGCATCCACCTTAAAGACAGGCTATAAACACCTTTGCTTCAATTTTATTTCTCTGTTTCATTCCATTCTATCATCACTTTTGGTATAGTATTGCCAGATGCCTTTTTGTTTTAACTATAATTTTCAATAGTTGAGATGTATGATGATCATACAGAATATTTTTATATGCTGGATTTATACTATGGATTATGGGATTTTAATGCATGAGAAGTTGTTTTTTGTCGCTGTCATTACAGCTTGATATTTTCTTTACGTTTTGCTTCACTGATAATAAGCACTAACGTCAGAGAAGCACTTTAAGACATTTGGCATGCCGCTTTTTTATTGAAAGAATATAAAACTATGTAATGTATGCACAGTGGAAGTGGAAATCAACGCTACCTTGTTTGCTGGTGTGCTGGAATAAAATCTACACACTCGACTCTCTCAAGACAACAACAACGGCCAAGAACAAAAGGGCCAAAGAAGCCAAAGCCACAAAAGAAGGAATAGCAGTAAATAGCGCTCTGGGATTGTAACGCTTTTCTTCTGGTACTAGATAAATGACCAGTTGTCCAGCGAGTTTAGTCCCAAGAAAGACGTAGCACGCATATGAAACTAGACTAAGACAAGAAGCGCATTTGTCGTGCTAAAAATAAAAATTTCTGCAGAAACACCTTAAAACTCTAGAAAACCTACAGTCTTTTGACATTGTGGTGTCTACAGTGTTTTAGCTGTCTTCCATAATATATGCTTGTCTAAAAATAACAAGACAATTGTTTCCCCTATAGATTTCCAGTCTCAAGGATGAAAAAAGTTTGCAAATTAAAATTGCTGGAACAGTAGTAGAAATTGCTACCATTTGAACAAAATCAAAGTACAGTGCAATTCTGTTTGTTCGTATAAGACATCGCATACACCAACCTACTAAACCACATTAATAAGCAAAACTAATACTTCTTGTGGGGAAATTTTCTCACGCAGACTGACCATTTTATATCTACAAGCTGGCAATTATAGTTGTCTGTGCATCAAAACTTTCTGAAAACAGAGAAAAAATACTTTTTGTTTCTGAATAATAATAAAAATGAAATGCTCTGATATCAGTTAAAACACATCTGCATAAACTGGTATTACTCAATCAAGCTAAATTTTTGAACTGGGAAAATATTTAAAAGATAAAAAACTGGTGTGGGCAAACTCTTCATTCTTCTGTTTTTTACACAGTGCAATACAATTATAAAATTAGTTGTGTGTAGGCGTGTATGTAAAAGGTTACAATTACATAACGTAAACCCGCTTCCTTGAAAAAAAGAATCTAGAAACGTAGAAATTTTTTGAAGAATTATTATATTCCCTTGATCTTGAGAGTGAGTAAAGGTCACAACTCCATTTTGCTCTTGCTCACGTTTGACAGTTGACCATATTTGAAGAAAGAAGCAAGGCATAGTTCTGCCTACAATCCTTCTTCACACCTGTCTCAAGTTGTCCCAAAGTGACACTGAACCTGCTTACAAGTGAGATTCCTCGAAGGTTATTTTTAAGTGCCTACGTGCAAACATTTTAAAGGGCATCTGTGTAAGGTGAAGTGAGCGTGTGGTGTACGGAATATAGCTAGGTATACCTACAATCAACATTACAAAGCTCTTTGACTAAAAAAGTCTAAAAAATGGCAACGGAAACCGTTAGCGTAACCACTCCAAAAGAAAAGGAATTTTCTATGCTAAGTTCCGAGTCAAAGCAACGACTCCATGAAAAGATCCAACAACCTCCAGGCGGTTGGTTAGCCCGGAAAATCAGAAGCATGTGGTACCTGACTTATGGCTGCATTTTGATGTTTCTTAAGCTGAAATTCATCCGAGAAATGTTCTCCAGAAATAGAAGATACGATCCAGGCAGCGAGCCAAGTATGCCACCTTGAAATTCTTGAGATTTTCATTCATTTTTATTTCAACATGCTTTTGCAAAAATTTACAACCTGTGTGTTTTGCATGATTTTTTGTAGGAAGACCTGGAGAAGTTGTGGTGATCACTGGGGGACCACGCGGAATTGCATATGAAATTGCAAAAAAGTTTTTGCAGCTTGACTTTGTGGTCATAATGGGTAGGTTGATGAATTATGATTTTAAAATGAAAATGCATTTACTTAAACAAGTTTTAAAACGAATGCATAATAAATAAATTAATGTCTAAAAAAGGTTGTCGAGATGTAAACTCCAGTCAAGCCAAGGTTGAGCAAATGCGACAACAAGGAGTTATCAACGGAACCATTCATCTGCTTCCACTAAACCTTAAATCTTTGGCAGGCACAAAGGAGTTTGCTGAGGGGGTATTGAAAATCACGTCCCGAATTGATTTTTTGATTAACAATGGTACGTGCTTGGAATATTACAACAAAGCGCTATAATGCTTTTTATATGAAAAAATCGAACCATTCATGCATGCAAAACCCACATTTTTGAAAATTACTTTGTGCAAAAGTGCCATAAAATTTTGCAAAGTTGTAATAATAATGTTTTTTGTGGTTTTGTACAGCGGGCATTATGATGACACCTTATGAATGTACAGAAGATGGCTACGAAGGTAAATTATCCTAACGCTGAAAAATAGCACTGCATACAGATCCCATTTACTGATCATGCATGACTTTGAGAAAGATTGTTTCGCTAATATTCTTGCAATATGTTTTTGTATATCCAGGTCAATTTCAAGTGAACTACCTGAGCCATTTTCTTCTCACCTTGTTATTACTGCCAGCAATCAAGCAAACTTCGACAGAACGAGATTGCAGCTGCAGGATCATTAATACCACGTCGGTATATCATCACGCTGGATCACTGGATTTTGACGATTTGGAAACACGGTATGTCTACAGTCCGCGGCTTTACTACATGCATGTTTTATTACAGTGCAAAATGAAAAACTGTAAAAATTTTGTGAAGCAATACCGAACATGATTGAATAGTCAAAGAGTATTAAGTTTCAAGGACAAACTCTATTCTCACTTAATTAAATTGCTAAAATATTCGAAAATATTTTTCTCTTTTTCACAGAGAAGTTTATGCTGCCCCAAAGTGCTACTTTGACTCAAAATTATGCCAAGTAGTGTTTACAAAACAGTTAGAGAAACGATTGCAACAGGAGAAGGTTAACGTTCACACGTATGCAGTTCATCCCGGAGCCATTCCAACAACCGAGTTGTGGACTGGGGCTGGTCCAATGCATACCGCGTTTGCTTGCCTAATGAAACCACTAATGCCGGTATGTACACAAAGATGAGATAAAAGGATGAAAATTTTGTTAAAACAATTTGGAAGATGAAATGGTTTAAAATGTTTGCATTTTTTTGCTTGTAGAGCATTGAGGATGGCGCTGATGCTATTATGTACGCTGCACTTTGTAGTAAGCTGGAAACGAAAGGTGGATCTTATTTGGAAGGATTGCGGATTTCTAAACCCAACTCGGAAGCCAACAATGTGTGGTATCAAGAGCTGTTGTGGAGTCGCTCTGAATTCTTCTGTCAGGCCTTGGTGTAATTTTTTTGTGGCATGCTCAAGGCTGCTTGCCTCGTCTTCAAATTTTCATAACACGAAGATGCATGAAAGTATTAATTTTGTGTGGAAAATCAATTTTTAATGGAGAACGCCTAATTAAAAAGTGCGTTCTCAAACTTATGATTCATATCTGCCAAAAGATGGTCATCATTTAAGACTTGTGGGTTCTCAGCATTATTAGTTGTTTGTTAAGAGTTTATTGAGATTATTAGAATTACGAAGTACTTAGGCATTAGTGTAATCCATTTCCGGTTGCGTTTAAAAGCAACTTTTATTATCACGGGAATCAATGGTTTTAACGCTATTTACTAATGTCAAATACGTAAATTGCGACAAATTTCCTGAAGAAATACTCACTAGACAGTAAGTTAATGAATTTTAAGAGGAAAGACTTTATAGTTAAGTTTTATGATTGTTATTTTCAGTTGTTCTTACTTAATAATACAGGTAGTTTTTAATAGAAAAAATGAATGTTTGTATAAAATTATAATTGTTTTTGTTGTATTATTAACTGATAAATATATTACTATTAAATATTTCATAATGATGAATGAATTTCTTCATGTTTGGTTTTATGCACTATGCATTTGATAGATGATGAGCGGTTGAGCAAGTGTCTCACGTCACCCCACATAGTTTATTCCGACTCTACGACAATGCAATTCTTACGTACTTATATACTCTGAATACAAAAAATCTGATTTAATTCTCCATAATTAACGACTATGAACAAACCACTATGCATAATACAAACGTAACAAGTGCAAAGCTTATGGAATGGGAGTTGATGACAGCATGGGATCGTTTGGATAGAGTAAAATCAGGTAGAATGCACGGAACGATAAATGAAGTCATATTATAAACCGAAGCGCACGACCAGGATACATATAATTGTATGCTTGCCGTGTCACTTATCTCGAAACACCTTTAAATTATGAATTTCCGGTCCGACAAAGAGACCAATTTTCACAATGAAATGAAATCTAAACACGAAGTGGGAAAAGAACGAAATATTTCATGCAGTTATAACATTTTTGTTTGCATGTAATACTTTGGATCGAAATGGTATAGATAAATTCTTTCACCAAAGTGGATTCTATGAATTTACTAACACTTTAGTTCCCATTGATAATAAAAGGAATTTTTTGAGGAATACCTAATACCTACATAAGATCATATTTTATACGCGTTTTATTATTTATGTATACATTAGTAACACGTTACTTTTATATAAACTTGTACCTGACCAAGGGCAAACAAATGGAAATTTTGGTGCGTTATCCATTATTGCTAAAACATATTCATATATACAACAATTTACAACGAGATTGTTCGATTGGATTCTAATCGTTTGGCAGGAAATGCATTTTATGACATGATATATTTAAGTATGACAAATTGATTCATGCATGCAATCTAGAGTCACAAAATCATAATGTGTCACAGTACAACTGCTCTAAAACTAAGAAACTGAAAGATCCCCATAAATGTAAGAGTTTCCTCCAAGACAAATAACAGTTCACAAAATTTCAAATGTCAGAATTAAGAATTTCTCAACTGAATGTTCTTGTGCAAACGTGCACAATTTTAGTCATCAGTTGCTTACTTTTAAGGATTATCGATGGACAAGGATCTGACTGGCCAGTAATTATTGATCCCTTCCCCGACCCTGATATTATAGGACCCGAACCTATTCCAACAACGCCAAAACCTCCGGACTGTAGTTTAGTATGTCAAGATCGAATCGACTTGATTATGCCTCAGATAAGTAAGATTTAGACGGATAGAAACAACGCTTGAACATCAATATATATATCCAGTACTATATTTGCATTAATTTCCAATTCATTAAAACAGCTAATCTACAACGGCAAATTTCCGAGACCAATAATACACTGTTAAATAGGATCTATTTGCTGGAGTCAAGCAATAATGGCGGAGGTGACCCTCAACTCGCTAATCGAGTGTCCTCCCTAGAATACAATCTGCCTCAAAACGTGACAATGTTAATGAACAAAATTAACAATGATATAAATGCACTCCGTGAACAGTTGAGGTCGGAAATAGCCAGTCTTCGAAGGGACTTGGAGTTGAAGATAAACAGTATTCCAACGGGTGGAGGCGGGGATGGTGGCACAAAGGCAATGGAGGTGTACTTGAATTTAACTCAAAGGATTAATAACTTGGAAAATGGAAAGATACAAAACTTAATGACAGACAATAATTTATGGAGGCAAAACTTTAAAGTTGTCAATAATACATTTGCAAAACTGAGGAAAAGTTCTCACAGTAATAACGTAGTTGTAACTGGTTAAAGCTAAAATCGTAGTATTCAAAAAACATTTTCGTACAATTATAGTTTCCAGAAAATTACATTTATTCTTAAGTTTTCGTTAGATTATATAAAATTCTGATAAAAATCAAACTAGATATAAATGTGTCTAAAATCTAAATTACATAACAAAGAATAAAAAAGGTTACTAGTTACAAAATAGCATATTGCTCATAAAGTAAATCTCGAATTTGATAGTAGTCTTCAGAAAGACATCCTTCAACCGTGACTCTACCCGTTTCTTGCTGAAAAGTCAAAATTTATTTTTATTTTTTAAATTAAACTTACAAAGAACTAGATTTTCCATATCGTACTAAGTTGTATAAAATTATGCTCCAGCTTACCCTTCTTAAGGCTACAGTTCCATTGGAACACCATAACACTCCTCCTGAAAATTCGGATGGAATATTATGTCTCTGTAGAACTTGCTTGAAATCGGAAAGCTTCAGTTCATTCACAAACACGGTGGAATGTGGGGAAGTCTAAGAAAATATAAGTAATTAGCTTGACGGATACAACAACATTTACTACACTTCTCAAAATATTAGTAACACTTACTTCCATCTGATCCAAGGGTCTGAGACTCGGAATCATTGCGTTTTCCTTGTCATCTACAAATAAATCAAATATAATATTAAAATTAAATTGAATGTGAAGGTTGACTTTCTCAAAACATTAGACCTAAACTTACGAGAAATATCTTCCACACTTGGATCGTCAGTCACAAGGTCAGCTTCAACCCAGGCTAATTCCGCATCTCGACCTCGTTTCATGTCTAGAGTTGATACTAGAGAGTCCTTTAGTTTCACTTGATAAATGTGGCTTTCAGTCGTTGCATCAATTGCTTCATTTAACTTGGGTATGTAAACAACTGTTTCGGGAGAAACGCGACTGCACGTTTCTAACAGTGCATTCACTCGTTCTTCATTTCCACGAGTAATGATCAGTCTTCTCGGTTTCATCTAGCATTCAAGAAAATATATGATTTTGATTTAGAATATTATTAACAGTTAATACATAATATTTCATATTTTAAGCACGATCACACATTTATTTCTTTAATTTTATACCTGTTCTATAAGTTTCTGAATCGACTCTCCATCAGAACGTCCTTCAAAATCGATAAAAATGATGGAACAGTTTACTGAAACCTTTTGCTTGTAAGATGTACACTTGGTAGGGATTTCTGTCGCAATAGCGGCAGGAAGTCCTTTGCTCTGTTGCTTTTTCTCCTTTAATTCTAGATCATAATCGTAGTTGGCCTCCGTAATGATGAAATCCTCTGGTCTAAAAGAAGAACAAACGTTTTTGGATTATTAAATATTTATCAAAGTACATAAAAAATGAGAAACCACGAAATCAAATTTACCGAATAAACTCGCCGTATTCATCCGACCGTAGCTTTTCTTCAAAGAAAGGATACACTGGATACTTGCTGCGTGAAGTTTTGAAAAGACCTGTGTCAATTTTGGTTTCCATTCCTGGTTTAATGAAAAGGTCATGACTGATTCGATTTCCTCGAAAAATTCCAGTAATCTTTATCTCAGAGTCGGAATCATCAGAATCATCTGAATCGATCACAGCATCTCTGCAGAAAAACGTTATTAAGAATTAATTTCACTAAAACTACTTACAACTTAGATCAAACTCTTTGACAAATAACTTACCTCTTTTCCTTTTTAACTCTGTACTCCTTTTCCCTCTGCTGGCGATAAAAATCTTCCAACTCCCGGTCTTCCAGCTGAATACGTTGCTTAATTTCTACTTCTAAGGAGGGGGGTTTGGGATCAACAATTAACTGCGACGCTAGAGTACCATCTGCAGGTCTGGTGGTTAAGATGACACAATTCTTTTTATCCTGACACCACTGTATAAAGAGATCTCTAGAAGGTCCATATTCCAGATCTGGACCACTGGCTAATACAACCTGCATGGAAATAAAAATGAAACTGTCAAAAACATTGCATAAACATGACACGTACCATTTTGTAATTAATATTTTGGTACACTAACCTTTGGTGAGGCTATTCGATTACATTCTCCTACGGTGTGACAAATCTGAAGGTGTTTAAACTGGAACGGGTTACTCCTTGCGCCTTCAAAACTTCTCATCAATTTATCACTCATCCATTCAATCTGTGACTTTGCAAATTCCAGCACATTGTACGCTACATAATTTACTAGTGCCAATGAGTAAGGCGACAGTCCAGAATCTTTGGTTCTCCAAAGCTGATCCAACATGTGAGCCAGCTCCAGTACACGACCTGCAGTGTCTACAGCAATTAGTACGTTTCCTCCATTTCTCAGAGTGTGCAGTATCATGGCCAACAACTGCTCATCTCGATCCCTTCTCCTAGGCTGGATATAGTTGGCGTTGTACGCATCCGTGATAAACAAGCTGGGCCTTTGAATCTTATCCATTTCACAACCACCCAAATGCCTTTCCTTCTTGTGATTAAAATCCATCGCGTAATAAATATCCTCTTCCCCGATTTTCACAATCTTCCAAATTGTTCCTCCAATCATGTGACCGGCAGGCAATGGAGTGATTGTTAATCCATATCCTTTCCCTATCAAACAATTAAAAAAATTTTTACCAAAGGATCCCAACTGATTAACTTCTTATCATCTCCACAACTTACCCGATAAATTCACACTCTGATTGTACTTCAACTGCTGCACTTGGTCAAACGCCAAATCTACATCATCCAAATTGTACATGGTAAACTCCTCCGTGGCCGTTTTAGCTAAGAAATAGTCATACAGAAACATTTGACCCATTTTATGCACAGGAATGGTGGCATAAATCGGACACCCCAAATCCAACCTCCCCGCAATGTACGGAAACGCTCCAATATGTTCCAAATCAGGATAAGATAACAGCACAGCGTCAATTCTTGGAGCCTGCCTATAAAAACGGAAAATATTAACAATTATTCTCGTGTCATTTCTACATCCACCAGGTAGATTCCACCTCCTCGTCTTTAATTGTCAACTTACTTCTTCAACTCCTCCAAAAATCCCGGCTCACACTGTTCCGACCACCCGCAATCCAACAGTATCCTAAACTCGTCCACCTGCATAATATAACACGGCGGGGTTTCCACTCCCCCCGCACCTGACAACGTAAAGAACTTGATAATCGAGGTCATCCTGTCGGTCTAGTCTTTCCCGACACTACTTACTAGACTGGTATTTAATACTCTAACTTCCCAGCCTTAAAATTAATGGGAGTTCACACCCTCCACCATCGACACTAAATTAACTAACTGTCGATTTTCCTCCAGAAATGTAGTCCACACCACAAAAACGTTATATTCCAAGCACTTTAAAAGCACAACAAAACCGGGTGACGAGTGACGACGGCTTCAGCCTCAAATCATAACAGCAGCTGAGAACTTCTGTGTACTGAGCTGTGCTTCAGGTGTCAAGTTGCCCCAAAAGCTCAGCGTTCCCTTTTGACTTGCTGCTTTGGAGAAAGGGTTAGAATCTTGCACAGGTGTTCAGTAGAGAACGTGTCACGCCAAATGTTGACACTTGCCACACTACCATTTACTCCTGTACCATATGATTGCCTTTAATTAGCAAGATAATTAAGTCTGAGCCGTTAGCCATTATTAGCCGTTAAGCTAGAAAATCCTGTGTTTTTGGGAGGTTAGTTAAGTTGGTTGGAAGGTGTGAAAGACGGAGTTTTTGGGAAGAAAATTTGGATTTTTTGGAGGTGATTTTGGGGTGCGCAGGAAGGAGGAATTTGGAACGCTTGGGACTTGAGCAGTGCGCAGCGTAGGGACTCCGGGGACGCTTTAAAATGGTCTACTTGGAAAATGATACGGTAAGATTGGGGACTGATTCTGATTAGATTTAATTGTGGTCAAGTAATGGAATGATTACTGAGTGATTGTTATCTTTTCAGTTTCTGAATGAACTTGTGCGGATGTTTAGCCAGTCGAAGGTGAAGGGAAATGGGACGGTGTATGTAACAATGAAAAAATGTAAGCCATTATGACCAAGATGACATATCTGTCGGTTTCGGAATAGTTTTTATGATTCTTTTATGAAATGAAGTCATGATTTATGATTGATTTGCTTTTCTGCAGTTGATGGTACGAAAAGGGCTTCAAATCCCGGAACCACAGTCACCCAAACCAAGTCCAGTGGATCTGATAAAAAGAAAAAGTCGCAGAAGGTGTCATCAGCTTCCGAGCCAGCGCCAGACCACGCGTGCCTTATCCGTGCGAAATTGCAAAGCCGCAAGATATCCACTTTGGTGGCATCTAAAGATGTGAATAAATTCCAAATTCAATATTGTAGTGTGCTAAGAGGCAATATGGATGCTTTGAAAAAGACCAAAAAGAATAAGAGCAAGTCGGCGAAGGCAACCTCTTAAAAAATGAATGATGATGCGTCGCAACGTGTTAAATAAATTGTAATAATTTTTTTACTAAATAATCAATTATATTAGATAGTGTAATTGATGTAAATTACTACGCTTTTTGTTGAATTGCATGCTACTGAAATTATATGGAACATTTTTTTTACATATAGGTATAGTAGTACAGTACACTACACAAATATTTTTTGTCGCAGTTTATCATGATGTCATGTCAAGTTATTACAGAAAGTTTATACAGAACAGCAAATTATTTTACAACTACAGAAGTATCATAATAGGCTTTTATAGTACACACATTGTCAATTCCTACATCTTGGTTGTAACCTTAAATAAATTGTTATAAGTGTATAATTATAGTAGTAGAAATAATTGATATTTTTGTTAGAATATCATCAACTTAAAATCTTAAGTAACAAATATTTTTCTGTGTTCCTCCTCACCATATACTACCCACTGTGACAAATTAATAATTCCCTAACTAAACTGCATATAGTTGCAGTATGGTACATACTGTATATGTATTATAACGGATGCCACAAGAAGATTGAAAACGTTTAAATTATAAATCGAAAGTAGTGCTAAGTCTTTAATTGTCATAAATAATTTGAGATGCTTTTTATTTAAGTGGGTTTCTTTACGAAAATTTATTTAGCTCAGGGTAAACATAACATGATGGAATGTAATAATTATGCTGTATTATTATAGATCCCAAAATAGGAAACAATCAGAGAAGAAAGCATACACTATTGGTGACTGGTTGGTAGTATTACCAATTTATATACATACCTATTAGTCTGGAAAACTTTGTGAATTACTACAAAAGTATCATCAAAATAAAAATACAACTATGTTCGTACTTAATGTCATTCGGCCATGTACAGTTTGGATATTTTTACAATCGCAGTCTACTTTCTGTATTAGTTTTTTATATACATAATTTCAACAAACTAAGAGCACATAATATTATAATTTATAATACATATAGTATTGGACTAATTACTTAGCTCATCATTTTTTACAGGAAGTAAGTACGTACAGATTACAGATTAATCTACAAACTTGGCTGAATGACATTTCTGAAATATTAACCATTTTCATTGATGGCATTCATGAGTGGTGGTGTGCGTTGTGATTGCAAACTTGCAATTAATGACGGAAGGGATTGTTGACACCCGTCCCAACAATATATTGTCTGGCCAGGAATGGACATGTAGTTATCCACTCCGTATCCATTTGCGCTTCCGTCAAAATGCATTTATTTGCGCATTTTACAAGGGCTTCACCCTAAAAAAGTTTCCACAAAACAAAGTTACTGATGATATACTTCCACTTTCCAGCAGAGAAATGCTAGTGGGGCGAAGTGAGACTGGCTTACCTTGAAGCAGTGATCACAAGCAAAAATGCAGTTATCAATGGGGTGCAATTCGTAGTGACCTGGTTCTTCTTCCTGATTATTGAGGTTCCATTGATGTTGATGATCCATTGCAGCAGGTTTGGCGGATATGCTGCCGATAACGCACAGCAGTGTAATGGTGAAAGCCAAAAGGAGAAATGCAGCTTTTCCTGTGTTTGGGGCAATGTGAAACAAAATGAAAGCCGATTTTCTTTCAAGATAAAAAGTGTTTGTAAATAGGATTACTTACCTGAATCCATTTCGAAAGATTTATTTGTGGGTTCTAAACAGGTAGAAAGTAGAAATTACTGGTAATAGTATTGTCAAAGCGTGTGGTACTAGTTTTATACGTAGGTGTCTTTTTACTTTGAAAATGAGATGAGATAGATGAGACGAGGGTACTTTTCACGAGAGACTTTCTCTTTTGGATGTACACTCTGGAGCTTCCTGAAGACGAATACCAAGCGGAGGAAGGAATCAACCCTCTTTATTCCGTTTCTGCTCAAGTGAATCCATCCAACAGAGAAAGAGCAAGCAAAACCTTGTTTGTGTAAGCCAATTTCACTCTGACTGTGTGTGTTCCGTAGGACGATTCCGTGAACGAAAACGCCTGCAACAGCTAGATTACGTGTAAAAGAGCAGTGACGTAGTGAAACTGAGGGACCGTTACAATATCACTAAATCATATAAGACCAGCTTTCAAAAACTCTGTTTTTCGAAGTAGCCCTTCTTCTTAAGAGAGCAAATAATTGGGATTAATACCCAATCCTGTAATGCATTGCAATTTACTACACAACAAATAAAGTGCCTTTTTGGGCTATTTTTCTCAAATTGAAAATTTTGTCGTGGTAAGCACTTTCATTTGGCAAAATGGTTTCAAATCATTAGCAATTTCATAACTCAGTAGTCAGCATAATAAAGTGCATAAAAGTCAAAATAGTTTTGAATTGATATATTCCCCATTCAATCAACAGCAGCTTGTTGAGATCCACAGCATAGCACTCGTCTGCCAATTCAAACCTCATGAAGTTTTCTTGACATTTAATTAGCAAAATGTAAAAAATAGAACATAATAGTATAAGGGTTTTGGTGGAAAAACTTTGTCGTGGGCTCAAGGCTCACATATAGAAACCACGCAAGAAACCAGTAACCCATTTTTGTTGCGGATTTTCCCATCTTTTCCATTAATAAATGAAATTATGATGCTGCTACTTTCTAAGGAGTTTATACAATGGCACGTGAAAAGTTAAATGTCAACTTATTTTGCTAATAAAGCCATACTCAATAAAAATGTCATAAGAGCACAGCGGATGTTACAACAAAAACTCTTGACAAAACAATGCGTGGATAGTATAAATAGCAAAGACCTATTGAATACCTAACGACTAACGACAAGCATCAATATTCTATCGAAATGAAATACGCAAGTAGCAATTCTGAAGAATAAAGAGTGAAAGCACACAACTTGCGTAGGTATACATAGGGGGACATTTTTTGGAGTGATTTTTAAAGATTGCCATTTCCAATGCCATGTTGTATGCAGTACATTAAAAAAATGAGTAAACATTAGTACACACAGGGATTAAAAGGAATGATGATGCTGCTGTTGCTGCAACACGAGGAAGTCTGCCGTTTCTTATGTAAACTTGTTTAATCTTCATTCATGACTCACATTTCGTGCTTATGTGTGTTCACCATTCACGTTACTGAGAAAAGTACATGCACACGTTAGAGGGAAAGTTGTATGAAAATGAAAAGTGTCTTCTCACGACATGACACTAAGAGAAAGTTTTCGGGTAATGTTGGCCTTTCGGTTAGGGTTGATGATACATGCAAAAATGTTGACGATGCTACTTTTGAGTGTTATGTAAATCTACACTTTAAACACGCTTATGTTCTGAGAAATTTCTAATATTTGCTAAACTCACCAGAGTGGAAGTACAATTGCAAATTGCAACAATCTACACTCCGGCATCTCAGGATATTATCACAATGACCCATCATCAAAAATGAACAAGCTTTTTGCTAATAATACACACTTGAGTGACTTGAGTTGTTGCTTGTGTGTATTTTTATACGGAATCGCTTTCAAAGTGAAAACCAAATTAAATGGGCAGCAGCGGAACAAATAGTAAGTATGTTGGTAGTGTAGTGGGAAGTGTACTTATCCTGTCTTTTCCCAGAAATCTTACATACATCTAAATAACATCTTCATGTTTATCTAGACAACATTTTGAGCAATTTGTAATAACTGTCCGACTTATCCCCAGTGAATTGTCATCTTAGTGCTTCCTCAAACTTTTACTCTACTGCACTTTCACCCTCATTTCGAGAGAAATTACGTTGTAGCTGGAGGCTCATCCACAAGAAAATGCAGTAGATATATAGTGTGTGGGTAGTAAGGGAGCATTGCAAATAGTAAAAGTAACGGTGAAAGTATTTACCTTTCCATTTATATTCTTTATCTTTGATATCCACTATTTGCACAACCAAAATAAAATGCTTTCTACTAGCTTTATGCGCAAAATGTCCATAAATACACTCTTTATCATAATCATCAACGCTTTTGGCCGTCATACCACTGATTATACTGAGGCTATAGGCTAAAATCCAACTCATGTTACTGCTCCTCCTGTTTGGGCATTTTCAGAGGGTCCGAATAATTTCCTGTGATGGAATGCGTGGGTGCGGGCGGATGATAGATATGAAGGGAAAAGTACACAGGGTACACAAGGGAACGATCCATTTCTGAAGCTCAAAGCTAGATCAGGTAATTATACGTTAGCAGCGATACCTACCTAGACCTTATTATTATTCCACTGTGGTGCGGTTTATTACAAAGAGATCTTTGCCTGAACTCTATTCGTGATCACGTTACCCCATCATTTTGATACAGTGGATAAAGAGATTATAATGAGAGGTTCATTAGTGACTATTCAATTCGTCATTAGTTTCATCTGTAATGGCCACATGTAATCCAATGAAACTTTTTATACCTTTGAAATGATTATGCTCATTTGAAACTAAATTCTCGTTTTCATTGTATCATGAAACGTGATTCAATCTGTTCTTTCCGTTTAATTAGCACCAGTGCAGTGTGGAGTGGAACAAAAGTGCTTACAGAATTTCACCTGAAATTTTAGAACGTTCCCGATGAACAAAAGATCATTTAGAACGTAACATATGCCTGAACTGAAGTATGATGATAGCTATTAGATATTCCAAATATTCAAATCACGTTTTCTGTGGCTATTTTAAGCGTGGGAGGGAGAAAACACAAAGAAAATGGATTTTGTTTGCGGTCCAGTCTGTTCCGAAGCTGAAATGTAAGAGTGGAAGAACTGAATCCATCCGGAAACATGAGATTCATAAGCTCTCTAAAAAAGCCACAGAAACTCTTCCTGTCACTAGCCCCCAATCTAATAATAGTTGATAGTGTAGCAAAATTCCAAGTTGAAAGTTGAATCAATTTCCAAATTCCATGTAAATCTTTATTCCACAACATGCTACGCTGCTTCGGTATTTGATTTGATATGCATACAAATGTTTGACAATGACAATATGTTGCGTGTTCGCAGCCCACTACTCTGTAGCCGTCATCATAACTAGATCAAAGTGAAAGGGCTAATCTACTTAAACACTGACAGTAAATATAATGAAGGAAAGGAAGGTATTAACCAACATTTGGTAAACAACGGTTTCTGTCGGATGGTTGGAGGTGGGAAAGACTATGCATCGGTTGGTATAGGCATGTGGGCAAAAGTTTTTTCAGGGAACGTGACGATTAATGAACCCATTTTTTCAGGGTTGCTCCCTGAAGTCTGATCAGACAACTAGATACGTAATATTATGTAAAACTAGTAGCCGAGATTAGAGATGGGATCAGTAAACTGCCTCAAGCTTTCACTCATTTTCATCGTTCATTGCTTCCCCTCTCATTGTTTTTCATTAATTCTGATTTAGTAACACTTTTGCTGGGGGAAGGCTGCCAACAAAGAAACCCAATGTTGAATGACGAATGATACCTGATTTTCCGCAAAAATGCAGGGGAGAGGAACTGATTAATGTGGATTGACTTAATGTTTAAACCGTGGGTACATAACTGGTGGAAAAGAAAAAAAGTTTATTTCACGACTGCTTTGTAGCAGTTATCCTGGAGGATGATGCATTATTATTCTTCTTTCTTTTGGAGGATATTTTGTCAGAAAAATATGAAATAGGATCGCATTTTTTAAAAACCGTTGTCTGTAAATCTTCCACTTGCAACGTTTGCCCATGTATTCTTGAAGTTACTTGAAAATCTAAAATTAAAGTTGTTCACCGAATACCTTACATCATCATTACAAGTGAAAGCAAAACAGAAAAGCAAACATGATGTAGGAAATAATTAAGTCTGAAAAGTAAGGTCGAAGACAGGAAAAAGAAAACCGAAACATGTAGAGACGCTTGGCGTGCGTGGGAGCAAAAGAGGTAAAGTTGTTTTTAGCATGACAAAGAACTTATCTTAAAAGGCTGTCAAAATATATTCTGAGAACAAATTTAATTCAAAGATGCAATAATACGGTCCAAAGCGTTTGTGTCACGAATTTTAATGTCCGGCCTGCCAAAGCAAACAGGAAGTACGGCAAGGAGAAAGCCGTAATATAGTGGTAGCCGGTAGCCTTGCATTTTGGGGAGAAGTGAGACAGGGATTCACTTCCCTGTGAAACCTTGCGTACGATCCAGATCCAGCTTCAACCTAGTCCACTGCTTTTTCCCGTCGTGTTTCATTCTCTCTTCTGAGATTTGACCTTAATTAAAACAAACAGGTAATACACCAAAAGGTATTTACGTTCGGTTGACATTTACAAAATCACAGTTGGCTAATTCACAAAAGAGTGCAGTGTTTACCCACGCTGATACAAATAAATTCCTTTTAATTTTCCTCCCTCCGCACAACTCTTAAATCCTGCTAGTGTGCCTAATTAAAATAATCTGCTTGAAAATGTAATAACAACCAGCTAGGAACATAAGAGGTTGGATGTAAATGGTCAAAGAGAAAGCATATTTTTTAAATTAAAGCAGAAACACGGGTTTATCTTTAAACTTGTTTGTTTTAATTATGCTTTTAATAGCTACAAGTATGCAAATGGCAAATAAATATGCAGTACCAACATTTTTCTCTGATCCTCCTCCTCATTCTCATTATATAACACAACAAAGCGTTTTTGTAGTATCAATTTAATTTCGATTCATTAAAACTATAATACCAAGCCTGATGAAAGTAAGCAGTGTTATGTCATTGTCATTTTGATGCAGACAAAATGATGACCTTTTACATTTTTGGAAAAATGCGAAGAATTAAAACACGGAAGGAGCAGGTAGTTTTAAGTAGAAGGTGGGTAGAACAACAAAGAGCATAATTGATGAGTCAGACATAATCAGATTCTCCCACGCACAAAAAGGCATTCAACTTTGAGCGTACTTAAGATAATTGGTAAATATGCTAACGTCGGCACATATTAAAAACTAACAGATTGAACAAAGAGAGTGTGTTGACAAATTAAAATAGAATTTTGACAATTTTGAGAAGTGAACGTTATAATAAGGATTTGCATTTGATCCTATCTTCTGAGTATGTGTGCTTCAACATGGAAAAAATAATCTATGTAGTGTATAGTTCCAGTGAAAATTTTGTTTGTCCAAGGATCAAACAAAAAATTTGCCATTATATTATGCAAACATGTTACAGTCCATCGAACGACCGATTGTTAATCGTGGAACTGGTTGAAGGGGAAAAATATCAAAAGAAAATAGTGTAAATTTCACAAGAATTTTCTGCTGACGCAATCCCATTATTCAAAGCTAAAATATTTTTTATTGTAAAAAAGTTTTTTTTCCTTTGATTAATGAAATATAACATATTTTAGTCAGACTATAAATAGAACTGCTGCGGTGTTAGAATCCTGGATCCCATTCAGTTTTCTGGGGTACTTTTACATGCTGATAGCAAGAAATTGTATCCCCTTCTTTAGGAACAACGTCATGGTCCTGAAGACTCAGCCCACATTCAACTCCATTTCGGATAGTGTCTACCTCCTGTTTCAAATGCTTCATGGAATACAAGGGTCCTATATAACGTGATGTTGAAAAAGGAATAAAAAACAAGCATTACTAAATTATACACGAAAAGTAAATATTTTCCCCAGTCATAAGTAGCATGATTCTATGAGCTGCGAACATGTAACAAAATACTTTTGATTTCAATTTGATAAAAAACTACATTTTGGTTGGGTTTTTGGAAGAAGTTTTCTCATTATTATTAGATTACTACTCGTCATATCAAGGAAAAAAATATCAGCATCAAATCTGTTTGCTCTAGTCTTTTTTCTGCTTACCATCATACACAAGTTCTTCTCCTCGAATAAGCCTAAACATTGAGCTTTTCGTGAGCGTTCCCTTTACACACCGACAACCAGCAACAGGAATTTTCTTTTTCCCCTCAGTTATATTGAACACGGCCAATACATTTGCTTCACCAACAACCTCCTCTTCTTCCAGTGGAGGCAATTTGTTCTCTATATCCTTTTTCATAGCCTCTACTAACCGGTATATAATATTGGTAAGGACGTAGTCCACTTTGCTGCTTTTGCAGAGAGACTTCAATTTCTCGGGAATGGAAACATTGAATCCGTAAATGTGAGCTTGGAACGCTTCAGCTAGCTTTACATCACTTTCCGCAATATCACCAACACCTACACAGACACACAGATCGCACGCAAGCAAAGGAGAAATTGAAATTAGAAACCAAGCAGCTTAAGTTTGTTTGCTTATTAAAGATTTTACATCTAAAAGTGGTTAGTGATGATATCACATTGCAAAATTTAATAATATTATAAGCACGCATAATGTTTCATGGAGAAAGTCATGTTTTTAAAGGAAATGTGTGTTTGGCAAGAATTCTCTCCCGACACCAACACGATTATGTATCAAACAGAATAAGATATGACATAGCCTTTTCTAATGCTCCGATGTTGTCATCATAAGTAGGCTGTGAAAGTAGCAAGCAAACAAGTCTAGAGCAAGTAGTACAACATACCATAATGAATTATATCCATACGACATTGATTGTGGCAGTCGTAAGTGTCTAGAACATCAAGGATGGCTTCCACTGAACCATCTGTGTCCCCTTTGATGATTACATTATGCCTGAGAGTATCATCCTTTGGTATTTCCTTGGGTCTGGGACCTTGTCGTCGTATCTTGTATCTTCCCATTCTCCTTTTCTCCGCTAGCATTGCCTTATATTCCTACAAGAGTAAAAAGTTGTGCATTCGAAAAAAGATTGATCACATGACTGTTTATCTTAGGTAAATCTAAATTGGGAAAAAATTTGATACTGAAATGGCGTCAAATGAAATATGACGATGAAACGCCCACAATCATCATTCATAATTTATATTTCAATAAATCTCACTTAATTTTTCTAAATACCATACTATAGAGTTCAAAAATCATAATTAAAGAGCAAAATCTAGTTACCTTATTATACTCCTCCATTTTAGTTTTTATCACTTCCTCGTCCTGCTTTTGCTTTTCTGTCATTTCCATATTTTGTCGCTTTTCAATGATTTGATGTGCACGTTTCTACAAAGCAAACAAACGGCATATCGATTCCAATTCCGGTCTATTCCGATATATTGTAATGGGATTGAGAGATTGCTTACAGAACTGCTTTACTGTTTTTTGTTCTTACCTCAGATTCAACTTCAAAGATTTTCTCCCCCGCTTGGGGCAAGTCCCTCCATCCAATTATTTCCACTGGCGTTGATGGAGTAGCTTTCACTAGAGGTGTGCCCGTGTGATCAAACATACCCCTCACCTATAAACAGAAGAAAATGCAAACATGTAATGAAAGAATACATGATGACACACAAACACAAAGATGACATAACTTGACGGATGAAAGATGGAAGTGAACGGAAAATGTATATAAATGTGGCATCAAAATTATGTAGTAGCTTCTCATAAATCCTATTACCTATCTGATATTGTAATGAGTGTGGGTGTCTAAACCCACTAAATTTTGTGAAATTATTTGCATGAATGCATGATCAATCAAAGGTTGATTTACCTTCGCCCAGGCAGTTCCAGCCACGAGGATTGCACTTTTTCGTAGTACACCACGTTGTACCAAAGCAGTACAGAGTCTCCCACGACCAGAATCTATTTGTGACTCAATTACCACACCTTCCATTGCCCCCTTTCCTTCGCTTCTTAGGTTCATAATGTCAGTCTACAAAACAGTATTCAATTATGAAAATGTACAAATGCAAATTAATTTTTTTTAATATGTTATTTTTGTAAATCCCTATTACCTGCAAGAATATAGCATCAACCAACTGTGATAAATTCGTTCCTTTTGTAGCAGAAATGAGAACACACTGAGTGTCACCTCCATTTTCTTCCAATTGAATAGCTTCTTGTAACAGCATTCGTTTTGTTTTATCCTTAAACATATCAGAAATTGCCGTTATTAACTCATTAGCTAACATTATATAAATTGTATAGATTTTACATTTACAAATAACTTACCACATCAGCATTATGTTTATCGATTTTATTAATGGCAACTATCATTGGAACTGTTAGAACGAAAGAACGAAATAATTAAAATTGCACTATCATGATTAATGATTCTCTTCATATGCAAATCCTGTGGTATTGATATAAAACGTACCATTGGCTTCCCTGATCATTCGTAGTGATTCTCGTGTTTGTTCCATAACACCGTCGTCGGCAGCCACGACTAATACAACGAGATCGGTAACCTAAAGCAATAATAGCTAGCACTTACAAATCACATACAAATCCGTATTTTCGGTGGTGTGTACTACGCACTAACTTATTTGTACATTATGCATTTTTTGAACTCACATGAGCACCTCTACTTCTTAAAGCGGAGAAAGCGGCGTGTCCAGGAGTGTCAAGAAACGTTATTTGACGGTTATTGATGTTAACTAAGTAAGAAAATAACAGCATTTAAAGAATGTCTAATGGATTGTTTAACCCTTGCATCAGTAATCATTGCATAGCGTTTACCGGTGAAAGCTCCAATGTGCTGAGTGATTCCACCAGCTTCCGATTCAGCCACTTTTGTATTTCTTAAGGCATCTAACAAGGAAGTTTTTCCGTGGTCAACATGGCCCATAATTGTTACCACCGGGGGTCGCGGGACTAGATCGGCTTCGACAACTGGTCGAGGACTCAGTTCTCCCTTATCTTCAGCCGCCTTCTTTGCAGCCTTTCTGGCTTCATCCTCCGGTGGAGCCACTGTTTGAGAACGGTAGCCCAATCTCTTCACAATGTCTCGAATCACTTGAAGGTCATCTATAGGGGTATCGGAGGTGTCGTATATTTCCGAACCGGGGATATACAACATGGCCTCGTAGATATCATCTAAAATCATAAAATACAACACATTATATTACTATAAATTAACCAACTTAACTTGAGCCACCAAATTCCTAAAACTCTACGGTCATACCCACCTTCAGGACGATTTACTGCACGTGACAATTGCGCCACGGTTATGTTTTTCCACACCGAGATAACCTTTGGAAGCTTTTTCTTCCTATCCGGCAGCTCCTTTTTTACATCCTCCTTTCTTAGAGCACAAACCGTAACTGATAAACACCTACACTGACTATTATAATGTGAAATCTCATATTTTTTGCTAAATCTACCATTAAACTGTCCTAAACTACCTCTAAAAGAACTATTATCAGCTTCTATACTTTTCCTCCAAGTCCACACAAATCGTCTACCTCTTTCAGATAAGCCCCCTTTCACTAACTTTGAAGAAAAAGGCAAACTACTTGTCGTCTGGCAATTCACCGGCGAGTGGTCACATAGAAGCCGGGTTTTACTAACGTAAGATAACTGCTGACAATGCACCTTATTTAATACTTCTTTCTGGGAGTTAGGGTTCCAGACAAAATGCTGAAAGGTCTTCCACAGACCTTTAAGGTGCTCTTGACGAGACATTATGTCGTGCCTCGAGGTAGGCCGTCGAGGTGCACAATTCGATAGTCTACTTTGGCATTACGAAGTATGTAAAGCTTCTTTAGAGATACGAACACTGACTTCCGGTTCGGGTCTATCATCGGGAAAGTCTTACATTATTGTCGTATCTAAAGTTAACCTGCTTTTAAAAACAAGTTGCCTGCCTTGACATTATGGAAATGGAACTTTCTTCGGTGCACCCGTCACTATCGTCATCTGTTTTCTGTTCCCTACCGCTTGCACGCATGAAAACATTGGCCACGTGCTTGGAGCTTGAAGCGCTGCAGAAATGCCCATTGAATTGCAATAGAACCGTATGCAACTTTTACTAAGAACGCTGATCCCTACGCTTTGTTCATGCAGCGCTGGACAAAGTGACGACATTTTGCTAATTGATCCGCAAAATGTGAACTTTCCTTTCTGTACTGAATATTATTCAGTGAACAATCATGGAACATTTTCATTTGTCATTATTAATCTTTCTTGTTTTTTTGGCTTTATAAGAATTCTCAGATATTAAATGAAATGGATGGAAAAATTAAATCAGCATCCAAATCTCAATAGATCCCATTCAATCATTCAACTATGAAATGAGAAATTTAGCTCGTATTAATCTAACTAGGAATAACTGCTATGTATGTTACACTTTATTTTATTGGTCGCATCTCCATTACAAATTCTCATGCCCTGTTTCATAACGTTTCATAATCCATCATTTTGCTGTTAACTGCCCCTCCAAGAATTACCCAACATAAAAGAAGTAGATATTTTATATTAATTAACAACATAAAATTTATTTAATATATATTTTAATATCATATTTAATGTATCTAATCTAATATGTATAAAAGTCAACGATTGCAATCGTTGACTTTTCATAACAATCGATATGATTTAACAAATAATATCTAATGAATGAATGAATAAGATATTTTATATAATAAGTATAATCATATTTGTACAGTAATATTTTATATTCAATTGATCTCAAAAAATATATTTTTCACTAAATTTTTATTGATTTTCATTGCAAAATGTCATATGAAGTATGCAAGTATGATTCTAAAAATAATTAATGAATGATTTATGGATGGTCCAGTTTAAGACGGATTTTTCTAGTGAGCTTTAAGTCTCAAGAACTGGATAGAGGATTAATAAAAACGTAGAAGGTTGTACGTGAATATGTATATCATATGTTTTCATAAATTTATTGATTGTATTGTTAACTAACTTATAATTGTTCCATATAATCTTACGTTTAACATGATTCCATTAAATATTAACTTGTGTCATAATTGTACATGTAACATATTGTACTTGTATAATATTGTAGTATTAAATTATGTACTTTTAAAAATAATATGCCACTTTACTTCCTTTGTTTTACAACAAAATATAAAAAAGCCAATATCCCATGAACATGAATATGAATTCAAAAGCTCTACTATTCAATTCAGACAGGCCACAGTAAGTTACTAGAAGGTTGTACATAATATATCTTAACTTAAAATTTGGGTTCTCAAAATATGGGCAACTTACCGTTTACATGTTACCATTATAATATTTAACGTTCTGAACTTGATCCATATAACCAATTGTCATTGTTGTGCATATGGTATGTATATAGTAGTGCCTTGTGTAAGTATTGATGTAAAAGTACTTTAATAAAAAAACAATATCCCATGAACATGAATATGAATTCAAAAGCTCTACTATTCAATTCAGACAGGCCACAGGCCCGTCTTGCTCAAATAAAACCAAAGCCGTTAAAAGCTAAAGTTGTAATGCAATTTAGCATTTTTAGTCATGCAAAGATAAGAGCCAAAGAAACCTTACACGTGCTTCCTATTTCTTTAAAAGGCATACTATACACCTCTTTTGCTTGCAATCCATGTTAAAGGGTTTGGGATATATGAATGCTGGTTTGGGGATTACCTAACCGTTAAAAGCCAAATTAACTTCATATTCGGCATACTCCACCATGTAAAAAAGGATTAAGTATCCATTGTTGGCTTCAACAATAAATGCAGTAATAGGCTTCGATACATTTTCATTGTTAAACTGGTTATGTGGGTAGACGTACCATTTTCTGTATGCTTTTTTATGAAAGGTGCCAATCTGTTCTGTGTAACATTTTGTTTCACAATGACCACATGAACAAGTACGAAGTGTCGCTGGGATAAATATTTATCTTTGAGCGAATGAGACGTAGTACAGCCAGCACAACAGATGAACAAATACAAGTGAAAGGTAAGTACTTGACTCAAGCTGTTTTTTAAAAGAATTTTTTAAAGTACGCATATTAAATGGTAGTGTAGTATAGTACGTGGATTTTTTATAAGTTTTTAAAGAAAATTGTTTTAATAATTAGTTATAATAATTTTTTTCTGGATTTCAGGTAGATAATTAATACACCTGTGCATTTTTGGTTAGTAGCAAAGTGCAACAGCTGGTGGGAATTGTGACAGTTGTGGAGCCCACGTTTCCGTTAAAATGTTGGACCTTTTTGTCATTTTTGGTAAAGGGGGCTTGGTCCTCTGGTGCTTCCAAACCTCCAAAGATATGATTTTGACTTCGGTGAATGCGCTGATCCGAACTGTGATACTTCAGGTAAGATTTAAGGGCAAGTTGACATGATCTTAAAAATTAAATTGATGATTAAATGATTTGTATGGTTGATTTTGTGTTTTTAGGAACGAACGGGCGACGGAACTTTTGAACATGATTCGCTAATGCTGCAGTACAAGCTGGATAATGAGTTTGAGTTGGTATTTGTAGCGGGTTATCAAAAAGTGCTACAATTAAGCTATGTGGACAAGTTGCTGGATGATATGCGGAGGGAGATGAGAGATCGTTATAAAAACCAACTGCTGGACAAACAACTGTACTTTCAAGGAGTGGAGCTGTCGGATTTGTACCAGGAGTTGTTGAAGGAGGCTGAAATCTGGAGCTTTGAGGTGGCCAGTCAGCCTAAGAGGATGAGGACTTTTGAGGAGAGTAAAAAGTCCAAGAAAACAGTTGCGTCCATGATAGAGCGTCCTGATATTACTGATAGTAAGAAGAATAAGAAGGAGAAGGAAAAGACGAAGGCGACGGTTGAGGTGGATTATAATGAAAATGGAGATGGGGATGCCGAGGAGGAGGTTCCGGTTGAGGTGGATGAAAACTCGTTTGAAGGCTTGAACATGCCAATAAAGTCGGCTGGAATGAAGGGTGGAATGAGACGAACCGTCAAGGCTCCGTAAGATTTAATAAAACAAAAATTCTATACCTGATTTCTGATTTACGATAATGAAATGATTTGAGTGTAACCTTTATATTTAGGAAAAGTCCCAAGTCTCCACCCCAAAATGGAAAGGGCAAAAAGATGCGTGAATGGGAGCTGAGTGGAACTGCAAAGGATGTAGCCAATTTGGAGTATACCAAACCCAGCGATGGACCGGCGGTTATTCGAGATTATGTTCCGGATAGATCCGTAAGTCAATCATGGTATCAATACTTGGTCAAGTTCTTACAAACTTTGTTGTGAACTAAGCTTAATAAATGATTTGCCTTTTCAGATTGTTGGGAAAATGGCAGGCAGCATCCGAGCCTTGGAAGTGAACGAAGACTTGAAGAAGAAGGAGTCGTCTGGCCGTGTCATGAACATGTTCAAGGGTCTGGTTGGTGGCAAAACTTTGACCCTGGACGATATGGAACCCATTTTGGAGAAACTTAAAGATCATTTAATTGGCAAGAACGTTGCCTCCGATGTTGCTGGCAAGATTTGCGACAGCGTTGGAGCCAAGTTAAATGGCAAGGTTTTGGGAACATTTCAAACGGTCGGGTCGACCGTTAAGGCTGCGTTGGAGGAGTCCCTCCTTACTCTGCTTCGGCCACGGCGCCAGGTTGACGTTTTACGTGAAGCTTTGGAAGCCAAACGGCAAGGTCGACCCTTTGTGGTCACTTTCTGCGGCGTAAATGGCGTTGGGAAATCTACCAACTTGGCCAAGATATGCTTCTGGCTTATTGAAAACGACATGCGAGTTTTGATTGCTGCTTGCGATACTTTCCGAGCTGGTGCGGTGGAGCAGCTCCGAACTCACGTGAGACATCTTAATGCTCTTCACCCACCGAAAAATGGAAAGCCCTTTGTGGAACTTTACGAAAAGGGATACGGGAAGGATGCGGCTGGTGTCGCTGCAGAAGCGATTTCATGTGCCAAGGATCAACGGCAAGATGTTGTGCTTGTGGATACCGCTGGACGGATGCAAGATAACGCTCCACTTATGCGTTCTCTGGCAAAGGTATTGATTAAGCATTTCCTTTAAAACGATAACACGAATAAATCGGGATATAATATAATCGGTATATTACTTTTTAGCTTATTCGGGTTAACAATCCCGACTTGGTGTTGTTTGTTGGCGAAGCACTGGTTGGAAACGAAGCTGTTGATCAGTTGGTTAAATTCAATACCAGCTTGGCTGATTTCTCGGACGAGGTCAACCCGCATTTGATTGATGGCATTGTTTTGACCAAGTTTGATACAATTGATGACAAGGTATGATCGGTCTTTTGAAAACTTGCGCATAATCACAATTATGTTTGTTTCAGAAATATTATATTATGACATTTGTCGTATTTTTAGGTTGGAGCGGCAGTTTCAATGGCTTACATAACTGGTCAACCCATCGTCTTTGTTGGTACAGGTCAAACTTACACTGACCTCCGAAGCTTGGACAGTCAAGCTGTCGTGGCAGCCTTAATGAATTAAGACTGCATCCATTCCTTCATAGTTTATTATGGTGCATGCTAACGAACATAAATACTCTTTTAACGTTGTAACTGCGCCATGTAAAACTTTTATTTTTTGGGATTTATTTTGATTTGTCTTCAGAGGAGTCTATTTAGATTTAAAAGCATGCAAAATATGCTCTACTTTACTTCTGTTTTATTTCAAGGTATTAATGGTCGTGAATCGTAAATCCTTAAGTATTTTTTGCAATCACTAGCTAGTAGAAACATAATTATGTACAAGTTATTCCTTATCTAAAGGGCCTTTTTGAATGCAAGAGCTAGTATCATAATGATAAGTGTAATAAGACAGCAACATTTAAAAACTCAATTATGTACCTTATAATATGCATGTTAAGAAAAAATTCAAAAAAATTGTTTTCCTCTTTATTCTGATTTTACACTACTTGTGTCTTTTACAAACTAATGAAACTAAATATGGCGACTACGTTTCTTATAGAGGAACTCCTCGATTACGGACTCATCGTAATATTTCTTGTAATTAGGATCCTCCCATTCTTCCGGAGTGTACAGCACAACATTGTTGTGCACCACGGTCCTTTCCACCTCCCTGTCGATAAGTCCTGTTTAACAAACAAAAAATGTTTTAGAATGTTAGTGCAATTTTGTCATACAATTAAAAATGTATAATATTCCGTTATTCCAAGAAATAAATAAAGCCTCTTTTATCCAATGTTATCAGCAGAATAGTGCCTTTTTGCATACCTGCTTTTTCCGCCATCACGATAAGGTAGTCCATTCTTTTGTGCTGGTCTTTACAAAGTCCAGTTACTTCTCGGGGTAGTTGCTTTCCTTTCGAGTTTATAAACTGATTAATGATTAGAACATCCTGCAACATACAATCAATCATAACATCCATTAATCAGTGTACAACTTTTAACCCTTAAATTGTAGACACTGTAGACTAAAAAACTCACCGTGTGTCTTACGGTAAGACCCAATTTACAAAGTGCGCATTCTTTACAGCCCGTAGCATTCGTTGGAAACTTGATTAAATACTTTTCCCGAGGAGAGGTCACGTACTTGCCTTCAATCACTATTTGGTCATCGGTTTCCGTTACGGAGACTGCAAATCATAATGAGCAAAATGTATAATCTTAACCATTCTTTACGCTTCGGGTTTACGTTTAAAGAAAACACTATTCCAACTACATAACTTACTTTCTTTTACAAGACTGACTGGACTAGTGAACAAATTTCTACGCTCGGCATGTCGTGGCCCGGCAGTGACTGTAGATATCACTGGTCCAGGTAATCGCGTCAATGGCTTTCGCAGAAACAACGCCTGCTTCAGCCCTTTGTACACCACACTTGTTCCAATGTTTCCAGCCATGTCGGAAGTCACTGCAGCAGGGACCCTGCACCTTAACAAAGCTCACTTTCGTTCTCAAATCCGATAATCTGATCTAATTTCCTGTTTTACAGCAAATCTATCCGACTTGCTTCAAAGCAAATGTTTTGTTGTGGTTTCACCACATGTTTCATGCAGTTCTCATCTAAACCCAACACACTTGGACACTCTGGCTCAAAGAGTTGGATTTTGGGGCATTATGAAACTATTGCAATTTCTTAAAGATAAGCTTCCATTCCAAATCAACCTTTTTTCATGTAAATTGATAACACAAATTCCATAACTTTAGAAAATGCTAATTTAATTTTAACATAATTTCATACTTAAAATTAAACCACATAGTAGCATACTATTTGCATGTATTGTATTGTTACTGTGAAAGGGGTAAAGTAGCTCATTTCCTTTGCTTTTGTGGGAACGGGTACACAAGTTTCAAGATTTTCAACAAATTTCCTCTTGTGTATACCTAGGTATTACTCTCCAACCAAATAATAGTAAGGTAGAGAGTTTACCACTATTCATGTAACACCACACACTAAAGAATATTGATATAGCGCATCATACACCGGTAATTTTTTTGTGTTGAGGTATTGCATTGCATATTATCCATCCCTATATTACTTGCATGGGAATGGGAATTTAGACTTGAAAAGTCATCTTTTATTACAATATCGCGTTTGTTTCTTTGAAAAAGGCATCATCATCATCATATCATCAAGCCCAAGTGAAAGTATATTCAACCCATTCAAGCAAACACACACAAACTCTGCTCTGCTGTTTCTATCTGAAGATTTTTTTCTGTAATGATCTGATATTCTCTGTGTAAATCATTTAACTTAAGAAAAAGACAAAAGATCTCCTGTGGCTTCATCAGAAAATTTGCTGTGTCAAATTTGCTCCCGTGGGATTAGGTGGACCAAGAAAATTTGGACTAGGAAATTATTAGTTTTGCTAGGACAAGTTTCTATAATAGAAAGGATAAGTGTTCCTAATGCTACTACAAATTGCCTGTGTTTTTTGACCTCTTGTAGCAAGTTTCCCTAATCCTTTGAAACAAAATTCTTCGTGAATCCTTATCTTCAAGAAACATTTAAGACAATTCTGACTGATTATATATCTGACCTTTTGACCCGTTAAAATTTTAACAAGATGTCGAATAAAGTGCGGAAAGCAAGTCATGCTGGAAGCTGGTATTCTGATTCATGTAAGCTTTATAAAGGATAATTCTTATAATTCATAGATTGAATTTTTGCATGGAAGTTATAATGTGGTTTGAAATATATATTCTTGTAGCGAAAGAACTGAACAAGCAACTGGAAAACTGGTTGGGAAATGCAGACCTTTTGCACGGTCCTGCAAGAGCCTTGATTGTTCCGTAAGAAAGTACATAAACTTTGGATAGTTTTTAATGAATAATCAAGTTTGTGGGCTTCTTATAAAATGTTTCTGATTTTAATTTCTAGACATGCTGGATACGTGTATTGTGGAGAAACCGCAGCGTTTGCTTATCGTCAGGTAATAACAAATTACGGTAAAAACCTCAGCGTCAGCAGCAGCGTTACTGCCTGTTTAGTAATTATTGGAAATAATATGAATTGTTTGAAACTAAATGAATGGCTTTTTGTTATCAATCTCCAGGTTAGCCCTAATGTGGTCCGACGAGTATTTATCCTTGGCCCCTCCCATCATGTTCGACTCAGCGGTTGTGCTCTCTCATCAGCATCGAAATATGAAACGCCATTTTACGACTTACCGATCGACCAACAGATTTACTCTGAGCTGCTACAGACTGAAGCGTTTGAAAGAATGAACTTGAGTGTGGATGAGGATGAGCACTCGCTGGAAATGACGATTCCATACGTGGCAAAGATTATGGAAGAGTAAGTGCAGAAACAAATACCAGGAAATTGCAGTTGTAATTGGCAAATGGTTCATATTCAGGTTTTTAATTTTAGCTGCAAAAACAACTTCAAAATTGTGCCCGTGATGGTTGGATCTCTTACGCCGGAAAAGGAAGCTCAGTATGGAGCCATATTTTCTCCATATCTTGCTGATCCGAGCAATCTGTAATTGTTTCAAAACTATAATCTTCATGCATAAATAATGCGTGTGACATACCTAATAAGCAAACATATTTTGGTTATAGTTTTGTGATTTCATCGGATTTCTGCCATTGGGGAAACCGTTTTCGTTATACCTACTACGATCAATCGAAAGGAGCTATTTACCAGTCCATCCAAAACCTTGATCGCCAGGTATTTCTATATTTAATTTTGATTTGTGGTTATACGACAGAATCTCAGTGTCTTTGCACATAAATAACCAATTAAATGTTATTTTTACGTAGGGCATGGACATTATTGAGCAGCTTAACCCTGCCGCTTTCACCGACTATTTAAGAAAATTTGGAAACACTATATGTGGAAGACATCCTATAGGGGTTTTGCTTAATGTAAGGAAGGGTTTTTCTAAAACAATAAACTCCTAACTAGTTTGATCAGAATTTATTAATTGTATCATTTTTCACTATTTCACTTAATTGGTATTTCCAGGCTGTGAACGCGCTTCCACCAAGTGAGAAAGCCAAACTGAGCCTCCGCTTCTTGAAGTACGCTCAGTCGAATCAATGCTACAATCAAAGTGACTCCTCCGTTAGCTACGCTGCTGCCTCCCTAATTTTTCAGTAACTTCAAACCAAAGAATAATGTTTGTTCTTTAAGTTTAAGAGTCTGTCAAACGTGCACTTAAGATACTTTTTCCTAGAACTCTCAGTCAGTGTTTTCTACTACCATAATTCAGCTTTGTTTTATGTAAATATCATCGTAATATTTATACTTTATACATTTTCACACGCAAACGTATTTACCATAAATAATCGTTGTATATTGTATAACCTAATTATTTATGAAATATACAAAATTCTCAGTTTACTAATATTCCACCTAACTTCACGATGCTCATGTTGGATGGTATGAAAACCTCCAAGTGTGTGTACCTTAATCTAAATCCAACAAAGTTGGTAAAAGAAAGGGGTTTTATATTAAAATCATCAAAATTGTTAATTATTGTAATAGTTCTAAAATCACAATATGATTAAGCTAATACAACAGGTGAACTTACAGTGCCTGAACTGAAGAATATTATAATCTACCTATAACCTATACTTGACTATGCAGTTACAGTGTAGATTTTTTACAAAGCTTAGTTAATTTGATAGTATTTCTTTGTAATTTTGTAAAACAAGCACAAAGACAAGAATGTCTTCATGGATAGAATTATACTTACTTTCTGGTTGGGTATTTTAACAAATGAGCAATGAGAGGCATAAAATGATTTTAAGATTATTTGGTTATGGGAAGTGGAATCTTTGTAAAGGAACTACAAGTTGGTTGAACAGACTTTCGTGTGGGAACTGATATGTATGAGTTGGTGTATTTGTTTCAGAATGACTAGGCTAATTTGTAATGACTATCTATTTAAACATTTATAACTGATAAGAAACCAAGATTTTTTACAACCAAGATGTTACAGAATATGCAAAAATTAAGCTTTCATAAAAATCATAGTATTATTGGTATAGCCAATTTCATGTGGGGAAAGTTGCAAATATTTAATGTTACAATAAAAAATGTTAAAATGCTGAATCCTTTTATACTGTTTTGTTTTAATTGTCTGGCAGTAGTTTTCATACAAAATGTAACGAATTTGCAACTATCTACATGCTATATTTCTAACTTCTAAAGATATTATTTAGGGACTTGCGTTTGTTCTTGCTGCTGCTGATTTTCTAAAGATCTTCGTTTCTGCTTTCCCCTCAAAATCGCCTCTTTAAATACTTTACAATAAAACTGAATAGAACACAAGGTGTCGTCGTTCCCAGGAACTGGAAAGGTAATCTGATTGGGATTACAGTTACTGTCCACAATTCCAACGGTAGGAATCAGCATTTTGTTAGCATCAAACACAGCCTTGTGTGTAGACATTACAGTATCCAAAGTATTAAAAAGGATAACGAGATCCGGAAGTCGGGTAATTCCTCCAAATTTATTCTGTAGGATAAACCAATCAAAATTACATACCCTTTTTCGAAATAATTATGATTTATGATTGACGAACGGCATAATACCAAGTTTTACCTCAGAATTTGTCATAATATGTGTATGCCAATCACGACAATGGGCATACTCTCCACATTCAATGGCCGTCTGTTCCACAAGGTTAATCGTATGTGGTGACCGTGTCACAAATAAAATGATTCCTTTACGGTATGCAACGTGTGCCGTAAAATTTAACGCCTGTCTCAAATGAAACGCTGTCTTGTCCAGGTCAAAAATCACGGAGTCAAACCGGGTTCCAAATATAAAGTCGTTCATGCTGGGATTTAAGGAGCCCACCTTGTGTCCCAAGTGCACCCTCGCATCGTATAGGTCTCGAACTGTGAATAAGTTGTGTACTTGGAAGTAGTCTGGGGATCGAAGGGTTGGGTCGTTTTCCAGTAACTCTTCTACAGCTATACACAGAAAATAGAACAAATGTAAGTGTCAACTTCTGTCCAAATCATGCCGAAAGTTAAACTTTAAAATTAAAGTCATCCTTACAGCATATCCTCTGTTGACTCCCTTTTGCAACCCGATTAGCCGTTTCCTTCGCTTCCCTGTCCATGTCCTCGACCGCTATCTCCGTCGTCCGAACTGCTTCTGGAAATCCACCTGCAGCGAAACTCCGAGAGTTAGATAAGCTTCCATGTTGGAATTTACTTGCGGGGGATAAGCCAAGTTTCCTCCAAGTGCTGCCATTTCTACAGGAGCCACAGGAAAATTTGGTAACCGGTTGAGTTGTAAGTGAACTGAGCAATCCTCTCAAGGAGGATGTTCGAGAGGTGATCAGTGCTGACATGTCGGACTTAAGGGCAAAATGTGCACTAAATGGAAAGATAAGCGGTTATCAAGAAACTTGCCAAAAAACTAGTCACATTTTCAAAAGATCCATGCTAAAACAATAACAGAAAATCATCTACTAGCATCTGCCCAAATGATAATCATATGGATTCCTCCTTGCTGCAAATTTTGGTTGGGGTAAGTTGGGAAATCTTTCTCTGTTTACTTGTATTCCTGTCCTTTGTCCATGAAAACGCCATTTCGCATGAATCATGATGATGACTTACGATGAGATGTACAATTAGATTAAATCAGTTTAAATTTGCAACTGACAGATTAACAGCAATATTATTCTTTTTAATTTCATTAAGTCAAGTGTAAAGTGCATCAATGTTAAATAAACCGACCGACCACATTTTGTCATACTATATGTTCTTATGCAGCGATAATAATACACTTGTGGCATTTAAAATTTCACATTTTGTTTTGTCGGTAATTTTATCACTAACTTCTTTAACTTATGCTCCGCTGTGATATACGGTCTGCTAATTTGACGTGTTGTTGTAGTTGGAAATTGAGACCGAAGAAGATTCGTAATTGTAAGAAGTACAAGTGTAGTCATATTCTTCTTTCTGATGCATCATGATTGTGAAATGAGATGGGGAAGAGGCAACAAGATTAAATGTTTCGTAAAACATAGTTTAAGATATGAAATTGGAAACTTGTTAGGTCTGCAGATTTTCTGAAAATTAATAACTAAACGAGTTGTCCTGTTTTAAATATCTGTTGATGTTGTTAAAACGTGATATAATCTGTAAAAATAAACAATTTCCATGAAGTTCAACACAAATCTAAAAGAACAGAAATATTATCTGTTTGTGCATGTCAAAACTTAATCTTCCACTTTTATCATGAAATTAAACAGTGGTTATTTGTATTTCATGGAATCGGAAGTGATTATCCAACAGACCTCTCTGTTTTTCAGACATCTTTCAATTTTTTATCTGGAAAACTTTTGTGCAGATAAAATTGTAGAGCGTGACTGAAATTCACTTTTTTTAGTTGCAACAATGACGATTGGCTGTTGTGAGTCATGAACATTCAATTTTCTTTACAAATCGTTTCATGAAACAAAATTCAAAGCTTCTTTACTGACAAAGAATTTAACATGTTTTCAAGTGTTAAAACGCAAATAATGCACTTGTTTGTGCTTACTGTGCCCTTGAACGAACAATAATGATCTGTTCTGTTCATTGTCACGTTGTCAGTGTCATAGCTTATTTGTCAATTGGCATTTTAAGGACAACATCGTTCAACTTCATATATCATATTAATGATGTTGGTTGTGTTTGATGTTCTAACTCTCATCTCAAGCATTCACGCAAATAAGAATAGTATCATAATTTAGAATACATTATAGTCCATTATCGCATGTCATGATTCTAAAGGGACAATACCACCTGCCTTATCTGTTTTCTGCCATTTCTGCACTTGCTCGAGTGTTAACTTAAGAAAGATTAAGAAATGTATGCACAAGTATAATTGTATGAGTAGCTCTGTTCATTGTCTTCTGTCTTCCTGCATACTATTCCCTATTCTTAATGCAACTTCCTTGCTCTGACCATGTAATTTCCGATACAGCTATTCAGACATGCAAACACGTTTAATACACTCGAATACCCCAACTAAGCTTGGTAAGAAGGGAAAGTCCTTCTAGCTCTCAAGCTCTGTGACGTGTCAACGAGATGTGATGTGGTGGTAAACCAGTAAATATTGTGTAGTAAGCATATCTCCCCAACATTGAAAGCATTGCATTTGTAATTGTAACTTACAAAATTACCCAGAAAACCATAACCAATATCCTTTAGGGTAAAAACACAGTCAGCACTGATTTTTTTATTATGACACACACGTAGCATTATTAGCATTAGTAATACAGAACATAGTTGATAGTCAAGTGTAATGTTTGCATTTGCAAGTGTAAAAATGTAAAGGAATTCACTCGTCATCCCTAGATTTCATACAATAATATGCAGTAGAACAAACTTAAGTTATAATAGTCACAAGCGTGTTTGTAGTGTGACGGCACCTTCTTTCTGATGACTAAGCCTTATAGACAGATAGAAAAACTGTTGAATTGAGTAGATTGGTCTAGGTAACACCAACATCACAACATTGTGAATGGAAATGGAATGACTGAGTTATGACTTCATTTTCATTTAAATGTGGAAGCTGTTACTGCAATATCTTATGTGTACATAAGGCGTGGAGTTAAGTGGAAACTGAAAACGATAGACAGATGCATACCACGCACGCACACAGTCACTACTCAATACTTACACTCGTCATTCATCATTGCTACATATAACGTTTGCAGTTAAAAAAGAGAAACTAGTAAAATAATCTGTCTTGTAGTTATAATATAAACCCAACATATGCAAGTATTAAATATTACATGCATGCAATTAAGCTCTGCATTTAAAATTATTTCAAGAGTTTAATGGTGGATTGTAATAAAACGATCAGTTAAGTGTACTACGTGGTGAGACAAACCAATGCATGATGCATAATGTGGGTTAGATGATACATGACAGATTGGCAAAGTACATTGTGCTATAATAACTTTTAGTACAGGAAAAGTTTAATAGCTAAAATATTTTTATAGTTTTGTTTGTGAAGTAGTGTCACGAATGTTCTATAAACTAGTTTGCACAAAATATCCAGTATTTGTAACGGTTTAAAGAGAGCAAAGTGGGAGTGTAAGGAAACTTACAACTAGTGAACAAGTGCTATTTTTTGGGATAAAGTATACCAATTTTGGAGTTGTGAACTTTTGTGAGAACCGTGAGAAAAAAGATTTGCAATCAAGCATATTTTTGCAGGTAAACTAGTACATTGTAATATTTGATGTAGTTTAGGATTTTAAGGTGTGGAAACATTCATTCATTGAATTCTGAGGAATTCAGATGCTAAATATTTCGAAAAAGCTGGAAATGTACCATTCTTTAAATAACATTTAATTCTTAGTAGTGCATTGTTGCACGACGGATTTTTAATATAATGTGAATGTTTGGTATACAATAGTAAGATAGGTGAAATGGAGGCCGTAAGTAAACTGATATCCGTTTAGAACAGTTTAAAACTTTTCTGTAGCATTTCCTTCCACACATGAAGTGTCTGGTAGAAGATAGGATTTGCTAGGTTAAGTGCAAATGCTAAATTGCTATGATTATTGTAGTTTGTAGCTATTTCCATCATTCATGACTCTTTATCTTTACCTTTTATTACATCAATTGCCTAGTCGCAGGTCAAATTGAATTGAAGCAGCATATATTCTGATGAAATTACTTAATTACCCTACCCAATCTCAATTATGATGTCATCGTATTTTGCTTCTCTCTGTAAACTCTATATTCTGTATACATAATTCATTAAACTACGAGCAAAGTTTCACGTAATTTTCCCGTGTTTGATAGTGATAATGGTAAATGGAATGAAATGTCATTGACGTAGAAAGTAGCAAGAGAGTGAATTGCAGCACAGCCAAAGCTGGCGCACTAAGCAAACCAATTGTTAAGTCATGGTCATGGGTAATAATGACATATCATTTTCACATTAACAGAGTTACACTCCCAACAATAACAATCATCATCATCTATTTTCATTGAATGTCAGAAATGCATTTTTCTCACTTAACCATTTTTGCTTATTCATTTCGTCCATTTTTCCATGGTCAGTGATTTTACCCTTTAAGTTAAGTACAATCAAACACCACCGTGGCATATGTTTTTTCAACTTTCAATGTTTAGTAATAAGTAGTTAGCCAGAAGCAAAGTTTAAATAACTATTTTTATTTTTAGCGACAGTTTTCAACGTGGTAAATGTCAATTGGGCAAACTTTTAGAACAGAAATACTAGAACTATATAAAAAGTATAGAATCAGTTGAGACGCTTAAAAATTCTGCTCCAATTGCCAGCTATGAATTTTCATTCTAGTGACCCACATCCGCCAGTCCATGACATGTCATATTATAATATATACAATGAATTAAATGTATGAAAATTTGTGAGCATCAAAGATAGAGCTTGTTTCATTCAGGAAGAAAAATAACTTGGTAGCCAGAAAATTATTGGACTTGCTACGACCAGAAGCATCCAATACTAATTTAATGGCTAAACTTATGCTCTTTAAATGCGTATTTAAGTTATCATATCGTAATACTGACTTAGCCTTGTAGCTTTCCTGATTGGTATGTTATCGGAAGCTGCTTTTCATGCATGATGTGTTTTGTTGGATTATTTTTGTTTGGTTTGTAACAGACAGACCATGACCAGGGCAGGGAGTAGTTTAGTTTAAACCAAATAAAGTATAAAAATGAATTTAACTTGGGTAACTGTTTGCATACTGCTGCAGCATATTATCTTAAATTGATATTTCATTAGGAAGCGCAAACAAAAGGCACAGTGTAGCTGACTGAATGACTGACTTAATCATTTCCACCTACATATAATAGCCCACGGTATAATGTTGGGTGAATTGATTTTTGGGGTGAAGTGATATACACTTGGAAAATAAACAATACAAGAAGTATCTAGAAAAATATAAAATTTTATTAATCCAATATTTTGATAAGAAAAAAAATGTTTCTTTAAAAAAGTTGTTAAAATACTCATCATTTACCTCCTTAATTCAAAATTGCTACGGTATATTTAATCTACGGATCCTCCGCATCTATATGACGAGTTGTCGCGCATTTTACATGAATTTCTATTCATGGCCCCTTCCTTTGTCAGAAGCAAGAATTATTAGTAATTCATAGTTTTTTGCTCTTCATATAAGTAAATTATCTATTTAGTTAATAATGAGTCATCAATCATGATCATTATACGCACTTCAATTTTTTAAAGACTTCCTGATATTATGCAGTGTAGCATGTGAAGTTACACATTTGTAGACAAATTACAAGCATGTCATGCATCTTAAACTCGGCAATCAGCATCATCCCTATGTAATTTAATGCTAAATATCATAATTCTGATATATTTATAACAAGATTACGTCAATTTTGTTTATTGTAGTTTCAAACAGAAGCTCAAAGTAGAAAAGTAGAACGAAAGGAATGTTTTCCATTTCGTATTTATAAGACAGTGCAATACAATAAGCACAATAGTGCTGACCACAAGATATAAGGAAAAGCCTAATGGTACTTTTGAAAGCTAAATCTTATGAATAGATATTATAACATTACATTGGAACGGAAATCTTCTTTCGGACATGCCGTATTAATTACCAAAAAATAGCAGCGTACACAGAGCAGATGCGGTTTCAGTACTTTTGGCCACATCTGGCTTCTTTCTATTTATTAACGAAACTTTCTATAGTACGATACTCGGTTTGTGTAATAGATGGTAGATCTACAAAAAGAAATGCATATTTAATGCATGCTGAACAAAAATCTTTTTCAGATTGTCTCTTGTTCTTTATGCCAATCTTGGAATAGCATTTAGAATCGGTTTTAGACATTTCTGAGAAACTGAGAATACGCATTGATAAGCCAAAAATGCTTTTACTTTTCTGTGTAAAAAAAGGCATAATACTTTAGTAAGAATTCGGACTGGACTGTTATTCCATGTCCAGATTCCAGATTATTATAGTCCAGCCACCATTGAAAGAATTCACGCTGAACTCATATATCAACTTGACTTTGCTTTCTGATATTCTGATAAGAGATTCATGCGATCATGCGTTGCATTATTGCATTCCACCGCAATCGCATCTTTATGAAATGAAATATCTCCACTCTCCTCGTTTTAGTCAAGTCAACGACGCTTCCGTTGTATGATCGTCATACTCATTGCAGGATCGCTACTCTAATATAGCAGTACATGTAAAATTGTACAAGAGGAGATCCGAGATTGAGACCCCATCAGTGCCAAAACTGTTCTGTGTATAATAGTACGCGCACGCATTAATATAAAAAAGTGTTTAGACTGTTCAGTGTTCAAATTTGCAGAGCAAACCAGACGTGTAGACATAAACCAGTACATTGGCATAGGTGGGAGGAATTTCCTTTAATAAGCCCGGAACTTCTAATACAATTTTTTACGTGATTTTTAGAAAAATACTCAATTAAGTTTAATAAACCAAAATATTCCCTACTTAATTAGAAAGAAAGTATGTCAAACTTTCATATTAAGCGTGTACAGACTACTTGTGTGGTGCGGTGATATTTGTTGGTACAATTGCTAATCAAATTTGCTTTCTTATTTTTCCAGAATTGCGGAATAGCTGCTCTGTGGATTGACGTAAATGTGAAGACTCTAGGGACAGAGAAAGCTGTGAAAGGAGGACAATAAGTCATTGCACCAACAATCAAGTTTGCTGGACCATTTTTTTACTTTCACCGAGCCAAAGAAATACAAGAAGTGAGAAAGGCTTTCATGTTATATAAGAAACGGTAGTGGACTTGAGAAGGAGAAAATTCGAGGAGAGCGGAAGTTGCGTGTCTTTTTGTACGACGTTTGGCAGGTAAGACGGTTGTTATGTTTGCGTGTGAACAAATTTATTATAAAAACATGGTACAAGTCAAGTAGTTAGGAAATTTGGGGAATATTTCTGTTTTATTGCTTATTTTCAATTTTATTGTGCAACTGTAACTTAAAATTTGTGGTGATAAACCCATCGCGTGAATAAATTGATTCAAATTGAAAGTTCTTTCTGTGTTCTTAACTACTTGACTTGAACATGGGACCTACTACTAAACGAAGAAGAAGCTTATTCAGGTTTTGGAAAAAATTTATGTACTTTATCACTTTTTTATATTTTTTACAGCTAGTACTTATAAAAGCGGAGCGAACACGTTTCACCTCACCCATTGTACAAAATGTTTAGCTGGATATCAAAGGACGACTCCAAGAAGAAGAATCAGGAGGTGTTTGAAAATGTTGCTTCCGGTCTCAAGCACATCTACAAGCACAAGCTGCTCCCTTTGGAGTCAGCTTACAGCTTCCATGATTTCCATTCCCCAGCACTGGATGATCCGGATTTTGATGCCAAGCCGATGATCATGCTGGTTGGACAATATTCCACGGGGAAAACCACTTTCATTCGGTATCTGCTGGAGCGCGACTTTCCCGGAATTAGAATCGGTCCAGAACCAACCACAGATAGTTTTATAGCTGTGATGCACGGAGAAAAGGATGGGATAGTTCCTGGAAATGCCTTAGTAGTGGATCCGAAGAAACAATTCCGTCCACTGTCCAAGTTTGGAAATGCGTTTCTAAACCGTTTCAATTGCTCCATGTTGGATTCTCAAGTTCTAAAGGGGATTTCCATTGTGGATACGCCTGGTATCCTGTCTGGGGAGAAGCAGAGGGTTGATAGGGGGTATGACTTTACCGGGGTTTTGGAGTGGTTTGCGGAACGAGTAGACAGGATCATTTTACTCTTTGATGCACACAAGTTGGATATCTCGGATGAGTTCAAGAGGTCCATTGAGGCTTTGAAGGGACATGATGACAAAATTAGGATTATTCTCAACAAGGCAGACATGGTAGATCATCAGCAGTTGATGAGGGTGTACGGAGCGTTGATGTGGTCACTGGGAAAAGTTCTGCAAACGCCGGAGGTGGCCCGAGTGTACATCGGCTCGTTCTGGGACCAACCGCTCAGATATGATTCCAATAGATTGTAAGCATGAAACTTAATTTGCTGCTATTCTAATGGTTAACGGGAAAATATATGAGCATTAATTATTTGTTTGTTTGTGCAGACTATTTGAGGCAGAAGAGCAAGACTTGTTCCATGATTTAGAAACTCTTCCTAGGAATGCTGCCTTAAGAAAACTGAACGATCTGATCAAGAGAGCAAGGCTGGCAAAAGTACATGCCTACATTATAAGTTCGTTGCGGAAGGATATGCCATCTATGTTTGGAAAGGATTCCAAGAAGAAGGAACTGATCAAGAACCTCGAAGCAATTTATTTGCAAATTCAACGAGATCATCAAATTTCTCAGGGTGACTTTCCGGATGTAAAGAAAATGCAGGTGGGTTGCAGAAAACATTTTGGATGATTTATTAAATCATTTTAAACATGCAATTACAATACAATTTAATTCTTCCATTCTTACAGGCGGAACTGGCAAATCATGACTTTTCCAAGTTTCAACCCTTGAAGCCAAAGCTGTTGGAAACTGTGGATGAAATGCTGGCAAATGACATTGCTAAGCTTATGGAGCAAATCCCAATGGAGGATGCCACTAAACCCCATCATAACGCTGTTATCAGAGGTGGAGTCTTCTCTGGAGTCCAAGACACTGACACTCCGTTCGGTTTCAAGCAGTTTGAGGGTGTACAAGCTGGGCGTGGCGAGCAGGAATGGATTGTGGCCAAGGAAAAGTACAAATACGACGAGATCTTTGAAAGACTGGTCAACAGCGAAGGAAAAGTTGCTGGAGCGGCCGCAAAGCAAGAGATGGTCAAGTCAAAGTTGCCCAACAATGTGCTGGCAAAGGTAAGTAGCAGAAAAGTAGTTATTCTCTATGTTCAACCGATTGGATTTAGGAAATTGAATTAAAACGATTGTTCCTTGTTATCTGACTTCAGGTCTGGAAACTTTCCGACGTGGACAAGGATGGAATGCTGGATTCCGAAGAGTTTGCTTTGGCAATGCATTTAATTAACATTAAATTAGATGGTCATGATATACCTGAAGAGTTACCTTCCCACTTGGTACCTCCGTCAAAAAGAATAATGATGATTGACGATTGAAAATTAGTTATTATCGAAGACTACTTTTAAGAGGGAACCAATAATAAAAACATACTATCCAATCCACACAGTCAATCAAAATTTACTTTTTAAAACTGAATTAATATATTATCAAAGCTATGTAACTACGCTAGTTTATAGTATGAATGCATTAATATTAGATCTTATCCTATAGATAGGTTATAATCCTTAGCCATGTAGCCATATCATGAAATGAAGCTTCTCCCCTGACAGAAGTACCTATATACATGTAGATTAGCAACTTGTATCATATTTCATTTGTATTTATCTTAAATTGCAGATTTCCCTGTTATTATTTTATAGTTTGTAGAATGATTGTTTCAAAGGTAGTTTATAATTATTACTGTATGTGCTCCTGTGGCTCTTATCCCAACGATATACCACGTCTGGCATTCAGAACGCCTTAATATCCATCAAAGAAAGCGCTAATGATGCTGACGGAAACTGAAAGTGCTTAAAATACATGCCTTATTTTTCATACTGAAATAACTACTGCAAATCTGAAACTAATACATAAGTATAATATCAAATATACTAAGTAAGTAGGTAATCAGCCCTTCTAACATTTCAATGTCACACCACAAGGAAAAATGCAAACCGCAGCACAATAATGTGAAATGAAGTGTCTCAAGTTCAACTTACATGGAATTATTTAAGCATTAACGTATCACATGATTTTAAAATGTATGTTATCTTGTTTAGCTACCCTTTCTATATGTGTCCATGTCATGTTGATTTCCGTTACGTTCTGAATAAAAGTCATTTTGTCATTTTATGAAACATTTTAAATCACAACAACATTTGCATTCATTTACATCTCTCTGTTTAATTTACTTTATTCACAAGGAATTAAATTAACAATCTCTAAAAGATTATAGCTACGTAAGTGAATGCCTTCACATCTATTAGCTAGAAAGCTAGATCGATAATCATAATTAATAATCTACACAACCATGCTTGAATACAAAAGGAAACACCATCAAATTCGTTTAAAAAATAGGTCAATCAACTCTTTACAAGTGTGATGTTATGAAATGTTGTAACTTGTTTAAAATCCTAGACATGATAAATACAACCTACGTTATAAAAGCATAGATTTATTTTAACATTATAATACTAAGGCAAAAATGGATTGTTTGAGGCTGACTGTTAAAATTACACATGACACAAAAGGTTAAGAATATGCCGACTGACTGTGTTCTTGTTGTTCATTGACATTTTCTTCACATTTTAGTTTTAGCAAAACACTACTTCTAGTAATGATCATTTCCAAATATCATACTCATATTCACAAGTTATATTTTATGGCTACCAAACAGAACTGCAAAACCTACAAAACTGTATTCAAAAAGCTTTCAATCCAGAATGATTACTGATTTTCCGTATTAGGTATAAATTAAAGCTAAAATCGTGTGAAAGAAGACTGTCGTTGTAAAAGTTGTAGTTTTAACAGACACGGTATTTTGGTAGTTTTTGATATTTTGGTACATATAAAAATTGGGGATTATATAACTGTAGTAGTGTAGGAGAGGGGAATTTAATTAGTTCCTATCCTTGTATTTGTAACGCACCGAATACTCCAGCCAACATGTCAGTTTTGCTATCCTCCAAAACGTTTGTATCAGCATATCTGTTAAACATAAGTTGGAATTTTAAGGTTTACGTATATTAATATACTAGCAATCTGATTCGTGAACAAAGTGTTGGTACACTCCCTTTTACCTTTTCGTAATCTGGTCCGCAGCCCAAGAAACAACTCTGGAATATTCCTTCTTATCTCCAGGAGGCACTCGAGGGTTCGTACTCAAACTGGAAGCACACTATAAAAGCAGTAAAACGTTTGAATCTTATACTTCAGCAAACCACATACGTATAATTAATGTGATGTGGGCAGTATTCATTACCAAAAATAATCCAAATAGTGATCGCATGCTGCTAGGGTTCAATTTCAAAGCCTGGGAGTAGTATGCAAGCGACAACTTCAAATTTTCAATTCCTCCCATCGTGTAACGAATATCACCAAGTCTTTGATGCACGAAAAAGTTGTGGGGAGTGTGAAGAACCAACTCCTCAGCGCAGAATACGGCGCGATTGTATTCTCCTTCGGACAGATACAGATCACATAGCTCTGACCACGCCTCCTGGTCGCTCATAAATCTGTTTTTCAAAATAACAATCAGTACTTACATGTAATTTGTTATGTTACACACAAATATGTTTTTATGTGCAAAATCAATCAATTTACTTGTTCAAATATTCCGATATCTCCTTAATCGCCTCCGTAGTCTTTCCCAGACTTTTCAGAATGGCTATTTTTCTCTTGTATGGTACGGAATTGGTGGGATCACGTTCAATCATGGAATCCAGTCCCTTCATTGCCTCCTCATGCCTTCCAAGCAGGTTCAGTCTCTGAATTTGCAGCAGCCTGACTCTCTCACTCTTTGGAAACCGATCCTTCAACTCCATTATCAAATCTTCTGCAATTGGTAGATTATGCATGTCCATAGCTGCAACCGCCACTTGTTCCATTACCATCCATTCTATAAAACAAATACACAGCAGTCGTTAATAAAACTAAAAATTCTCAAATAATTATTCTGAATCAAACAAAGCAACTTCCAACGTACTTTCATCTCCCAGCTTGGACATATTGGACCCAATGTAAGAAATAAACAGATCAACCACATCTTCACTCCTTCTCTCGTTATCATCTCGCCACTTTCTCAGCCTGTCCCTGGCCTCTGCAAATCCAACCCAAACACAAACAATTAGCTCATAAAATTCTCAGCAATCTGCCCACCAATTAAAATAGACTGCTTTACATTCATTTTCACCAAATTACCTTGCCAAGAAGTTACATCCTTCGTAATGTCCATCCTGTGCCTTATCTCCCCCAAAATCTCAAAACTCTCTGCCTAATACTTTAATCCGCAAATTACCCAAACCACTTGAAGCTAAAAGCTAATTTAACTGATAACCTCTAAAAACTCTTCTGGCTTATCGAACCCTCTCTCCTTCCATACTCAAATAGCCACTTGTTAACTTAACTATTTCGCAGTGTTAACGTCCAGCCACTACCCAAAAACTGCTAATTAGCTTATCCTTTCCCTTTAAACTTATCAGACCAGCAGCTTATCTGTCATTTAGCCAAGGCCCCAAGGGTTAACTTATCTAAAAAGTGCACTTATTCTTCCAAAAATCTTAATCAAACTGAATCTACTTTCTCTTTTTGTGAATAAACAGCTGTGTCACGGTCCCAGATGTCAGGCACAACAAAAACACCTGAGATTAATGATCAAATGGCTAAACTTTTAGTTTAAAAGGACACAATTCTTAAAGTGTGAACGCAGTTAAATGACCATATTTTGTGTGGGAATTGGGAACGGAAATCAGTTTAGTTTGAAGCGCTATATAAATCTGCTGAAAAGCATGAATATTTAATATAGCGCAATAACAAATAGGTAGTATAGCAAGTGCTGAGATAGCTGAGCTATCAATAAAAATATTTATGACTGTGCTTGTTCGCATTTCCTGCAATTTTTGATGTGTGGCTTGTGGGCAAGTTGGCAACGGGCGGATGGCTAAAAGCTATGGACGCGAGATGATGATGAACAAAGACAAGTGTAGAGTTTGCAGATTTGGAGTTTTGGGATGGGCTGACTGGCTTTAAAACAGACTTAATGACGATTTTTAATGGAGTTTAAAGTGAGTTGATTGGATTGTAACGGTTCGTTTTAGTTTTAGTGACAATTATTGGCATTGCTTTTGATTTTTTTACTAAATGAATAAATATTTGGAAGATTAGAATGTAGTTTTTAAATATAGGACGTGTGCAGGCTATGATGCATTATTAGCTCTGTAATTTAACTTTTGTATTCTGAATCTTTTCATAATCCCTTTGGATTGGTATAAGCAATGTCAATTGGCCATGACATTGCACATGTATGCACTTAACTATGAAAGATGTAGTTGAACTTAAAGAATTAAAGGCAAACACAACACTTGACGTTGACGGCAAAGATGAAGGTTAACAAATTCAGAATCATTTTATAATTGCATTCTACGCATTTCCCAATATGCCAAGAAGACCCTAATTCAAAATTATCTATATGATGCATTTACCAAGTATTGTATAATGATGGAATGGTAGTGTATGTGAAACTATCTAGAATGCTGACCTTGCTGTCTATTGATGATTGCTATATTATGACTATGACTTTGGACAAAAGCTCTGGAAATACTTCATCACATATTATTGGTTTGCGTTTGCATGCTGCTGGTTTAATGGCGACAGAGTCATCTCATCATTTAACGATGCACAATAGTTAAAATATCTTAGTTTTATTGTGCTAGAACGCTATCATGCAATGGCAATTATAGTTGCTTTTGTTTGATGTATACCAAAGAATGATGGGAATACTGGAAAACTGGAATGAAAATGCATAGGTACCTGTACTCAAAAGCTTAATTATATGGTTTTCATTGCATGTTATGTGGGAAATAAGACCTATTGAAGTTTGTTTGTCATTTTTAATAAATCCTAGCACGTACATATAGCCTGTCCCAGCCACTACCTGCCAGTCACAATAAAATAAACCCTTGTAAATGTTGAAGTAAGTAGCCGCATAGAAATTTTTATTCAAAATGAAAGAGTCGTGGAAGTCCACTAGGGTCAAAGAAACCTATTCCAAAAAACAGAACTCAAAAAAGCTGTAAGGAAACGGAGTTATGGCGTTTTTTAATTTCGCCGCCAGGGGGCGTGCGCTGGGGAAAAATTGGGATGTCAATAGATGGAGTAGGACCTAAGGAACCTATTCCAAAAAACAGAACTCAAAAAAGTTGTAAGGAAACGGAGTTATGGCGTTTTTTAATTTCGCCGCCAGGGGGCGTGCGCTGGGGAAAAATTGGGATGTCAATAGATGGAGTAGGACCTAAGAAACCTATTCCAGAAAAAAAAATTGAAAAAAGTTGTAAGGGAACGGAGTTATGGCGTTTTTTAATTTGGCCGCCAGGGGGCGTGCGCTGGGAAAAAATTGGAGTGTCAATAGATGGAGTAGGACCTAAGGAACCTATTCCAGAAAAAAAAATTGAAAAAAGTCGTAAGGGAAAGGAGTTATACACTTTTTTCAATTTTTAGCGCCCTCTGGTGTGTTTTTGTGAAAATGTTGTTGGACCAGGCGCGAGGTCTTGTTAAGAGGTACAGTTTAGAAAAAAACAGAATTCAAAAATTCCATTTCTAAGGGGCGTTTTAGGGGCGACGGACGGGCGTACGGACGGGCGGGCGGACGGGCGGACGGACCGATACAGACAAAAGGTCCATTATGAATAATTAGCCTGCGGCTACTTAATAAACAGGCAAGTAGGCACTTTTTTGGACACGTGTAGCAGTTGCTTCTGCCAGTTCCCCGAATGCACTAGTGAATGTCACAAGTCACTAGTTTTTACATGTCATTTTTGTAGAATATCTAGTTTCTTGTGAATTTTGCCTTAATTAATTAATTCTCTTTCTCTCTGGTTTTTCTTGAGATTGGGCTTTGGAAGTAATCTGATTTTGTGCAATAATGGGAGTTGGAAACGAAAGCCTTGTAGTGGGACCCTGGGGAAAGTTTACTTTCCGTAAAATTCGTCCAGAGGATGTGCCCAAAGTTATCAAGCACATTCAAGATTACTTTCTTCATGATGAGCCAACCAGTGCAATTCTTGGCTATACAGATCAATATGGCGAGGAGTTTGAAGTGTTGGCAAAAAAGCTTATTCAAGATGGTTTGAGTTTTTGGGTGGAGGATAATGCAACTGGCGATGTAAGAATTTGTTGCTCATTCATGTCATTCAAATCAAATGTGCAAAATATCGTTAATTTACCACTTTTAATTGAACTTTTAAAGGTTGCTGCAGTTCGGGTAACTTGGCGTCACAAGAAGGACTCGACCTTCGATGGCATTCCTTTAAACAGCAGAACCATGAAAGAGTTGTGTCGTCTTGTGGATCTCTGCCATAAAGGATGTGACCTTTTCAAATACTACGACTTGGAGGAATACGCTGACTTCTTTGTTGCTTCCTCCTGTGCTCCCAAATATCGTAAGCAAGGGCTTACTACAGAGCTGTACCGCAGGTCACTCAAATTTTTGTCTGCAGAAGGTTTCAAAATGGCCAAAAGCGTTTTTACAAGCCCTCATACAAGACGAGCTGCAACCAACCTGGGATTTGAAGAAGTTTTCAGGCTGGATTACAAAGACGTTTTTGATGAGGATGGAAATCCAGTTTACGATAAGAGCACTTTGAATGAGGAGCATTATGCGTCCATGATGTGCAAAAGAATTTAAACATGAATTTGTAGTGGTGGAAGTCATTTTAATCAAAAGTTGTACTAGAAACTACTTTTTAAACTTCAACAATATCAAAATCTTTTATTTTATAGTTTCAACAAAAAAATGCTGTAGCATTACCAATTTTAAATCTAGCTAGCAAAGTTTTAAAACAAATAAGTGATCAAGAAATGGTGAAATAAATATCTTTTAAAACTAACAAATTAATGAACCATTCATTTGTGACTTTTCCTGGGCATAGAATGCACGATGAACTGCAGTGATACTTCTCCTTGTTGCCGAATAAATTAATGCATTGATTCCGCTACTAAATATACTGGACTCAGACTAAAGGATTGAAGTAGGATTGGATAAAACTGGTTTTCAAACACATTACATAATAGTAGGCAGTTTACCAATTAATGCACGATTCTATAGTAGACTAGTCTTGTGTCTAGTGATACTTGCAAATTGATGGCAAAGCAAGTACCGACAGCTAGTAATAAAACACTTCATTCTTTCCCTGACGGACATGATTACTTAACGAATGCAAAGACTCAAGGTCATTGTTACAAGGCATAAATAGGCGAAAGTAGAGACCATTTTCACTTTCAGTGTCCTCTTTTTAGCTGGAGCATACAGACACCTACGCTGCACCGACTCCGGATTGAAATTGGAAAAGCTTTTAAGAGCCGAAAATCATGGTGAATTTCAGTAATTACGATCTTATTGAAGGACCATGGGGAAATTTTACTTTCCGAAGAGTTCTTCCTGAAGACGCAGATAAAGTAATCAAGCACATTCAAGATTACTTTCTTCATGATGAACCTACAAGCAAATTAATTGGGTACACAGATGAATACGGGGAAGAATTTGCTACAATTGTCAGGCCGGTCCTCAATGAAGGCTTGAGCTTCTGGGTAGAGGATAACGAAACGGGCGAGGTAACATTAACTTTTTAAAATTGCTAACCGTTAGGACCTGTCGCGGTTGGTTGGACAATACAAGAAAATTTATATTAAATTTATAGGTTGCAGCGGTCCGTATTACTTTGCGCCATAAAAGGGACATGAAATTCGAAGGTTTTAAAATGAACAGCAAACCGCTTCGGGAACTGATCAGAATCGTAAACCTCTGCAACGAAGGCGTCAACCTTTTTGATTACTACAATATCGATGAATACGCCGACTTCTTTGTGGCTTCCTGTGCCACAAAATATCGCAGACAAGGACTTACTTCTGAACTATACAAGAGGTCACTTGCATTTCTGGCCGCAGAGGGATTCAAAATGGCCAAGAGCGTTTTCACCAGCCCCCATACAAGAAAAGCAGTGACAAACTTGGGCTTTGAAGAGATCTACAGGATCAAGTACACGGATATTAGGGACGAGGATGGAAATCCGGTGTTTGAAAAATACCCGTTAACCGAAGAACATTTTGCTGCAAATCTGTGCAAGCTTCTCTAAACATGTTTTAAAAATAAAATCGCTAATAACCGGAATCCACTGCAAAAAAACTAATTGGAAGTCGTCTCATTATACCCCAAGTTTCCATTTCCATTCAAAATTAACATTTTCAGATTCACGGGTAATAAATATATTCACACAGGAGAAATAAAAAAGATAGCATGACCACGTTTTAGCCTGGACTTCTAGATCCTGCATTTCTGCGTAATATTATAGCATTATGTAACAACTGTTGACAACTCAAGGTCATCCACAAACCACTCATTCCATTTGTCTGCATGCAAGTGTCCGCTTTGATTAGAAGACTTTTGCATGTTTAATTTACTTTTATAATGGGTATTTTGACCTTGGGTCTAAAACTGTTTGCACTAATAGTAATGACCAAATTCTAGTGTAATCACGCCAAGTTCCAAAAACCTTTTAAACACTTGAATCATTAAGCATGAGTTAAAATTGAATTGACAGGTGTCAAGTGATATTCTTTTAGAAAATTACCGAACGCATATTGCATGTTCATTTCAATCATTTCATTAGGATCAAAACCACGTTCCATTAGAAGGCAAACAATGACAAGGAAAGATGCAGATTCTGATCACAAGTTTCTAAAATTGCGTGTCAGGATCATTCATCATTACTTGTATGGCTATGTTTGGTGAGCTGTTGCAATTAACTAAATCATTGCACAATCATGATGGCGTCATATTTCGTAAAAATCCAAATCTCTGAAATTTTATCACCCAAGCCAAAACCAAAACCGTTACTTTCTTTGTTTGGCTACTCCAATGCCGACCAATATTTCAATGAACAAAATGCATATAACATGTCACCACGTGCCACACGGTTCCAAGTTGACGGATGTCGGGAATTTCATTTTGGCTGTGGATAAACTTGTGGTTTCGCAGTCTTCTGGGCTAATTAATTAAAAATTAGTAGCAGTTTTGGAAGGAAACTTTCCAAGTTTCAGGTAAGATTAACTACTTGTTTTTGAAGTGTTGTGTGTAAATTTGTACAAGTTTTATTTATTGGTTTATTTGGCTGCGCAGGATCAACTTAAAAAATGACTAATCCGAAGGGTTATCGACGAGGAACGAGGGACTTGTTCTCGCGTCCCTTCCGGAAGCATGGTGCCATTCCGCTGGGTACGTACATGAAAAGGTACAAGGTTGGAGATATTGTGGATATCAAGGTAAGAAACTGTTTGGTCAATCTAAGGAAATTTGGTTCGTTTTAGTGTGTTTTGATGATGCAACCGGAAGTGAAATTTAATGTGGGTTTTTGTTTTCTGCAGGGCCATGGTGCGGTGCAAAAAGGGATGCCGTACAGATTCTACCACGGGAAGACTGGGAGGGTGTACAACGTGACCAAGCGCGCCCTGGGAGTTATCGTTAACAAGCGTGTTCGTGGAAAGATCCTTCCCAAAAGGTAACGGTTAACGGTTCACAGTAAAGTAATTTAAGATTTTTTTGAATGACTATTAATTAAGGTTTTGGAATACATTTTGGTAGGATCAATGTCCGAGTTGAGCATGTTAACCACAGCAAGTGCCGAAGTGACTTCCTGGAACGTGTCCAGCAGAACGAAGCTCTGAAGAGGGAAGCCAAGCAGAAGAATCTACGGGTTGTCTGTAAACGTCAGGTAGATGATTT
>CM056171.1:20180299-20195308 GCA_029691765.1 Entomobrya proxima
AAAGTTTTTGACTATTTAATTGTTGCGACAATTTATTAAGAATCGAAGAATGTCGATTCTTACTAAGATCCTGATCCGGCCGTCCGTCCGTCCGGCCGTCCGGCCTAATGCGATTTCCTCAGAGATGGCTGGTCCGATTTCCACCAAACTTGGTATACAGACTCTAGTGGAGGTCGGACAGAACCCTATTGAATTTCAGGTCAATAGGTCAACTCCAAAGGTCAGAGGTCATCAACGGTTTAACATTTTTACATAGGACCTATATCATGCGGCACATGATTTTAGGTCCATTTTTGACAAGGATTATGAATCCACATTTCGTTTGTCAAAATTCGGATTGTAAGGTCCTGAAATCAGGGCCTTAATTTTCAAATCCGCTAATTTAAAGGATCTATGCTGTGTGACACATGATTATAGATCCATTTTTGACCAGGATTACGAATCCACAGTTTGTTTGTTAAAATTTAACTTTTAAGGTCCTGAAATCAGGGCCTTAATTTTCGAATCCGCTAATTTAATGGATCTATGATGTGTGGCACATGATTATAGGTCCATTTTTGACCAGGATTACGAATCCACAGTTTGTTTGTTAAAATTTAACTTTTAAGGTCCTGAAATCAGGGCCTTAATTTTCAAATCCGCTAATTTAATGGATCCATGCTGTGTGACACATGATTATAGGTCCATTTTTGACCAGGATTACAAATCCACGGTTTGTTTGTTAAAATTTAACTATTTAGGCCCTGAAATCAGGGCCTTAATTTTCGAATCCGCTAATTTAATGGATCCATGCTGTGCGGCACATGATTTTAGGTCCATTTTTGACCAGGATTACGAATCTACGGTTTGTTAGTTAAAATTTAACTATTTAGGCCCTGATTTGGGTCCTTAATTGTTAAACATTTCAAGTTAATGGACATATGCTGTGCGACACATGATTTTAGTTCCATTTTTGACCAAGATTACAAATATGATGTCCATTTGTTAAATTTAACCTTGCGTTTGGACCAATCTTCGATTCTTAATTATGTCCATTTGCCAATGGTTTATTTAGTTTTCTAAGCTTGATTGTTTGCCTTTAATTTCAGCCTGCCCAACCCCGACCTGCTCATTTTGTGTCGGCAAAGAAGAATGAGCCAGTTCTTTTGCAACCTGTGCCGTATGAATTTGTCGCCTAGATCTGCGTCGTCGTTACAATATAACATTGAAACGTATTTGTAGTTATATATTGTGCGAACATTTGTACGTGTTTCTGATTTTGCCAATAAATGATCCAACAAAGCAATTAATTAACTCAAAGAGTATACCTATATGCAATTCCATTCTCTTTGTAATTAACATTTACGTGTAACGTTCATTTCATACGTTTTCTAGTTTAATGGTTCAATAGTTTATATCTTATTCGGGGGAAAATGAGCTAAAAGTACTAAATTGGTAAATTATGTAAGTTCAAGGTCAAGGATACGATGGTGGTGAATGAAACTTCTGACATTTTCCATTCAAGCATATTACCTAAACATAATTGCTGTTATCAGCCGTATCGCGAAGAATTTGGCATGCACGACTTATAATAATATTCAGATTCTCACTTTCTCACGTATAACGCAAAAGTATTGGCAATAATGAATGATGTGCATACTTATACTGCACTGCAAACGTACCGATTTAGTTTAAGTTTCCTAACATATTTTTCATCAACCTATAAACAGTTATAGTTTTAATCTAATTTATTCTAAGAATCGCATGTTAAAATCAAAAAGTTTGATTGAGAGAATTTTTTTTCTTTTAGAATATCCATTTAGAATGCAGTGCATTGAAAGCTGTTTTCGAAAACGATGAACGATTGAATATTTTTGCATGCAATGGAATATTCCGTTTTAAAACCATATAACGGGAGAATTATTTAAAACTGGAAAAATTTGTGAAGGATAAGACGGCAAGAAATATGTTTAGAAATTGTTAGCTTTTGTTTGATTGACAAAGGTCATGTCATTGATGATATATTGTAGATAGAATAGTATGTAAGATGATTAGGCTATCATCGACAAACCATAATCTACCTTAAAGTATCTGTGAAAATTTGTATAATAAAAACCTAAAATTGATGAATTGATATAGATGATTGAAATGCAACAATCTTTTTTACCCTAAAGGACTATTCTTATGGTAAATTGTTGTTGAGATAACGGTCCCGACCAGAGACCACCTATGAATAATACCTTTCACCAATTTCCATTTAACTAAAGAATTACGTGAGGTCGTTCGTTAGGGAATATTATACTGTTTGAATGGACGGTAAATTACCTATGTAAAGTCAGGAGCGAGTTAATGTCAGACATAAAAAACGAAAATGACCAAGGGAACGCCGAAAAGTTTGTTGTCTTCGAGTTATTTTCGTCGATTTTTTTCCAGTGGCGTGGTGGCGCATTGGTTACGCCGCAACCTTGCAGGTAAGTTGCAGGTAAGCAATAAAAGTGGGTAACCATTTCGATTCCACCACGGGGAAAATTTTTTCACAACACCCACTTCTTATGTTTTTGTTCACTTTTTTTCATGATTTTTTACCAAACCTAACAAGCAAGCACCCCACTCTTTGCCAAAAAATGAACAAAAACATAAGAAGTGGGTGTTGTGAAAAAATTTTCCCCGTGGTGGAATCGAAATGGTTACCCACTTTTATTGCTTACCTGCAACTTACCTGCAAGGTTGCGGCGTAACCAATGCGCCACCACGCCACTGGAAAAAAATCGACGAAAATAACTCGAAGACAACAAACTTTTCGGCGTTCCCTTGGTCATTTTCGTTTTTTATGTCTGACATTGACTCGCTCCTGACTTTACTTAAGTGGTTAAATTTTTGTATAAAATAAAAAGTTTAGTCGGGCTGTTTCCAAAACGGTTTTGAGTTTCGTAAAAGTCAAAACACCCAAACAAGTCTCATCTCTGTGTCATTGTCTTTGACACTTGTTATAAAAGTATTCGTTTCAAAGAAAAAATCTGACATCATGAACACTGTCGTTTTGCACAATCGTTTTTCCTCAGAAACATATAATATCCAAAGCTTTCAGTTCACAAATCCACCATATTATTCAGTCAGAACAATTCTCTCCAGTTTTCTTTTCTTGTTAATTCTGTTGAAAGTTGTACTGAATTTGGTTAAAACCACGAACAAGAAATATTTAGCTAAAGGTCATATCGGCCATAGTCCAGATATTAGCAATGAAACATACAAAGGTTTCCATTCCCTTCCTGGACCAACGCCGTTTCCAATTCGGCTCATTGGAAATATTTCTCTCTTCTTTTCACCAGGTAAAATGCACACTATAACGTAGACAAACATTATAGACAAGGGACACTTTTTTCTTTTTACTTTAACAAACATTTTAATTGTTTCCCATTTAGGATTAGTTACAGATGTAATGCACATTGCTCGAAAAATGGCAGGAAAGTTTGGTGAATGTTACCGTTTGGTTTTATTTGGAGAGGATTATGTTGTTCTCACTTCGCCCCAATTGGTTCAGGTATTCAAGTGCTAACTCAAATAAATACATAATTGTAATGCTAGAATAATTGCAATAATTTTATATTTCAAACAATATTTTATCTACAGCCTTTAATGACGTCAACCGAATTTGGGCACTTGGAAAAGGGGGGGTTTGAAAAATTTCTCTGGCCAGAAGAGATTGCTGATGCCTTGGTCAACCTCCCTGGTACAGCTAATGAGCTAATACGGCTTTTATTTTCAAGAGTAAATAGAATCATTCGTTTATTAAGTATCGTACAAGATACTTGATAAGATTGTGCTCCGGCCGGCCGTCCGGCCGTCCGTCCGTCCGGCCGTATGCAATTTACTCCGTAACGGCTGGACCGATCACAACCAAACTTGGTATACAGATTGTACATGACCTCAGCCACAACCCTATTGAATTTCAGGTCAATAGGTCAACTCTAGGTCAGAGGTCACAGCGATTTCAAAACAATTCATAATAGAACCTATAGCATGCGACACATGATTTTAGGTCAGTTTTTAACCAGCATTACGAATTTACAACCAGATTGTAACAATTCGTGCATTAAGGCCCTGATTCAGGACCTTAACTGCCAGATACAGCAGTTTTACAGCGTACATGCTGTGCGACACGTAATTTAACAACCAAACTTGGTATACAGATACAATAGCACCTCAGTAACAACCCTATTGAACTTGAGGTCAATAGGTCAACGCTAGGTTAGAGGTCACAGCGATTTCAAAACAATTCATAATAGAACCTATAGCATGCGACACATGATTTTAGGTCAGTTTTTGACAAGCATAACAGATTAACAACCAGTTTGTTAAAATTCGTGCATTAAGGGCCTGATTCAGGACCTTAATTGCAAGATATAGCAGTTTTACAGCGTACATGCTGTGCGACAGGTAATTTTACAGCCAAACTTGGTGTACAGACACAATAGCACCTCAGCCACAACCCTATTGAACTTCAGGTCAATAGGTCAACTATAGGTCAGAGGTCACAGCAATTTCAAAACAATTCATAATAGAACCTATAGCATGCGACCCATGATTTTAGGTCAGTTTTTAACCAGCATTATAAATTAACAACTGGTTTGTTAAAATTCGTGCATTAAGGGCCCGATTCAGGACCTTAACTGCAAGATATAGCAGTTTTACAGCGTTCATGCTGTGCGACACGTAATTTTAGGTCAGTTTTTGACCAGCATTAAACCTGGTTGTTAAAATTCGGATTTTACAGCCAGTACGATACTTAACTATTCTCTCTCTTAGAGCTTTATTGACTTTCAGGAGCCGAATGGAAGCACAAAAGGAAAATTTTGAATCGATCCTTCACCTACAAATCACTTCAAGCATATAACAGTAGCTTTAACCTGCATAGTGAACAATTTGTTCGTGAATTGGAAATAATGTTTAATGATGGGCAAACTCACGATGTCACTAGTTTAGTTCATCAATTCGTCTTTCGAATATCCGCCGGTAAATAATCTAAATTGAAATGAAGTAAAAACTATTCAAGAGAATGAATTTGAGTTAAATCAAAACTCATCATGTTCATGTTCATAGCTACTCTAATGGGAGTTGAAATGGATGACAAGGACAGTGCTCTGTTTTGTGAAGCCTCAGAAGCGTGAGTCATTAGTCAAATTGTGGTGCACTGTTTTCCTTACATTTTCATAATATTTTTAATTAGTCAGAAATTTTTTTTCACTAGTATCTTAAACGGAACATTCAAGCGACTTTTCAATCCTTTTTTATATCCTAAATGGATTTGGCGTCTGCATCCCATGGCACGGATGCAAAAGAAACTGAAGGTGAAAGTGAAAAACATTGTGAATAAAGTAAGCATTTTAAGTATTTTCACGAAAGCATTTCAGCTCGCTACAACGCTTCGCATTTAACATAATATTATGTATGACTAATTTTTACTCTGGTTGATCTCAATAGATCGTTAAACGTCATGTTGAGAACATGAATAACAAGGTTTTCCATCAAGATGGAGGTGAAAACTGAAAACAGTTTCGTTTTCATAAACATTTTTGGGATTGAAATTTTCTTCGTTCATGTTTTAACATTCATGGCTTGTCAATTCTGTCGTAGATGGAGAAGATGAAAATGATCCAATGATCAGTTCCAATTCTAATGGGACTAATTCGGTTAGTGGTAACATGATCGAACTAATGCTGCACAACGGATTGTCAGAAGATGACATTTTTATCGAAGTCTCAACATTTCTGGCAATTGTATGTGTTTGGGTTAATCAATGCAATGCCTAATAATAAGCATTAAACATTTTGGTATTTTCAAGTTACATATATTTTTAGTACCATTATTTGAACATATTTTTCATTATTACACAGGCTCAAGACGCAACATCCCTGTCAATTGTATTTGCATTGTTTGAATTAGCGTTGAATCCAAATCATCAGGTAAATATAGTTTCCTGAATCACTTAATCTAACCTGTAACAACAAGTACAAGAAAAAAATCAACTTCATTCATTTTAAAACTAAATTTTAGGAACTTTGTCGCAATGAAATAGATGCCGTTTTTAACGATCCGCAAAACTACCAAAATGGAACGCTAAATTTTCATGCACTTTCTACTTTGAAATATCTAGAACGCTGCATTCAAGAATCACTAAGAATGTATCCTGTAACGGTTGTAATGCGAAAAATTGAAACTCCACTGAAATTACGTAGGTTTACATTTTATGTTTAAATGTAAAATGTATTGCATTAAAGATAACAAAGATTAATGGTTAAAAAACATCAGGAGAGGATCTGATTATTCCTCCTGGGGTCAACGCCATGTTCGCAGCCGGTGTGCTGCATTACAATCCAGAGTATTTCCCCGAGCCTGAGGTATTTGACCCTGACAGATTTTTACCTGAGAAAATGAAAGCTCTGCACCCCTACGCTTACCTTCCATTCTCAGGTGGACCCCGCAACTGTATCGGTGAGAAATGGCTGTATATTATGCAAGAATGGTTTTCATGGTAATCATGCAAGCCGTGCCAACAGTGGGGTCCGCCTGTTTTTACAATAGAAGGATTAGGCGGCGGAGACTGCGGATTAAGGATTATCAACAATAGGCTTTACAACAAATTACAATCCAGTGGTCAGAAGCACCCAGAATGCATATGAAAGATTTACTGAGGTGCTAGTGATAATATATGAATGCATAAGTACATACAAATCAAGTACAATACATTTCTTAACGCAAAGTCAAATAACGCTTGTTTCTTTGCATTGCTGGCAAATTAACAATAGTGCTGCTGGTGGAAGCTATGCTTGCATCAGAATAATTAAACTGGACTTATAAACGGGATACAAAAAAAATTAATACAAAATTGTGTTCTTGATTATGATGATGAATACTGTTTGCTATTATTTGATTACAAGTAATATTTATATAAACAAATAAATAAGTGAATTAATTAATTAATAAATATTCAACAAGTATTGTACAAAATGTTGAACTGATGGTATTGCTCACTGCCGTATTGTTACTTAAACTACTCATGTAAAGGAGTTATTAGAATTTTATAAGTTATATGAATGTTTAACGGGCTTAACGGATACGGTTTAACATAGGCGTATGAAATGATTTTATTGAAATCACATCTAACTAATATCAACGATTATCGGGTATGTCGTATTTGATTAGATGCAAGCATACCTGCAATCAGAAGCACTTGCTAGTTTACAAGCAACTTAATGAAACAAAGTGTAACATGTTTTTATTACTTGACTTTGTTTTAGGTAATGTGATGTACTTGGTTCGTTCTATCAGTTATCTATCTACGTATATTATCACCAGCACATCAGTAAATCTTTCATATGCATTCTGGGTGCTTCTGACCACTGGATTGTAATTTGTTGTAAAGCCTATTGTTGATAATCCTTAATCCGCAGTCTCCGCCGCCTAATCCTTCTATTGTAAAAACGGGCGGACCCCACCGTTGGCACGGTTTGGGAGACATTCGTTTTCATTTGAAGCAGTACTAATTGAAGATTTTAATGCAGGGATGAAACTTGCCATGATCGAAATGAAAATACTCATAGCAAAAATTCTTCACAATTTCGAAATATCCACTCCTAACGGGAAGAAGGATTTTAAAATTACATACTATGGAACTCCCAAACCCGCTAAGCCCATCAATTTCTTTTTTAGAAAACGAAACCAATTGTATTGTAGGTAGTAAAAATAATAAATGGAAAGTAGAAAAGTATGTATTGTAAATCTAACCAAACTCTCGTTCATCTTTTATGATTTTGTCTTTGAAAACCACGTACTAAAATCTATAAAATGAATCAAAGATGAATTTCGATTTGAAAATCAAGATGAAATACCAAATATGTTGCATGAATGAATGAAACGTAACATCCTAATCCAAAAGCAATTCAGTTTACAATATTCACAGTTAGTTGTAATTTTCGTCTTTATCTGGCGTTTCTGGATCAAACCTTTATATTTATTTCTTTACCAAACTTTCATTTTAATATTCATGAACAAACATATTTCAAAAATGCCTGGAACACGCTTATATGCAGTAAAATTTGTTTTCATTTAATTGTTTACAGTTTAAGGACGGCTGCATTAGTTGTAAATGATTTTAGATAGTTGCTTGGCGCATTTAAAATACATGTAAATTATGGCTTTGGTTTTGTGATCGAGACTTCTCTAAAAACGGTCCTAAAGGGTTGATTTTTTTTCGAAACACTTCAAAAACGTTATTGGAAGGCGTTATTAAAAGAAATTGTCATATAAGTATCAACGGTGTGGTTGAATATTTAGTTTCCGTACACCAGTTGTTATGTTCCATGTTATTGGGATAGCAAGCTTGACGTCTTAGTGTCTTGCAAAAGCAATACCTTTTGAAATTCAAAAGCTACAGCAATGGGGTTTTTTATAACGCCTTCGCAAATGTCTGAAGTATTAATAACTGCTACTTTCTTTACAAAATGTTGATTTGTATGATAGAACGGTTCACAAAACCGATAGCCGAGGTCGGTCGGGTCAGTTCATGAAATGGAACGTTGTCATGTAACGATGCAGAATCATAAACGAACACATCATATAATCGCTAAAGACAATTGCCGCTTCCTTACTGGCTTTGAATTCTTTGTAATGATTTCTTGATAAAATTCTAAATAGTTTATCGTGTTTCTGTTTGCCGTTTTATCAATCCACAAAAGTGTTTCAAATTGAGATAATAGAACGAATACTAAATTTGTCTTCACGAATCATATCTTTTTCGCAATTTAGACTTTTTAGACTTAGAGAACAAAGCCAATTAGCTTTTGGCTTTTAGTCTACGGTTGCTGCCGATTCAGTGGACACAATGAAACAAATTATTGTTGTAGTAGTAGCGGGGGAAACATTGCATAAATGCTATTCTAAAATATTGATTCACATGTGTCGGATAAGCCACCCTTAATATCGATTAATGAATTAAAATTTCAAATATTATTAATTTTTGTAACCTTTGTAAAATTGTGAATATCATCCTGCATTTTACATTTTAGAATATCAAATTAGAATGCTAGGCAAACTACATTCTGCAATGTGAATGACAACAAGGTGGACAGGAGTACGATGAACCGCCGCTGCTTTGGTTTAAGTCTGTAGAATTCCCTGGAAAAACCTTTCCTTCGAGAACTGGAGCTCTGAAGTTGTCGTTTGTATTACTGTCATCCCGTTTTAAACCACTGGATCCTGCTGGAATAGCGTGAGCGGCAAGAACGCAGAAAAGCAATCCAATAACAATTGAAGTCTTTTTTGATCCTGAAAATAAATTTTCACGTAAAATATTGTTGGCGTATTTCGAATAATTTAAATAAAAGTTTATAATGCTCAACACTTACCCATTTTCAAACAATAATATGTTGCAGATACTGGAGAGCTGGACAGTGTTTAAGTATCAGTCGTGGTCGTCGTCGTTAAATTAATTGTTTTACTTTCAAATCTTGGCTTATATACATTTAGGTAAATGTTTATCTTTAATTGAATTTTATATAACATTTCACACTCAAGGAAAATAACAGTAAGGGTTGACTTAAAACTAATCTAATAAATAAAAAATTTCCGAAAAAGTATCCGTGGCAGGGAAAGTTCCCATCACAGAAATAGCGTTCCCTCTTTGAATTGCAAGGCTAATTCTTTGGATTAGGAAATTGCGAGATCTGGGTTCACCGGATAGAGACGTGATTAAACCTCCTAAACACTTAATGAATTCCATTGCTTCATCATCCCAGGTTCATGCTATTAGAACGTTTATCGAAAATAACAAAGGCACCGGGAAAGCTCTTTTGAAGATAGATTTTCGTAATGCATTTAATACTCCCTATCGTGATGCAATGCTGACCGAGGTTAAACAGGTTACCCCAGAGCTCTACCCTTATCTCTATCAAGCTTACCATTCCGCTTCAGATTTGTTCTTTGGAGAATGGATAATTCCCTCTGTATCCGGTTGTCAGCAAGGTGATCCTGCAGGGCCTCTTCTATTTTGTCTTACCATTCAACCCATAATCAAAAAGTTACTGTCCGAACTAAACTTGTTTTACCTTGATGATGGAACACTGGCAGGAGATCCCGACGTAGTCCTTAAAGATTTTTCTTTAATTATCGAAGAATGTTCTAAAATCGGCCTGGAAGTGAATCCTGCAAAATGCGAAGTTTATTTTTGTGACGAAACGGCTGCTCTTCAGCTTCAAAATTTTGAATCTCTTTCCCCTGGTATAACACAAATTGAAGAGGTTTCCCTTTTAGGAGCTCCAATCACGGAGGGTTGTTTCGATCAGGCCATGACGAAGAAACTTGAAGAACTAAAGCTTCTCTTTAGTCGCCTCAAAGAAATTCGGTTGTCGCATATTGCCTACTATCTATTGAGGAACTGCTTAGCTATCCCAAAACTGCAGTATCTTTTGAGAACCTCCCCAGTATGGAAACACCAGGAAATAATTGCTCAGTTTGATGAAGCAATATGCAATGCCATGCAGTCTTTGTTTAACACCGAACTCACCCCCCAAGAATACCTTCAAGCTTCGTTCCCGGTACGCCTCGGTGGAATTGGAATCCGAAGAGTTGAGGATGTTGCTCTTCCCGCATTTCTCTCGTCAATTTATGCTGTCTCTAATCTTGTCAATTCTGTTCTCAATCTACCAATTGTTGACAAGCCACAGGTTGCGTGCTTTGACGATGCGATCAGTGCATGGAACGCAATTAATCCCCAATTACCTCCAGCTCCAGCCTTCCAACGCAATTGGGATAACATTAATTTACAACGATTACAAGGAGAATTGCATGCCCAAAGCGACCACTCCAAAGCGATTCAGTTGGCGCTTTTGAAACCCGAGTCCAATGCTTGGCTATCTGCTCTACCCTCCCGTTCAATTGGCACCCTTCTTGACAATAACTCGTTCCGCATAGCTATTGGACTGCGTCTAGGGCTTAAAATTTGTAAAAGTCATACTTGTGTTTGTGGTGAATACGTTTCGGAATACGGTTTACATGGACTTAGTTGTGCTAAGAGTGCTGGAAGACACAGTCGTCACCAAGAATTAAATAACATTATTCACAGGGCATTATCTTCCGCTAAAATACCAAACCGTTTGGAACCTGTTGGGCTTTACCGCAATGACGGAAAACGTGCCGATGGAATTACTCTTATTCCATGGTCAAAAGGTAAATGCCTTGTTTGGGATGCTACTTGCCATGATACTCTAGCTCCCTCTCACCTCAAGGACTCTACCAAAGAACCTGGTTTAGTAGCAAAAAATGCAGCTAAAGAGAAAAGACGAAAATACAAAGATGCCATTGATGACATTATTTTCCTTCCGTTTGCTGTTGAAACAATGGGCCCCTGGGATGATGAAGCAATGGAATTCATTTTATATAACTAATTTTTATTACGCATATAAGCATTTCTCATTATGATTGGAAACCCAGTAAGCAAGGTTAAGAATTTAAAGCATTGAAGATAATATTTGATATACTTATATTATCTGATATAAATAAACACATTTTAAGTGTTTAAATCGAAGTCTTGATTTAAAACGTATTTCCTTTAGCACTTGTAAAGCCAAATCATTGTGCTTTCCTCACGCAAGGGCTCAGGGCTCATCAACTTGACTTCACTGTTAATTGATTGATTGAGTGATATTGTCAGATGCCAGACCAGATACTGCCCTTAACCGGATAGTTACTAACAACATTGTTTAATCTTTGTATTTCCATACAATATAAACACGCAACTTTTTTTGCGTTGCATAGACAAATTTATAGCATAGTATACTGAAGTATACTGAATATATAGGAAAAATTGCGACGTTTGTCATCAATTTATTAGAACAAACATGTCAAGTAGAAACAACTAATTCTGGTAATCAGTTATCGATAATAATGTAGTTTTTAGATTTATCATGCCATCAACACGATAGCTTTTGTACAAGAATAAATATACAGGTTTAGATTGATAAAATGAATATATTAGAGTAAAATTCAACGTATTCTATAGCATTAGCAGCACTAAATGTCTCAAAAATAGTAGTCGATACAGCATTATGAATTAAATGTCATAATCTTTACGATTTTCCTTGCCAAAACACATGTACTTGAGCTTTGAATTGTTTTGGTTGGTTTTTGATTTGCTACTAGGATTTCTTGATAACATGCCACTGTGTAAACAACATAGAGGCTTATCAACAAGACCTGACATGATAGGTTTACAAACATACAAACAATATTTAAATATGCCATGCGAATCCGCATAAATATCCTTACTTTAAGCATTACCTACCGCAGTAGGTAATTAACAATGCCATGTTTAATGTCAATAGTATCTTGTTGGAGATGGTATTGGCGAATGTGAGTAATTTGAGCTACTGAAGTGAAAACAAACAATTAATATGATTTGATCAACTATTCTACATAAGATTTGCTCTTGCTGCCGCTACAAATGAGCTTTTAACAAGCTAACACATTCCGATTTTCTACGCATGAACCCTAAAATTTGTACCCCAAAGGGTTTGTATTTGTATAGCGTCCGAGAAAACGTTGTGAAAGTCTTGGACATTTGTTCAACTTTGTAGATTTGTGGAATCTACAGAAAGTGATGGTACGTATAATCATCGGATTGGAGGCAACAATTAAAATGCATGCAGGTTTCAAGCAACAGGGTTCTGACTGTTATATATAACGCCAAGATGTGCTCTACTTTTGTTGGTAGCTCGTTTATTGCTAAACTTGACTTTCACCTTCCATTGGTTCAAGTTTTTACTGTATTTTTTTGATCTGCCTATACTATTCTTTTTGTGTCTTTCAATCAAACTAAACAAATATTTTTTAATGCCAGCTTCAGCATTTTGCCTGTCTTCAATAAGCAAATGATTTAATTACCTGGAAATAATTTCTACATATATAAATCAAAATGTTTGTAACTTATCTGTAGAACGAGAACGACATAATTTTAGGAGTAGATATTCAACATAATGTTGTGATAATATAGCTATAATGACGATTACTACATCTCACCGTTTGTAACCTAAATATGCAACGTTGTTGCAAGCTGTTTGATTCATTGTATACACATTTGTGACTGAATTATAAATTGCATTATATCCGTATCACTCCTCTATTAAATTCTTAGAAAGAATAAAGCTTACTGTGGATTTTAACCATAGAACCATTTTTGAAATAACATTTTATGAAACACTCCTAAGCCCGCCAAACTTATCGGTTTCTTTTTTTAAACGAAACTAATCGTAAATTTAAATTTGTGGGTTACATGAAACAAAGTAGAAAAGTATTTTTACGGGAAACCCAATGTAACTATCTCTATAATTTTGGTTCATAGTTAAAGGAGTTAAATATAAAAATTAAAGCACTTTTCATCATAATTCATTGTAAATGCTTGGAAGTTTATAAACGTTTGTAGCAAGCTGCATTTAAAGCCGGTTCTCAGCTTCAAAGTTCAAATTCACCTGTAGTATGCAATTTTTTCTTAATGAAAAGTAAAAAACTAGTAATGATGTAGCAATGAAATATTTATTAGATCTTATTTGTATCACAGATTAGCTGGCATGTAAATTAACTACAACTAGCGTCAACTTAAACGTAAGACATAATGCAACAGAGGATTCCTCTGAGATGATTATCTGTATGGAAAGATTTGACCCAATCTTTTGTACATAGACATTTCAACATTTGCTTGCAATACAAAAAATCGTGTACTATAAGCATTACCAAACAGTTGAATCGGGGATATACTTATCTCAAGTACTTTTGGCTCGCTTAAAGGCCCGAAAGACTAGTTTGTGTAATCCTCATCCACGGTTGAATTCAAAATGTTCTTAAATTACAGGCGCCGGAATTAGTTGTGGAGTTTACAGAAGCAAATAAATCAGAATTCACAAGACCTTCTGTACAAAAATGTAATCGTGAATTTTGTTTGCGAATTCGTAGACAGTTTTGTTCAATCGAAGTAAACCTTGGCGCAATTTGTTTATTGTCTGCTTTTGAAATTTTTGATTGCCTCTCATTTTCGTGAAATGAAGTGAACTGCTTAATGCTTGACTGGACTGAACAAATGGAAAATTTTAAGTCAATCTTTATCTTTAAACGAATTAATAATAGTTTAGTGATGACCCAGGTTATGGCCAAAACGTTTTTTTTTGTACAATGTTTCCTCCTACGTGAGTTCCGGCGCCCGTTCAGCAAATACTGGTAACAAAATTTGCACCCGAGTATTATTTTTGTTGACAAAAAGATTACTGCTATCTTATAATTCAGAATGAATATACAAACTTTTTTGTATCTCGGTTCGGTATAAAAGTGAGTTGGATTCTAATTTCGTGACATTACAAATCACACCTTTTAAAAGATAGTTTTAAATTTTGAATAACATTAACTTCAAAATCAATTTGAAATTAAATTGTTTCAAAATGTCGGTTTCAAAAACAGTTTTTACAATCTGCTTACTGTTAACTATTGGGACAGCCTTAAGCTCAATGTTAAATACGATAAATAAGCTGGGATGTGATTTTGCTCAGCAGTCGGCAGCAGCTGAAGCAGCAGTAATTTATAAATCGATTTGTATTTTATAATATTCATATCCATTACTTTAAATCGATCGATTTAATCGTTTTTATGAAGGCAAAGTACAATCAAGGGGCTGGAGCTTACGGAGCAGGTGTGAAGGTTTATGAAAACGGACCCCATTCTATTGGAGTTGGTGTTGCAGTTAGACACGTACGTTCAAATATAAGTTATGTATTTAAGGGTTTCAAATATTTTTGAATATTTATAAATATATGTCAATAAATCAATTAAGTTTCACATTTTTCATTTGCTAACATAGGGGCCTGGTTTTCGTGGACGGCCTGAGGTTGGAGTCGGAATTGGCTACACTAGAAGATTTTGAGTATATATGCTAAGAGGCGGATGTATGAAATAGTAAGCATTATCATGTTGATTTTGATTTGTACTGATAAA
>CM056171.1:20195408-20410516 GCA_029691765.1 Entomobrya proxima
TAAAAAACGAAAATGACCAAGGGAACGCCGAAAAGTTTGTTGTCTTCGAGTTATTTTCGTCGATTTTTTTCCAGTGGCGTGGTGGCGCATTGGTTACGCCGCAACCTTGCAGGTAAGTTGCAGGTAAGCAATAAAAGTGGGTAACCATTTCGATTCCACCACGGGGAAAATTTTTTCACAACACCCACTTCTTATGTTTTTGTTCACTTTTTTTCATGATTTTTTACCAAACCTAACAAGCAAGCACCCCACTCTTTGCCAAAAAATGAACAAAAACATAAGAAGTGGGTGTTGTGAAAAAATTTTCCCCGTGGTGGAATCGAAATGGTTACCCACTTTTATTGCTTACCTGCAACTTACCTGCAAGGTTGCGGCGTAACCAATGCGCCACCACGCCACTGGAAAAAAATCGACGAAAATAACTCGAAGACAACAAACTTTTCGGCGTTCCCTTGGTCATTTTCGTTTTTTATGTCTGACATTGACTCGCTCCTGACTTTAGCAATATACAATTACACTCTACAATAGAAGTCTTTACAAAATATTCATTGAAATATTGCTGAAAATTATACATGAATTTCATTTGGGAGTCTATAAAACCAAGCTTTGTTAAATCAATGTTTAAGTTCTAACTTCGTTTGATTAATAAATCATATTTTATGGCATATTACCAATTTGTAAGATGCTTCTAGCTAGATGCTAGCTTCTAGCTAGCTAGATGCATAAATGCATATCAACATTTTTTTGTAAAAACTGATGATGAATTTATATTGCCTTTTTGATTTATTGTAAAGTATAGTACAGTAAAGTATAACTTTTATAATATGCATATACATTTATGACAGAATTAAAAATTTCATTATATCCGTTATCAATGATGACTCATCACTGTCACTCATCTTAGATGCACTAACGCTTATTGTAGATTTTAACCAGAGAACCATTTTTGCGATATAGTACCAAATCAAACAAAAGTAACTGTCTTTCGTATAATTTTTTAGCACGAACGCGCATTAATCAGGTTAGAATAACATGGAATATAGATAGCCAAATTATAGAAAAGTTCAAGAATTTGTGTGTGATGTATTCGTAAATGAAATGAAACGCGTTACATTTTTTGAAAAAGCAGCTATGAAATGAAATCTGAAAGCATTCAGATTACAAGATTTTGGTACTAAATATACACAGACTCAATAAGTATAACATCAAAGCGTTTTACGTTATCACTGTATCACTGTATTTTAACTTGCCACATGCACATTATCTGATTGGAAGCATACTATAGTTAATCGACTAATTTATTCTGAGAATCGCGTGCTAAAGCAATGTACATTTTTCTCGTTTATAATATATACCAAAAAATGAACTAAATTGAAAGTTTTTTTTCTAAACGATTTACGATAAGTATTTTGCATATAAATAGCATGAAATGGAATATTCCGTTTTAAGTTTTGAAAAACCATACAACGTCTTTCTTACAAATCTGGGAAAATACGTTTTAAAATTGATAGTGTTTGATCCAGACAAAGGCTAATGGCTAATGATTAGATGATTTTGCATCATAGAATAAATTATTATATAGTTTAAAGTACCTGTGAAAATTTCACTCATAAAACCCCAAATTTGATAAATTTCTAGACAGCAAATAAAATTATTATTTTTGGCAAATTGAAGCCTTTTATCATTGTCAATCATCTAAATCCAAAATTTTGTGTAAAAGCTACGACCACCAAGCAAGCAAGGTAGCAGTCTTTTGGCTGGTTCATAAACAAAGTTTTTAAATATTTCTAAAATAAGGGTTTTCCACCTGCAGAAGTGCGTAAATCATACCTGTTATAACAGTTAACATGCATGTTTACAAGGTGCCCAAAATATTATAGGTTCCTGTGATGTTTTATTCATTACGGACTTGAGTTTCTCGCTTGAAACATCCAAGAAAGTAGCTCATCTCCGTGTAAATTCAAAAATATTTGTAGCTGTATCACTCAACAATATTAAATTCAAAGAAAAGTCACACATCATGAAAGCTAACGTTTTACATCACCGTTTTCCTTCAGAAACGTCCATGCAGAGTTTTCCGTTCATTAATCTGCCATATTCAGTCAGAACAATTCTTTCTAGTTTTCTATTAGCAGTAATTCTGGTGAAAGTTTTGTGTAATTTAGTGGTTCGAAACGTTGCAAAGAATCATACTACTGAAGATCACAGAAGTTCAGATAATGAAGCATACAAACGTTTTCATTCCCTTCCAGGACCAACCCCTTTTCCACTCCGACTCATTGGAAACATTTCCCTAGTGTTAAGAACAGGTAGATGCATTTCTTTTCGTATGATAGACATTCGATTTCGAAAATTAGGTAGTAATAAGGGTTAACTTGTATCATTTTTAGATATAGCTACAGAACTACTGAATATTGCTCGTGCAATGGCAGCAAAGTTTGGTGAATGCTATCGTTTGGTTGTGTTTGGAGAAGATTACGTTATTCTCAATTCGCCCCCAATGGTTCAGGTATAAGCTAAAGCTAACTTCTTAATATATAACAGGAACTATAAAGATAAAATAAACAGGTTAGGTATATATCGAATCGAAACATTATTCTATCTGTAGGCCTTAATGAGCTCATCTGAAGCTGGACACTTGGATAAGGGTGGCTTTGAAAAATTTCTCTGGCCAGAAGAGGTTGTAGGATTAGTCATCTTCCCCGGTAGAGATAAAATCCTTATATTACTCTGCACGTAATTGAAAGGGCTAGAATAAATCGGATGTTTTTTCACTTTGCAGGGGATGAATGGAAACCCCGAAGGAAAATTTTAAATCGATCCTTCACCTATAAATCCCTTCAAGAATATAACTCTAGTTTTAACCGGCATAGTGAAAAATTTCTTAAGGATTTGGAACAAATGTTCAGTAGTGATGGACAAGCACACGATGTTGAAAGTCTCATTCATCAGTTCGTCTTTCGAGTATCCGCCGGTACGCTTGACTAGACAAAACCTATGTGCACTGTAGGAAATTTGTTGATTAATCATGATTATAATTAAATCTGTTTATAGCTGCTCTAATGGGAGTTGAAATGAATGATGATGACAGTGCTCTATATTGTGAATCTTCTGGAGCGTAAGTAATTAAAACGATCTAATGACTAAATGTCTTATTAACCAAAATTATAATGTTTTGCTCTATAGTCTCATAGACTTAACATTCAAGCGTCTTTTCCGTCCTTGGTTATATCCTAAATGGATTTGGCGATTGCATCCCATGGCAAGAAAGCAAAAAGACCTTATGCTTGGAATGAAAAACATTGTGTCTAAAGTACGTAAAACTGTAAAAGTATTTTGGCTTGTTTCATTTCGATCTAGCAAAGCGTTTAAAGAGCTATGCTTTGTCAATCTGAATTTGAAATATTTATATATCTAATTAATTGGGTTTACTTTTTTTCAACAGATTGTTAAAACTCATGTAGAGAACATGAAAAGCAAAACTACTCATCAAAATGGAGGTAAAACGATTTTCTTACGAGTGTAAATTTTACTCAAAGTATTCGTGTATTTTATGTAATTTTTCAATGCACAGAAGATGAACATGGAAGTGAAGAAATGAATCATTCCGCTAATTCGGTTAGTGGAAACATGATCGAAGTAATGCTGCACAACGGATTGTCAGAGCATGACATATTTAGCGAAGTCTCTACATTTCTTGCAATTGTATGATATTGGCCTAAACAATTTTTGATTAGCATGTTACAAATGCTTAAATAATATTTTAGTGCTTATGATATTACCATTTTTACACAGTCTCAAGATGCTACCTCACTATCAATCTTGTTTGCATTATTTGCATTAGCGACAAATCCAAATCATCAGGTAAGTACAGCAAAAACAATACAAATCACATATTTTTAAAATCAAGTGTAATTTACCATTTACCTACTTAAAATATATCAACTTTATTTTAGGAACTTTGTCGCAACGAAGTAGACGCAGTTTTTGACGATCCCCAAAACTTCCAAAACGGAACCCTGAATTTCCATGCCCTTTCTAAATTGAAATATTTAGAACGGTGTATTCAAGAATCTCAGAGAATGTATCCTGCGACGATTATAATAAGAAGGATTGAAACACCATTGAAATTGCGTATGTTTGAATAATTCGAGCGTGAAAAATCTTATGGTTCAATGTAACATAATTATAACGATTAATGATTCTTCAGGGGAGGATCTGGTAATTCCTCCTGGGACCAATGCCGTTTTTGCGGCAGGTGTGCTGCATTACAATTCAGAGTATTTTCCCAAACCTGAGGTATTCGACCCTGATAGGTTTTTACCTGAGAAAATGAAAGCTCTTCATCCCTACGCTTACCTTCCATTCTCGGGTGGACCCCGCAATTGTATCGGTGAGAAGTACAAATATATGTTTCGTCATTTTACGAAGTACCCGATATTATGATGCAAGCTCATTTTAAATATTATATTTACGCTTTGTATTTGAACAGGGATGAAGCTTGCCATGATCGAGATGAAAATACTCATAGCAAAAATTTTACACAATTTTGAAATACACACTCCAGTCAGGAAGGAGGATTTAAAAATTACATATTATGGAACTCCCAAGCCTGCGAAGCCCATCAATTTCTTTTTTAGAAAACGAAACCAATTGTAACTTGTGACTAAGAAAGTGTGATTCTAAAGTACAAAAGGAACTATTTACGGGAAATACAATCCAATCTTATTTAATGTTTTTTATAAACTTAATATTGTGTGAAGAATGAACTTTGATCCCCGGTATGACTTGTAAGATATTATTTACGATGAAGTGTGAAAATAAAAAGAACTGGTAAGACACTTAAAACGTAACGCGCATCACAGAAATTTGACGCTGTATAATTCCCAGGGAATGTGAATTACGAACTTTTTGTAAATTTTCATAACGTATGTATTTGCAATGTAAATTGTTCATGCTCCTTTAAGCTTAAAGTGGTCGATGTACTCTGCGTGTTCCAGTAATTCACTAAGTTGTAAATGTTGACTGACCATTCTTAAAATTCATAAGTTTCCAGCACGCTACTAGCCATTTAAGTATTCGGGTGCGAAAATTGACTGCGAATGCACTCTATTAAGTGAACAAACTTCGTCATCAATGCACCTACCAGATCACAGCACTCAGGATTATAATTTGGGGTAATATGAACCACCCATTCGAATCCTCAGGTTTTAGTTATGCTGATAAAACTAGACAGCACTCTCCCTCCCCCATCACCATCAAGGAGGACCCTGCTCAGTTTGCCACATTATTATTTGCGGTTGTAACTATATTATTTGTCCTTAAAACCGTCATATCAAATTTAAAGTTAGGAAAACAAAAAACTGAAGATTTTCAAAAGTACACAGGCTACCATGCCTTATCTGGACCACGACCGTTTCCAATTGTTGGGAACGCGCTACAGCTTCCTGCAAGACGAGGTATGTAAGCTAATACTTTTGAAATACGTATGCATTTTAAGCAAGTTCAGAAATAGTGAAAACTGCATTAACATTTTGCATACAGATATTCACAAAAAGATGGATGAACTGTACGAAAAATTTGGACCAATCTATCGATTGACACTTTTCAATGAAGACATTGTCGTTTTAAATACAGCTCCACTAGCACAAGTGAGTTTTCTTGTTGTATTTTTATTATTTCAAACAAATATTTAAGAGATTGGATTTTTAGGCACTTTTAGGTTCCAATGATTTGAATCATTTCCGAAAAGGAGAATCATATGAAATCTATTTTAACGGAACTGAAGGACTTCCCATGATAACTGGTATGTACTATGTACTGCAATCTTTAATAAAAATAGTGCGGACGCAAGATTGAATGTTTGCAATGGAAATGTATCTATTTTGAAGCGTTATTGTTCATTCAGGCGAAAAATGGAGAACACGTCGTAAAATGATTAGTGGTTCATTTAAATACAAAGCCTTTCGGCGTTACAACCCGAGCTTTAACAAATACACAGAAACGCTACTGAAAGGATTGGATGAGTTGTTTAAGGATGGCGGAGTTCATACAATAAATGATTTAGTGAAGGATTGCATTTTTAAACAGTCAAGTGGTAAGTTGAATACAGGGAGCAATTTTATATTCATATCTATGTATACCTAAATGACTGAAACCTGAGTGTATATATTTTAGGCATCAAAATTAATTAATTTTTCATTTACAGAGGCGATCATGGGCGTGGATATTTCTGAAAGTGAAGATGGCCTATTGTTTTGTAAAAGTTTGGAAATGTAAGGGAAAGCAATAATAGATGTTGCAGTAATTAAGTATTTATGAGTTTATAAATTGTCTCGGTTTTGGGATATTCAAAGATATTTAAACATCATTGCTGAGCGGTTATGCAAACCCTGGCTGCAGCTCAATTGGATATGGCGCTTTCATCCACTCTCAAGAAAAACTGAGCAAGTTTTTAACAACATGGCCCATGTTATCGGAAAGGTTATAAAAATATAGATACCAATAATATTACCATTACATGCCACAATATTATAAATTATGTTATTAATAGAAATGATTTTTCAAAATTGATTGTTTTCCAAACCAAAAGGTAATCGAAGGATATCATAAAAGTAAAAATGAATCCGGAAATATCGCTCATCCTTCAAGTACTTCGTCGGAAATAGAATCCGGAACTGGAATTGATGAGGATAAGACCTCGGAAACACAGAGTATGATTGAGGTGATGATCAATAATGGAGTTCCGGATCGATCTATTTTCGAGGAAGTGGCAATAACGCTTGCAGTGGTATGAAAATGAAATTCCTAGTCGTGCAAAGTTCAAACTCCTCTTTGGAAAGTCCGTAAAATAATGATTCAATGTTTTCATACAATGTAGGCACATGATACCACTTCAGTGGCTATTCAAATGGCTTTGTTTTTGTTGGCGTTGCACCCGGAACATCAGGTTGCTGTTTTTGTGCAAATTAAGAAATAATTTTGAAAATGAGCAAAAGTGTATCTAATTTTTCTTAATGACAGGAGCTATGTCGTGCAGAGGCAGACAATGTATTCAGTGATCCCACCAAATACCAAAATGGAAATTTGCAGTATCACGCCTTACCCGAACTGAAACATTTAGAACGCTGTATCTTGGAATCAAATCGCATGCTTTCAATTTCTAGCATACTCATGAGAAAATTAGAAGCTCCATTAAAATTGCGTGAGTATTATCAACTTGCATTTTAGTTCTTCCCTGAAAAATAGCTATGCTAAATGTCATGTTTTCTAAATGTTTTCCAGAGGAAGATCTGGTTCTCCCCTCTGGCGTTAGCGTGTTTGTATTCCCCTCTGTAATTCATAAGAATCCTGAGTATTTTCCCAATCCAGAGAAATTCGATCCAGATAGATATCTGCCAGAACAAAGCCGCCTAAGACATCCCTACGCTTATCTAGCGTTTGCTGCTGGGCCACGCAATTGTCTTGGTAGGATTTTTGTGAATGGTTCAAGCTATTTTTAAGAATTTTGCATCAATTTTCTTATTTGTATTTTCTCAGGCACAAAATTGGCCTTGATCGAGGCGAAAATGGTGATTGCCAAAATACTTCACAAGTTTATCGTCACTACAACGGACAAATTTGAAGATATCGTTATCGTTCCGGCCGTAATCCCTGCTCCTGAGCGGCCAGTTAACTTTGTGATGCGCAAACGAACTCAAATTAAAGTGTCTACTTACTGAATGCTTTTAGACATATAAACGGGAAATACAGTAATTTTTGTTTAAATTGTTTATTTGCATTTTTATGTGTGCTTTCAGTTTAGGTTTTTGTGCATAATATTGTATATAAACTTACACATACTAAAAACAATATAACTTTAACAATGTAATAACTTTATTTATAAAGTGCTATTCAAATATTAAATAAATCTATTCTGTTTCTCTATACAGTCTATATATTTGAAATGAAATGAATTTTCATGACATGGATGTGTGTGTAGAGGAAGAGAGAACTTCATAGAAGCAAAATAGTAACAATTACAATTCATCAATGAGATGTCTTTCTTACTGATCTGTACACATCTACCTACTTTTAATCATGGTCACTAAGTTAATGTCCGTACATTTCGTCATGAGCTTCTGTAGAATTGAGCACAAGCATTTCCGGCCAGGGTGGCATTTTCAGGGGATTAAAGGACAAGAGTTGATTTTCGTCGCTGACAAATGAGTAGCCCCACAGCTTCATGGCAGCATCACACTTGTTTTGTATGCTAGTGACTAGGGAGAAATTGCCAACAAAGTCGTTTCTCCAGTGGAAAGGCGTTGTTTTAGAGTCCCGAAAGGTACTCGACACGCCGCCCACGTTTGCGGTTGTATGGCTACTCAGAAATTTCTCCACTTGGGGATGATACTGTAGACGAAAGAACTTGAAGATTTTTTGCATGGACTCGAATGGGGTGAGGGACATGTCTTCGTAGCGGATTGTTCTAAAAATAAGAATTACTTGTCATTATGATACCTACACGGTAGCCAAACGAAAGTGCAAGGTACTATTTCTTACAGAAAACGGTCAGGGTATTGTTGTCTCAGTCTTTCCGCAGAATTGAAATCGTCCACCATATCCATGCAAAGTTTGCCAGGATCATAGCAGTCTGGATCTTGAGGACACCAGTCTCGATGATTTCGTGATTGCATTGTTCCACGTGGATCACGCACAAGCAAAAGCAAGCGTATATTTAGCCTTCATTAGTAGAGAAGAGAAAAAACAAGTTCATTATATTAAAAACAGATTATTGCCAATTTTACTAGAAATTTTCACACAAACAAGTAGAAAAACAAACTTTTTATTTTCGAGAAGTGTCTTTGCCAATCGGAGACGCATGCGTACGGTTTTTACGCTTTGGAACGGAAACAATTTGCACATGTCTGAAAGGAATTTTGCGTCCCAGCAAACATCATAGCTTTTCTCGCAATATTGCCACACTCGCGTATTATGGCTGAACAACCAGTGATGTGTTTTTCCCCAATTCATGTAATCTGTAAGTCCTGTGTAGTTGCAATTTAAAAGTTGGTTCAATACCCTTAGCGCTTCTTTTGCTGGTTCTCCAGACCGAACCTAAACACATCATTTAAATAACGATGTTATTATTGCATGTTTCACGAATCAAGTGGTTAAATATTCGTAGACATTTTCATACCTGCTTAATGTCAAAGTGTAGCAATGGTTCATAATGATAATATGTTCCTGGATGGGAATCCAATGTCTCGCCTAGAAAAGTTGAACCAGATCTCCAAGTTGTAAATATTACGTTTCTAATGGGCTGTCCTCCTTTCTCCATAACCAAATCATTCAGTTTTCTGCAAAATTAAAATTCATCTTCTACTTATCGAAAGTTTCTGGTAATGTTACACAAAAACTATTCAGTCAACTTACACATTCTTTCCCGTTTGAAATTTGTAGCCCCTCATCTCACGTTCAATCGATTCTCTTTGCTGTTTGACTGACCATTTTCGGAACTCTTTCAAATAGTCTGGTGAAAACATTGCATACAATTTGTGAGCAGTTTCCTTTAAACAATAAAGCAAACATATATTCATTGACTTCTATGAAAAACTGAATATTATTATTATTTAAAAGAAAAAATATTAAATAGGATTTCTTCTTACAGAAAACATTTTCATCCAGTCCTTTGCATTATTTGTAGTCTTTGTTTCATCCGGATTTCCTGTCGTTGTCATACTTGACGCAGTGGCCGTTCTCCTAGTGCCATCCAGGATTGCATTGTCATTCTTGTCATCAATATTTATAGTGTTTTCCTCGTCCCCATTATTAATCCCCTCCCCAACTCGTTGTGAAGAGAGCTGACCAGTCTTTTGGTAGTTGTTATCAAAGTTATTGAAATCATTTGAAAGACTAGAGTCACTACTACTTACCCTAACCACTACTACATTATGATTACTATTGCTACTACTCCCACTTATTGCACTACTAACTGCTTCCCCTCCTCCCCCGCCACTCTGTTGAGAAAGTAGCTGGCTACTAAACAGATATAGAATTAGGGAGAGGGCAATAAGAAACAGGATATTGTAAAAGTACTGAGTCCGCCTTGGAGCTCGGACCATTTTCTCTCTGGGTTTGATATAGTCACTCCTAGTGGCGGACGTAGATAGAGGGCTATATCCTTCATTCGGTGAACCAAAAAGAGACAATTTCTTTCCAAAAAAGTGTTCTTCGGGAGGTTGGGGCATTATCTCCCCGAAACTAACACTTTTGACAAGTTTTACTTGTTCGTATCACACTGAACTTGTTCACATGAAAATATTCATAGATTTTTGCAAATGTTTCCTGTAAAATGATTTCAAAAGTTTTTAATTTAAAAAACAGAGAGTCTTTCTTCAAGTCATTCTATCAGAGAGGCGATGTTGAATATTCACTAGCTTCTTGGCTTCTAACTTGCTGACACGTTTTGATTTCTGTTCTCAATTTATTTTATTCCTGCATAAATTTGCACTTTGTCATTTTTATGTCGTTACACCCAAATGGACACCATACTAGTACATAGAGTAAAAATGTAAATGAAAAATTAATTTATTATTAATTCATTTTTGCGTAGTAGCGGTGTGTACAACTCATTTTCCTTGCTCGTTAAAAAGCACACATAAAACACGTTGTGCTACATTGACATCTACAAACGCACATGAAGAAAAAAGGGGTTAGCTAGTTCAGAAGGTGTTGATTGCTTTGCTATTATGGCATATTGATATGAATTCGTCATTCATTTTGCGGTTTAGCAAAGATGATAGAGGGAGAATATTGAGAATATCACTGTACGGAAATTCAGTGCAAGACTAATCGCCTTGAGGAGATGAGATCGAGATGCAATGCAACAAATCTCACACAAGAACGACGGGATTGATTACTCTATGCACTCTACACACTTCACAGCCTCAAGCCTTCTAATAACCGTTGCCGAAAACTATTTTGCTTCTTTACAAATCTGGCTGAGGTTATCTTGATGCAGCTGCAGATTCTAAATGTAGAGTTTTGTTCCTTGCTTCTTTCTGCATTTTTTCTTGTCTTTCGATTTTTATCACAATTGCATCCTTGCACAGGGGCAAGTGAGAAGAGAAGTCAAGTACGCTTTGCTTTAAGCAAAAAATGATCAATCAAACAATTTTACAACTTTTGGCATGCTTGCAATTTATGCAGAATGCATTTTTGTAGGATTTTCGTTCAACGCTGAAAATAATGCAGCGACACAAATCGAGAACTGACGTGCGTAAGAGGAGCAGCAATCAAGCATTGAATGCAGTTTTTAGCAAGACAAGTAAACTTATTGAAATCTCTTCATCCAAATGTCGCATCATCATCACATCCCCTTCTTCTTAAGTAGGTAAAAACCAAATTGAAGCAGATTTTGATGAGACCAGTAAACAAGTATATAGTTGCTGATCATATTTTTTATGGGTACTTGAAGAGGCAACAAATAGGAACGACAGTTGATGATGATAACTATCAGGAATTTGAGGATATATAAAAAATCACGACTTGATTGTTGGCTGGCATTTGAAGCAACAGCAACAATCAGTTCCTTTCTGGTTAATACCAACTTAATCTTCAAAATTCTTCAAAGAGAAAAAAAGAACACCGTCTATGAAAATGTGTGTCTAGTTTTTAGTACGTCTTGTCAGTATGTGCTTCGATATGTGAAAAGCAATTTCGCTACAATGTTTAATTGTTTCTGCAGCTGTAGTGCTAGCTGCTGATTATTGTCTCAATAAAAAAAGAAATTACTCTTTTCTAATATATGTATGTATGTTTTATTAACAACGTGCCTACTACAAATGATGTAAAATGATGATGATGATACTACCTTTTTGTATTTTAAACACACGTTTTTACCTTGCAATGCCAACTGCCAACCAGACTGCTGTCCTATAGTAATAAAATGCTTATACTACAAGATTTAAAACATTGAATAATGCTGGCTTTACTTATATAAAATACTACAAGTTATACAACAATGCAAAAGGCATCTTGATATAAAATCCCTCATGTTAGCTGTTGGCTTCTTACCTGAGTCGTACAGACGCTTAGGTATATGTTGTTGGTTGTCTTAAACAAATGCAACAAGTGCCAAACAAGCTTGTATATACATATACCTATATAACATAGCTTTTTGACTTTTTTACAGGTGGAGAGGACAGATTTTATACACCTGTAAGAGATTTTTTTATCCCGTGATGTAGATCTTCACATCACCAACAGCATCATCGACAGCTAGCAGCGGGTTTTGATTGGGAGAAGGTTACCAAGATGAAGAAAAAAATTAGTTGGAAAAATTGCTGGCTTTTTTGTTTGTTTGTCTTGAGCTTACGTACATATGTAACAAAGCTTCAGGGCTTCAAAGATGTGTATGTAAAATAATGTAAGGTCATCTTCTTGATCTTCGGCTATTGAATATAAACTGCATGTGTACATGCTATGCACACAATACAATTATAATGTAGGAAGATTTGCTCACATTAAAACACAAATCAAGATTGCCTTATATAAACCAAAAGTTGAAACAAGCCACTATTATGTATTATTTCTCAGAGATGATTTGAGGCTGTAATCTAAACAATGAGGAAGATGCTTGCCTGTTTATGAGGAAACTGCTTTAAACACTCTGTCTTAACTAGTAGCTTGTGATTGAAGTCAAAACTGCAGAATAATTCAAAGGCACGAAAAACGGAAAATATTATTTTCCTTGTGTTGAAAGCAGAGATTATGCACGATTGAAACTGAACAGAAGTTGAATAAAAACTGCTTTATTAATAAAAGAAATCTCAATCTTGCAACATGGTAATAGGACACACAATTGTAGCATCCTTTTCTTACTGCACACATGCTACACATAGAATAAAAGCCTAGTACACGGATTTAATACCATTTTGTGTATGACATGGACATTGGGTAATATTGCTTCTCAAAATCACAGTAGCAGCTTAGAAGGCAGATGCTGTAAAAAAACAAGATTACTCGGTAATATTATTATGGTATATGGGTGAGTGCATAAAAACGGTGCCTTGGGCATAAGATTTAATTTCGTGTGCCTGATGCTTGTACTTTTGTAGAGAAAACATAAAGAAGATCTCTAGAGAATCTAGAAAAGATGGGCAAAGAAATGATGGATGCATCATGTGGCTGTGGGATTTTTATGACCGCTCACGCGACCGTACGCTGCCTAGCTAAAGCCCCAACAAGAAAGAAGCTTTTTTAATGTCTTTGTTGTCAAATAATTGGAAGGCTGGCTGATAGTAATGATTGGCGGTGATATAGGAAGTGACTATACGCGTTCCATCATCCTCATTTTTTGATGTCAGTGTCATATCATAATTCATGCGTTGGCAAATTTTTAATTAATTTTTTCCTCACATAATTATTGAAGGGAAAGGCTTGGATTGGAATATGTATGAGGATGATACGCAGATTACAATTTCATTAAGAAGCATGACTGTTTAGGAATTAATTGCTGTACGCAAACCATTTCTCAGCCTGAAAAGAAAACGAACGCTTGTGTGGTTAAAGTCGTTTCCTTTTTGCGAAATGGGTTTTTCATAGCGTTTTCAATGCACCGTGCAACACAGATAATTTCATAGCTGTTTGTTTGGTTAAGCGTGCAAATGTATACAGAATGGGAAAAGGGGATGAATACTGTTGATTGTTTTGCAGGCAAAAGAAGGTAAAAATAGCTGTTTTTCAAAAACAATACGGCACAATTTCATGCTTTGAGAGATTTACAACTGTATGTGGACTCCACGTTTTGCGATTTTTGTGGCTGTTGTTGCAGAATATTATGAGAAAAGCAGAGGTTTAAAGCAAATTGATCTAGTAAAGTGTTCTGTATGAGTTGCGTGTGGGTAAATGTTGGCAAAAAAATCACACCACCATTGTTTCATGGATCATAAAAAATCCTAAGTAGAATAGAAAACTTGACAATTCTATTTCAAATCATTATTAAAAAGTTGCCAACCCGTCTGCTGCTACAAAACTGTCTCTTGTCTCACGCGTGCGGAGGAATCAGGACAGAAAACTTTATCGGGGTTGCCGTAAAATGTAATTATGCAAATTAAAATGTGGGTGGTAATATAATGGTAGTACTAGCAATTTTGTATGGGTATTCAGAAGAAGAATTGGTGCTTAACTTTATGACATTCAAAGACAACGGGGAGTAACTTTAATAATCTGCAACAGCAGCAGAGTGAATTATTTGCTTGAAGTAATGACTGGTTTATGTAAAAAAGTAGGGAACAAATATTTACATAAAAAGTTATTTGCAAAACATATTACAAATAGCATGTACCAGTAAGAAAGGATTTTTTGAGAAGACACATGCAAGATGCAAGCTCATTGTTTTTGTACATAAAAAGCGTTTTAATTTTAAGACTACCACATAGTGAATTTCACAACATCTTCATATTTTTTCTTCTGTTAGCGTGCATTCAAAAAGAACTTGTTATCTAAACCGGAACTGTTTATCCAAAACGTTAACTATCTACAGCACTCCAACAAAACCTTATGAATAAGCTTCCAACATTCAACTCAACATTTCTTACTCAAACTAGTTTGCTGCAATTTTTCCAACTTACCTCTTTTGGTGGTTATACCAAATTTTTAAAGAAATCTAATCTGAGGACTTCTTCAGTTACGCATTATCACTGCTGCACCAAGATGTATGTACGTTTTATAAATATGTAAATAGTAAATGTAAACGAGACTGCAGAGAACAGATTAATAAAAATACAATACATTGAAGATTCGGGCATTCAATATCGAAATTTCGTTTTATCACCGGAAGGACAAATGAGTTATCTCCAGTAGCTAGCAGTTTTTACAAACAACTTTCTATTTCAGGGTTTTTACACTCGTAAAATGTAATTTACTTTTGTGTCTCTTTATGTTTAGTACACATGTACCAAACCCAACTGAATCATATTTCAACTGACAGCAAAAGGTGAAAAAATGCAAAGCTACTAGGCTACTGGTCACTGGCCAATGGCTATATAGTGACTACTGAAAGAAGCACAGAATTCCTTTCATAATTATCATTATCTGCACTGGAGTGTCCACCATAAAAACTGGCTTATTCATTAACATTAGAGATTATAAAATTGCCTTCCTATTTTCTGAGTACATCAATTGGATTGGAATCCACTTGCACCGAAAATGTTTAGTAATATCCTTAATATTCGAACGCCTAATATTCTTAGTCCAGGAAAATCTCATGCTTATATGCAATTAATTGGATGAAACATAATATATGATTCATGAATTGTAGGATAAAAAGCGGACAATATGCGGTGAATTATGTTTACAGTTAAATCTAAATCGTATTTTTATGACAATTTATACAGCCGTATCGAACGTGAGAAAATTTCCTTTACGTTTGCCACACAACAGCTCTGACTTTAATATTCGGTATTTTAATTTAAATCATGAAAGAACAAACAAAATGCAAATTCGAAAATATACAATATTTTTCTTAATGGTCATTGCTACACAAATCAAAACAAAGTCGGAAAATGATTTTATCCTTTTTATCTCTTCATTGTTGGACGCATCCTTTGAACTTTTCTCCCTTGTCCTTGGTAAATTGAAACATAGGATTCAAGCCCGTTCCTTCACTTATGCAGTCCAAATGCTTACAGTAATGATTTTCCAAAACGCTAAATTGCCACTTATGTTTGCAATCAGCATCTACTGGAAAATCGCTTTGCCCTTTCTTTATTTCGAATTTTATGTAGTTTGCGTTCTTCATAAACTTTAAGTCCTCAGGATTCCAGTTAGCTAACTCGTGGTTGCTCTTACTGAGAATATCCATAAAGGCGATTATGGCACCAGAGTGGCTAACCACAATAGTGTTTGATAAAGGGTTATCATTATTGTTTGAGTGTAAATATTTCTCACAGATTTCTTCGATTGTATTTAGCATTCGTTTTCCGGTTTGTGGTAAGCTTTCACCTTCGGGATAATACCATTCTAATGGTGGCACTTTGAGAGACAAAGAATAGTCCATAACTTCCTTATATGATGATTGCGCATAAATTCCAGAATTCTAAAACATTTTATTGGAACTATCAGAAAAATTGAAGCCAACTTTTATGAATCATGAACTAAATTTTTTTAACTTACTACTTCTCGTAGCCGTTCATCCAGTGTCACTGGAATGCTATTTGACAATTTAGATTGTCTCACGATTGCCTCAGCAGTTTGTCGAGCTCTTGTGTAATTACTGGAGTAAACGCAGTCGAATTTCACCGGTGATAGATGCATGCCCAATAAGTTTGCTTCGACTTTACCACGCTCCGTTAATATGTCCCCGTCCGCGTTCTGACTCAAAACCGTGTTTCCTTTGCATTGTGCACTAAAACATAAGAAGATAACTTTATATAAATATTTTTTCGCATATGTGTAATGAACATACAATGCGATAGCTAATAATTAACTAACATACTGTCGCACTAAATAAATTGTTAATTTTCTTTCAATCTCCATTATATAGACTTAATCTGGCCAAAAATATTAAGATTTTGTTTCTAATAGCCAGAGAATCTCTGTTACAAATTTAAAATGTTATACAATCTTCAAATTTTAAATTCACATGGGCTAGCACAACTGCAAAATGTAAACTCTGTAGTACAACTAACATTACTGATAATGAAGCAAACAATCTGCAAGCGAAGAAGAAGTTACAGCTCATCAAAGAATCCCCCGTGTAACGGAAAACTCCTCTTTAAAAACCATAAATCTTGTTAATTAGTTTTTCTTGGAGGAAATGCAATGAGCCTTTGACTATGCGCATTACCATTTTGACTATCATCAGACAATAAAATTATTTATACTTCCGTTCATTTCCATTTTCATAATATCTCATTTCATTTTCATTGTAGTTTTATGTCTTAGGGAAAAGACACATAATTTTATATGTGACTAAGCTTACATTATATTCGGTTAGATCAAACACCCACACTATAGCGTATGCAGCATTTGTAATCGTATCTACCTGGATAAATGCAATAATATGTAACAAGAAAAGAATATCGTAATTTTTAGAATAGCTGTCAAGAAATCGAGAAAGAACAAGCAAGCTACCAAACAAGTCTTTTAATGACATGTGGGAGGCGTGCAAACTATATGTCGCAATATCCCCCTCCGGCTATATATTTCAGGAAAAAATCGCTTTAATTCTAAATAAATACTCAATTTCTTTCTCTTTTAGAAGCTTGTAATTAAATCGGAAACACAAAACTTTGGGAATATTGGAAGTACTATTGTCAATGTAAGGCGGGTCAATGATTCATTGTAGTATATTTTCAACGGAACGAATAAATCGAGCAAGCATCGGACAGCATTAAGAAAGCTGATAAGCTATTGAGTGGATGTTGCTTTCCTTAGAAGTAAGAAATTATTGATCAAACAGTTTCAGATTGGATCAGTTTGAAACTTTTCTTATTGAAGCAAACACAAGTACCTATATGTAAATGCTTTGTACATAAAGTCAAGCAACTTTTTGTACGCTAAACACAAATGTCAGCAAAAACGAGCACTTTCCTATTAGGTATTCAACAAAAAGTCAAAATGAGATGTAGACAACAGTATATGGTTAAAATTAGAATTAAGCAGAATAACTCTTCACAAAAAGCTTATTTTAAGTCAATCCGCTTCTATGAATTTGAAGGTAAAATCTGCACACAAAAATGTTCTGCAGTGGAAGCATGCATTTGCATAAAATGCGATGATCAATGTCTCTACAAAACCATCAAAGATATTTCTGTGAATACTTCCCATTGTTGAATATTGAATTAAGGAGACATTTGGTCTTGACAACGCTAATTTTGCAAAGCGTCCTTAGCAATGACGCCTTAGCTCGCTCAATTTTTTCCTTCGTTATATGGGTGAGAAAGGTGGGAGTAAAGTGCAAAAACTGTTCACCAACCGCTTGTTAATATAAATTTTGTGGGAATTTGACTGGCGTCTTATACTACTGTTTATGTACTTTAAGACGGTATAATTTTCCGATTTCCAAAATAAATAGTGTTTTCCCCATTATAGGGTCGCAAATTTTAACTTTTTCCCCCTATGACTACCCATACTATTTTCATCACATAAAACCAAAAACGGAACTCGAACTGAAAATCAAATCGGCACAACTGAGGTATCAAAAGAATCACTGGAAAACGGGCATCAATCGGCCAGCCTCAGATTTATTATAGACTATTTCTATACTTAAATATTTACAATTTAAAAAATGTGACACATTTTCTGAAATAACGGTGGAAATCTATTAAATACAAAACTGTTCTGATAATAGTATGCATTGAAAACTACAACATTAGTATTGTAAACCTTATCTACTATATTAGTAACAAGAGAATGCGCGACTTATCATTTTGACTATATGGTAATATTGACTATTGACTATTTGGTATTGTATAAATAAATGCGATGCAATTCGTAATTTACCTTCTGTAGTAAGTAACGTTATCCCTATTTCCAAAAGCAATGAAAATTAGCGTATGAAAATCAACAACTAGAAGCGTCACGAGTTATGATAACATCACGAACAAAGAGAGTGCTTGCCAAAATTTTATTTGCAATATTAAGTACATCAAATTGAATATGCAGCTCCAAGATTAAAACCACAACGTAGTGAATGCATCTTAGTGCATTTTTGCAAATGCATTTTGATAATGAGATTGCACGTGCAATAGTATGAATGATATTTTGCATGAGGGAATATGAATTGTTTTAGTATTCTTTTAGTATGAATATGAGTAGTAAAGTGTTCTTTTTCGTGACAAATTTCGTTTATGGATGACCGGAAAAGATCGATAGTGCAAGGATATATGTCAAGTTTCCTCACTCATACACGTTACTGTATGTTACATTTTCGAAATTGCTAAGGAATCTTTTGCGACAAACAAAGGGCTATTTTGTCCAGCAACAAGCTCCAGCTGCGCTCAAAACATGTCCCCTTAAATAACAATAAGTCCAAATATCGATCTAAAATATGCATCTGACTTGTTTCAATGCTTGACTTTGCGTGATCCTGTTTTACTATAGGCATATGCTTCCCCTGTACTTTACGAATTTTAGCTAATTGGATAATATTACGTGACAGCTTTATTGCAAGAGAGCATCTATAATTAAGCGAACTCTATAGCAAAAGGGCGATCACTCCTGATCTCTTTCCGTTATGCTTTGCTATACACAGTTCCATCGAATGACAGTTGTCGTGTTCCATCTCTGTTTCTGCTTTTTATCTCCAGCTTTGTGTAAATGCCTCCAAGAGAAAAGTCATAAAGCCCTAATGACTTTGTACATGAACCTTTCTCTATTCTACTTTTACCATCCTTTCACTTCACGTAGAGAAGATCAAAAACTTTGATGCATTCATGCATTAATAAAGTAACATCGACAGAGAAATTTCCTTTTCTAACGTGGATACCTGTTTATATTTTATAATTTTTCATAACATCTATGTGCCAAGCCATGAGGCACACTTAAGCTTTTCACTTTATCATTCAATAGGAAACTCGTACAATGTAGAGTCATATGTGTGTACAAACAAAGCATCAATTATTAACGCGGAATTTCTTTCTCCTCTTGAACAACTATCCCATTTGTTACGGTGACAAATAACGCAAACATTATTATTACGGGCTGGTGAGTACTTGTTGGAACATTTCATTTTTTGACCAGGAAACTTGTGTAGTGTTGGATCAGAATATTATATGCATGTTGTTTGCAATAGTGCCACTACTTACTACTGTTTTGAATCGACTTTTATATTATGTATTATGTTGGCTCTACATATGATTGTGTTGCTATTTCACCCCTCGTCATTCACGCTTCAAGAATGAATGTAGATGTAACACGCTTTACCAACTGAAACGACGCAGAAGAGACCATACAGCGTTTTGATATCAATATTCACTTTCCCTGGAGCCCTCATTTCAAGTGTTCCCACCATACATCTCTCGGTTTCTAAATAATTCCTAAAGGAAGCTGTACAACAAGTTACTTCGTTGAGCATGTCAAAAAAAAAGTAGTGCGCATATTTCCTTGAAACTGACAACTCCCGTGTGACTCTATACATTTCCAGAAATTCCGTGTCTTTTGTGCTTGTCAATTGACTTGAGAATTTTCCTCCTACGTTTCCTTTCCAGTTTTTATAAAATCAATCAAACATCTTTGTACATAATATGACTTTGTAAACGTAAAGAAATTCATATTTTTAAGCCCCTTTTCTACCTAATAATTATGCTACGCTTACAACATTTTCGAGCACATCCCATAAAATTAGGATTTTAATAGCATCTCTCTGCTTCTTATACAAAATAAAGAAAGCATACTATCCTTTGTAAATAATAAAAAACATGAGTGCCATAAAACGACTACCTGATTCTAGCACTGATACTCCCACTCCCACTGTTCCCTCTTTGGGGCCATCCATTTAGAACGTTACGCTAATTTGCCACTTTTTTGGTGCATGGGTGCTTCATGTTCGCCAATGTTACGCATGGCTGTATTGGGTGGGTGCCTAACGTTACGCTTTGCACAAAATGCTAGTCGTAGTCAAGCACAAATAAATAAGCGATTTCTTTTTAAATTTCATCCACTTCTGAGAGGCTAAAGTGGGACGATTAATCTAAAAGTAGATGAAACTTTGATAATCGACGATTATTGTTTGTCGTAGACTACTATTACTACCACTACCACCGTACCACTACTACTACTACTACTGCTACTACTACTAAATGTGGATTTTGCTTATTTTAATGAATTTTACTTTTGGGTTTTCTACAGTTTTAAAATATGTTTATATATGTGACTTTCACGGTTGTAAGCTTTACAACTACCAAAAAAATCACTCTTACAACTCCCAAATTTCCTAAACCACAAACAACACACTATCATACGGCAACAACCCCATGGAAAGGGGTGGAATGACCACTTTGGTGGGACACGAAAATTTCGTATATTTTGACCACTTTGGCCGTCGCGAAGCGACGGTCAAAGTGGCTGAGGTGGTCAAAATCAGTGGATCAACCACTTCGGTCGTTGTGAGGCAGGGGTCAAAGTGGACAAAGTGCTGACAATGACCATGAAATTGACCACTTCCAAACATTGTGGTCAAAAGTGGTCTCAAATGTCAGAATTACCGTATTTTGAATGTTAAAAATCTCGATTTAACACAACCCAAGTCAAATTTAACCCTACCCAAGTCAACTTTTACAGAACCCAAGTCAAATTTAACCCAACCCAAGTCAAATTCAACCCAACTCAAGTCAAATTTAACCCAACCCAAGTCAAATTCAACCCAACTCGAGTCAAATTTCACATAACCCAAGTCAATTTTTTCAAATCTAATATTGAAACCAATTTTTACAACCGTTTGTGCTCATTCTACCACCTCGGAAAATTTTTTGAAAATCGTTTTTTTGCTCATTCGACCACTTTTGCGACTTTTATGGTTTGACAACATTGGTGAAAACCTGGGTTGTTGCCGTATGCACACTATCTCTGTACCGTATACAGTTTTGCCTTGTTGCAAGGATGCTAAGAAACCATGAGTTCAAGTGAAGCCTTGAAACTGTGAATTCAGGCGACGTCTTTAATTGATGAAATCAAATGACATCTGTAAAACCAGGGATTCCTAACAGCATCATTTTATTACAGTTACAGAAAGTGATATGGTTAAATGTTTTTTTGCTTTATGTCCCACCATACAAAGTCACTGCGATTTTTTCGATTATCTTAGATGCTTATGTAATTATTTAAATACTCAGAATGGCAAAATTCTTGCGATGGGGGATTTTAATGTTAACTTATTATTATATAGTGTTGAGAGACGGAAACTTTGTACAATTTTGAATTAATTTAATCTACGTCAAATGATTGTTGTTGCAACCAGAATAGCTAGTACAAAAACAGGAAATGTAGTGAAAACTACGTCACCATTACTTGATCACAAGTACGTACAGTAGGATTTACCAACTTATGGACTGGGCGACGGCAATAGCATGCATCATTGCTATGTAAACAATACATAAGCAGGATAGGTGCTATTGCCGTCGCCCAGTCCATACGTTCATAAATCCTACAGTAGATTCAAATGAAGGAGTTACTAGTGGTACGTTAGCATTGGGCGGATCATATCATTTAATGACGTATGTTGCTTATAAAAAGGTAAAAGTAGTTTGTAAACCAGAAGTTTGCAATATAAGAAGATTTAATAAGCTAAACTGTCAGTTGTTTAAATCTGATATAGCTAATACGAATTGGTCTTTTCTTTGTAAAGATGATTTTCATGAAAACAACGTTACAACATTTGAAAAACAGATAAATGCACTTCTTGACAAGCAAATTCCATTAAAAAAGAAAGTTATATCTGAGAAAGTTATATATAGTTAAATCTAAGCCATGGATTTCGAGTGCGCTCATGCGGAAGATCAAGCAGAGAAATAGGTTAATGAAAGAAATTAGTGAATGATCATAATTCGGATAATTTTCTGAAATATAAAAGATTGCGGAATGATGCAGTTACTTTTGAGAGCAGGCTAGCCAGGAAAGCATATTATAATACAACATTTAGCAAAATGAAGGACTCAACACAAATTTGGGATTTTTGATCAATTGACTAATTTCAGAAGTAAAAAAAGTCCGGAAATTTCCAAGCTAGTCAGTCAGAAGGGTGAGGTTGTTAGTGATAAAGATGAAATAGCCAAGCTGATAGCAGGTGAATATATAATAGCTGATTCAATTAGTGATGTAAATGAATTGAATGAAAGATTTGTACAATATGAAAAAGATTGTTTTTGAAGATGACTTTGCGAAACGTAGAGGAACTGAAATATTCCCTGTTGAAATTGCCAATGCAATAGGAAAAGTTAAGAAATGCAGACCAGATGAGAATTCAGTATCAAAACGCGTGTATAAGCAGATTGAAGAATATCTACATCCTGTACTGTTATTATCGTTTATGGTTTTTTACGAACATTAGTAGTTCCTGTTGCTATGAAAACAGTGGACTGTTATCCTTTGTATAAGGGTAAGGGGAAAAGGACACAAGCGTCGTCCTATAGGGCTATTTTCAATTTAAATTGTATCACAAAGATTTTTGAACGATTTTTTTATGATAAACTTTTATCCCACTGTGCAAAATATCTAGATGAAACCCAACATGGCTTTAGAGTAGGAAGATCTTGTGAGTCCGCGGTCTCCATGTTTACTCAAAATGTTTATAATTATATTGATAAGACAAATGATAATTGTTTTGCGGTCTACATTGACTATCGTAAAGCGTTTGATTCGGTTAAACGAACGCTGTTTATAATTAAACTAATGGTATTTTTGCATGATCCTCCTTACATTATAAAGATCTTAATGAGTTACTTTACTGGTCGAAAGTTTCGTATCATTAATGGTAAGCATACCTCTGACTACTTTGAAATAAACAATGGTGTAGTTCCTGGGTCTGCATTGGGCCCATTAACTTTTACTGTGTTTATTAATGATATTGGCACAGCCATTGACCTGCCGTATTTATTATATTCTGATGATCTGTTAGTGTATATTGGTTGTACCGATGTAGAAGAAGGAATACAAAAAATGCAGAATTGGCTTGCAAAGTTGGAAAAGTGGTGTGATGCTAACTGTTTAACTATAAATGTAGATAAAACAAAGCCCATGTGGTTTTACAAATCTCATGGCTCAGTGTCAAAAGATCTATGTACCAAAAACCCAACTAACCTTAAAATCTATGGGAATGTAATAGATAAGGTAATATAATTTAAATATTTGGGTGTAATGCAAGATGGTGGCCTCACTATGAAAAATCATTTTCATCATGTAGAAAATAAGATGAACTCAGCCATTAGTAGAATATATTCTCTGAGAAGAATGATTCCATTTATTTTGACTGATCTTTGTTAACGATAGGCTTGTTATTTTGAAAACCCTAAAAATTTGTGGAATAATTTTATGGTGCATTTATAAACCAAGGGATATTGTTAGAAAAACTGATATTTTTTATTTGGCTCAATAGAATCACCCTATATTCACAGCATATACACAACAACTTATGCTTAATATATGTACGAAGTTTCTTTCATTTTACTCCACTTTTAAACAAATTAGGAATAATTGATTAAATTAGCTTTTTTTGAGGTATCCAAAAACCAAGGGATACAAGGAAGAAATACGTGCTCATTTTTAAGCAAACCAAACATAATATACAGAAATTACTTAATATATCCCCCACGCTGAAGAATCAACCCATATATTCGATTTTTCATCGAATTTGACAGATTTGCAAAATAATGTTGAGGGATTTCCCCCCAAGCCTTATGTATGGCCGCCTCCAACTCGAATTCGCTGTTGTATTGGCGTCCATGTATGTAAACCCGTCTTGAAAGCTCAGCCCATGCGTTCTCCATGGGGTTCCGATCTGGACTACGTGCAGGCCATGGCAAAAGTCGAACATTTTTGGAAGCAAGAAAGTTTTTAGTCGATTGACTTGTATATATATATATATATACTTTATTGGTCAGTTTAGAAGTACAAGACATACAACATCACTGAGGCGCTGAACCACTATTGATTATTGCGCTCAACCAATTATTAATATAATGGAAAGAATTAACAGAAAATGAAATTGACAAAATTAAATTGAAATTAAATTAAATTTAGGTAGCACCATAACGAAGAACGTAGGAAAAAAAATTAGGTTGCACCTAAACAAAAAAAACTATCACTTCTTCTTCATTCCCCCGTCTGAAGGATCTTGACTTGCTTGGCCTCCTACGCATTTAGCCTTGATCCTCATCTTGCTGCTTGCCAGAAGTGGTTCACAATGTCTAGTTAGGTAGACAGGCTTGACACCCATCTTCATTTTCTTTGGGTCAACGCACACGTTGGGAATGCTGACGTAAACCCAGAAGCCTTCCACCATCTCTTCCACTATCCATTGGCCAATCCCCAGGTCCTGGTTATCCTGGAGCTCCATAACTTGTAGTAGCTCCTCTCCGCTTCTGGGTGGCTTTCCAGAGATGAATGTAAAGTAACTTTTCCTTCGAAATAGATCCGGGAAGTCCTCTACCCTCCACCCCTTGTATTTCCCCCCAGAAGATTCGGGGTGACTTTGATCACCCAATCCCTTGTCTCAGCATTGCCGCAGTATACGGCGACTTTGCCCTCCCTGTCCGCGGTCTTGTGAATTTGGAGACGATGTGCCGCTCCTCCTAGTTTCATCTCCTCCCTCATCAGCTCCTCTAAGGTGTCCACAAATGCGACCTGGTCCTCTGGTGGAATAATATCCCCCACTTTATCCGCGCAGGTTACCCACACAATCTTGTACGCCATCTGCTCGGCATACGAGTTCTGTCCGTTGCTGGTTTCAACATGAGGCTCCTCTGCCCCCCGTTTGGAACTTGGATTGTCCTGTGGGGAACTAGAAGCGTCTCTCTTACTACCAGCCGGAACGGTATCTTCGGGGACTCCCTGGTTTTGTTGTTGTCGCCCTTTCCTTCTGTTCCGATTTCTCCTCCTCTTTCCCCCCATCTCCTCCGGAATAGGAGGAGGTTCTGGGAAGAGGCTCACTCTCTTCACTTTTCCCTCTTCGGAATCCGTCAAATGATTGGATAGGCGTCGAGGAGCTGGAGTAGGGGGATTTGGTGGTGGTGGCATCAAAGTTTTGTCTTTGTCGCCTTCCTCCTCCTCGTCCCCTTTCCTCAACAGCTCCTCCTCGTCAACTATCATTTCATTATCCTCTTCACCACCTGGGAAGAGTGCTAGATTCTCATCCCCGGTGATCAAAGAATCTTGATTATCCATCAAATCCACCTGGTCAGATTGGCACAATACACAATGTAGAAAACTGTGTCTAAATCTTAACCTTTGTGCTCAAGTGAGAGTATTTGAGGACTTACCCCTATCCTTGCCAAGTCAAGGTTGGTCTTTCCTCGAACTGTTCACTGTTTTCAACCTTATTTTATTTAATTAGGATTGGTAAAATTAAAAAATAAAATAATTTTTCTGAGAACATGCCAGCAGCTGGGCCACACGGTTCTTGTTCGCTCGCGAGCCGCGAGAGGTCTCGATTGACTTGTATGTACTGGCGCATTATCTTGCTGATAAATCCATCCTCTGCCACCGCATTTTACTCCCTGTCGTAGTAAATTTGACTGTAGCACTTTCTGATACCTCTCGGAATTAGTTTTGATCGGAATTGATGCCAGTTCTGTTTGTCCTAGTGATCCAAAAGCCCCCCACATCATTACCGATCCACCACCTACAGCATGACAAAATTACAAAAGTATTAGCTTTCACAAGTATTGCTATATCGAACATGTATATTAATATGGAGTGTTTAATATTGTTCTTTTATACCTGCTTGACGTTTGGAAAAGATTTCGGGTTCTTTTCTGAGGTCCTGCCAGTAGTGGCTATATCCATCTGGACCATCTAAGTTAAATTTTTTCTCATCAATGAAGACGACTTTTCCCCACTCTTTATCTCCCCATAATCTGTGGTCCCGTGCAAACTCTAGTCGTTGTTCTTTGTGCTGCTGGCTCAATGGAGGCTGTTTAAGCTTTCTTCTCCACTCCAAGTTAGGATTTTGGGTCAATCGGTTATAAACTGTACTCTTAGATACATCACAGAACAACTCTTGCTGAATTTCCCGAACCGAATACTTGCCACTAGCGGCTAAATTTGCAATATGACGATCATCCCTTGACTAAGTGACACTAGGTCGTCCTCCTTTGCCCACCGGAAGCCCCAATCTTTGGTTGGAATGCAAATATCTAGATACACGGCTTTGTGTACAACCCACATTTTGTGAAATTTGACTTTGTGAGAAACCCTGGTTATGCAGAGCTTCTATCTGCCCTTTTGTGTGATCAGAAACACGGATAACAGTTGGCATGATGAGAACCAAGCAATAACTACCAGGTTTCATGACGAATTCTGCTTACAGCTTAAAAATTGACGCCCATATCCCTTGGTTTTTGGACACCACAAAAAAGGCTAATTTAATCAATTATTCCTAATTCGTGTAAAAGAGGAGTAAAATGAAAGAAACTTCGTACATATATTAAGCATAAGTTGTAGTATATATGCTGTGAATATGGGGTGATTCTATTGAGTTAATTAAAAAATATCAGTTTTTCTAACAATATCCCTTGGTTTATAAATGCACCTTAATATGTGATGTGATATCATATATTATGTCTTGTAGTTGGAAATCAGCTATGCTGTCACTTATTAAGACATAAATAAAGCAATATCAATCAATATCAAATGTATGCACAGAAGATACGTTAAATGAGATTTACACAAAATAACACATATTATGCAACCTTCAAATACGAACAGAGATTTACATAAACCATTAATAACTACATTACGTTCTAAAATGCTATACCACACGAGCTATGCTTTTAGAAGAACAAGAACATTCCATTTAACATATATTTTGTGCATAAATTTAACCATATATCAACTTCCGTAACCAACTTTTTCTTTAGTTCTAAACATGTCACTTAATTCTTTGGGTCGTCGATGATAACGTTTTTTCGTAGATGACCTTTTTTAACGTTTTTGACTTGAGCAAAAGTGGGAAACCTTATGAAACCGCCGAAATACTCACGACAAAGTTGACAACACTTTAAAACTTTTGGTATTAGTATTTCAGAAAATGTCAAGTATAGATTTTAAAAAAAGAATTTAAGCCAGTGTTGCGTAACGTTACGTTCCGGTTGGGTGCATGACTCCTCTACGTCACGCTGAGTTACGCCCTGGAGGTATGGGTGCCTGCCTAAAGTCGCGAACGTTCTAAATGGATGACCCCTTTGCTTCTTACTTTCATATTTTCCGTCGAGAATACTTATGTCTTTTTTCCTTTCTGCGTATCGACTTTGTCATCATCAATATGTGCAAGTGGAACTCAAACAAAAATGTTTTAAGTGAAAGCATTAAGCAATTGTTACAAAAAAGCGTTTCTTTTTTATCGTGGAAACGCTTCCCTTTACATTATCACAAGTTTCACACTATTGACTACTCCGTCTTGTAAAGGAAAAAGTCCTGTGTACTAATAACAAGGAATTGGGAAGCCGTTTAGTTCATGACACGGCGACATGGAGTAAGCATGTTACATCAATATTATCCCCGACAAAAATCTACACACTCTCTTCCCATCAGCTCTCATTTTGCCTTCCCTTTTCCTACTTGGCCACTCATTCCATTTTGGACATTTTTGTGCCGATATTATGATGATGATAACACATGAAAACGGGAAAAGTGCGTTTGCCTTCTTGCTTTCACCACTTTCATTTTTCCGTGAATTGTACAAAATTTTTCCTTCCTATTTTTCCTCTTCCTGTCTCCTGTGAACACAAGAACACACACGGTCGACGTAAAGCTGCTTGTTTGATAGTGTAAAAACATATTGTACAAACAAGCGTACTACAAGTCGTTGATGAGTTGATGGTTGTTGAATACATCATCATCATCATCAATATCATATAAGCCTAGTGGTGAGGTTGGCTTTCTTTCTCTCTTTCGCTCTCTACGTCTTTCTTACCATTGAATATTTTTGGTTGTTGGAAATAATAAACCATCATAATCCTTTCTTCCATTTCATGGTGTTTACATACAATATTGATATAGGTAGTCAGTAACAGTCATATTTCATTTTTTCGAGCTTCATTCTTTTTGAGTGACGCAAACAAAATGGAAATAAATACAATAAATTTTGTATGGATTGTTGTGTAGATAGCAAATATGACTTGTCAGCGGAGAATCCTCCTCTTCCTTTGCAATTCAATGCAGCAGCATAATATGTCATTCAGTGTGCTGAGGAGACTTGAATGTGAAGCAGTTCCAGTTCACGTGTGCCGTCTTCCTCGGTGAGGTCAACACCGAAAAGTGCGAGTGATGTAGTGTGTGGTGTGGGGCAAAGTGAGTGATCTACATATAGTGAAAGCTCTACTGTGTGGCATTTATTATCAGGTACATCAACATCACCTTGTCATTTCAGTGCAAGTGTCGGTTTTATTGCAGCTTGGATTTTGAGTGGTCTGTAAAACACTGACGTGTCAATTACGAGAAATTATGAAGCAATAAAACAACCAAGGTGAATTTCTCTGCAAATAGACGAAATGGATTACAGTTTGAAACACTGGGTTCGCGTACCCATTTAAAACGGTAATTATTGGGTATTTATCACTCATACCATGTTTTACTGCGCAGCGTTTTCTCATTTTGACAACTTGCTGTTGCCAGTCTTTTTTTGGATATGGATTTAAAATATGTATCATGTGTATTGCATGATTAGCAAACATTCTAAAATACACATTTGCGCTTATGATTTTTATTATATACATCTTCCATATCTACATAAGATACAGTGATACAGATATAATTAAAATCACAAACACAAAGAATATTAGGTTGGACATCAAACAAATTGGTTTCAAGAAAAAATGTATTTATGTGTGGTTTATACACCCAATGACACTAAATTTAAAATCCTGACCACCTTTATAACACGAAGATGGCATCTTTGAAGAATGTGAAGTCGTAGATAGGTACGTAAACTGAAATTATTAATGGATACCCACATTCCTAACCTTTTCAAATTGCTTTTAAAATGCTATGTTTACTTAGCAAAAAGACGTCGCCGACCTTCCATATTGTATAATAATCCTAACACAGTAAACTTCTTCCAACTTTTATTACGAATTTTATTAGAAACAAGGTTATGTATTGCGTAGTGGTGACGGTTACAGTACAATGAGTACAATGTGAAGTCTGCACGCAAAATGCCAGAAACAATACCATCCCATCCAACTTTATAAACCATCAAACTAGACTCGTCTCCTATTTTCTCCTGCAGTTGATCTGTTTTCATGCTTCATCAACCGTAACCTCGTTTTTTCATAAACACAGAATTATATCCGACACCAACATCACCACCAACGATGATGCAAGTTATTATGTCTGGAAAAGGGGTTAAAGTCAAAGAGCTAGAGTTTTTTTTCGCTCCCAATATTTGGTGTGGCATGTGTGCTATTAAACAGCGTAGAGCCTGTTTTGTGCATTTTGCATAAACTCCACATTGCAGAACTGTGTATATTATTTATATGATTCCGTGATGAGTGATAGATGACGGTTTCCAAATTACAAATTTTTCATAGGCTCTCTTTTCTAAACATTCACTTGGAATGTGCTTACGAAAAATGATGATATCATTCACTGCCCAGCATCACCCTCATTATATATTCATTACAGTGGCATTTATCAAGTTTGGCAACGCCAAAACTAGGTGGGAATACAAAATAAGCTATAAACATTTATTTAAATCTGGACAAGGAAAGGCTTCAATTCAAAACCATGCTTCACCAAAATGTACACATTTTTACCCATTTTGTTTCTGCATTTTAAATTAAAAAGGATGTACGCAGCAGCAATTCATGAATGTCAGTGAAAAGGTCATTTTGAATCTATATACCGTGGGCTTCCGACTGACGAGTGATGTGTAAGTTCAAGCTCACAGGCTAATAGCTAAATTCATTTATAGATGAACTAGAAAGCAAGCATAAAAGCTTGTCCAGTGATTTACTTGATGTATGTACTCCTCGTGAATTGCATGATAAAGTTGTTGCATTTTTGTTTGTAGATTCAAATCAGATTGCAAGCAAAAAACATACTATTCATCTAGGAAATGCTAACAGGGGTGTCATTCTTTTTTGAAGTATCGACGGATGACGGATGTTGGTTAAACTTATTTTTGCTGTTCAATTTTCCAACTAAATTGATTCCATTCATTATGATGATGGCTTGATGCATTTGTGTGAATCAGTTTGTAAAGCAGTCTAAAAGTTCTAACATGTGGGCCGCGAAACGCCTCTCGCCAAAACAAGCATCAAAATTACATGGAGGCTTTGAATAGGAAAATGGGATTTAAAAAATACTTCACGTTGTTCGTTTGCCTGTTTTTTCAATTAATATAGTGTGCGTGCCGTGGCATTGTCTATTATCTGTGATTTTCACTAGAAATGCTACCGCTAACATAAATAAACAAACCACATACATTGACATTCATTCCAACCCAAAGTAGTAGAATGCGGTCTACTTTACACTTCCTTTCAAAAATACCCACAAAAATCGCATCCACAATACAGATATCATAATGGAGTGTTTTGGAACGATGGACATAAAACAGTCAAACGTGTGACATTTATTTGACAGATCACGATCAATAGATAGTCTAGCATTCGCACAAAATATAAAAGTAACGTTTGAATCGAATGCTATCAGAGTAGACTAGGGATGACATTTATAACGAACAAAACAATTTTGTTTGTAACTTTGTGAAAAACCGTTCTATGAAAGGTTTATACCTATCTCGGTGTAACAGCTACTAGTTTCGTGGAGTGTTGTTTTAAATTGCTAATAAGTGTTTGCCAAACACTTCATGCGATTCTAATTTCATGAATTAATTATGTCAGTTTCAAGGTTTCAAACATATAACGTTTAAATGAGTTAAAGTCATTTGTATTTTGTAACTTTGTCCTCAACATTAAAAATGATTGAATGTGGAAATTCCGATCTACATTTGGACCATTGGGTTGGAAAATTCTAGATTCGTTTTGTTTGCAATGTAACAATACACAAAGTAAGTTTGAAAAGATTTTCTTTAAGTCAATAAATTTTAAATTTTGCCAAGATTTTACTATTTCTTGGTGGTACAGGAATAATACACATATTTACATTCAAAATTGTGTAAATTTCAAAACGGAACATTCTTATAAAACTGTGTACTTCTTGTTCCGTATGATACTTCAAACCACCTTAAGGAAATCTAAGCACATGCAGATACATATGGGGCAAGTGTACTAGTATTTTAGCAGCAATTAAATGAGCCGGATTTGGAACATAGGTTCAGAGTCCAGAGTAAACTTTTTTACTGAATAAAATTAGGGTAAAATCATATTAAATTGGGGTGAATTCTTGCACCTCTAAAGTCTTCATGATATTGATAGGTGCGGCACATCACATTCCAAATAAAGTCAAATACATCAATGCACTTTAAATGCTTTGTACTGTATGTTAGTTTTATCTGTATGTGGCGTGGGTCATAAAAATATTCTTTGGGTTATAACACTTTTGATTGAAATTATGTCACATAATATTTGGCTCAAACTACGAGTTCCAACTTGGATTTTTATGATATGGATATCACTTTACATAAATCACAGTATACCAAATGAAAGAAAAAGAAACGTTAACTCTGACGCTTAAAAACACTAAAATTGGCAAATAGGAAAGTGCACAAGGTTGGTCAGTTATGGAATTGTCAAGCTAAGAATGAAAGGTGCTTCGCATGCAGAATGCAGAAACATGAAATGAAGCTAATAAAAGCTGGGTGTGTGATGCCAAGCCAAGCTCAATTCATTCTGGTATGCAGTCAAAGAAAATTGGATTAGCGAAACAACTAATTTGGTAATTGTATTGCCAATTAATTAGCTATATATTTAATGCAGCCTTACTATAGATAAAATAATATTACTATATAACAATATTGAAATAGTTCAAGATAATTATTACACGAGAAAGCTAACAATATGTAATAGGTGTGTTTTTCTTTAAGAGAACTTGGAAACTCAAGCTTGTTCACTTCTCTATGTGTAACTACTGCTATCAATGTCTTTATACAAAATACATACAATATAAAAATACAGTTAATTTCAAGTTTATCAATATAATATAGTAAGACCTCCTTAAGCAAACGTTTTAGACAACAATTTCGCTAATTAAAATTTCCTGGTAAAACAAATTAGCATAGGTATGCAAGCATCGCTTCTAGCATTATTACTGATCAGTCTCTGACTTACAGTGGTCTACAGTCTAATGAAAACGGTGTTGGTGTTTAATGGGAACGGCAAATTGTGTATTACGTGACACGGCAAATTGATGTATTTGTGATTGATTGATTGGCTTGGCGTTGTTGCATGAGTGTGTCAGGGTACGCATTTTTAATATGCATTTATGTAAGGCTCAGTTCTTATATAACTGATTTGCCAGCCGTATTGGTTGACCAGACTAGAAAATGAGTATTTGTTGGGCTTGTGCTGTATCTAAGTTTGCAGCATTCTCCAAGTCTCCAATACAAGTCACAAGTTTTCCCGATGCGTAAGCGTTTTCAATTTAGAAGTTTTGCTAGAATGGTGTAAAGTATAAAGCCATATTATATTACCATTAGCAAATTTTTGTCCAGATATGCTGGTAAGCACAAGATTACAAAATAAAAGTTATACACTATAGCACAATATACGAATTGAATGTACTGGCAAAACTGTGATGATGAGCAGGTTATAACTAAGTGTAATTATTTTTACCTTGAGTCCTTGAGAAAATTCCTCTTAGATGCCGTCGTTCACTCCGCTGGCTAAACTTTTTTCCATCATCACCATCATCATCATTAATATTAAATTTTGCTGGCCGATTGCCTAAATACGTACTGTGACTGTATATACGAAAACCTCTAATGATTACCATCATTGTCACTCTATAAAGTACGTGTTTAAAATGCTCCGTGTCCGTGTCTATTCATTTTTGCCGACACGACACACGGACAGCAACATACCTTTATCCATATAGCACATCACATCATCGTCGATGTTGTCGTTTCTATCATGGTCCCGTGAACAATAAAAATGACTACGGGAGCCATGAGGCAAAATAGCAAAAAATTATAAGCTTTTCATGGACTAAAAACTTTATTTATATTTCGTGACAACATAGGTTTTGTGGTGTGATGATTGAATAATGGTTAGTTAGCACTTATAGTGTTAACAATAAGTTGCTGAAAAGACCACACAAATAAATAACACATCTATCGATCCCCCTAATATTACATTTTTCAAATGTTCGTTGACTGCAATCCTATTGCCTACATATAAAATTTTATATTAAATTATCATTCAAATTTATTTGAACCGCAAAACATGCATATTTTTAGGTAGACTACATTTTTACGTTCATAAAAATAGATTTTAGATATACTTTGTAAAAGAATCTCAAGAAAAAGTTATTTTCATAAAGATGAAAGGTGCCACCTTGCATATAATTTCACTTCTTTTGACACCAGCATTTTTTCCGCATGATTGCCAGCTTACCAAGTATCTTTTTAACTTCAAGAAATGCTTTTCTTCATACATTATGACTAAGGCATTGATTTTAAATTAGAGCAAATGGTACTTCTTAGGACAGTAATCACTTGAAGTAAAAAACAAAGAGCTCAATGTACGTATTAGTATTCACAGTTAACACGTGTATTGATTTATATGTACTTAAAAATGATAACAAGCAGTTACAAAGTTTGAAATGATTGACTTGTTAAAAACGGAATGTATGTCAGCAGAAATGAAAATCATTGAACTATAAGCAGACTAAAAACAAAAATAATACATCTAGAAATGTATTAGGCAAACATAGACTTAAATATAAATATTCCGAAAACTATTCCAATGACCTACGAATTGACCTCAAGTGTAAGCAGTAACCTACACCCTGCTACCACTTGAAGGGGGAAACCCCTGTTCACAATCATCTCAGTAATCACTTTTGTTTCTTCTGATTATACAATTGCATATTATTATATGAGAACTTAATATAATTTCGAGAATATGTACCCTAGATCTACTTTCAATCTTATTTTTACAAAAATCTGTTACACCAAATGGGAGGCTGTACATTTATGTACTTGCAAATGTAATTGAATATAGTGAGATATGTAAACATTCAAAATTGGTAAAATTTGTTATGTTAGGTGCCTTATATAATTCACATAATTAAGAGTATTTACCTTTCATTCTCTTGTTTTAAGGAACGTTGCAAAGTTTTTCATTCAAGCATTTTGAACACTGGATTAGGTATGCAGTATGCACAATTTATTTTCGATAAACGTGATGTAGGTAGCTTTGACATTCTTAAATGGTACAAAATTACAATTTGGCAAATGAGAATCATCTTCTCGTTAAACCAATTTTTGGTTTCTGTGCAAGTGCAATGCTACCTCTATCTATGCACGATGTGTCTTTCCCATGTCACAACCAAAACCCATACCTTTACCTTTGCTAGTACTAACTAAACTTGAATCTAAATTATAGGATATTATCTTACCTATTTAATTTGAAAAGCGCATAAACATTTTAAACTATTACTTTTATTATGTATTTCATAACAGACCGCAATTCAAAGGACAGATTTACCAACTGTACATCAGTTTCAACAAAGTGTCTTTCCCTTTTCTTTTAAAATGACATGTGAAGTCAAAACCATTACTTTCAAGGAGAATCTCTTTAGAAAATATTACATTACTTCAATTGCAGGTTACATTTCTAAATCTAAATATTCTCTTGAGACAAGCGAGACATAGTTAAATTATGTAAATTACAATACATGTAACCGACCACACAAGTCACAGACATGCAAAAGTCACCATAGACCACACCAACACGATGAACAAAGGCAGAGATTTATATTTTTTCCATGATGCATTTAGCAACAATGTATGCATATCATATTATCTGCATTTTACATCTTATGCCAAATCTCTAAAAACAAATTTGTCGATTGATGTAAAAGTAGCTCGTAGTGACTTCTACAACATCCTACAACAATATTCTAAAAAAATTAATCTGTCACGATTGCATTTTACTACTTTTGTAGCAAAAGGCTTAATACTTCATTAGACCAGACTTAAACTTTCAGACAAATTGCTCAATCCCAAAGCGCAATATTTCATATCGTACCGTCTTTGGAACGATCTGCTCAATTATCTATGCTGTGATAAATCATACATATACAGTAGAAATAAGTTACTACATATAATCATGACATTTTCTAATAATAGATTTTTGCAGAGATTCGCAACATGACAGAGACAAAACCGTTTAAACAAAGGGATGGGTATCGTCATTGCAAATAAGCTGAAACAGACAACGCAGCAAAAGAAGATAGGCATCGCTATTGCAAAGCCAACTTCACATTTTCTAACTTGATTTTCTACATAGGTATATTGTTGTGTGCATTGTTGAGTCGAATGTGAATGAAAAGCACACTCATTCTCCGCAATAGGCAGTAGTAATGGACGTGTATGTAACATTAAAGTAGTTACCTCATCTTCTTGTACCTTTTCTTAGTTTCGTCTAGGGAATCACTTTATAAAGCTTCAAGCTTCTTAGACATTGGTCATGATTCTTGATATGATGCAACTACATTGTTGTTCACTGTCTTCTTACATGCAATCTAGTACGCTTTAATGATAAAAATACCAATAATGCTCTTGCAATGCCCAGATTCTCATACAGCTTATAATATTTCTTGTTGTATTGTTGAGGATATACTGTTCTTCTCATGTTGCTGGTTATCAAGATGTTGTGTGCGCTAGAAAGATGAAAGATGATGATTTTTGCTTACATACAACATTATAAGCTCACAGATATTATTTGAAAGTGGACATACACTTTTCTGAGTATTGCAGCGTGTTATAATGAAAATGCTTTAAAGAAATGACTGCAGCGTAGTAGATGGCACCTAGTCATAGTTTTTGCATTAGCTAAGAATAAAACATGCTGTGAATTCTGTCCATTGTTGAGTATCGAAGACTGACTACTATACTGACTCTAAGGGTAGATAAATCTTTTTGTATGAAAATTGTAAACCATGTAGTGTACACACATGAAACTTCAAACGTGAACGTAAAGAATAACAATTTACGCTCAAGGTGGATTCATAATTTGATTAGCAGCAGACCAGGGGAATGTACTATAAGCTTCCTTTTTAGAATGTTACAATGTGGAATGCACCTGTACAACAATGCATTGTTAAGATTTAATAAGTCACATGTATTCACATTCCATATTACGTGTTCATATTTTACATTTAGTGACTTGGACTATTTTATTAAATTAAGATTATAATCAGACGGATGATGAGAAGTGAAAGAGTGCTGAAAATAGCAGCAAGTTAAAATTACACACCTTTACCTGAAGGTGTTTGCTAAAGTTCGATTAGTATTGGTGGTAATCAATAACTGATAAACTATTTTTGTACTGATTTTGGAAATTGGAATCCAAATAGAGTAAAGGAGGAGTTGTGGAAATGAAGCAAAGCGATCAGAATAGCAACTTCCGGAAACTGGAACATTTGATTAACAGGTAATGTTTGGCTTGAAATATCATTGTCATTGTTTTAAAAAGTTAAAAGAGGAAACGCTTTGATGAATTTCGAAAAAAAATCATCAGAGTAAATTCCCCTAATTCCTCATAATGCAATATTCTGGCAAAAATTAAGTTGATTTCCTGCTAAACAAAATTATTACAGGATTTCCCACTAACATGTAAACGTATTTGTACATGTACAGCGTGTAGGTGCACGGAAGACCTCGACCCTAATCCAAATCCTTTGTTCAAAGAACTCTTGTCAACAGATCAAAAATATATGATTTATTTTGTGACCAGTTAAAGTGGACATGCGGTGACTGGCTACATGTTTGCGGAGTGCCCCACCCTGTATCAGCGATTATATAACCACTCGGAGGAATGATTTTAGCAGATAATATTTTATACGCATTTAAGAAAGTTTCCACTTTCACACAAACAATAAATCATTTTAAATGCTGAGTGCACGTTATCGATATCTCGTATAAGTGTATCCACTAAATGAAAAATGAAACATTTATTAAGTCAACATCAAAATATTGTGAAACCTTTCAATAAGTCACAATATGGAATTACCAACACATCGTAATTCTTCTAGTGACTAGATTTCTATTATGCCCCACTTTTTCTTCAATTGAATTACGTCTAACATCTTGCCAATAAACAAATTATTGACAAAGAGAGCTGCTACAATTATCATGCAAGAAGATAAATATCAAATGACCACTTTGATTGAAAAGTGTGCAATGTGACACGATACAAAAATTCCGTCATGCAGCCGTCAAGGGGTAAAACAAAACGACTATGACATTTAGTGTATATTCGTGAATGGTGGACGGTTAAAAAAAAGTGAGAAAGTGTCACACAGTAGTAGAGATAAAATAGTGTAACTGCATATTATTCATCTAGCCAATGATGAATGATAAATTGCACATAGACGCTAAATAAAAGAGCAAAGCTAATCCGATTTCCATTCATCACAAATTTGCTCTTACCCTACTTGTGAGTATTGTCAATTGTGAAGTGAACAACGCAAAAAAACATTTCCCCTTTCAAGTTTCATATCATTTCAAGTGGCTCTTCATCGTTTTTTTATAGAGATCAACAAGTAGTCAACGTGAGCTGAGATGCAAACGTGAGGGTTAAAAGGGTTGAATTTGAGTTCACATTTGTGCTCTGCTTCATATAATGCGGCTTGCAGAGTAGCAGTCATGCTGATTTGTTATGCAAGTAACGTGAATCAACTGTTTGAAGTTTTTCAAGGAAGGGAGGAGAGAGGACATGCAACATCAATGTGACCAGAGACCAGACATCGCATTCAACAAAGATAACGGGTAAAATACAAAAAAAAAGATGCTCTTTAGTGCACTTTTATATAAGCCTGTCTTTTTTATAAACTCGGATATATGCCCTAGAACTTATAGAAGTTTACACATAAGAAACAAGAAAGCCTATGCTATATAAATTTTTGTAAAAGCATAATTGTAGGAATAATAACTTGCGGGAACACAACGAAAATGATAATAATGGTTTTATGTTTTTGATAATGATTATTAGACGAACATAAGCCCTAAAGCAAGGAATGAGCAGTTCATAAGAAATCAGAACAAGCTCGCATCTCGAATCTCCCTTTTTTCTTGGAATGTCCTTCCTGTTCCGTTTGTCAGACTGAGATTACCAAACCCTACAAAAATGCTGTAAGCTGGTTACTTGCAATGTAACAATGTAGCAAAAAGCTGTTGGCTATATTATTTCATCAATTTTTCTTTTGGAGAATCTTACGTATAATATGCAGTAGTCCAAAAGTTTGCTCCTCATCATATCAATTTTCATACATAACATATTTTTTTCCTCCGCCCCTCGAACTTCGTTCTGTTGCTGCTGTTCTGTTTCCTTGATCAGACCTCATTATTACCATCATTTGCGGCTCCACTGAAAAAATCGCATAGTAGGTCGTCTCGACCTTATCATCAATTCCATCTTCATTGCAACTCTATACAATAATTCTTATTGCAAGTTACAAGATGCCTCCCAATTTTTACGGAAGGATACACTTTCATAATATGCAGCTTGTAATGAAATAATAGTTTATTATCCCATCCAACATCACCTTCTAATTTGATCCTTTTAGAAGAATAGTCTGTATAACAAGATCATCATTATCATTACCGTACAAAACGCAATAATATTTTTTTCTCCATCTCCATATTATGCACACACAACGGTTTAATCAAGCCTTTTCTGTACACAAAATTTATGAATCCCAAGAATTAACTCTTTAAAAAAATAACAACCAAGTCAAGCCATAAGAGCAAAAGCTTTTACCCTTTTTTCCTCTGAAAAGCCCACTTGACGGGATTATTGTTTTTTTCGTACATGAGCATTTTTTTCTTTACATCATTTCAAGGAGGAAATCAACAACGACACAACATAACAAGCCATAAAACTGCGGGACAAGAGAGGGGATAAGAAGAAGCATGCTGAATAGATATGGGAATGGGAAACGTACAGAAATCTTCTCAAGGTACCAGTTGATTAACCGAAGAAAGAACAAGTCGAAGCGGACATAAAACATAAAACGCTAAAAAGATAAGTTTTTTTGCTGGCACTTCTTCAGAGAGATGTTTGTGTAAAGTGGAGAACTTGTACCTGTTGCATTTTTATTGCATAAACTTACATAACAGACTATAATACCAGTGCGGTGTAACAATCGCCACTGCCACCACACCAAAGTGCGAAGAGTAAATACAAGTTTTAAAAAAGTTTTCATTATTTGCTTTTCAACAAGCTACACCACAAGAAAGTCTAACAAAGACCATCAAGAAAGAAAGGAAGCTCTCTTGCAAAAAAATAAGATATTTCTTCAAATCTATCATCTATACACACACCAGCCAAAGAAAACTACGGATTACGGTGCATCATGCGGCTATTGTAGTAGAAAATGTACTGTGTGGCCCATCGAATCAACAACAGCCCATCATCATCATCATCTTTGCAGAAGGAATCATCTTTACAGTCATAATATTTCGATACATGAATGCATGGACTATATATACTACCCAACAGTGTGCAATTTTTTGTGTACCGTATTATTTCGCATTTTCGTGAGTACTCTTGGTCTTCACAAAACATAAAACACTCTCTGCAAAAATAATGATTGAAAGAAATGATAAAATAGTTTTTATGCACAATTATTCACATTTTTATCTAACATGAACGAACAACGGTGGAGCACACACACTGAAACTGAAGGATAAAAAACATCCCTTTTTCATCCCTTCTACCTGTATTTACTTTGGTAATGGTAGTGTGTACAAAAATATGTCGTTATTCTTCTAAAATCACACCACCACCAAGACCAAGTTTGAGTTTTTAAGCTTCAGTAACTACCACTGGGGCTCATTTCTGTGCATCATTGACAACAGGCGTGATCGTATGCAAGTTCTTGAAAAGGTGCGTTTTTTAATGTATTCGAAAGACTAGTAAATGGGAACGCAGAAAGTCCTGTTTTATAACAAGAGACGACATTGGATTCAAAAAGAAGTCGTTATAGCACACGGTTTTATACTCGTTTTGGTTTTGTACTACTCTAAGCAAATTTTTTCATGCTTGCATGCACGTTTTGTTTGTAAGTTTAGCAGAGATTCAGTTGATATTTGTGATTGTGACTCTGTGCGAAAGGAGGGATGTTTGTTTGTGGCTTGATTGTTGAATAATTGAAATCCGAGAGGAATTGTAAAATGAACGTCCTTCTGCACTGCGTACATTAGAATAATAATTACCTATATAACTTTTGCTGTTACTCTGCGCTTCTCTACACACTACATCGTTATTATCATCAAAAAAGAAGATTACACTCTTGAAAGAAGAAGCAGATCAAGATCTTGTTCGGTTGCAGTTACTTCTTCACTGCTGCTGGCTGCTGCTTTCGCCTAAGCGGATTTTTTTTGTCGGAGGGTCGGATTCTATTGAAAAAAAAACTTCTCAAATTCAATCTGCCCTGTTTACTTGTTGATTAGGCATACACTTTTCTAATATGCCTACGTTTTTATAAGCTCTTATAAGTTTTGCTGCTTGCGATTGAATTGTAAATGCAAATAAGGTTCAATAAGAATTTTATCTTCTTCACTGACTCACAATTTACATAGATGCATGCATACTACGGATCTCTATTTGATTATCTATTAGAGAAAAATATGCCAGAAGCTATATTCTCCTTTAAACGTTGCTGCTGCTGTGGCTATACCTGACTATAGGCAGGTAATCGAGGTTTTGCTGCTGTTGAATGAACCAACACCAACCACCACGATTAATATAAAAATGTGAAGAAGGAAATGAACAACGGATCATTGTGAACATCATTATCATTAGGAGGACCAACAATAAAGCAAGTTTAACAGAGAAACAAAAAAATCTATTGCGTTTTTGCGTGACGTGACGTTTTGCATGGCTGCTAGTAATACAGACTGGACACAGGTACACATGAAAAATATTGTGTTTGCAGTGCAGTTTCTGGATATTCCGAAAATAATTAAATGTGTGTAGTGACTCATTTAGCTAATTAAATCATAGACCGTGTCTCTGTTATTTTGTGAACGATGATACAAAGAGGACCACATGCAAATGCAATAAAATTCATGACGTAATTTATTTTTGGTGACGAATGTGCAATTCGCATGAAAAACAGCTAGTGGTCAGTGTATGCAGTATAGTGTCTCAAATTTGACCTTGATTGTTCATCGGCGTTCTTTGTGATGTGAGAATTTCCAATACTGTGTACTTAAGAAAAGTACATTGGCAAATATTTACATGTCAAGCACAAGCATTATCAATTTTTCCAAGTTTTCTTGAAACAACAAACTGTCAAAATTTTGTATTTGCCAAGAAATAACCATAAATGAGTGGTCTGGCAGCTTTATAATAACGAACCAAAGTTTAGCCTTTACCAAAAATTCCGTGAATTTTCCAATATTTTATGTTTACCATAAATGAGATATCGTGGTGAAGGTGATGCTAGAGGGATGCTATTTTTATGGTATAAACGGATTACTACACTGAAGCATGAACAAGAAAAGAGAACACACAGAGGAAAGGTGATCCAACAAAGTAGATCCGATTCCAAGCTCCAGTCTGGTTTGGCTTAGTGGATAAACGTCATTATGTATCTGTGAAGTGATGATGCCAGCGTGTTTGTGTTTGCTCTTAATACTTTTTGGAAACTATATATCGTGAACAAATTGTGATTTACAAGTTCAATTGTGCATAATCATGAAATGCTATTGAACTAAAAGCAATTTAAGTACACATGCGAGATTATCTGTACAAGAGAGGAAACCGTGCCTTGAGTTTCTGGAACTATAAATTATTCATTCATGATATCTTATCATTCATCACTACAAATCATAAATTCATGAGGTGAACCTGAATCCGTCCAAAAACTGTGAATTCATTTTGTGGGGCTAAGTGTGACTTGACGAAATATCAGTGCAAAAGATGGTTAGAAGTTTCTCCTACATGCAAACGTTAATGTCAACGGTTCCTAATTCCCAGCTTTAAATATCTCAGTGAAGTCGGAGTCTAATGCATCTCACTTTATTATTATGACGTTATGCAGACAACGCGTGCTTCAGTTTTATGATATCGGATCATTCATCTATTTTAACAAACCCACGGTAAAAGTTAAGCATGCTGTGCAGTTCTATGGCGTGGGCGTAATAGCAGCACCACCAGTCATTAGAAGAACAATGTGATGGGTTCCCCTGTGAAAACTTTAAGGCAATCTGATTAAGATTACATACAGTCACTAGTTGATAGTTAATCATATTTAAGTCATAGGCAAAAGTGGAGCACAATCTACCCAATTCAACAAGAGTGTATTGTCACTCAAGAATCACGCTTCAAAAAAGGTAATGACCTTTGACAGCCAAATATTCATGCATGCTTTAGGTCCGTGCGTTTTTCCTTCGACTTTTAACCACTGAACCTCAAACTTACGAAAGAACGCAATTTTAGCTACCTAAAGATTTATGACAAGATTAAATTGTACAATTAATTCGTGGAATTTTTCCAGCCAACTACGCACAACAAATAACGTTTCATAGTCGAGTTAATTGGAGCAATATTTCATTTTCTGTTAATCAATGACTCATTAAATCACTGCAATGCGTAAACGTAACCATTACCTTTGACAATGCAAAGTTTGCAAATACCAAAGGTGCTAAACCTACAGGCATGTAATGTACCTATACTCGATAGAAATCTGTGAAACCGTTATGTCATAACTCATCAGAAAAGATAAACTTTATAATCCGTTACCGAATGATAATGAATTGGCTAATCTCCTATAATCTACATGCTTTTTGTAGCAGTAAAGCAGTCAAACGTTTTACTGGTACGGTTTTATAGTTCATTCATTAATTCGATTTGAAGAATTTACAGAATTCAAAGTTTGCTTCATTTGCACAAAGTATTACACTGACTAAGGAAGCTTGATTACGATATCTGTACCAATTACCAAACTTTTAAGACAAAATGCCGACCAAATACCCGTTAGATGATGAAAATAACTGTTCAGACTTCATTGGGGAAATGTGGGACCAAAACTTAATGAAGCGTAGGTCTGCTATATTAGGCAGTTAAAACTGGTTGTTATTCTTACCTGAGCTTATCAAAATCTTTAATTTCTATTTTCTTTACATTTTCCAGGGATTATCATTCGTTTACCCAAGAGGCCACTGTCCCACATACTCCCCGCACTCGGTAGCACCTTCCTCCAGCCCTTTTCAATGAGAACCATGGCTCTTTCCCGGAACTGGATTTTTCGCATCAGCGTCGCTGGGAATCTCTTTGTTCTTGTGTATCTGGCATTGTACTCCACATCCAGCCCGTCACCATCCACCACTACCTCAAATTACCCCACAAACAGTCCCATGAACGGGGACGGTGTGGCTGCACCTCTGCAAAATGCCCTTCACTCCAGTAACGTTCCTCTTCCAGCGTCCTCCCTTTCAGACGCTGATGAGCGGCAGTGGGGTGGCGGAAATAATGTTCCTGGTCTCCAACCTGCAAAACCTTTAGAAGAATCCAATAAGCTCAGCGTGGAAGGTGGTTTTGGTGAAAGTGGCATTGTTGTCGCTGCCATTGCCTCAGCTCAATCTCAAGTAGACTCCGTAGTTGGCGACGACCCTTCAAAGACTGGTGGCGACACAAATAACAACCCAAATATTAAAGTGATAAATGGTGAAGTGGACTTTGACTCCAACTTGAACGAAGGGGTCAACGAGCAGTTAATTAATGAAAGTAGGCAGCTGGATGGCGGTGGCTTGAATTTGCTCAAATCGAAGGGAGATGCCAAGTTGTTTCCCTGTGATGACTATACTCCGAGAAGCTACTATGGTCAGCGGGGCAATTACTGGGTGCTCTATAACTACTTTAAAGCCACAAGATCCTTCCGGTGTGACCAGTCTATTACGTACACTACGCATGCAGACTGGACATTCTTGGATAACCTGGTACCTTTATTGGAGAGGTGGCAGGGTCCTATGTCGTTGACCTTGTATTCTCCGGGAACGGATTTTAATGATGCGTTTAAGCGAATTCAGTTCTTGAGGGAATGTGGTGTCTCACCTTTGGTCAAGGAGTTGGTCACATTCCATTTGTTCTTTGACCAACGTCACGTGCCCAAAACCAAAATTGTTCATGATCCCGAAGCTCTTCCGGTAAACTGCACGGGTCTTGCAGAGTCCATGACTTATGGAGAAGGCCTACCAACCTACAAAAAAGCCAAAAAGCTATCATATCCTGTAAATGTGGCAAGAAACGTAGCCCGTGAAATGGCCACCACACATTACGTGCTTCCTTCGGATATAGAGCTATACCCAAATCCCAACCTGATTCCGGATTTTCTGGAAATGGTTCGAGTGAATGATACCATGCTTCAGAGACCTGCACCAAAAGTGTTTGTGCTCTCCATTTTCGAGGTGGAGGCCAATGTTACCGCGCTACCTTACGATAAGCGAGATTTAATTTATATGCTGCACAACAAGTCGGCAATTCCGTTTCATAAGTATGTTTGTGCGGATTGTCACCGGATCCCAAAGGCGGATCAGTGGCTAAAGCTGCCGTACCAACCCGGGGTACGAGTATTCCATATTGGAAAGCGACACAAGCCTTATCATCACTGGGAGCCGATTTACATTGGAACAAAGTTTGATCCGATGTATGATGAAAGGCTGAGTTGGGAGGGGCGAAGTGATAAAATGACTCAGGTAGGCTTTCATCTTAATTTCATGAAAAATTAAATGCATTCTACAGATTTTTATGAATTTTTGATTCGTGGTATTTCAGGGGTACGTATTATGCGTACTGGACTATGAATTCCACATTCTGGATACCGCATTCCTGGTTCATAGGCCGGGGATCAAGAGACACAAAGTGATTCCCAAGAAGAATCCCGTTGTAGCCAAACAGAATGCCGTCATTGCTAAAATCATTCTACCTGAACTGAAGCAGATTTATGGCACAAGGCCTGGTTGTTTTGTATAGCATTTAAGTAACTCTGCGACTTAGTGATTTTTAAATGAAAAAATGTTAACTACTTAAAATCATCATAAATTATTCTACCTAATAGAGATATATGGACAGAAGAATAGATTAGTTTTTTTTCTACACAGTGTACCTACATAAACATTATAATAAGTTAACTGATAATGAGTATGATAATCAGTGTTATCTTCTTGCGGGTAAAGGCAGTTTACAGAGATGATTTCGAAGGTCTGAAAAATACTGCTGTTTGATTCAAATGGTAAAATGATGATGAGAAATGGTAATGAAGATTATTTTTGTTTAGCCAAATTACTTTATGAACAAATTGTTCAAGGAAAGCGTATACAATTTTCAAGAACAAAGGCATAAAATACTTTTCAAGGACGAAATACTGCACATGAATTATTATGCAGCTGCGTAAAAGAATCAATATATTTTTACTACATTTAAGTATGGTGGGGTTATCAACAACAATCATATTACATAATTGTTAGTCATTTGTCCCGGTTATTTGGAAACAATAGTTTTCACTTCGGCAGTTTTAATATTTTGCTACTCTCATTCAATAAATATCTTAGTTATTGAAATGGTCTGATGATTGAAAACTTTATATGGCAAACTATGAACAAGAATCAATCAATTTAGTCTTCTACTTATTTTTCGGTATGCGTACATCATTCCGATTCTACAATATGCTATTATTGCTATTAATTGTAACGAGATTTTACAGGTGTTAGTCGACATTCATTCCTAAAAAGCATTATTTGTAATAATGAGTGTTATATAATATTTATATGTTAATGTATTTGTTGATTATGATGACTGTTCTGTGAAAATTGACAAAATATACGTAAAAAACAAGATGAAAACTTTTTATACGAGTTTTAATAAAAAGAAAATTGTTATTTGAAACTTGACGGAAGTACTGTTTTATTTCTTACGCTAAAGTACATAAATGCGAAATAGTATCGAGAAAAACAAGAACAAATTGAAATTGTATTACCATTCCTTGAAACAATAAATGAAAAAACTTTAAAATGGAATTTTACAGAGGAAAAATAATACTTTTGAAAAAAACATAAGAAACCAAAGCATATTTTTTCGAGAAATTAAAATACGCTTTTAGAATACAAATTACAGATTTACTGATTAGTATAGAAATAAATTGTATTGATATTTTCGGTAACTTCAACAGGAACAATAATAATCTACTGAAAATACTACGAGTTCACTATTCATACTGCATATTTGCACTCCCCGTAATGGCAGTTTTGCGTAGGAAATTATTTCCAAGATACGTTTCGTTATAGAATTCTCGATATAGATATCCTACTCTTTGATTTTTATTCTGCAATCTGTAACCCTTATGATGAGGGTCTTAACTTAATCTAAGATTCACTAGAAAGTTTTTGAAGAATAAATATAGTCTGTTGTTGATTAGTTTAAGTCACAGACAATAGACACGTATATAATATTCGTTAATAGTAAATAGCTTAGCATTAGTTTCCTCTTCTCTCCTTAGCTTCAGGCTGCAACATATTATTGTCATCAAGTGATCCATGAAGTGTATCAAATCCACACAAACCAGATAATATTTTGTTTCTTTTAAACAGGCTATAAAATTGACTATTTTACAGTACAAATTACTTAGTACAGACTAAACTCGATTGTTTCACTACAAATCACAATGGATTCAATATTACTTCAAGTACGAATACGACCAGCTTATTTTCATGCTATCCAGCGTCAGTTAGGGAAAGGAATGATAGAGATTTCTGTGGGCCACAACATGCAAAAATTGAATAAGAAATCACTTCCAGAATTTATACAGATTAGAGCTTCGAGACGTTTGCATGGCCGATGACTTGCATATCCAACAAAATTTCTTGCAGTGAAGATTTAAAATTGTTTGAGTCCGTATCTGTGTTTGAGTTGAAGGCAGATACTCCAAAAATAATTTCTTCGGCAAGAGGATTGTAACAGCACCCATATCCATCTGGAACAACGGGACCGTAGCACATAAGTCCGTTGTACTTTGCCGCAACCTGTCAATTCAGATTATTGGGGATATTAAACCAAATCTCTAAAATGAAAGCAATACTTAATTAAATGAATTCTGATTTCCGAAAGCATAGTTTACCTGACTAGTAGAAAGTTTAAAATGAGTAGAGTTAACATATCCCGCATCCAGGAACAGAGCTGGTAATGGCATTCCATTCTCAAGAGCAATCTTCTTTAATCCTAACAAATGCCTGTCCACACCAAATCCTTTGACTGCGTCATTAGCATACGCCTTGTGAGATTCAATAGCCTTTTTCATTAGCTGAAACTTGTCGTATAATGATAATCCTGGGTTGTCAATGCCCCGAGAAAATTCTAGTGCTTCCAGGGAACAAGACCTAATAGTTTCAGTACGCCCCTTTATGTACATTCGTGTGGAAGCGGACTCGTAGTGCGGTGCTGGAACTTTGTGTACTCGATAATATGCAGCCTGAATAGCCATTTGAATATAACTATCCGGACTGAATTTGCAAGACTTGATAAATTCCTTTCCATAAGGTTTAAACGAAAAACAACTCAAGTCCAAATCCTTGATCATTCTGCAAGTTTAAAATTAGGATACCTTCAAACGATTCCAAAAGCCAAAAAATAATCTGCGAATGAAACTTACGCATCAACAACGTCCTTTGCTTCAGCAATAGCTTTTGTGATTTTCTTGTCCCTCAAGTTAAATTGAAGTTGCACCGGTGGAGTAGCAGGAGTTGATGCGTTACTGCCCAGACTCACCGGATCAGGATTGTTTTGTAAGTAGCCTACAATATAATCCATCATGGCTGCTATTGGAGGTCCGTCTGCAGGACTGTGCTCGTAGGTAAGTCCTATTTCTCCTTCCGAACCCACAACAAATTGAATGGTTTTATCGTGCCATCTATTTCCTACATTTGTGTAGTTTCCGTGCAGCATCTGAAGACCAGCAGCAGTCAAGGTTTCCGTGTGCTCCAAGTCCTCCACTTCTGGAATAGCAGTGACAGCCCGAGTCTTGTGAACATTGACAGGTCGGTTGTGCTTGTCAATACAAACCAGGAAAAGAGATTCTTCAATAGTTTTCACGGATTGCTTGTTAGTTTCATCCTTTGTTAGTCGCTGATAAGCTTTTGCCCATGTGTCTCGATGTTCGCCTGTTAGCACTCCCAAAGGATATCCATTCAACCCACTGCATTGAACGCACACGTTAAGTAGCTGTCTGAGGATTTCGTCAGGCTCAGCGATTTTTCCTTGATCATCAATAACTTGTAGTTTATGGAAGTAGTTTTTGTAGGCGACGACTATATGACGGCTTTGTGGATTGAAAATGAGGTTATCCTCAGGTGTAGCTGGACATCGATTTACTCCCATGATTCTGCTGTATTGAGACATGTCCAGGGGCACCTTCCCTATGTATTCCTGCTTGATACCACCCTTGTCGATGCATTGTTTAAACTGAAGTGCGGCGTGAATAAGTCTTGCTGCGTAGTTAAGTTGTTCTTCCTTGGAATTAATTTTAGCAAATGGGAAGATCAATCCTGGACTGGAGTGGACTATCACAGGAAGTCTATATCCAAGATATGCAGCGGACAGCCACCAATCTGCAAGCTATAATATGAAAGCTGTCATTAGTCTAAATTCAAAATGCATACATTTCGAAAGTTCATCTGAATATGTACCCAGCTATCTTTTTCCGCGGCCCGTTTTTCAAGCAAGCTTTGCAGCTTTGGCCCAAGTTCAGGATTCGTTCCAAACTCTTTCACCAAAGCCGTTGTTTTTGCAAATTCCTCATCAGTCAGAAGTGGCTTGACCGTCCTAAACGTTCAAGAAAATCATTATGTGTGTCATAAATTACCTACAACTTAAGGGTACCTATTACTGATTACTACTCACCTCAAGTATTTGGCCAGTGTATCATTTAGCGGAGGAACTGGAAGTTTTGGCAAAGATTGCGGTTGGACTGCTGTCGCCGCCGCCGATGCATGTGCTTCGGTGAAATTTGTATGTTGCGTGGAAAAATTCAATGCTCCTTGCCATTGCAAATTTGACAACTGGGAATTCTTAGAATAACCGAAATTGGCTGGTGCCACAGTAATTCTTGTAAGGCTGCCTCCTCCTCCACCAGCAGTGCTCCGAGCAGGAGAGCTCAAGCTTCGACGAAGGTTTTTAAGGCCTAAAGATAACACGCCGCGCTGTGTGCATTGCATGGCGAAGTTTTCCAAGAAATTGCTACTATCCTCTTCAAATCCAACACTTTCACCGTGCCTGGGAGACTGTCCGATCTGGAGAAAGGAGAAAGTAGGGTACATTAACACATTGCAATTTGCACAAATTTTTGTGAAATATTTCCTGCAAAACTATTTGTTGTGCACATATATTTCTATTACCCTTTCTTTCATCTCAAACAGTGAAAATAAAACTAACCAAAAATGAGTATAATATGCTTTCTGCCTAAATTGATACTACACAGTGAATGCCAATAATGATATGCGACTGATTATCTAAAGCACACTTATCTTTCTGGACTGCCGACATCTGCAAAACCTTTTATATATTCCAGTGACACAAGCAGACATTTCATAATAATATTATTAGGATGATATGAAAGATGCAAAGATTACGCGATATGAATTTAAGGTATGAACATGAAATGTATGATCGTTCCACAAAGCTCAAAGCTCACTTTGGACTAACTCACTGATTGGACTTTGGATTCCATAAAAAGCTAGCAATGTTTATGCTCAGCCGTGTTTAATTATAACTTACCAATTATTCCTATAAACCAAGTACACCCCTGTTTATGTATGCATGACTTAGTTTGTTAAATGGTAAGTTAATAGGAATCATGCATGTTTTTGTGTCAAACGTCAACAGTTTAATCTATAGTTGGCGTGTTGTGCCTGTGTTGTCCCTGTATGTCTTGCGAATATATGCGATCAATGCATCATCATATTTGACGTGAATATTTGATTTGATGGCATACTATTTGTTTTACCACTTAGCCAGTATGCTAACTTTTCCTAATATGCCCTATGACAGATTTGTTGACGTACGAGTCCAAGCCAGTAGCTATATAATGCCTACCTGCACTTTGCACATGCCAAAGGTCCAAAAGTTCAAAATTCCGAAATTATATGCAAAAAAATTCCTACAGTGAAAGTTCATAAAAAACTGCATGCCAATCTAAATTCCTAAATTGCAACCCATTATATCTAATTGGATTGGATTATGGGAACGGAAACTTTTCTTACATGATCCAGAAAATCCCCGATAATAAATGCACAATGCCAATGTTCTGCTTTCTCCCACACAAACTGAATAACTTCTTTCTTTCCTGCTTTCTCCCAATCTCACGCTAAATTTAACGGTGAAAGCATGTCAAGCTTTTCATGGTCTCATTTTCTTGGATGATGGATGATATGACTGACTGTATTATAGCGCATAGAAGCATAATATGCTACAATACTGCTGTTAGACTACTGATGATAATAATGATAAATGATACGCGCCTTGTCTGCCGCATATACTCCCTAGTGCCAACTAAACCAAACAATACTGCCAACAAAATTCCATTTTATAGCTCTTATTTCATTCTTACCTTTCCTTCCGTCCTGTTTATCTTCTTAAATATTTAATTGAGCATGTCCAGTCGTCAGTCACTCGTGAACACTTTAATGTTTCCCCGTTCTAGTAGTACTATTACGCTGTTTGTCCAACAACCATATTGACAAGGTTGCCGTTACTGCTGAATACTGAATAATTTAAAACTGTTGTGCTGGGAAAATAACGCTGCCAGCCAGCCAGACACACACAACAATAAACTTACGTGTAAAAATCCCTATATCTATCTGGCACACAATAATCTCAATATATCCTGTCTCCTCTTCACAACTCAAGGTTAAGCTTTACCCTTTAAATCCACATTATCTTCGTATTACAGTCATTATATTCGCAAATTGGCAAGTAGGAGGAAACCGTTATAAAGCTTTGTGTTCTGTGCCCGTTCGTCCCATTCCTAAAGTCCTTCCACAAAAAGAACTACGCCACACAGACAGACAGTGTATCAATTACCACCTCTTCCGTCCTAAAAAGAAAGCAACCACAAAAGCAACATTATTTCTAGATGGTCAATTCAATTCGGATATAGAGAACTACTCCATAAACCCGAAAACCCCGAATCTATCTTATTTGCAAAGGCGGAATCTACTTACCCGTTTGTGTTCCATTCCAACTCGTCGTCACGTACTCCGCTTTTCAGGTGGTTTGGTTTAGGGTTTTTCTGCACACAAAATCTACTCTCCGAGGTTTCAGCAGACTAGACTGTAGATTTTATTAAAAGCGCTGCCACATGCAAAACTCCCAAATTCCCAACATAGCCATAACCGTCACTTAATTTAGCATGCGACTAGACTTTATGCTAAAAAAATGCAGCTAAAGTCAGAGAGGCGATGATGATGATGATGACGATGATGATCTACCTCACATTTTAACACGAGAGGAGACACAGACACCAGCAGAACCAGCACTGCAGCCCAAAGAACATGCCAACTTATCCAAAACACATGGTTTTCTGGTGCCCAAAGTGCCAGACGAGCAGAATTTCACACGGAAAACTTGTTAGCTTTAATTAACTGTTAATTAGGAAATCACTTTAGCGGTTAGTTAGGCTGATAAGTGACGTTAGAAGTGCAGCCAAATATTTCATATCAAGTTTGTGATTTTTGCAAAGTCACTCAAGTGACCATACGGAGTAGACCAAGCTACAAAAGTGGCTGAGGATTTATAGGTGCGGATTTAAAGTGTGATTAGTTTAATGGTTAGTTAAATTAGATAGGAAGATTAGTTATTTAGTGACGAGAGGGAATCGGACAAGGAAGAAATTGATGATCAAAATGATCATGATGACCACTGCTGCATCATCAGCTGCACGCATCTGACTATCGCTATCTGACTATCTGCTCGTGTTTGTCAACAATTGAGCCAAAATCTGGTGCAGCTGTTGATTGTGCCACGTCCGGGGTTAAATTAGGAGTTTAGTAGGTTTAATCATTAATTTTGGAAGGGCAGTTATGATTTAGAGGGACAGCAGGTGTTTAAAAGATTTTAAGGCGATAGTTTTTGGAGGGCAGAAAGTGGACGGAGGATTGACTATTGACTTTCCCCGAAAGTTAGATTTTTGATTAGTTTTGGAAGGGGAAATTGGAAATGGAGTCACCTCCGGAGGAAATGAGGGAGGAGCCTGTGGCAGAAGGTCAAGGTGCTGATGTTGAGGAGGCTGCAAATCCGTCTGTGATTATGAACTTGCCGGATGAAATCCTGGAGAATATTTTTGCGAGGGTGTCGCCCTATGATGATTTGGATAGTTTGAAGTCGGTTTGCAAGCGATTTTACTTTGTTTCCAAAAGTAAGTTTTAAAGAATGCTTTAAAGGTAATTCCGTTTTTTGGGATAGTTGATTTATTTTGATTGTGTGTTTGGCGTTTGTAGAGGTTATTGTCAGTCTTAAGAGTAACTTTGAGCAGTCTGTGATTGACGGGAATCTGCAGTGTGAGGTGGTCTCCCCACCGATTCCTGAACCAGTTCAACCGCAACCGCAACAACCCCAGCAACAGGGTCAACATCGGCCGAGGCCGATATCCGGTGGTGCAGCTTGGATAACGGAAAGATTTGGGCATATGTGTTGCTATTATGGTCAGTTTGAGGACTTCTTATCTTCTTTGTAGCATTTGAACAAGCTTAAACTTTTGGTGTACTTTTTTTCTGCAGATAAGGCATTATATGTGGTAGGAGGAACTACAAGTACTCCAACTACATTTAATGACATGTGGAAATTTGATCTGAGCAAAAGGGCATGGTCAAGGTGTCTGGCAGCAGGCCAATATCCCACTCCAAAAGCTTTAGCGTCAATTGTTCAGTACAACGATAATCTAGTTCTGTTTGGTGGCTGGGCTCATCCTCCACCCTATCCGTTAATGCAGCCGTGGCGAATTTTTGATGAGCTTCACATTTACAACTTTAGCACTAACAAGTGGGCATCAATTGTTTCAAACAACTCGCCTCCTCCCAGTGCAGGACATTCTGCGTCCGTTCATAACGATAAAATGGTCGTTTTTGGAGGAAGAACTTTTGAAAGGAAGGAACAGTCATTTCCCATGTAAGTTATTGTAAAACACCTACATTGTCAGTATCATCGTCACAAGTACTAAAATATACTGTATGTTCACTAAAGCTTTTCATTAACTGCTACACGTTTTACCTTACAGTTCCAACACTGCATGGATATTTGATTTTCTAACCAATGAATGGTATCAAATTACCACCAACGAAGGTCCAGCAGCACGTTATGGACAAACTCAGATAACTGTAGATGAAAACAGACTCTTGGTTGTTGGTGGATGTGGTGGACCAAACCAAATATTTTCGGACGTTTGGCTGTTAACGTTTTTCGAAAAGGGTTTTGATCAGTACGCTGGTCAGTGGGAGAAAATGACAGTAACCGGTGACGAAGGGAGCGTGCCAAATGATTTCCATTACTCTGGATGCAAGGTATAAGATGAAAGCTTAGCTTCTGCTTGACCTTCCGTTTGGCGAACATATCAAGACTAAATTATGTTAATTGCTTTTATATTTAGATTGGCTCAAACGTGTGCTTCTTTGAGAGGTCATCTCCGGTGTCTCCATTTCTCGCTTTCCTGCATTTCGAGTCTATAAACAGTATTCCGCAGAATCAACTCACATTTGAACAGTCCAGGTCACGTTCCTATTTCCATTCTCGGTGCACATCAGGCTTAAGAAGACAAAGCTATACAACAATGCCATTGTACAATATGGACATTTCCAAGGTAAGCCAAGCCTATCCTTCAGCTTTAAACACTTTGTGAGTACTAAATGCAGTAAAAGATTCATGCAATTTTCTCTTTTTGGATTTCAAGGTTATCACTGAGAAAACAATCAGTTGGTCAAAGGAGCCCCACCCTTTGAAATTTCCACGACCAAGTGAACGCCTTCTGTACACAATGGTAACAGGAAGAGCGGAAATCATTCTATTTGGAGGTTTTTTCAAAGAACGAAATCGACGAGAGTGTCAAGTATCCAATGACGTGTTTATTTTGAAGACCATTCATCGCTCTTACTAAAACAGTCAACTTGCAGCAATCACATCACGTTTATTAATTCAATTCATTAACTTCAACTTCTGCTACACTGATTTATCAAGAATCATAAATATAACAAACGTACATTCACAATTATAAATTCAAAACTCAGCTATAATGCAAAAAGAATCTACTACAGCTTATAATTTAGTATAAGATATTCTATGTATTATCCCACATATTGTGATCTATATTCAATCTTCCAACTGTATCTTTTTCACTAATCTTTCAACTTAAATAAAAGCCCATCACAAACAACATTCAAGTCTTAATTAACTTAAAATGGGTAATTCGCTCCGTATCCACCTCGATTGGGTCTTCGGAATGGTCTCCCACCTCCACGACCTCCACGCTGGAATCGACCACCTCCTCCTCCAAACCCACCTCTAAATCCACCACCTCCCCCGCCTCTATTTCCTCCGTAGCCACCACCTCCTCCTCTATATCCTCCACCTCCAGATCCTCTAAACCCACCCCCACCAGCATAACCACTTCCACCTCTAAATCCACCACGGTTTTGAAATCCACCTCTGAACGAGTTTCCTCTAAAGCCTCCTCTTGCATTTCCATTACCATCATCCAATGAAGTACGAGCTACCTTCGCAGGTCCTGGACCTTCCGCTTCTGAATTGCCGTCACTAGTTCGCTTTACACCCCTTGACTCTGACGAGTAGTCTCCACCCACTTCATCATCTCCGTAATCATCATCTTCTCCACCATCACCTTCTTCTCCGCCTTCTTCAGCTTCATAGTTGTCTGCACTATTTTGCCAACCCTGAGCATCGTCCCTTGGACCACGGTCTTGAAATGCAAACTCAATCGGTTCCATTCTACACAGTTCTACCACTGTGTTTACCAGCTTTTGGTCGACTTCCATAAGTGGGAAGAAGGATTCTGGATTTTCGGAAGCTTTCACGATAAGCTTTTCAAGGGATGGACGCAGCGCAACTATTGCAGCAGCAGCCTTGGGATCCATGTCTAAATTAATCCTGTCAAAATGGAACACAAGCATTTCATTATAGCTTATCCCAATACACAGCTAGTTTATGCAACCTTAACAAGACTAGTAAATTACCAGTTATCTATTCGAACAATTCCATTAATGAATTCCACCTTTCTGGAAGCAAAAAGGAGTAAGTGAATGGGAGAGACCATGGTCATGCATTTACATGCTATTGCACGAGTTCGTATCTGCAATCATTAAAAAGCAACTTTGCAAAATAATTCTACCATATTTATGTTTTTTCTTGAAAGGTAATACCTTCTCCCCAAATATGAAAAATGGATAGGTGAAGTTTGTCTCGAACTTGGTACAGTTCACTGATGCCTTGTGCACCAACGCCGCCTTGGATTCGATGGTCAATACTTTACGTTTTTCCTTGTGGTAGCAAACATTTGGATAAAGTCCGACACATAAAAGTGCAGCCAATGTGTCAATTATTGGACTGTTGCTGTAAAAGTGCATTGGTCCAGTGTACAATTGTTCTTCCGGGAATCCACACTGAATCAAAACTTGAATCAACTGGTTCTTGGCTTCAGATGTTACACGAAGGGATGGCAGAGACAGCATTCGGTTGTTACAAAAATCTATTTCTGCTTGTTCGCCATTTCGCTGCCTGATTTTCTCCCACTGTTGAAATGCATTTAATATTGCACAATGGTCAGAATTACGCTGAGCTCGGAAAGATCGCTGAGTTGGGGCTAATCGCTTATTTTCTGGCCCTAAGTTGAATACTTCACTTAGATTCGAGGACTGTGCAGCGATAACTGCCAAAGGATCTGCACAACCGAAAACTGCTCCCAGAATAAGCTGAAGCAGAACAAGAAAATATATTTTAGTACCGATTCTAATTGTGTGCTGTTAAACGTTAACTATGGTCAAACTTACCATTTTTCCAAGACGTGGATCTAGTGGTAGCTTGGCTAAAATGCGGCCAAGAGCAGTCAACTCGGCTGAATCATCCAAACAGTAGAGCTCTGTAAATAAACAAATATGTCAGTTAAAAGGTTCTCTAATTATTTATTTAAGTTCATTTCGAATTTTGAAATGTAATGCATACCATGAAGGAGAGCTTGAGCCTCAATAACAGCATCAATTGGAGGTGGCTCAGGTGCTTTGCTTAGAAAATGACCAATTCCTCCAAGACGGAGAAGTTTTATGGTAAGTGCAATTTCATGCAATGGTGTTCGTAGCATTTCAGGAGTCATATTCTCATCGAGTGCCTCGTATCGTTTCTAAATGAAATCAATAATAGCGTTTTATAGGTTTAACTTAACTATAATTTTGCAAATATTTAATGCAGTAGCGTGTTTCGTCTCAACCCTTACCCGACTACACAAGTGGTAGCAAAATCCTTCCCGTACTCGTCCTGCACGACCTTTCCGTTGCATCAAATTACTCCTTGAAGCCCAGACAGTAGCAAAAGTGGTCATGTTATTGTGGGAAGTAAATAGCTTTACTTTTGCTTTGCAAGAGTCAATCACAAAGACCACATCATCGATTGTTACTGATGTTTCGGCGATGTTTGTGCTCAAAATGATCTTTGTAACATTCGGAGGAACTCTTTCAAACACACGATGCTGATCTTCACGAGGCAACTGCGAATGCAGGGGTAGCAGGCGATATGCATTGGAACCTTTAAAGAAAAACCAAAATAGTTAAACGGTTTGTGGTTAGCATAAAAAATAGAAAAATTTAAATTGCTACACTTACCGAAAATAGGATGCTGTTGTAAAAACTTCATTATCGCAAAGATAACATTCCAGCCAGGGAGAAATATTAAAATTGCTCCCGGAACATTTTTATTTTTGATATGCTTCAGTAATGCAATCAATAACTCCAGATTAATGTCTCGTTCGCTAATGTTTGCCATAGCCTCTGCGGTTTGTGGATCATAACCATGTCCTTTTGGAAGCATATTCAAATTTTCATCTGGACCAGTGGAAACCAAAGTGTCTTCGTCACCTTCCTCTCGTTTCTTCTTTTTCTCACGACTAATTCACCAAATATATCCGAATAGTTTGAATGGTGTTCATTAAAAAGTTTGAAAACAGATTTAAAAGCTAAAAAATGTTTACCGAATAGATTCTAGTGATGGTTTAAATCCCAGCGTTTGAACAGCATCTTCCAAAAAGTAAGTTTCGACGGGGAAGGTTCTTCCCTCAATGTAGATGACTGGACAGTTGTTAAAATACTGAGTAAATAGAGAAATGTCGATGGTAGCAGACATAAGAATTACTCTGAGTTCTTCGTACTCTGCAAGCATATCCCGGAGAACAACCAGGAGAAAATCCGTGTTCACGTCACGTTCATGTATTTCGTCAACAATGACGTGAGACACTCCGCGAAGCCCTGCTTCCAATTTTCTTAACAGTACTCCTATAATTAAGAAAATATGTTGTTTTAAATTTCCAATTTGCAAATTGTAAATTAGGTTTAATAGAATAGTGGTTACTCACCCACAGTACAAAACATGATGGATCCATAAGGACGTGGTAAGCAAGACTCAAAACGAACACTGTACCCCACAGTCTGTCCTAAGTCTTCGGCTCTTTCCTCGGCCACACGCTCTGCTACACTAATAGCAGAGATCCTTCGGGGTTGTGTAACTACAACATTGCAAAATGCCCCTTGTTCCGAGGATAAGTAGTCATCCAGGATGAATTGGCAAATCTACAAGAAGTTATGACGATATGACATATATAGACATGTAGGATGATCAGGATTGATTAGAAAACTTTTCAATGCTCAAACCTGAGTTGTTTTCCCCGAACCGGTTTCTCCTTGAACCATTACAATCCGATTTTCCGCAATGGCATCCATAAGTTCCGCTTTCTTCGAGAAAGCTGGTAGTTTACATCGTTTCTGAAACATTTCTTGGTAATGCTGGTTCATTTGTTGCGTCTCCTTGAACGCTTGCAAAAATTCTTGGCTGAGTTGTTCCAAGCTTGCCTATTCCAACAAAGTAGGATTGAAAAATAAGTTTAAGAAAATGCTAAATGCATTAACGAAAGTATTACAAAAATGGAGTAGAAACACTTACAGACGCCATATGACCTTCATCAATATTACATGATGTCCAAGGATTCCAATTAGGAACAGGAGGTGACCACGAAACAATCATTCCCTTTCTTGTATTATCTTCATCGTATTTTAGTTGGCTTTTCTTGGTATCCAGTAACAGAGAAACGCCTTGAGTATTCTCGCCAGACTGAGGTGGAGGGGCTCTGCCTGGAGTAACTGGTTCCGGCTGAAAATAAAAAAACATAATTGTAAGTTTTAACGTTACATTGGCCCCTCCTCATTCTAAACTTCGTATTTGTCTACCTTCATTCCAGCTGGATTGACGGGCTCAACTTGCAAATCGCCGAGAACTTGAAGAACATCATCGATAAGTGGCTTTTCAATCGGAACTCTGAAGGCTGGTAACGGTTCCGCCTCCTTGTCCTTTTTAGTGATTCCAGTATATGGTTCAATCACATTCAAGTGGTACAACTGACGCACTAGGGAGAGTGCACAGCTTTTGGAAGCAGTTATTTTATTGGACGCAGTCTCCGATGCGGAAATGCCTAAAAAGACAATCAGTCATTCTTTAAAACTCTTGAAAAGAATTGAAAATTGATAAAACCTTATATTATCGATAAGTAACACTTACTTCGCCCAAGCTGTGGTACGTAAAATGAGAGTTCACACTTGAAGCTCCTAGAAAATATAAGTAAGATTATTAATTAAAATGACAACTTTCTAAAAGAACAAAAACCATAATTGTTAAAATCAAAGAAAAAGTTGGAAACAAAACCACTGCATGCTTACCAGTCATACTGACAAATGTTTCAAGAGCCCACCACGCTTGGTTGAATCTATCTTCAATGTCCACGGCGAATAGACCTCTTGCAAATTCATTGCACATAGGTCTACTCTCATTCTAACGACATTTTACTCATTATCATTTTAACAACTTCTATTTAACCAAGCGCGGTGGACTTCTTGGAATATCTGATACAACTGAAAATTGCATTTCCGCGTGATTCAAGTGGAATCACAGGAGATGCGAACAGATTTGAAACTCAAGTTTACAAAATCCATAATCTTTACTATACTTTAAGTGCGCAGGTCCCACACTGGAATATATATAATCCTTGACGATCCTATTTTGTTGCATAAACTGATGCAAGCGACCCTTTGCATTGTTAATAGTCCAGTTTCCGTGCAATGCCGCGTTAACATCCACGTCTTCCGCTTCCGCCACGTTGAATCGTTCCATAGGACGTCCCATGTGGAAAGGAACGTGTCCTTCCTTCGTCCTGTTTCACAACACATTTATTAGTTTAATTAAGCTCTCAAATAACCTTTTTAAAAACCTTTCACAAATTTCCTAACCTATAACTCTGCCCAACATCCTGCGGTCCAAATCCCTCCCTAAAAACGGGTCTTTGCTGCTGTGGTTGAAACGCCTGTCCTTGACCCCCCGCACCTGGATCAACCGTTGGCGGCGTAAACGCCAAAACTTGTTCCGGCACGTCAGTTCCATTAAGTTTCCCCGTGCGCATTAAAAACTGGATAAAATCCTTTGCAGCGTTTGTCTGAGCATCTTTCTTGCTCGTCGAGTTGCCACATCCCACGTAAGGAAATCCATCCACCGTTAGTTCACAGACAAACCGTTGTCTTTGGCGGTTACCTATTCAATAGTCAATTACACCCATTTTAGTTAAAACCTTTCAAAACACCAAAAATATTGATAAAATGCTTCACTTACCGGCAGCCCTGATATTGTAGTTGGGTGTAACGCCACTGTTCTTCCCCAGCCAAGCGTACAGAAAGGACTTGGCTTCTGAAGCGTCCCCCATTTCCAACACAGTTTGGAAACGCTTTTAACGACTATACCAACCAGTTAAACTAAATTCTTTGCCAAATCAACTTCAACACGTCAACTTTGACAAAACCCCACAACAAACCAAATGCACAAGCTCTACATAAACAGATGACAAGCAAGACAGAAGCTTAGACACGTCGCATAATGCCCCATTCATCTATCTGCATTGCAGATTGCACCTACTTACATCGCACTTTGTGCAGCGTCTACGCTTGCAGCGTTCAGCGTCATCTATGCTACTTGGTTCATTCATTGAATCTAAAGTTAAAAAACTAATACCTAAATTAAAATATTTATTTGGTATGAAGGTTACAAGTTTTTATTGTTCATTAACAGCCCATTCATTACAGACTATGGGGCATTGTGCAAATTTGCAAATTTCTTCACACTTCTACTATACCTATACTCTATACTGACGTGAGTTTAGAAAGCTTCTTGGAATTTATCATAAAATTGTATGTCGAAATGCATGAATAGAATTGAATTATGTAATAGGTGGACAAACAATTGACAATTTACCTTCGATTTCTTTTCGCGTGTAAAGGTCGTATAGCCAAGAAAGTATAGCCACGTCGCGTTATAATAAAAATGTACATTAAATTTTCCATTCAAAAGCCAATATAACAAGCTGTTTACTTGTACTAATCATGTCTGTGACCTGTGACCAGGTTTCAGCATCTAGACTTTTTTATAGACTATTAGTAATTGCGTTAGCTCTTATTGCCATTACGTTTCCACCCTCCACAGTCGGCAACCCGATTGTAAAACGACAGTTTGGAAAGGTGGTAAAGTTGCTGGAAGAAAGTATAGCCAGCATTGGGGAAGATGAATACGCGGACATTCTCTTTCAGGAAAAGTACGACAAGAGAAACCTGACCTATTATCATGCGGGTAATAAAAAGTTTCCCGTTTTTATTTCCAACGGGTTGGCATATGTGGACAAGGACATTCATGTGTTGAGTCGGGGAGAGGACTATATCAGCCCAAAGGACAAGAATACTTTTGTGGTTTTGAAAAAGTCTAGCTTTGCAGCGGGAGCCTATTCCTTGCACTTGGCTTATATTGGGTAAATCTCAAGGGTATTGAAATGCATGATAAACTTTTGCTTTTAAAATACGTGTTTATTGATGTTAGAGACGTGACAAAGCTGATGAAAGGAGGCAAGGTCATGTGGAATGATGGACGAGTGGAACAATTGAAAAATATTGGGCCATTGCTGAAACAAATGGGGAATAATGAAGTACAAGTTCGGGCTATCAGGGCAAAACGGTACTTGCAAAATTGAACTAAAATCTGTTTTCGAACATTGTCATTGTTCATGTAACATTTCTGTTGGGATTTTGTTCAAGGCCACTTTGTGACTGGATTGGATATACGCTATTTTGCAACACGCTGAAGCACGTTCCCCCGGCGAGAGAACGGAAGGAAAGGCAGCCCATGGATGAGGAAGATGATGAACCGGTGAAATTGTATGGCATTAATTCTGATGAGGGTGCAGCTCCGGAGGCTGCAAAACAGAAACGGTTTACAGACGCAGGTATGAAATTCTTGTGTAAAAATGTCATGCAAAAATCATGCCACATTTAACAAAAATATGGTTTCCTTTGTAAAAATCTAGAGAGTTTGAAGGAAGCTCAAAAAGAGGACAATGTAAGTTCAAAATTTGATTAGTACTTCTATGAAATATGAAACGTAGTATCATCATTTGAATAGAATTGTTATTATTTCCGTACTGAATTTCGTAGAAAAGGAAAGTAAATGAATTATATGAAGAAAGTGATGAGGAAAAGCCACCTCCGCCCACAAGAAAGAGCAGACTGAAAGTAGTGGTACGAACTACCGCTTCCACACCCTCCACCACTAAACCTCCACACAGACCACCATCACCCACACCAAAAGTGAAAGTGGTGGAAATTAATAAGGAAGAGGAGAAGGAGGAGGATGTCAAAGAAAAGAACGGGGAAACGGAAGACAAAGTGACAAAGAAGAAGCATAAAAAGAAGCACAAGTCTAAGAAGAAGAACGCTGAGAAGGAAAATAAGGAAAAGGAAAGGCGATAACATAAAAGTAAAGCATAATAAGTAATTTTACAATGATTTTTTTCTAAATTTTATGTGACTTTTGTGGTTAATAAAATGATTGAAACATCGCTGGAGTATTTTTCCACATTAAAAACTTTTATTTGGATTATTAGTGTAATTGATGATTGGATTGACTATATAATACACATATCAGTATTACAGATTACACATATAACAGAACATTTAATCAAATCCATCAATTAAATGTACACATTATATATATTTTACTATATATATACTGTCTTAATGTTAAACAGTTTTTTGTGTATAGTACGCGTGTAGTATGGTCAAAATTGATAAAGATTGATGTAATATCTAGCCACACACATGAACGCATGCACTTTCTTTTGAAGATTTTATTTCCATTTTCTTGCGAATAGTTTCATTTTCATTACACATTTCATTTATCATTTAGCATACACATCCACCTTCATCCAATAATTAACTTGTTTGCTAATCTCTAAACAAATGCATACATAACATAGTTATTTTAATGTGTATTTTTACGTACCTCGGAAAAAACTGGCGAGTTTTTGTTAACCGTGGAACCCATTTTTAATACAAAGCGTCTACGATAAAAGTGATTTCTCTAGATTAAGTTGTCTTAATTTACCCCACCCCAAAAATACAGCGACGACGACGATTTATCATGTCATTTTTAGCACTAGTACTATTTTTAGGAATCCTAAGTCTACCATCCCACTAATTCCTCATCCTCTAACCTTCCTCCAAAATGTCGCAAACGTGCCAACATATCTGACCCGCAGAATGTTATAAAGGCCGTTTGGAGAACAAAAATTATATACCCCGACCATATAGAAGACGTTACAGTTTGAACTAACACACGAAGTTCTATCTACGTTTATAAGTATAAGTATCTTACAACTGTGCATTTAATTCTCTACCTTTCAGATTGATGTGTTCCACACACAGAATTATATAAAAAGAAGAAAAAGGCAGTTAGTGAACTGTTTTCGATAATTGCAATAATTCAACCTTAAATTATAAAGTTTACAGTTAATAAATAAATCATTCATTCCCTTCTCCCAGTATTAATCACAATGCCGCATATAAAAGAAAATTATACGTAAATGCTACAAAACATGATTTACAACATGCTTAAAATTTTGATAGATAGTAAAATTCTATCTTTAATGTCCATCATCATTATCAAAAGAAAAAAAAACAACCTCAACAATTACACAACAAATAACAATGTAATAATCGTTAATATTTAATGTGATTGATAGTTTACGATGTTCCGTGAACCTTGATTGTGTCTTGACATATTTTAAATCTTTGCATTTTAATTTGATACATCGTCTGCCTGCATGACGTGTACATATAATCTTGGATGTTTGCAATAAATTGCAACTTGCTATCTCTACTTTAATAATTCCATTACAGTTACTATTTAATAAAGTATACCCTTAATCCAATAGTGATGATTTAATTGCAGGGCTCTAATTAAGATAAAAATGGATCCTCATTGTAAGTATACCATGAACTGAAATGTTAACTTTGGGATAGCTTTTATTTCTGCGTCTTATAAATACAAATTGCTATATTGTCCCTTATAAATAACCACCTGAAAATCGTGTGCTTGAGGAAATAATCTATTAATTGATAATTATAAACGGATTCATCGGTATATAATACTATTTCGCCAAGCCAAACAAAAAAACAACCGTATAATTTATATTGTACCGGGTAGACTACATTTACAACACCAATGTTTATCATAAGTTTGAATGTCAGATAATTCAATAATGTAATTTATAAGTTACTGGAGATTTATGCTTAATTAATAATTATCTCATAAGCATTACATATAGCACTATATATACAATAATTTACACCAAATTGAGGTATACGTTTTTTCCATTTATTATACTAGCAATAAGTTTTATTTAATGAAACGCGAGCGTTGTGAAAAATTATGGCTATAATGAAACATGAACCAGATTGGAATTCGAACGTTTTTTGACAACAACAACAAGCTCACATCACTTGCACTTTTTACAGCGTGGCAAATTAAAAGATATAATGTTTAACAACGATAGATACAATACACCATACTCAAAAGTTAATAAATTGTGTTTCGAAGTTTAGATATTCATATACATTTTACAATACTAAGTGATGAGTTATATTTGGCAACTGTCTAAACTTAATTAACTGTGTAGCACACTAAAACACGTTTTGAGTTAAGCAAAATAATAATTATTTTTAATACGAAATGCAAAATGAAAATGGAATATTAATACATACAAATGCACATACATATTATTATTTTTAAACACAAAAAAAATCATGACAAATTGACACTGGAAATATTATATGCACAAGACAAAAAATACATACATAGCTTTATACAGTATATTTTACGTAAATTAAAAGCATTAAAAACTTATCATGGGCTTGCTATTTTTTAAGATTTTCTTACAATGAACTGATTTTCTAACTATCATTATCAGCTCAAAGAACCCTGCCTTTTATCTATGTAATTTCTATAGACGATCTAGATGCTACTTCAAAATGGAAAAGTCATTGAATTGATTTTACGCACGACATTTTATGATGATTAATTACTATACATTCAAAGCCTTTTTATAATAAAATACCATTTTTGGAGATGACTTCGATAGTGATGATTTTTGCTTTTTTAATTCCAGAACTGGCTGAACATTTTTACAGAGCTCAAGTATGTGTGTTGTGTGCATTGTTTGCATTTGTCCGGTGGTACTCAGGATGACGATGATGATTGAAGTATACAGTTATCCCCGGACAAAGATATAAACTTTTTTAGACACTTAAACTCACGTAAGAATGATATCTTTGTATGTTTCTCTTGAGAATATCAGCGCAGGGTCCCAGCACTCGCTCAAACCTTGCCCGGTCCAACTTGACACACTTGAGTTCTCCTTGTGCCGTCACGGTGGCAGCTCTTGGTCGGTCCAAAAGAAGTGCGATTTCTCCAAAGTAGTCCGACTTCTCCAGCTCGGCCACTTTCACCTCTTGATTGTCAATATTTTGTGTGACGATGGCAGTGCCCTCGACAATGATAAAGAACTCGTCTCCGTAATCCCCTTGTTTAACTATGGTCGCACCGGTTGGGAAAGTCACCGGTTCTAGAGCGTCAGCAACTGTCATTCGTTCCCATTCATCCAAACTCTCTGTAGAGATAAGCATGTCAAACAAAACATAAAATAAACGATCACATTTCAACGTCCGCCATTTATCTAGGTTTCATCTCCAGAGGCTAGAAGAGAGACAGCAAGCGGATTTTCATATAATATCGCATGTCACCGCAACATGATATCATAATATATCATGTTTCCGCTCTTGTCCTGTCCCTGTCCACCAGAGCAAACTAACACATTTGACATATTATTTCTGTACCCTTACCCAGAATTGATACTTTGGACAACAGTGCTTGGTACATTTTCCGTTTGCGGATTGTGGATCCCATCAGAATTCGTCGATAAGAGTCACGGTCAATTACCCACAACTTCACGTCCGTCTTGGCCTTCACAGTGGCCGCTCGGGGAGTGCCATAAATCAATGCCAACTCTCCAAAGCTGCCTCCCTCTCCAATACTCGTAAGAAACTTGCCCTCCTTGCTCACCTCCACCTCACCGATGTCAATGACGTAGAAATAATTGCCTTCATCACCCTCCTTAATGATCGTCTCGGATGCGAGGAACGTTTGCATAAACATTGCGTCAAACACGTCGGAACGCTCCGTTTCGTCCAAATGGGAAAACAGCACGTTCTTCGAGATTGCCTTTGTCAAAGCAGCCATTGTTTTGTAGTCTTTGGGGACAACCTAACAGAAAAAACACATTACAAAACCGTTATACTACAGATTCACCAAAAACAACAACCAAGCACACACACTTGTTATAATATTCCACGGAGAGATAATAACGACTAGGTATGAAGTAACATCATCGTCATCATCATCGTCATCCTTAGCTTCTTCTCCGGGTAATTGCTGTTTGTGCCATAAAATTACCTTTTTAACATAGCTTGTGGCATCCTCCTCAGTAACTGGCTCTGCAGAAATGCCACCACGTCTGCTAGGCTTGCCCCGGGGAAGGGGAGATAAATCCTCAGTGTCCTCTGGAGACATTTCTTGAATTACTTCTCGCGCTAATGATGCTTCCTGTAACGCAAATTACCAGACAAACAAACAGATAAATGAAATGAGGCTACTGCTGCGATGCTTTTTTAACAGTTTGTATATAAAATTATATGCTTGTCTTGCAAAAAGAAACGGAATACAGAAAAAAGTAGTTTAAACAATTTTTTTTATCTTCTTTCCAAGCCATAAAAAATCTGCAGAGAATACGTACAAAACGCTTGGGTTGCACTTCCAAGCTCCAAATTGCCAGCAAATTTGTCATGCAATCTTCTCTACAAGCCAACTAAGAAACTGGCTATTTCTTTAAGAAAGCGGACATGTGAATGTGACTACCTAAGATATTAATTAAAAGTAATACTTTCTTAGACACGCTAAATACACGACACAACAGTATGCATTTCTGCACAAACAGAGTACGTGACGTGTGACGTGAAAATTAACTCTAATGATGCATAATTTAAAATTAATTTATTAAAAGGCCAAGCCACACAGAAAAAGTATGATTATTTTACCATTCACCGCGTCACAGGCCGATCAATAATGGCTGAAGTATTAAGTAAATTTGTATTAGTCAAGTGGGAATAGTAGTATTTTGGTGAATGGTGAAATACTAAAGTAGGTACTAGCAAGCTATATAATAGGTATATGTAAAAGAATGTTACTCAATATACTTGGAAGACAGGTTGGAAGTTGAAACTTAATTGCTAAAAGCTCATTTATGCTACTCTCTGGAGAAAAAAACAACTAAATGAAATGAAATAGTGGAAATGTTTGCACTTCGGCTTGAAGAATGAAGACAATTGCATGAGAAACCTAGTAGTATAGTACGAAGCACACACCAGAGACAAACCGAACAAACTAGTTTGCAATAGTTTGCATGCTGATTGTGATTATAAAATAGGGTTTATGTAAGGCAATAGATTAAAAATGCAATGGTATTACTAAATTATATAAAGCAGTTTTTTTATAAAAATGATTTCATAGCTTAGTCTAGTAGAGTTCTTGGCAAGGCTACATGTTAAATCCTTATTTCAATCAAATCAACTCAAGTTGAACTGTTCAACCTTGTCTCGGGTTCAACAATAAAACGAAACGAAAAATGGTTCATTAACAATTAATAAGTAATATGAAGTAAGTGGTTCATAAAAAATGAAATTTGGAAACGGGAAAGTAGGTAAAATAAGCAAATAAATTATTAATTTGTACTCCATATTTGATCATGCATACTGAAGGTTGAAAAAGCGTATAGAATAGTCAATAGTGAACTTTTATAGGCACAGGCTACAAAGCATGCAAGTTACTTTTTTATGTTAGTGAATACCAAACACGGAATTTCTGAATTCTACAGAGAAATATTGCATAACTGCATGACACACAGGTTGAAACCAAAGTATAAAACGGGTAATTAAAAACAAGCATCGAAAAATAATTATAGATTTTGGGTAAAACACACCTACCCAGACAAGAAGAAGAAGAGAAATTATGACAACACAGGATACATACATTTACAATTTTCTCTGGAATTACTGGACAACAGTATTTTTAGAGAGACAAAGACAGAGTGAAAGTAGAAGAGAGATAGAGTAGCACAGAGAAAGTTGTTCAGAGAGACGGTTACGGTGAAAGAAGAGAGAGTCAACAAGACAGACAGTCAAGTCACACAGAAAGTAGTAGAGAAAGTGATGGAAGTAGTAGTAGTAGATAGTTATAGTTGTGTGTGTTGTGCACAGAGACAGAGAGAAAAACAGACAGAAAGACAATTCTTTTAGAGATAGATAGAGACAAAGAGAAAGACAGAGTTGTGTCGTGTGCAGGTAGACAACAAAATATAAAAGGAGAGACGATTTACTGAAGGCGATAACATGATGATGAAAAGAGAAAGTGGGAGAGGTGGATATAGAGAGAGAAAGCAATTAGAGCAATTGCTAAAAAAAGAGTACAAAGTATTACATTGGGAAAAAAAGAGAAAAATTCACTTTTTTCCTAGGGCTTCTTGTGCAAACAGAAAAGGAGAACAGAGAAAGAGGATCAACAAAAAGAGAAAGTGTATGAAAAAGAAAGAAAGTTAATTCAATTTTCTTAACAATGTCTTTTTGTAGAAGAGAAAGGTGTGTAGTGTGTGAATGTAGTGGCTGTGAAAATAAATGCTTTTACTTTTTTTCGGGAATAAAAAATACCCGTTTTTTTCTTCAGGGGATATGGGGAAACTAAAGAAAATTTTTGTAAAAACCGAGCCGCATCACTTATGGAATAGAAAAGTAAATTGAAACTGAAAGAGAAAGGTGTTGGGTCAGAACAAGGTGAAAAGAATAGTGGCACTGGCAATTTATCAGGCTAAAATGAGGAGTACGTTTTTCTTCTGTATATATGAAAATATTATACAAATAGATATTATATTATAGCGCGTTACAAATTACAACAATGAAAAATAACGAATATATAGAGACGACGACACGGCACGACAATAAAGAACAAAATGAAAGAAAAAAGTTACAGTAAATTTCTTGCAAACGAAAAATAAAAATGCATAAAGAAAATATAAAGTTGTACAAAAAATTGCTATAAAAAGATTTTGATAAAGTATGAAATATTTAATTAATTGAAAGAAAATATATAGAAGGTATTATATAATAAATGATTATTCTGGATATTATAATAGTTTGGTATAGAGTTTCAAAAAATGTGTTTTGTTTTACCTTCTCAAGCCGTTGGAAGTATTCGCGAAGGAAGCGTATCGGATTATCAGGCTTCTGAACGCACAGCTGAACTATACAGTCTTTCAGCAACGACTGGATGTTATGTCGCTGCACATACGCTTCGCAGTCACGGAGGGACGTCTCTTCCGACATTTTTGTTCAATATAATATGCAATTTGTCTTTTTTATACTTCTTCTTTCGTGCTATTTCCCTGCTGGTGGTGCGGGTGTTAGCAGCGTTGTTTTTATAGATATAGCGTTTTTACTTATTATGTAGTATATAACAACGGCTGTAGAATCACAAGGAATTGCAGGAGGAGGAGATACTACGTTGATGATGATGCGGCGATAGCAGTGATGAGGAGATGATGATGACGGAGAGTATATTAAAAAATGGGAAGATGGATAGTTCTTCTATCTTGGCCGTATGTTTAAATATTGTTAGATAGGTAGCTATATAGTTCTTTTAATGACGATAATAATAGTATCCTTTTTTCCACGCAAACACACTCTCTCTCGCGTTTGTTACAGCGTTTATATATTTTTGATATTATGGCTTTTGTTGGTTTGTGGAGTAGTATGCAGACTTTGCCACAAAATATATTCAAACACACTACTACACACAAGATTGTATGCAAACGTGTCAGAAATAATTGTACAGAAAATTATCTCTCCGGCCTTTTCTCTCTGATGAACGTGTATCTTGGCTGGGTTGTACGCGTAGTTGATTGAGATGAGAGATGACGGCGAAGGTGTGTGGTTGGGGATGAATTTGGGCTCTTCCGAAAAGCAGTAACAACGTGTGGTTTTTCGTGGTGGAAGTAATAAAATTGGTTGTAGTATAGTCAAAGTAGAGCAGTGGTGGTACTGTGGATGTTGTAATAGTAGTCACTAGTAGTAGGCCACAAAATCAAATTGTACCCAAGAACACGGAGACGACAACGACAAGGGTTGCACACTGCCAAATAATGTAAAACACCAAAAAAACATATTATATGTGTCAGTCAACAACTCTCTCTTGAGTAAAAACTAATGTCTGTAAAAAAGGAAATTGTAAACATAATCTTCTTAATTAGAGTAGTAGTATTCAGTCAAGTAGATGAGTATGCAGTAGTAAGAGTAGCTAGAAAGGAAATGCCAATTTTATACCTTTTAGTTTTTCAACGTAAGCAATATCATTATCACCTAGAAAAAAAATCCAAAGAGGATTTCATTTCATGAAGGAAATTGGAATTGAACTGAAGAGTTTAAGCGGATTTTTTATGACTAGCTAGCCAGTTACGTAGCTGTATGCTTTATGTACCTAAAATGACCTTTCTTATTTAAACAAATACGAGCTTTTTTATGGACATAAAATTTCTCCAGTTTAAATGTTAGCTCTAGAGAAAGTCAAGGATGTTTGTTGATGCTCTTATAATATGGTACATGGGTAGGTATGTAGTTTGTATTATTGTATAGTGTGTTCCACTTTAAAACGAATTTTTTGCTGGAACTTTCCCATCTTCCCTGGGCGCAAATGACATGAAAAGATAAAAAGATGCTTTTAGTGCTGATAAGAAATTCATGAGTTTTTTACGCATTTGTATAGTTCCAGTTCCAGTTCTGTGTTAGGAACACTATAGGTACCTAAAAAATCTACTAGATCTCTGGTTTCCTCTCCCAAAAGTGGAATAGCACAGGAAGGAAGGAAAAAGGTAATTTTGGAAATAAGAAGACGGAAACCCGAAACCTTTTAAAGTAGAACTAAATATTAGATTACTAGTATTGTAGGTGAGTTGTGTGAGAATGTGAATTTTGAGAAACAACCCCAGAGTGTATATAAAAATGTATATAAAAAAGCTTTTTAGAAATTTTATCCAAAAAGAAATTCCATCCACAAGAATCTCTCTGGATGATTATCATCAAGGTCTCTACTTTTGAAGAATGATCCGCATTTTCTCTGCTCAGTAGATAGAAATCCTAATTATGTCAGACACAAATCAAAACCATTTTACGAGTGTGTCTACGTGTGTGTCAGTATAAAAACCTTGTTAATGCCCCAATGACTTGGTCTACACGGACAAAATTGCTTACGTGTGCACTAAAGCACATATTATTCAATACTCTCTTGGCTTTAAAACCACCTTTAAACATCTTCCATCTTCAGTAAAACTTGATATATGTGATTCTGAATCTGCAAATTGGATGAAATGAATATAATGAAACACTGAATGAAATCCTATTTTGTTATACAAAAGCTTCCAACCTTTTGCAACACACAGAATCCAACACTAACGACTAGTAAAATTCCTCATTACCAGCGATTAACGCTATTAAATAGCGCTCGCTGCTGCGTGTAGCTCTATATCCTTTCCTCAAACTTCATTTTACACCCGTTTTTAAAAGCGTATTTCTTAGATCATATCAGATAATGATGATGGTGATGATGTGCATATAAAAACATTTTATTGTAGTGTGATTTTCGCTCTTACTCTTACGTCTGTTATCTGTCTGTGTACATGTTTAAATCACACACACGCTAACCACCTTTTCCTTTTCAATTTTTACCGTCAGCCGTGTGTTCTCCCCCTTTTTACCACAATGCATCATCATTATATCATAATATTAAATGCTGTATTTCTAAAACATTTCATACATTATCAATGTCATCATATTATTGCATCAAAGCTACCATCACCAGTACCAAATACCGCATCTCTATATTTGCCACTAACTAACTATTATATACTGGTCTACTTTTTATTTACCTTAGCTCACCTTGAAAAGATATGATGGGCTTTTGGAAAAACGAATGTGCAAACTCAACTTTATACTTTACAACGGAATTTTTAAACACGAACAAAACGGTAATGATGGAAATGAAGAAGACGAGATGATGATGAGCTGATAGAGAATGTTACATATTATATCTGTTGTAGTAGTCAAGTATAATCCCCTCCAAACAGAGAAACTTTTTTCACAGATTTATTTGCTCCCAGCTATTACACAGGAATAATAATAATTATAACGTAGCACCAGATAAAAAACTTTTCTTTCTTTTATTGCAAACGACTGTTTGCTACTCTGCAGCTACTTGACTGCTTTGAAATGTGAAGTGTGTTCTCAACTGTTTTTTTTCAAGCGTTTTTAAATATAACTCACGTTATACATTTTATAAATCTGTTTTGCTGCATAATAATATATAGATCTAGTTTATATTTTACAGTAAATCACCTCTCCAAACACACACATCAAGCATCACACTTCACTTTTATTCCGAAATGGAAAACTTTGTCAGTGGTATGTAGTACTCATAGAGCCAACAGCACAAGATCAGAATGAGACTCAAAGACGGGCAAATGATATCCTTCACATCAACTTTGTCATGGTCTTATCTTCTTCCCGAGGATATACAAAATGTACTTTGAAAGCCAACTTAAGAAATATGTTTATAAAATGCCGAGAGAGTTTTTAAGAAATAAAAAAAATCTTTTTTTAATTTGTTTGCTAGCAATATTATATAGTACTGCGCACACCGATAGGCTTTAGACTTTTTTTCCTCCTACAATAAAAACCACCAAATAAATGGAAGTATGTAGAGTTGCAAATGTATGCGAAAATGGATATTATTATGTGGTGTGCAAAGAGAAACAGAAAAATGTTGCAATGGATAAATATGACGATGATGGGATATGAGAAGGATATAAAAGAGAGAGACTTTCAGTTGAGCAGTGTGTGTGTGTGTAGTATGCGCACATTTGTTCTCATTCCATCATTCAATTAGAGATTCAAGGTGTGTGTATCTCACTACCACCACCACCAGTGCTCTCAACAGTTCATGTAGTAGTTTTGTTCAGGGATAGAATTTTTTTCTCCCTTTACTCACATCCCTATATACAAAAAAGAACACATAATATTCTCGCTGCTGTGTACTAGCTACCGATACTCCTACAGAGCTACATTTTGTTACATTAACATTGTACAAAAATATTATGATCCTCATCAAGCATGTAGACTAGTCATATGTTGGATAAAAAAAAACTTGAGCTGAGAGTGAGAGCATGTTGACGATGATGATGATGATGATATTTCCATATTATTATTCCCTGACTGCTGGCTTTGATGATAATATGATCATGTTGGGCTTGTGTACTATGATGATGATGGAAAATGTTCAAGTATGCAAAAGTGTGGAAGTCACAGAGAGGCAAAGTAAAAGAGCACATTCAAAACTGTTTACTCTGGCTATTAAGTATAAAGCGTGGTAGTCTAGTCGCTTTTGCTTCCAACTTCTGTAGCAAAAGATAATCTTTACACTTGCCTACAGAACATTATGTGCGCTCTAGTATAATTCCTCTTTGGTAAAATGGTGATGGTGCTCTTTGGAGAGCCTACTTGCTCCTCAATAGCTCAACTTTGTGTTTGTACATCATTCCCTTTCCATTTTTTCCATCTTATAACCGTCTATCTAAATTGTTATCTAAGCTATCTAAATCGAAAGCGTGTACACATAATATGCCTTGTCCTCGGCTATACGAGCGTCGTCGTCATCAGAAGTAGTGGAAGACATTCCTAAACTTTGTGTCTACATGATCATATCATCATAATCCAACAAGACAGCTATGGATATATATTAAGAAAATTGTGCCTATTAACTTATTCCATATATAATCCACTATCCATAAAGACCCAAACATATGCTAGTAGTAGTAAAAAGGCTTTCAAGAAGATATGCTTTAGCTTTAAGCACTAAAATGTCATACGGTGATATGCAATCTTGTACAAACCTCCTAAAAACTCCAAAATTCTCGCACATGAATACTATTTTGCACACATTTTTTATTACAGTCTACAAAAAATGCGCGTTATGATAAGCCTGCTATCTTCTGTCCGCTAAAATTACGTCAAATACGCAACTCGTGCGAGTAAAAAATTCAAGAGTTTTACTACACTTGCACTTCTCCATACATTATGCATGTTGCGTGGTACGGCAACATTTTTACAAAGTTTGCACAGATTCTGCATGAATCCTTTTGGAACTATTTTACAATGTCATTTTGCAGCTGCAGCACACTCTACTGTAAAAACTTTAAAATTGTAAAAATGGCAATATGAATACGAAATGAATATCTGTTGCAGTTTGACTGAATGTTAATTCCTTTTTGGATAATGCGCAGGCGTTTGGTAACCTCCATACTTATTGTCGTTTTTCTTATGAACATTCTTAATCTTAACTTTTAACAAGCTTGTAAGATATTATGCCTTACTTTATTGCGTTTATTGACCAACTTACCATTGAACTTCTATATCTGCTCTGCTATCTGCCATATTATACACATTATTATCGATAACTGATAAGTTTCCAGTTTATATTTTCATGCTAACGGCCAACGGCCACTAAACTACATCATTTGTGCCATGTGAGATATGATGATTGCCTTGATGATCAATTGAATGCCTTCAAAAACAAACCCTCTCCTTCTATGCATACCTATATTGCAATAGTAATTTCTTCAATCGTGGATCCCCTGTCATATAGATGAGACGATTGTGTATGAAGAGGCTAATAACTGCCTGAAAATATCCATTAACTTTTTATTTATATCTTCTTCCGCCTAGCTTGACTTTTGACTTTATGCTCTCCACTTTGACTTGTAATTCAACTACTGGAGTCTACCACGACATGCACACGTCTTTTGGTAAATAAAAGTAGTAACATGATAAATTGCTTCGTGAAGGCTATTCTAAGGTGTGATGCGTGTTTGTGTCATCGTCGTAAAGAACAACAGGACTAACAGACTGTTGATAATTCAGAGCATTTTCATGTAATGGCATACGGCTATAGTAGCATGAAATTACAACGCAAAAAATAAAACAGTGACGGTTATACAGAAATGCATGCCTATGAAATGTGACTACCCTCTTGTTTTCGTGCCATCAACATTTATCTTCATCCAAAGTTAATCCGAGCATCATGTTACATGTACCTGCGCTTAATATGCCATGAATTCCAATTTACCTGCGGATGACGCACACAGTCGTACAATGCAGCGCAGTAAAGTAGTTGCCTCTTAAACGTGGAACTACTTACGACCAGGAACTATTAAAATTTTGAAGTGCAGTTGAAGAGTACAGGATAACCTTGCATGCAAATTGCAAGCTTGATATAAAACACTGCATTTGAGCAAGTCGTAAACTGCAATTTTGCAGTTTTAATGACATTTCTGTACATAACATTGGCATTAGATATTATATCGTTTGCCATTTTCTGCAAAGACCTTAATGGTGACAGCGTAATTAAAGTGATCACTAATTCATTTGCCAATTTCCTATGGGCAGTGCAAAACTGCAGGAGCATACGACAGGAAAGGCGATGAAAAATTCTTTTGCGGCTCATTTATCATTATCTTAAAATGCAACATCGCCCCATTATAAAGTTCGCTTGCGTGCATGCTACATGCACTATTCTATGAATGATTACCGAATTCACTTGAACACTCACTTAGCAGAGTGACTGTCGTGAACAGTGAGTGTTTTTCTTAATTAAAAGCAAAAAGCAATTATTCATGGGATAATCTTTATGATATGAAAAGGGGAACTGGCTATTCTCAATTGTCATACTGTCACACTAAATTATTAACGTGATATTGACTTCCTGCTTCCTTTCTTTATGATGATGCATAATATAAATGATGCAGTTAATTAGACTTGCTAAAAACGTCAAGTTTCGTATTAATGGAATTCTGTTGTAAGTTTAACAAAGAAATACTGACAAGAATTAAATATTGCGTGTATTCTCATATATCTGAGTTAGTACAAATTAAAGTCTAAGCATATGAATGAAACTGCAATAAAGCTTTAAGAAAGCGCATAGTTAAGTATCCCTAAAGGGCCTTAATCAGGCTCTTAAAGCACGAATTTTAACAAATTAGTTGTGAATTCGTAATTCTGGTAAAAAACTGACTTAAAATCATGTGTCGCATGCTATAGGTTCTATTATGAAAAGTTGTGACATCGCTGTGACCTCTGACCTAGAGTTGACCTATTGACCTGAAATTCAATAGGGTTGTGGCTGAGATGCTATAGTATCTGTATACCAAGTTTGGTTGTAATCGGTGCAGCCATTGCTGAGAAAAACCCGTACGGGCGGACGGCCGGACGGAGCACAATATTATCAAGTATCTTTAGGGATACTTAATAAAATGAAACTTATACCATTTTTAAGAATGTTCTTTTGTTTTTTTTATGTCGGTGACATTTATAGTAATAATTGCCGTTTGCCTTTCTTATGCCGTACCACCGGTGGTACACCCACTTTATAGTAAGGTTGAAGGTTTCAGGTCAGATTAAATGAATTTTTCCGAGGAGGACGAGCTCTACATTTTATTATTCACAATTGCAACCAAAGAAAAAAATGCATCTATTTGATTAAAATATCACTGAACAATCCAAAAAATTCTCAACTGGAGATTAACTGTTTCACTCGCACTTTAGCAAACAATGAGTTGAATGATTGCTTCGTTCAATCCCAAAGCAACTTTTAGCATTCGTACTTTTTACAAAAGAGCTATTTCGTTCCTCTACTCACGTGCCATGCAAAATGTAAGCATAAAATAGAATCTTATTATCAGCAGCAGCAGCAACATGCACAATGAAGACGATACCAGATTCTAATGACTAATTATCTTTGTGTTCATTTGAGTTTGATGCTAATCTTGATATGATTAGAATGCTATATTATGAGTACCAACTTTATACTGTGGGCGGTCATAATACCTATACTCCCAAGTTCTATTCGCAATTCTGCAAAAACAACTCTTATACTGAAAGCCGTGGAAAAGCTCAACTAATATTCATTTTTTGTCATAAAAACTTTATAAATTTCGCACAATCTTGTTTTCGTACTCGTTAAACTTACTAATATGCATCGGTCCATTTCATGAAGAACAACAAATATTCCACAAAATGGAAAGATCAGCTTTATATGAAAAAGTTTATTAACACCCGGTTGTGCTCATGTTTCACCAACCAACAAGCCGTATAGTTTTCTTTACATCTTGATGCTAAAACAACTTACAGATAAATTCATAGTTAGCGAAGAAAAGAATATTATCTGGTTCAGTAGTAGATTAAACTCAATTTCGGCTTTGCATGGTGTTCATTATTACTCAGCACGCTTTTTAAAATAAAAAAATGATGCTCAAGTTTATGTGATGACGATGACTATGAGAACAAAACAGACAAGGAATGTAATTTTTTTAAAGGTTGCTGGCTCCTACTCTCTGCTACTGTTTGTCTATGCGCTTTTTTATAGAATTCGACCTTTTCAAAATTACATGGTAGTAGCAGCGCATACAATACGAAATGCATACATGACTCATGATATGACGATGACGCTGCTACTATATCGCTAGCATCTCATATGCCTATATGAAATTTTTGGGGTTAAATAGTAGTATAGTAGGTAATTTTGACAGAAATACTTGTTCAGAAATACATTCAAATGCGTTCCAATAGTGCTATAATTTATAACATTACATGATTATTTACCAAAAGTTTCCAATCGGTTTCCCCTTCACAAAACTTCCAGAAGAACGGACGATTGCGGCAAAGCGATAATGTGTGAACAAACAAAGCCACAACCAATCGACGACATGTGTGGTCACCACGTAAATGCGATGATGATGGTGATGATGGTCGTGTTAACTAAGTATACTTAGAGAAAGAAATCGTTCTTATTGTTCGCAAACAGCAGTACACAAAAGAAATTATCACAAAAAAATAATTGTTTTTCGTTTCGATAATGACGTATATGCACCACTTCCACTTTTGTGTGTGTACTTATTACTCAACACAGTAATTTCTCCAGAGAAGTAGCAGCAATCTAGTTTATTTGAAGTAGTCAAGTTAAAATGGCTATAAAAATGCTATATATTTCATATACAGAAGCAATATTGTCCCACACCAATAAAAATGGTAATGTTCACACTTTACATATTTCTCTATGCATTTGCGATGTTGTTTTCGCTTCACTTCTCTTTCAAATCAACAACAACAACACGAAATTGTATTTGATTATAATAACTCAATATTATTTTACGACGATGATGATGATATACGGTATGAATAATGTAAAGTGAGTTTGAGCGAAAAGTTGGTGGTGATGACTGTAATATGACGGTGACTCAATACTCAATCGTTACAGATTTTCTTTCACTTTTTCCTTATTTTATGTGAGTGAGTGAAGTGAGTTCAGGAATATAAACCACTGGGAGTTGTGTTCTCTTTACTTTTTATACAAAAAGCTTTTTTTCTTTAAGAAGAGGTGTTTTCCAACTTTGCTTTAGTCTTCGCTCTATATTAGGTTATGGGTAGTAAGAAGAAGTAGTCAAGTAGTATGACGATGATGATGATAATATTATGAAGATGACGATATTATACTTTTCTTACTACTACCTTTTTTATAATAAAGTTACTAGCTGAAAATGGAAATGGTCGAAATTGGCGAGTGAGTAAGCACACAGGCACAAGTGCACACAATAAGCTATATAGTCAGTGCTAGAAGCAGCAACACTTCTTGTAAGTTTTTCTGAAGTGAATCATTTTTCATTTTCTTTTGCGAGTGTTTTTCTCTGCAAGCACATAAGGCTATGGCTCTCTGATGATGAGAGGCATGATATGATACAAGAAAAAATACGGCTGAACACAGGAAAAGAAGAACAGAGCAAATGATATTATGCACGGTGGGTAGGTAAAAGGTCTAGCACGTACATACACACACACACACGGAGGCTATGTGGGTTTTAGATACATTTTCATATACCAGCAGCAGCAGGAGAAAGCATAAAGGCAAAGGTTGGGGAAAGTATGTATGAAGGAGCGTATATAAGCGTTACGAGGAAAAAATCGATGATAAGTATTATAACATTATTGCTTACATACGTCAAAAGAGAAAGGAGAGACGGCCTGCAAGCCCAGTAGTATTAGTATAGAAAGCGCTGGGGAAATAGAATAGCAGAATGGAAAAAACGGTTCGATGTACGCGATGCTTGGATGGATACTTGGGGAAAGTAGTGCAAATAAAATATAAGTTTTTGTGTACTCTTATATATAGGTATAGAACGGAAAGAGAAAGGAGAATAGAAATTGGGAGCATGCACATGCCTATTTAGGTTTTTTGAACGTGTTTATGGGCACATGATTTTACATGCCTGCTGCTGCTACGCTGTTTACTCCGTTTTAGTTTTATTTGACTTGTTGTTGGGCTTTTGTAATCCGACCGTGTGTTTTCTAGGGTTATTCAAAAGTAATGCGTACTGCGTTTTCCGTGTGTATGTGTGCTTTCACCCTTATAGCCCTTTTGCATAGGCTTTCTCTTGAAAGGTTTGGAAATTGGAAAAGCTGAGGGTACACATTGTGTGAGCACTGGGCACGATTAAAAGATCATGTTGTCAACACATATTGTACACAAGAAATAAAATGCTCTCTGGCAGGATGGGAAAAAGAGCAGACTCGTGGATTCTGGTGGTCGAGAAATGGAATTCTGGGGAAAAATGTCTGGATTCTCTGGTTTAATGCTTGCCTACAACCATCATGCATAAAAAAGGGTAAAATTGTTCAGTGTTCCGGGAAATAAAGAGAAAGGGAAGGGAAAGTCAAAGGGAGAAAGCAGTAGAGCATAGTATAATATACAAATAGAGTACACAGAAAGTAGTCAGGTATGTATACAGCCTTTTTCTTGTTTCTTCGCTTTTGCGTCTTTGTCGTCTGCAATTTTTTAAGGCTGCCTCCAAGTCTCGCCCAGGTCTCTCTGGTAGTAAATCGGAAGATGGAAAAGAGTAAGTGAAACGAGAGTGTAAATTTGATTTCTAAACAAGCGTCTTCTCCCTAATATGGCCGAAATGGAAGAAAGCGGCGATGGTATATAGCCATGTCAAAAAATGAAAAAGCGAAATGTAGTACACGAAACATAATAGAATTACTATTTTCGGTAAATTTGATTGGAACCTTTTTTCAGCTTGTTTATTCTGTATCAGAGTGTATAGCTAGTGGGGAGTGCGCTCCGTGGGGTTTTAACAACATTTTGTCGAAGCGCTTTCTAGTCAAAGCGAATGCGTGCATCTAATAAATGACATGATAAAGTAAAATGATAGCGTAGTCTTTGTTCTTGACAATTTGTAAGAAAACGTGCCTTGAAACGGGTCTGGAAAGAAATTGAAAGAGATTGTGTGTTCGACTTTCGACGACAAGAAATTAGCTTGCTTTTTGCTTTCACCGCTGCTAGCAATATTGTGAAAGCGTATACTCTGCAGCGCATTATATAAATATGTACCTACACGTATTTAATCAAACTGAAGATTTTTTTTATACTTTTTGTCAAGTCAATGTGCACCAAATTGAAGCAAAAAAAGTACTTTTCATGGCCATATTGTGTAGTACACCGCACATCCGCAAAGAACATCAGAGGAAAATAATATAATAGTTTACAACACAAAACATAATGCTGCTATCGTTGGAAAAACCTGGAAAACAAAATTTCTATGCATATGAAATGAGGCAAGTAATGAAATGTGCAATGAACAAAGTGGAGGAAAGCTTTTTGTACTTTCATCTTCTGCGTCGTATTTGCTATTATATTTCTCTGCTAGTTTGCATAAGCATTATATACGTGAAAGATTTTACAACGAGCAAAAACCCGAGAGGAAAATGAACCGGAAGGAAAATAGGCTACAAGGACACAAAGATTTCCAAGTTTGTGTGCAGATTCTCTTTGGTTTCTGCTAGCCCCAAACTGGTTTATTACAAAGTGAAAATTCTACCAACTTGCTAACTAGACTTTTGATTGAATGCAATCTCTCTAAAGACTTTTGCAAATGAATTCTGCAGAATACTGAAAACTAATAATGATAATATAACAATCTGTAATATATGGACAGACAAACGTATATCTAAAGTACACTATAATATTCTTGAGAAAAAAATGTCTGTCTTTTCTTGTGTAAGCTTTGAGCAATCAGAGCAGAAGGCCAACGGAAAAAGTACCCCAAGAGATTTCAGATCAAAAAGCTCTTTCATCTTGATCTACGCAAATGAAATCATGTTCACGTCACTTTCTAGAGTAAAAGAGAGTAAGGTCTTTTCTTTGGCTGCATGCTTCATTGACTTTCTACTTTGTACTTTGTGTGCAGATCTCCGCTTTTAATTTTTTGGGAAAAAATTCAATTTTCCGGTCCAAAAGCGAAAGACAAGTTTTTTGTAACTTTAATTTTCCTTTAGTGATAATCTGACGCAAGTATATGACATGTTTTGATGACTGATGATAGATTATGACTCATGTTGTAGCCTGCACTTGCACATAGATGGGTTGGCCGGATTGTACCTCTGTTCTTTAATGCTCAATAACTATTCATCAATTTTCATTTTTAATCAGTCTTACTTTTTTCCTATGAATGAAAGTGCCAGAGAGAAAGTACGTCATTCTCAAAAACTCTTTTTGATTAATTTCTGGTTTTTCATGATTCTCTTTCGTCCATTGTCTCCAGCAGTACGACCTCGACTGTCAGTAAATCACGGGTGGTATGTGTCTGTCTATTTCTCTGGCATTTTTCTCCACTATTGACGTAATGTTCACGCTTACTCAGTTTTTCTTTAGTTTTTCTCATACATACGCCATGATTTCTGGTGATGACGCATAAAAAAGCTTTCACCGTTTTTTCTTTCATTTTTTTCTTGCTTTCGCTTGAATAAGATAATTTACTAATCATGGTGCTAGAGGAGAAAAAATGGAGTACAATGGCAAAATGTGAAATGAATAGAATGCGCCTAAAGGAATAAGCAAGCGAGAAATTTGAACAATATACAGGAAAAGCACTCTTATGTTTTTGCCAGAGGGAGATCTCGCATTCCTGCTGAGAAACGTACTCATCGTCTTCACTCAGATTCTTTTTTGCAACGATAAACATGCAAGAGTTCTCTACACAATAATGCTTGCAAACTCATCGAAAACTTTTTAGAGGAACAATTTGTCAGTCTGACCAAAAATCAGGGCATGTTGTGTAGCCCACTCCCTGTTTTCTATCAAAATGTTGTATAAGCCCACAACAAATATTTTTCCTGTTTTTCCTAATGTACCATTCTGTGGAAAATGTGCCACGACGGTGTAAGTGAATCCATCAATTTTATCCTAGAGCACACAAATTCATGAGAGAAAGAATGCTTTCACATTCCTCTTTCTTGCTGGTTGCTGCTCCTGTCGTGATTTATGCACATCCATTTTCCAGTTTTCCTTTTATTTTCTGGAAATGTGAAGCCCACTACACACACAAAAACATTTTCATCGTGTGATCGTCATCGTCATCATCATCATAATGCGTTGCGTTCCTAACAAAAAAAGACTTTTGACGAACAACCAAAGACTCTCTTCTGGCAAATGGCGAAGGATCATGTTATTTTCCAAGAAGAAGCAACGAACAAGCATATTATTCTTTGCCTTTCCCTCTCTTCAACTTTCTCTTTTTTTGTTTACTGGAAAGCTTTGCGTTTTCGAAGCCGCTTTACTTTCACCTTCCTCTCTCTTGGGACCACAGTGTAGCATCTCGCATATCACACACGGAAAGTGTGTTACGGGGAACGGTAAAAACGATCAATCATTCATTTATGAAAAGAAAGTAGGATAACATTAACATTTTAGAGTGTATGCACCATATATAAACACATATATTATATGAATGGATTTTACCTGCCATCACTTCTCTCGGCGATGAAAGTTGTATGATTTTACGTATGTCAGTGGAGTGTCCTAAATTTTTTACAACTGAGGGTTTTTCTAACGAACCCTTTTGTTACCTCTTTTTTGGTGGAAATGCCAACTGTAATGTAATCGGAGGAGAAGTAGGTAGCATGTGTGCACACAAGGATAAAAATTCAGGGGAAAACGAATTGTCCTTGCCTTTCACATACACTTGTTAAAGATAAGCTTGGGGAAAGGGAGAAAATGATTAAAAACCTAAGTATCCCAATGGCACGGTCGGCATGTTCATATGACGTCAATTGCTAAATTCTCGTTTCACTCTTCATCATTTTACCATCATCGTTATGATCATCATCATGAAGAACAAATGTCGGCTTTTTCTGGTAGAAAGGAGCTTATACTCACAACTCACCAGAGAGAACTTTTACAACTGGCAGCAGTGGTGGTGAATGGTGGAGTTGTGATGCGAGACTATTAAAGTAGACAATAGAGACAGATGACATGTTTTTGCATCATCACGTCAACTTGGAGTAAGTTTTGTACAGGGAAAATGGGAATAAAAAGGATTCATTCATCCATCCATCCGCAACAATTTTTCTTGCTGTGCTGGAATCCAATCCGGAGATAGGTATATGGACAGGCAGGAATAGGGAATGTGATACAATGCGGAATGAAAGCTCAGAAATGAAATGAATGACTGTTGCTGTCGAAAAAGGAGGTTATGCAGAGACTCATGTCTTGGTTCATTGTAGTAGATAGAGATCATGCTGGCATGAGAAAATTGACACGCGTTGCATGCATGGATCTATCATCGTTTCATATAATGATAATCATAAGAGAATAAAATAATAATGATGATAATATTATTCTGCAGAGCAGAGCAGACCGGATGCGCCAGATCATTGTTCTTGTCAGGCATAATGATCGCGGTAGGCCACGCGGTGAAATGGCTTCATTACAAGCTCGGTAATGACATTTTCTCGGGAAAAATCAAATTAAGCCTATGCTTTTAAAAAAGCTTCTCTGTTTCTTTCCGCATTTCTGGAAATGTGTGTGTGCTTGGTAAAATACCTACGTAATATGCTCGGGTAAGTTTTTGAATAGCCGTGAGCCTGACACTGACTGACTGAATTTATGATCGAAGCAGAAAGGCGAAATGAATAACATTTCAACTTTGATTTTTCGCATGAGTTTATTTTCTTACTAAAATACATTTTCTGTGTGTAGCGGACACTCATCGCGTAAAACTAAGGTAGCTAACAGAATTGTGTCTCTTTTTCAGTATAATTAAAATATTCAATGAAAGTGATAGTGATATCATTAAAAGCATTAAAGATCTGTATTTTTACTAAAAACGTTACAATAAATTGGTACAGTGTTTTAAACATGAGTCTATATTTTTGTGACATGCAAACCGCAATCAATCGGTAATATGATAAATGACAATGAAGGCAGTTTACACTGCATTAAAAGTATTAAATAATTTAGTGATATATTACAATGTGATAATATGATATGCAACTGATGACTAGTACAACTGTAAAATATCTTGTAGAACAATACATGTTTTTGAGTCGATCGACGAATGAGAATTGGCTTTCAAATGGAGATCGAGACGAGATATAGACAATAATGTTGTAAAACCAATTATAATTTTACATATAAACATAATTAAAATTCCCCTCAAACATTATTCAGTTGGTCCTTTCGCTCACAATTTAAATATTATACATAATATACTGGTTATATACTGGTAACTTTTGTTTTTCAAATAACAGCCATGTTGCGATATATATACATTCATAATTAATTAGGTTGGGTAACATTCTTAATATTAGGTCTTTATTAGTAAATATATTGCTACGTGTATTCATGCTTATTTCGTGCATGTATATGTTACGGCAGGTACGCTTATATATATCATTAGTTTGTTTTTTCATATTTCACACAATGCTGCTGACTTTTTTACACTTACAAACTAAATCGCTTTCAATCCAACTATAAGTTAACATTTATTTGTTCCTTACTAGACCATAAATAGTGGTTAATGTTTCGATATACGTTAGGTAGATATATAGATGTGTTTTTGTCTTCGTTTAAACAACATCTTTATACTAATATTAAAAGAAAGTAGAATGGAGAGAGAAAATACGCTGGACTGCAATAATAATACTGTTAATGTATGTATACACAGAATACTAGAATCTAGAATACTTTGATTCAAAGAAAACGTCATACTAGAATGAGAAAATTCTACGATAGTTACCGTAAAGAATGTGGATTATATTAGTATTATTTGCTTTCGGAATAACATCACACACAAAATTAGTTGACTGGACAGCTTGAGCTATTGTAGTTATTGATGATCCAACGAATATCGCCGTTTGTGGCAAGGTTCATATGCACAACCGCAATAACAACCATGATGTGCATGATGTGATGAGAATTGAACCAGAGATCAAGTTTTCCAGGGAACCATTTCTCTGGAATGCGAACCACGCCAATGATTCCGCCACCGACGGAGATGATGTCCTGCAACCATATCAAGTTGAAATTCATAAGAATTCCAAAAATTGTCACAAAGACATGAAACAAAATGTAGGAATGTATACATACCTGCAGAAACACATGAATCAGGACGCCGGGCTCCCCACCACCCCAGCTAGACAACCTTAGAGCAATTCCCAGAATCCTTGAAATGAACACCGGAGCAAAGCACATTCTTCGAGCTACCGGTGTCCAGGCAGTTAGGGCCTTCTGCAAACCGAATACTGCAGCCATTCCATACGCAGCAACAATGTAGTTTTTCACATCCTCTGGAAGGCACCAAGTGGCTGCGGACAGGTTTGTTAGTGCACCTATTCCAGTCATAGAGAATATTTTTTACAATCAGCAATCAATGCTTCTATTTCTATATTTCATTTGTCGAATTTTTTATATAATACTTAAGTACCGAAACACTCTGTTAGCCATATTCCGAACATGTCAATCTGAAGCAGAAGCTGGTAGAATTGCGGACCACTGTTATGACTCATCATCAAGTGGTAAATCACGCTACCAATCCATGGTGCAATCGAAGCCACTATGTGGGAGCAGCCAAGGATGTTCAGAAACAGGTTGCCTTCAATTTCATCCCAGGGGAACATTGTTTTCCAGTACATCAACACATAGATGATCGGGATAACTATAAAGTATCCACACATTCATCATCATTCTCATTTTGAATACAATGTTTGAATTTACCAATTCATACGATTAACGCTCATTTTAAACTTACGATGTGTCAAAATATTCAAGCTTTCATTGTGCAGGTACGCAATACTGAGTACACATCCCCAAGTGTCTTGAGTGTGTCTGTATCCCGTGTGAATGTACTTGTTAAACTGCAAATGTTGTGGCATATCTTCGATCCGGCACAACTTTCGACATCCACCCATGCAGAGGAGAAACTCGTCGAAAAATGACAGCTCCCTGCCCCCTTTCATCATTTCTTCCTGGAGATAGGCTTCCTTGTTCTTTGTTGCACTTTCCAGCAGTGCCTGAGCAATGGGTGATAAGGAGATTTCTCGATTTTGTTTCGGAATAAGCAGTGCTTCCTCACTGTCTTCGTCCGAGTCAGGAGGTTTGATTTTTGGCACCCATTCGTGAGAATAAGGGTCGTATTCGTAGTCATCATAGTAGTCCCCATCTTCACCTTCTCCTCCTTCCCCTTCACCCTCCTCTTCAAACTCACCTTCTTCCATTTCCATATCCATCTCGTCTCTCCAATTGTTATTGTTATTTGAACAAGTGGTGGCGGACGAATCAATGGATGCGCGTCTGCTCCCTTCCCCATCGCCATCAGGCGGACCATTTTCTCCAGCGGGCTCCTCCCCTTCTGGTGGAGATGGAGGTGACTCGCCATTTTCTACACCTTCCTTATTGTTCCCATCCTCCTGGTCTGGCGCATTGTCATTTCCGTCGGCGATAAAGTTTTCTTCACCGTCCGGAGGTTGTCTTGTTGGCAGACCGCTTTTGTTGGGAGACACATTATTGCTTTCTGAAAGAACGCCATTTGTCAGCTTTGACTTAGAAGACACTTCCGGTCCAGCTTCCACTGGTTTATCACTGAAGGTTACGTTGCGTTTGCGGGCTTTCTTCTCCGATGGTTGGGAGGAAGAGTCACCAGTACTGGTCTCCGCCGGTGGTGACTCGGCCGGTACAGTTATCGTACTTTCCATCGGAGATGGATAGAGAAAACTAATGATCAGTCCTATTCTGAATAGAGTTTCTTTGTCCTGCTTTGCTCAGTTTCCTGAGCAAATGTAGCCAGGCACCCAAGGTTTAATACAGCTTAAACCTGGATAAGATGGAAAAGAATGATAAATTAATTATTATGCAATGGAAAAATAGTCCGTTTTATATGTGAGCAATGGTCAATGCTTGTTGCATCAACAACATAACCATGTAATCACAGAATCGATTATCGTGTTAGCGAATACCGAATATGTACCGACTACTCTTACTTTTCAGTAGAAAGTGTGGGAAAGTGGGGAAATCCAGTACAACTATTATTTCGCAAAAGCCAAAGCCCTATATTATCTTTTCAACGAATAAAGCCGACATGGTTTACTTTAGATTCATTTATAGGATACAGCACATAAATAATTAACTAGAAAATCGTTTAATTGGTAAGATATCTACGTGTGCAAGTGGAAAGTTATCCTTGAGAGCAGAGGTGGCACTCTCCAAAAGCTTTATATGCGCTTTAAATCATTGTTTCCAGCTCATTAAAAGACAACATCCAAAAGGAAAGCAGTTCGGAGTCGTTGTAAAAGTAAACTAACTTTCTCCGCCCAACAACTTTTCAGCAGAGGGACACAGCAAATGGAGGATATGGGCGGTTATAATAGCTTGGCTTAATAATACTAAATTTTTCGTTATTCCACCCTACTCGCTTTTCCGAAGAGAAAATTGGCATGAATAAGTTAAATATGCATCAAGGAGAATAAAGCCGTAGTGTTTTGCAGAAATGTATAAAATATTATTGGAAATATTATTTTTTGGCAATGCTTGGCCATTTCTCTTGACAGTTCATTTAATATTTAGTTGTATATTCCACCACACTTTATACTGAGTCAGCAATGCTTTTTGCATGCTATACTTATACTAACCTGGATGGAAGAAATAAACCAATAAATCGAAAGTCACGTTTGTAACGGTCTTTTAATTTTGTTTTATGCTTATGGGTAATTTAGGTCTGATATAGCATGAGATATTGTATAATGAAAGCTTTAAAACAACAAAGGAAATTATGGGCTGACTTTACACAAAACAAAATGCTGTGCTGGAAGACTTTGTTCGCTCGTGTTCACCTTGCTTTATTAAAAGATTGGATAATGTCACAAAATGGTATTGATTTATACTACGTGAAGTTATACGGGTAATAATCGACTATTAAAATTGTCGGGGGATTTGAAACAAAAAAAAATCAAAATATTATATAGGATAGTAGGACAAAAACACATTAGACAATTTTATATGCTCTTTCCACTTGAAACGAAAAGAAAAACTCAGCAAAATTCGTAGCTTCATCATAAAACCATACCATTCCAAATTCAGTCTAGCTGTAAACAGGATTTTGCATACGACATAGTTCTTTCCTAATTAATTATTTAAAGATCCGAGCAAAGCTATAATATGTTGTTTGTATATTTGCTCTTCTTGTTGTTATTGTGGTGGAGTATGATGTAATGTGGCTGCTACAAAGCTGTCATTATGACAAGTAAAAAAAACAGTCGCCTATTGTGACTCCGTTCATTACCATCCAAACTCCAACCATTTCATGGGAAATAAAAAATGAATAGATGCAGCAAAATGCGATACGAATGGTGCGGTGGAGGATGGAGAGAAATGAGAGATCAATATTATTGCCTTAATTACGTTAATTTCCTGAGAGAGTTCATGACTTGCACATTAAAGTTGTACTACTTTTTCAACTAAATTATTTTTTAGTTATGTAGAAAATGCTTTACCGTATTAAACGTGGAAGAGACTTTACTCGGAATGATGTGATGCTACAATATTCGTTACAACGTTAACTTTCCATTTCCATTAGAGAAGAAGCACTTATCACACAGGCAATAAAGGCAGGCACTGTTGCACTTAGCTTAAACATTTTTTGGAAGCATGATGATATCTTCATTTCGTCAATGAACAATAGAACGGTGAAGGAGACACATTGGCAATTTAAAAGATAAAACTTATGTATAATTAGAGCTATATTGATTTGCTAAAAGTCCGAAACTAAAAGGGAAAAGGAAGGTTTTATGTGGTTTTTATGCACAAATTGAATTTGCAGCCCACATGCGTTCATTCTTTCTTGAAGTGAAAGTGACCATGACCGTCTAGTCTAGTGTCCAGTATAATAAGGCTTTTAAGTGAAAAAAATGGGATTTTTATGGATATACTAAGATGTTTTAATGCATTGTTGTACATGCATTTATATTACTTTTTCTGCCTTCCTTTCACTCAACAAAAGAAACATCTGCTCCCGATATAATAACCATAACTGAAAAAATCTTGTTCCCCTTTCCGTTTCAATTCATGCAGTACGGTTGTCGGTGAGTATGGATGAAGATGGAGATTCTCCATTTGTACTGGTTTTGCACAGCGGAGAATGGAGCCAAGAACCCACACACGCGTATCTTACACTCACGAGGTAATAATGTCCGTAGATCTTATATACAGAAACCGAAAAAATACAGGTATAAGTTTATGCAGTCTACCAGATCAAGACCATGAAAAGCGGAACTGCAATAAGCGTTCCCTTTCACTGTTACAATTTCTCTACTTACCCCAACTCTGCTTCAAAGTTGTATAACAAAATGCAGATAACTTGATCTTTCACATTGAAACACTTTTGCTTGTCTAGACTAGCAAGAATTTTGCCGATTGTCGCATTGTAATATTATGACAGGATAATCAGTATTAATTGGTCATCAGAGAGATTATCTGGCTTGTCTGAACAGTCCGAAGTCCAACAAACCAGGAAAAATACAATTCATGTGTATCTCTTATTTCCCAAAGGACGAAACCTGAGACAAGGGATCGTATATTAGATTTGATTAAATGTCAGTCAATGAGCAACGTCCCATTCAAATGCAAATGGTAGTTTTTGCATATTCCAGTGTTACTTTGCAGTGTAAGAACTTAAACCTTGTTCATTGTAATGCAACTCTGTACCGTAAACCTTACTACTCTGCCTGCAGAGCAGAGCAGCAAAACTTCTTTGTCCATTGACAATCTCCACTAAGTCATAGTTGCAGGATAAGTAATCCTTAAGAATTCGAAGGCTTCCAAGAGTGGTGGTGTGGTCTAAGTGGTAAGGCACTCGGCTGGTGTACGTACTGTAGCGTTAATTAGTGACTTCCCCAGTGGCGACTTCTCCTAATACTGCATCTGCAGTAATCACTGCGTCTTCCCCAAAATGGGACTTCACTCAAGAGCGACCTCTCAATAGCGTCTTCTCCTCCCGACTATCGGGAAAATTTGTGACTACACCAAAGTGCGTCCAGTTAATGAGAGATCCAGGTTCGACCCCTGGCACCACACTAAATTTTTTTGTTTAGGATTTTAACAGGCTTTCAAATCTCAACTGTATTTTTTAAAATTGAGCCAGCATTAATAGTTAAATAGTAAACGAACAATTTTAATCACATAGGAATACACGAAACAATAGGGATATCGGCTTACGGGCTAAAACACAATTTCCGATAAAAAACCTCTAAAGGCAACTCATGAATCATGAACACATTCACCGAACAAGGAAAAAAGAAAACTAATGTGGCTGCTGAGAAATAAATAATGAAAAACTATCAAACTTTGTACTTGTGGCTTGTGCATCAGCAAGTAACGTTTAGCATATGGCATAATATGAAAAAAATTAGGTCAGAAAAAACATTGGGGTAAGTGCAAGCCAAGCTATGATAGCTATCATTACTATAATCTCCAGAATAATTCCAGATCCCATCCAGCCATTTGCATCCATGAATAAGTAGTATAAAGTATAGCACATTATTGCAACACGTAGCTCTCCTAAATTAGTTCTCATAAATGATCATTTCACTTGAATTCATGGTCATATACAAAAGCTATGTTTTAGCGTTTTGTCTGTGTTGCATGTTTTATTTGTTTTAATGTCAAGTTTATATGTTTTATGTAAAGCACGTCTTTTCCGCGTGAATTCACTGATAGAATTTTAAAAATGCTTTATCTTAAAATTAAGTTTAATGATGAGTAGAGATTTGAAAATATGGATAGCATGGAAAATTCAGTGGATGAACATTTTACACAAAAAATTTAAAACGCAAAACGTTTATCATTTTTTTTAAACAGTTCAATGTCAGCATTTTTATGTCATAAAATGCAGCATTATTGCTAACTCAGCATTTTTAATAAATCCTTTAAAACGATAGATATAACACAGCACCAAATTATAAGCACTACGGTTTAGTACATAAGGTACATAGATTCATTGTTGCATACCCTTGATAAATTCAACAAACCCAAAAGTATTTTTATGACTTTGTAATACTCATGTTATACATAATAGTGATATGACTTTTAAATAAAAAATGTCTTTTAAAACGTTTGTGGCTAAAATATCTTTTAATCTGCTTTGGCATGAGCAATACCACCAGTTTTCCTTGTATACCGTTGTGCGAGTAAAGTAGCAATAATTGCTCCTAGTGAAGACCCCGCTGCGAGTAAAAATGGTCCATCACTGGACACAGTAAGCGCCAAGCCGGCAGCCGTTGGTGAGATCATTCTAGCCAGAGAGGTGGCAGATTGGCTTAATCCTAAAATGGTTCCTAGGTCGTCGTGATGACCTTCGAGGGATAGGGTGGTGATTCCCACTCGTAAGAAGGGATTTAAGGCACTGACAGCAACCAGCATTGACGCTGCTAGCCAGTAGCTAGATGACCAGAATAATGTTACCAGAACCGCCTGAAATATGAATTTGGAAGATTATTAGTTCTGGCTGAGCATAAGTGATTCATAGCTTGTAAACTTATTATTTGCACTCACGAAATTCATTATTCCGCTGATAAGCACCATGTACAGCGAGTTGCCTCTGTAAACAAATGCATTTACAGGGCCCACAGCAAACCCCATTAAAGTTGACATCAGGGCTTGAAGGGAAGTCAAATAACCACTGTTCACCAGATTTGAACTATACTTGTCTTGCATCACTATTGTCAAGTTTTCTCGGAAAACCAGTGTAGCAAAACTGAAGAGAAACCGAACTGCCAGCAGTAACAGTGAGTAGATATCCGCACTGAAGAAAGACGCTTTTAAGTTTGACAGACTTGATGCTTGACTATCTTCAGTTTTCGTCTTTTCTGCAGATTTGAGTTTTCGAGACGTCTTTGGCGATAATGTAATAAGCCGGGAAGGGTCCGGGACCAGAGTAAGGAGTAAAATTGCATTGATCACAAAAGCGGTTGCGGACAGGTAGCAAACCAATTGGAAACCGTTGTCCAACTGAGCTATATGAGCACCAAGTGTTGGGCCAAGAATAAAACCCATGCTTCCGAACGCATTAAAATTTCCTATCACATAGGATTTGTCCCTGGAACTCAGTTCCGATACTATTGACTTGCCGATTGTTTGAGTATGTTTGAAAATTCCTGGGGATACAGAATAAGATCTCTACATTGTAATGTTTTACTACAAAATATATAAATGTGCTTTCTGCGTTTTCTGATTCATTTTACCTGCTAAAACGCGAGCGAAAAGCATCATAAGGATATTGAAGGACAAGCCTTGCACAGCATATGCAAAGGCGGATGCTAATAAGGAAATTATCAAAACTGCTTTTTGTCCATATTTATCACTTCCCCAACCCTGAAAAGTACAAGTTCATACTTTGTCAAACCAACGAAATCGACTTGCCCCGTGCAAATTAGGAAACTATGTTTCAAACATAATTTACCATAGCTGGGCTGGAAATCAGTTGAATAGCTCCATAGGCAGAACCGATAAGACCAGCCATAAAAGGAGTAGCCCCCAAGTTTCTCATTCCACTGCTCAGCAATGGGAGGAACAAACTTACAGCCAGTAAGTCCTAAAATATAATTGAAATCGAACCATTTATATTCACACAAGTTCTTCTATTTTCCTCTTTCTTTGTAAGACTTAATTGTATGAAATGCTCCTTACCAGAAAGGCCATAAAGTAGAAAATGTATATTGTCCGTCTTTTCAACGATATAACATTTTGCACTTTTGTGGACGTCGACGAATTCGATATCGCGTCAGTTCTTAAGGAGCCATTAGTACTTCCTGGCACGTAACCAGCAGCTCCTCCTCCTCCAGAAACAGAAGTGGAGTTTTGTGAGCACATTTCAAGTGCAAGGCTAAGGTTAAACTTTGATGGCAAGTCCCTGTAAACCGTGCGTGGTTATTGGTGGGTCACCAGACGAAATGGGTAGGTGTGTAAAATTTATGTGCGCGTGCAGGGTGGTACGCATTGATATCTTATCTTTGACTCCAATAACATAACAATCATTATGATAAGAATGACTGGATACTTCCCAATTGTCCCAGTAATATCACAGACTCAGTCTCGTGATGATGGTCACTTGTCAATATCTCTGGCAGCAGCAGCAGGAAAAATGATACTGGTTAGAAATAAACCATCTTGTTACAAACTTCTATACAGTTGCTTTGTACTTTTGTCATTCAGGTAACTGTGCAAAATGTGGACCATTTTTTGCCTTACCGGAGCAGCCTTTCTCTCTGTGTACGTATAATGGACAAGGCTATAATTTCCTGTTCAGGATATGTCGCCACTAGTTGTTCAATCGATGTGAGCTCATAATAAACTCCTTATTTGGCAAGGTATCAGAAGAAAAAAGTAATTTGATGCATTACGCTTCATGTAACGCTTCCATTTATGTTCATGAGTAAGAAAACCCTGTCTCTTTTGTCACAGTATCACACGTAATTTCAGTTCAAATGTAACTGGTTTCAATGTTGTCGCAGGACAGAGCAAAGTTTCCTTTTTGCAAACTTTTTGGAAATCCCTGTCCTGCCAAAATTTTCCTCTTTTTAGTCCACCTTTTTATAAGAGAGCTCATAAAAGTGCTTTATTAGGTAGGTAGTATTCTCTGAGACTAAATTGATGATTAGTGGTTACTAATTAGGTTGACCAAAAATAAAACTTCGGCTTCGTTTTAACATGTTAGTAAGGTTAGTTTATTTTATGAGCTTGTGGACGAGCTCCTCTTAATGATGAGGATGTCTACGTCTATGTGGTAGACATACTACTACTGCGAAAGCTCTGTCTGCCTGCTGGTTTCGTCGTCAGCAACAGATGTGAGATTGTGAGGTGTGAATGTGATCTCTCTTAACAAACCACCTGCAATCTGCAAACGGTTATATGCATTCAGCATTACTTTCATAATGAAAGTTTCCTTCATGATATTCAATCCTTTAGCTTACTCCTACAACAGGTGCGCTATTACGCTACAATTGCAATACCGAAACTGAATGCCACATTTATTTGATGAATTTGTATACGCAAGAAAGCAAGCAACTTTGCGGGATTGATATCTATGAATGCGAAGTTCGCAAATGCTTTTGCGAACCGTTTTTAGAGTTCGTACTGCTATAATAGGTATTTATGTTCTTTACCGTTTCTACTAATCATGATAGGTGTACCTCACTTTTTACAAACTATTTGACGCTGCAAATTTTGACAAAAAAATGAATACCGGTGCCATTTTACGGTTGTTTGTTCAGAAGCGTGACTATATACTGCCTTATGCAAAAAAAGTTACTAGCAATAACGTTTCTTTTTATCGTTCCTTACTATTACAAAGATGCAATGCATTTTAGAATTTGTAAGTAATTATGAATGTGCAGGAACAACAACTGTCGTTGAATACCAAATTGGATTCACAGCAGTAACAATAATTATCTAAGACAAACTACAATATAAAATCTACCTACATGACTCCTAGATGAAATACCCACTCGTTTTAATTTCTACTAGCAAGTGCTATTAGGAGTACACAACATTACTGTTGTCTTGTCTTGTCACAGTGACCATGAAATGAAGGACGAATTTGTACTCTCATTCCTCACTCAAAAGTCATTAATCAGTGAAGTGAGCTGTTACATCTACATCAGTATGTTTTTACGTAGTGCGCGACCTTGAATTTATGTTGCATAATGACCAAAATTGTTTGCATGATTTGATGAATAATATTTGTATGAAAAAATATGTATAAATTGATACATGACAATTTGTAAATTGTTTATTTTATCACTCCATTTCCACCTCGCATACTTTTCTAAGAACAGTTTTGATCACTGCAATATTTTCAGGAATAGATTTCCCCATCCTACCAGTTGGAGAGGATGGGGAGTCAAAAGAGAACACTTGCTCTGAAAATTTGAGCATTTCCAGGACTTCAAGCAGCGACGCTTTCAGCTCATCCACTGTAATCAACCCGTCACCATATTCCTTTTGAATACGATAGTAAATAGCTTGTTGCAATTCAAACACTGTTGAACCTGTAAGGAAGCAAACCTTCAAGTTAAACCGTTTAAACAATATGTTTAAGTCGCGGATAAAAATACCTCGAATTCTGGATAACCCCGGCTCGATTATATCAATCACTTTCAAAAGCCTTCTGCAAATTTCCTCCTTTCTCCTCAATGAGTCCAAACTGAGATCTCCCATTGCCCATCCCTTGATCCTTCCATAATACTGAGACAAGGAGTGGAGCACCCCCACAATCAGAAAATGATTGGGATGCAAACTAATTCCCGAGTGCTTTTGTAGTATGCCTTCCAACAGCTCCACCACGCTTTGAACTTGTTCCGCCTCGTCAATTTCATCCCTTATACTTTCCACCAAAATGTCCACTGACTTATTAGGAACCTGGTTATCGCATTCATTACATCCCCACGTGGGATTAAAGCTGAGTGGATCTAACGGTAGCAAGTAGCCCCCTGTGCAAACTTTGCACTTGATAGCACTAAAGTATGTTCCCATTTCAGTGGGATCTTTACAACGGGCGCACATGCACTCGAACAACTTGGAGTGCTTGACGTGCGTTCTCCTTTGGAGGGTTCCCTCCAAAGTATGTGTATATGTGGTGGTTATCATATCACCTTTCTTTAATGGAATGACAGTACGCACGATCATCCTGCCGTCGTCTGTAATGGCGTGGTGAGTATTGGAAATGCACTCGTGTGCCATAAGGGCTACGTCTGGGAACATGCCGCATATACTACGGATTTCTCAAGAAATTTTCAAATTTATAAGGAATTAAGATTTCAAACAAGTTTTGAATGAATTTTTGGCATTTTACCTTATTTTATCCCTTTCCTTTCGAATTTCAAAGGAGTTAATATCACCATACCCCACAACAGTATGAATTAGCATGGGATCTTCATCCACCTCAAAAACGTTCTTCAGAAACTGAACCACATTCACCTCATTCCTGTTCCACAGTCCCTCCACCATTTCCCTTCGAAGATCATTATGATGTTCCATTGTGTTCAGTTTTGCCCACTTTTTCGGGTTCAGTTCTTGTAGGCGAAGACAACGAATTGCCATAATGCATTCATAAACCGGGTGATGCTTGTCGTAGTCAATTAGCTTTGGGAATGCTCGCTTCTTGCGTAAAATTTGGCATTCGTTGTCAGCATGAATGGGTTGCTAAAATTTTTAAATGAAAAAATGTAGCCAAAATTCATTGAATTTTATTGCAATTTCAATTTTTCCGTACCTCTTCGCATTCTTTGCCGCACATGGGAAACCAGCACTTGGAACAAAAGTACTTGCCATCCACCCTCTTATGACAACCTAGACAAATGGGCAGAGTATCCTGCTTTGGTCCAATGGCCAAAGCCTCCTCATCCATTATAATCGTGCCTGCCGGGATATCCCTGGCTGCCACCACATAACGACCCATTATCTCGTTAGTTTTAACGGTCCAAACTCGACAGTTATTTTTATGCTCCTTCTTCCAGTGCTGCTTTTGATGCTCCGCAGAGCAGTAGGATACGGCACGACAAGCGGAACAAAGCTTGTCTGCGGCTTTGTTACAAATTGGACACGTGCTGCTCGTGCCATTGCTGTCACCATTGCTTGGCGCAGAAGTACCATTGTTGGTGGTGGTGGAAGATAATTTGCCATTGGTACAATTAGCACTACTTGGTTTTGATTTTGATTTAGCTGAAGACTTATTCCCTTTTCCCATAATTATATGCTCAATTAAAACCAGAGGGTATGTAATTTGCTGTTGTAATACAACCACGCACGACTCACAACGACAAACACTGTCGCTTTGAAAAAGAGAAAAGAAAGTGTATTTTTCAAAGAAAATCAGAACAACGCTCCAATCCAAAAAGTTGTTCCTTCCTCCACACTACTCCACGGTGAATGAAACATGAAATTGGAGGAAACATTTTCTCTAAACATGAAACAAGAGCACAGCCAGTGATAAGAAAAAAGTCGTAAAATCTTTTTATTTTTAACGATTTTTGTCTAAAAAAAACGTGGATCTTTTAGATTACATGAAAGCGTCTTTTAATCTGAAAAGGATCGTTGACTGAATAACTGAAATATGTAAACATTCAATGAGAAAATCTTCACTTCATGGGTCCGTGATATATGCTTCCGTAGCCAAAATCGCTTATTCTGCCAAGAAAACAGTTTTGAAAATGGAAAGTCCTCAGCTCTCCTAACGTTGCAGAGCAAATGAAAAAAACTTGAACGTTACGTTACATTACATTTTACTTTACGCTTTTGGAAGAGGATTCAGCTCTTCACAGATACTACTGCTGTCATGAAATGAAAAAAATCTTTTAAACTTTTTAAAAATGTACAGTGATGTTAGTGGTTTATATGCAATGACAAGAAGGTTCGGTTACGCTGTTACTGAACACGGTATATATTTACTGATTAAAAGTGAACAGTAAAAATATAAGAAGGTGGAATGATGACGAATGACAAGTATGGTGTGCGCTAGCAATCTATTCCGATCATCATGTTAGGGAAGATATTTTTGAATACCCTGTCCTGAAAATGAAGTTAGAACTGTATGGAATTCGGAGTAAGATTTTGTGAAGCATGCCATGAGAAAAGGGATATGAAAATTCATTTAAAGCGTCTGTACAAGATCTGAAATGATATAACTTTCCAAGACGCTTCGTTGGAACTTCCAACTTGGAAGCTTATAGACAAGTAGTTTGTTTGGATTTTTTTATGCTGAGCATCTTTCTCTAAATAACAGCAATAAGCAGAACTACGCACCCACATTCTACCTCCAAAAAGTTATTATGTGACAGGCTTGTTTATGGAATGTCTCTGCATTAAAATGTGCATTTGTTAGTTAGTGGAGTAGAACAGAGTTGAATATAAAGAGGGAGCGCACATGGGATGAATGAACGTGTTCCAAAAAAGTATAAATAGCTCAGAAAAAAACTTTTGAAATGAAAGAAGGAGTTTGGAAAATATAAAAAGTGAGTATGCCACGCTTTGCATCTGTGCATTGCAAATGACAACGTGACAAGGAAAAGTGACGAAGCAATGAATACAGTGAAATTACGTGACTTCACGGTGGTGTATTTTTCGGGTAAATGTAAGGCATGGTTGAATAATGTTCTGAAAAAGATTCATTCATTTTGATTTACATGACAAAAATATGAGTTTTAGCAAGTTTCTAGGAAAGGGACATTCCGTTTTTAAATTTGTATAATTCCTGTAAAAAATGATATGATAAGCATTCAACCGTCAGTTTAATTTATTGCATGACCAAACGGTAAGCTTAAAGCTGGTGTTCCACTTGGGCTTATCCCGAACTCTTGGGACGACGGTGTTGATGACATAATGAGATATATGGCGAGACGACTTATTTATGACTTCCGTTTCTGCATCTCTCTTGTAAGCGTTGTTTGGGGTGAAGTGGCACCCTTCCCCTTTTGCATCCTTTCTCCTGTGTTCTTTCGCTTGTAACATGCAACTCTGCACATTGCAATTTGTACTTGTTTGTAACAATTAATTAATTAGCTTGACACAGATCGAAGATTCAATTTGCTAAGTTTATCTGCAAATTGGTAGGAAACTTTTTTATGCATGTAACCAGCCCGTAAAAAATTGTATATGACCTTTCATGCAAAAGCATAATGACAAACTTTTTCTATAGTTTTCTATGTTTCAGTAAACTTCAGATGGGTGTAATTTGACAAGTTTAATTTAATGAATCATCAAAATAAGCTTTAATCATCCACACCCACAGGACGAAAAACCCCAAACTCTCAATCGAACAAAGACTGCTTCACTGCTTGCTGTCTCCGACACCAACTCATGCCAGAAGTCACTTCGCCCCGCACGGAAAGAGATGAAAAGCGGTACACTGCACGGTAACATCTGAGAGTGAAAACAAGTCGAAGTCTACCGATAACCATTATAAGCACACACGTCACATGTGCTAAACATTTAAAACTTTAAATTTGCGTTCCAGGTAAGTTCGTTATCGAAATTAAACAACTCCTGGGGTTAAGATAATTAGGTTGCAAATTCTAAAAGTGCGTGTCTTTATTATATTTTCTAGTGACCGTCACGGAATTCGGATTTGGAAAGGATACCTGGTCATCATGGTCAACCTAACGAATTTGTTGATGGGAAGGGCCGGGCGTATGTTAAACTTTGGCAAGGCAAAGGGGAAGGATACCCTTTGGAGGAAGCGACAGGTGCTAAAGTTGACATCCCATTTTTATGGCCGTTCCCGGAACTGTTTCTCGATTGCCATTCGACGAATGCAGAAATCCCTCTTGTATGTTGCTGTGGGTAGGAAATTGCGTAAGGAGCACATGAAGGAGGTGTGGGAAGGAAGACTGGATGCGGGTTGTCAGGAGCTTGGACACATGCCTCAGGGCTCCAAGACAATGCTAGAGGCCTTGGCAAGATCTGACGTACTGCTCAACAGACAAAGTTTATCCAATCTGGCGATTTGGGAGCCCAGGACGTTTGAAGCGATTAATAAAATTGCTGCGGGGAAAGCACACGAGGAAAAGATTGCTAGGTATTTAGGGCCTTTTCCCAAAGGGATCTTGGGAAAGTTATAGACGAATTTATCTATTTTGTACAATTTTTAAAGTAAAAAGTGTGCTTAAAGTCAAGTAAATGTAGTCAACTTTAGATTTAAAGTAGGTAAGTGAAAATGACTGAATATTATGCAGTTTATGATAAGAAAATAAAGTTATTCTCAGGAAATTTGTAATTACCTGCTTAATAAACTATCGTTACGTTTTATTCGACAAATTAAATGCGAAATGCTGATTGTTTTAAAGATGTCTTAAATTACGAATACATCATAATCGGTTTTCTTACAGTATAATATTAACTGGTAGTTCAAAATGATAAAATATAGAATATTTGGTTTGGAATAGATCAGCGAATAACGATCTGTTCAATTTTTTTCTTTTAGTTTGTCAATATTCAATCAAAATGTACTTTTAGAACTAGAACTACAGTTTTTCTACTTTCGATTTCTAAACTGAAATTACTTAGATGCGAGTACAAATAACTAGCTAGGTTTTCCAATGGAATTTTCGATATCTTAGGTTAAATAGTAACTTAACTGCTAACTATTTAAATATATTATATTATAGTATACCATCAGATACAGATCAATTTCTATTAACAGACATACGTTTTAATCTTCACTTTAGTAAATAGGAATTATAACAGTATTACTTTTACTCAATAGTTTATTATCTCATAGGGCTAAATCGTGCTCCACCGCGTGTAAATGGGTAACAAACGTACCATTCTTTAATCTACAATGCAGAGAAGGAACGGTCAAAAGTTAGCTTTAGTCTTGCCTTTGGTTGATTACTTTAAACTCGTAAATTGTAAATTGAGACTGCTCGCGACATATTTCAATATCTACTTCGATAAGGTATTTGGTAAAATTTTCTTAATTGAGTGTACAGTATCAGTACAGTTATGCTAAGCACAACTTTTTAAAGTCAATGAAATCGTAGGATACATTACTGGATATTGGATATGTAATTTAAATTTGGTACATAGTCAATTTTAGTCTTCTATACTGCAGTCCCCAATCTCATAAAAATTATCGAAGTATTATTATATGATCGATGGAATATTTAAACGAATTTTGGCCGAACTAAATATGTGAGCAGACAAACTAACAATTCACTAAAGTCACGCTTCTTAAAAGTGACCCAAATGCATTTCACAAAGCAAATAGACACCATACATTAATCGATTATACAACACCATACAACGTTTACACTTAATTGCAATCTTACTCTGGGTCTGGGATAGCATGATGCATCCACGAGAAAAGGACAAAGAATACCCACAAGTGCAGGAAGATTACGTAGAGTGACATTCCTAGTCGCAAGTTAGGTCTTTTTCGCAACGCCAAGCCAAACTGACAAAACACTGCGTCGAGTTGTGTGTAAATTCGCTTCATTCGGGCAGAAACTCTGGAATCCCACGGAGATTCACTCAGGTACAGTGGCTGGCTTGCTATCACTGTTATTTAACAACAAAACAATTAGACTACTTAATGAAATACATTAGTAGACTTTGTACATGGTTTAATCTTTTACTGCTTTCCCTTACCAGTTTGAGGAAGGCCACTATGGCAAAACTCGTTACTTTCCGCTCTGCTCTCTCTCAGATCGTTTTTAAGTCTTTCTATTTCAATCTGCAAGAGCTGCTTATCTGTGCTGAGGTTATTAATAAGACTTTGCTTCTCATAAAGGGATTGGGATAGTGCGCTGACTCGGGTTTTTAATTTGGAAATTTCCTGGTGATCATGACCCAGGCTACTGCTTCCAGCAACGTGGCCATTACTCTGGCTCATGAGGTGGGTACTACTAGTTCGGGCATTGGCTTGTTTGTATTGGGTAACTAACTCTTCACATTTCTTTTTCTCGTTCCTTTCCCTTTCCAGCTCAAACTGAAGAGAATTTAGTTGCTGACAAACTTGTAGGTTTTCACTTTGTAAACCTGCTACAGTCTCCTTTTCCACTTTTAACTGTGCGCTGAGATCCTCCGAATAGTATCTCAGTGTTCCGACTTCCTTTTCTAAGCGAATATTGTCATCCTTTAAACTTTCCACGATTGTTCGTGTCTGCGAAATGTCAGCATGAAGCAGCTCGCGTTCATTCCTAGGAGAAAATTTTCATCAATGAACAAATAAAGCAAATGCGCAGTGCAAATAGGATAGGCGTTTGAAAAAAACGTTAACTTACTTCAAGGCGGTTATTTCGGCAAGTAATTCTTCAGATGCGTGTGAACTACCATCTACGTTTGGAGCTGCACCACTATCGCTTTTCAAAGAAGAAATGAGCTCATCCTTGTACGTTAAAATGGATTTGGCCTTTTCTTTATAGTTTGTAAACTCCTTTTCTATAGAAGCTTGGGTAGACTTCAGAGAAAGCACATGGTTTTCAGCCGCTTCTACTTGCGATGCCAGCAACTCAGTTCGCTGTTGCAAAGCTTCATTTTCGGACTTTAATTGAGCATTTTCTAGCAGACACTGCTCAAGCTTCTGAAGATTGTCTTGGGATAGTTCTAGTTTTTGAAGGGCCTCCAAGGCTTGCTCATGTCGAGATGACAAATCACGTATTTCCAACTCTTTTTCCTGAAACAAAATTATAATTGGGTATCATAAATGGTAGAATGAAAAAATGGAAAAAAGAACTAAAATAATTATAACTATTGTGGTGTATGTCATACCTCTACTAGTTTGCGCAAATCTCGTTCCTCGGCTTCATTCGAATCTCGAGCAGATTCTGCTTGCACCAGTTTCTCTTGAAATATTTCAAGCTTTTTCTTAAGCTCTTCATTATCTAAAACAGAATTAATATGATATTCTTTACCATTTACTATTAATTTTACTTTTACTTTTGAACTGTCCAACAATTAAATAATGTTACCTTTTTGAAGACTTCTATAATTTTTTGTAAGCAACTTTAACTCCCTAGCTTGCGTTTCCACTTCACCTTTTAGAATAAGACTCTCGTTAATCGTGTCCGACTGGTCACTTGAGTTTAAAAACGCAATTAGCTCATCTTCACTCGCTTTCACATCTTGTACAGATGATGCAGCAGTAGAATTGACACTTGTACTTGGTTTTGTTGCAACTCCATTTTGAATCACTGATACACTATTATTAGTACTTGTCGAATTCACTTTCTCCTTTACTTTTGCACTTGGACCGGATGAATTTTCAACAGGATTTGCTGAAGTTCTGGCACTTGCATTTGATACGGTTCGTGGTTGTCTCTTGGGATTAGTAGCACTGTTTTTACTTCGTGAATTACTCTGATTACTACTACCACTTCCACTCAAGCTGCTACTAACTACGTTGTTAATATTTTCTGTGGGCGGGGGCGTAAAATTCGACACATTCTCTGGACTGACGACCGTCCGAAGGCTGTGGTGTGAATCATTTGGCTCAATAAACGGCTCTGACTTTTTAGGCCTGGAATCTTTCTTGATATTTGTAGTACTGTAAAACATTAAACAAACCAGTAGTTAGTAAATCAATCAGTATTACAAACTATCCCACTCATAAGATTAATTTAATTACCTTGTATTCAATGCAACAGCAGCATTCTTATCAATTTTATTTAAGAGATCTTCTGCCCGTCCAGCGATATCAGTAAACCACGACATTTTAGCAACCAGTTAAGTCCTAACCTCCGAAATAGTCCTGAACAAGCCGAAATAAAGAAAAACAAGTTATAAACCCAATTTTAGCTTAAATATTCCATACATTTAGTCATACGATAATGATCATGTCACTTACCTTACCAAATATTCTAGCTAAAACCAATTTCCAATCAATTGTAACAGCAATTAAATCACTTGACACTTTCCATCCATCCCATTTTTATTTAACTAACCAACTCCTCAGATACGTTTAACGATTATTAACGCTTCAAGAAATAAATGTCACTTGTCTTTAATTGTTCAACTTGACACAAAAATCCCATTATTGTAACGCTGACACATTCCTCAACTCGTCAACTCCACACTCGTCGTCGTCGTGTCAAATGTCAACACAAAACCAGCTGAATAAACAGCTGTTAGACCATCAACAAAAGTCCACTGCTTCCTAAATCCAACCCTTCAGCCCTTCAAGTTACTTAACTGACGATTTAACCCGAAATTCCCCAAAAAAGTGAAACTTAACTAATTTTCAGGCACCTTATCTACCTACTCATCTACTTCTTTAAAATTTCTAAGCATGTCGTGCCTGTCTATAAAATAGACATTTGCAAAGCCAAACTACAGTCAAGATTACATTGTAAGCCCTACTGCCATCATTGTACTGATTGTACTATCAAAAAAGTTGCCAAAATTGTGCCATTTTTGGCTGTCTTGCTGATTTAAAGGATTTGAGGAATATGAGGGGAGTACAGAGCCTCAACAGCAGCACACGTCACCAACAAATCTGCCGAGTTTTGAGCTCTTTTTTACCATATTTTCTGCCTGAAGAGCTGTTCATGCTAAAAATGTGAAGTGCTGTGGGATTCGCAGCTGTTCTGAAAGGATCAATGAAGAAAGTATAGCAAGTAGGATGAATGTCAGTGGATGCAACAATGCCAGCGATCATGTACGATTCTACAACAATGTTCATTGCTCAACAATGAAAATTCATGCAATTTTGTATGACCGCATAAATTCAGCATTTTTACGTTGATTGTTCCACCTGTGGTCAGCTAATCATCGTTAAAATTGATGGAGATTTTGTTACTCATCGAACGAAATCTTGCTCATGATCATGATTCATGAATGGGCTTTGGAAATGAATGGGGCAGAAGGACAGAAGATGATTTTATATCTTTTGGGGCAACTTGAGATACACAAGATTTATGACTTAAATCCATGATGAATGAGTAATCATGCTTTTATGCAATTTATTGATTTTGTACAATCATTAAGAAGTTAATGAATCATTAAAAACATGCACAAATTAATTCCACAGATCATAGAAATGCAGCGATTTAATTTGTGGCTCTTTTTTACGTCGTTTTATAGCAAGTTTGTACATGCCAAGTTGGCAGTCTACTTGTTTATGTTTATGGTAGAGGTCAAGTTGTCGGCTGTCAACTCTCTACTTGATTGATGATATTGCATAACCATTTCCGGTTGCTTTAGTCCAAGGTCTCGCCACGAGTTAAAGTGAAAGTGAGCGAGAACTATTCCAAGTTCCGGCCGCTGACGCTTCTTCAAGCTTGGCAGGCGACCGTTTGGCGTTTAAATCGCATGCTTCGTTGGACCTGGACCATCATCCTTCGTCCACCAAGGAGACTAGGTAACTTTGTTATTGCAAAACGGAAAGTATAAGAAGATAAAAATGTTTTTTGGTAATTTATGTTAACGATTGCATGCACGTGTAGGATGTTTAATTTTGTCTATTTTTTATGTTTTTAGGGACAAAATTGTGACCCAGGCGTCAGGCGAGTGTCGTAAAAGTTAAGTTGAGAATCCGTTTTGTAAAGTGGCTCAGTTGGATATACAGTAAGTTTAATAGTTAATAGTGTTACTGGTTGTTTTCCTAAGGTTTTGGTTAATGTTCTTATCTCTTTCTGATTTGTAGATAACAAGTTTATTGGACTGGACCCAGGATTCAATTGGCCCTAATCAAGCTATACAGCTACTACAACTACAAATTAAGGTGATCCGCGTGTCTAGCTTCCTTTTTTTTCTTGGAAGGAAAGGAAGGAAACGCCCCATTTGGCATGTGGAACGGGCTTTCGTGGAAAAGCTCTAGCTAACATTTTTAATGTCTGGGTTTACGAGCATAGTTCCCGTTCCCCAAAATCAGAAAATAATTTTGAGATAATCTTTCTTTCTTTCTGTTTTGGTAAGTTTCTTTATGGAAAGTTAGCAAATTTGCTTTCGTGCTTTAGAAAAAAATATGGCCAGAGTTTATGCTAAGTTGGTATTATGGAATTTGGACTATAATTACGTATTTGTTTGGTTCTAGAAATTAATTGAGTTCGTGTTCGTGCCTGCTGCGTGCTTTATAGCTTGTTATTCTGGGCAAGTTACTGGTGCTGCAGTATCCATCAAATAACAAACTGCATACCAGAGTGTATGAAGACCGTTAGAAAATCGTTGCATTATTTGGGATTTATTCTTGAGTACTGCAGTATTACACCAAAACAACATAAAAACTTGGTGGTAGTGGCATTGGTAAGTGTGTTAACTTGCCCTAGAACATTTTTTTTCTTCCAAAAAGGCATATTATATGCGACAGTTTGTTATCTTATTGTTATGCCCCGCCGCTTGCAACAGGAAAAGGGAAAATGTGCCGTTGAAAGTAAATTCTTTTGTTTTTATCATAAGTCTAGTCGCTTTTTAGCATAAAAAAAACTTTTTCTGTGGCAGACAGAGAGCAAAAAAAATTATTATCATGCAGACCTTGGGCCTTGAGCCTACAACAACAGCAGAGAATAAAGTAGTTTGTAACAGCGGCAGCAGCAAGGTTGACTTTGACTTTGTTCATTTTTATGTGATCTCTTGTTTTTACTGGCTTGTAGGACGTGATGGTGTTCCTTTCCCTTTTAAGTAGCATTAAAAAAGCAAGTGGTAGCAACAGCAGCAGATGAAAACTAAGATGTTATACCGTAGCCGTAATTTATAAGTCTAACAGTTTTTTGCCATTTTTTGGATTGGAATATAGAGAACTCTCCGAAACGAGCGTGGTGGTGGTAACTAGTAGCCAAACGACCAAAACCCAAGAGAAGAAGGAAGGAAGATATATCGGACTCTAGGCCTGGTGTAGTATTTGCCCATTCCGCACATTTACTGTACGAGTACACGATCCACTTCTTCACAAAACCATAACATTGACTAAGCTGAGCTAAGAAGGCAGCGGAAGATTTAGTTCTATTCCCGTGTAGACCAAGGGAGATTTGCAAAATAATATATTTTGTAAGTCCGTTGTTGCATAGTCAAGAGAATATGAGACAGAAAGAATACGCAGCAAAATAGCAATAATATCATCATCAGTGATGACCTGCAAGCAATATATCATTACTGGCTAAGTTGTGTGATAATAAGAGTAGAATGCGTAGATGATAAGTAATATATTATTATGGTTATTCACGAAAAGTTGCCCTGATCTCCTGGACACTCCCCCAAAAGCACGCGTTCGAAAATAGTTCCCTCCAGGTGTTTGGTGTGCAACTGAAGGAATAATTGCTCAGTGAAATTATCAACATGAGTCGGTCTGTGGGTCCTTCCTATTTTTATGAGGATGAAGTGTACCGGGTAGGCAAGACGGGGGATGTGGAGTTTGGGATGGTCACCGAGAACTGGGAGATGTACTCCAGCAGTGATGAGGAGGATATGCCTGGCGATAAGGTGCTCCCAGGGCAGGTATGCGTGTCGTGGTATCCCAAAGGCAAGGAAGAGGTGCTTTCGGAGTCCAAGGTAATTTTTTATCGATAAGATTAGTGGGATATTTCTACTTGCTCAAGTTGTGCAACAGTTCTGATAATGGAATTGTGTTCTTTTAATCTTTAGGTTAAACTTAGTGCCAGATCCCTTATGCCAGGCGATGTTGTGCGTCGACTGATAGCTGGAAAAGACACACAGCGAGGCTATTGCAGATCAGTAAAAGTCCGAGCTGCCGTCCAGGTTATTGGAACCAAAAAAGTCATTTCTAATGTTTCAGCTTCAGATTTAGTTCCTGTACAGGTGGGTTTCGCTTATTCACATTAACAAGCGTATCTGATGATGGCCAAACACTTTTTAAAATGCAACTTGAATGTCTATTTTTATTGTAGAAATTAACGCCCGAAGTTGCCGTCTACCTAGACACATGGATAGGTGTAATTCGTGATATGAAATATAGACTTCATTTGAAATTTTCGGATAATTCCACGTGTGAAGTAGACAGCACTCTTATTCTCGAACACTTTGAAGACATCCGTCGGGGTTTTGATAGCTTTCACTCGTCTGACGTTTTCTACCCCGGACAGAAGCTCAGAGGTCCGATGAAATTCCTTAAAAATGCAGAATGGTCATATTGCTCAGATGACCTGAAGCGGGCAAAAGACAGAAAAATAGTCACTGCAGTAGTCACAGATGTAATCCCTTCCTCCATGTTTGTGCAGTGGCAATGGCAAACACCAGAGTGTCCTTTAGAAGCTCCTCCGGAGAACATTGAGTGGCAAAAGACTCCACCGCCGGATCATGTTAAAGGCGAGACATTGAAACGAGTTAAGACTTTAAATCTGTTCGAGTCGTGTACAGTGCAGTTGGGAGATGTGAGTTATTACACGCCCAAGCCTGGTGAAATTTTCATTGAAAAGGCAAGTTGGAGAAAGACGTTGCCCAGTGTGGGTGCTTTCGACTCGGTGCCACTGTCATCCAAGGACGCTTCAGAGGAGGGAAAAGGACTGGAAACGGACAAAACTGCTCAATCAGATAAAAAAGAAAGTATTTCGGAAAATGATGTCCTGGCTGCTCTCGGGGAAATGACTGGATCCTCAGAGACACATCAAGTAGAAGCAATGGACACTGGTTCGGAATTGGCAGACACGGAAAAGAACAATAACAGCGTTCCAAAAGGAAATTCGGTAACTTTATAAATTGTTTCATTGTGCAGACAAGCTTCCGAATTTTCTCTATTCATTTTATAAACTGTTTATTTTATTCTTTTCAGGGAACCACTAACAAACGAGCCTTACCTCGTCTATCGACGAAAGCGTTGAGAAAAAAGAAACTGAAGAAAGCACGTCCACCAAGTGTACCACCACCATCCATTGTACAGTCTTTAGCTTCCCGAGTGGTAGTCGAGACGGTTCATACAAATGCTCTAGTTGACGTTGTGTGGCAGGTAAGGAATTTAGATAAAAGTTGCAAGGTTGTTCCGACTCCTCCCAACTGAAGTAGTTTAATAATTATGTTTGTTCTTACACTGTTGTTTCAGGACGGTACATATGAAGAGGGAATTCCAAGTGTGAGCCTATACCCAATTCATCACTTGGATGACCATGAATTCTTCCCCGGGGATTTTGTGATAAGAGCGGATTCCAGCGATCCTCGTACGTACGGTGTTATTCAACGTATGGATCACGCGGAACGTGTAGCAGTTGTAAAGTGGTTCGAAGCTTATTCTTACGCTGGCGAACAGAAACCTAAAGAGCTTGAGGAAGCGGAAATGTCCGTTTTCGACATTAAGGATCATCCTGACTTTCGCTTCCGACCTGGAACTATTGTTATTCGTGTAGCAAATCTTGCTGGTCAGTCTTGTGGTGCGGGCCAGATCATGGATAACTATCCTGATGGGCAGGTGCGAGTTTGGTGGGCAAATTCTACCGTGACTGCGTGCTGGCCGCAAGATTTGTTTCGTCTTGGGGAATACGATTCCGATGAGGGAGAAATCTGGGATGATAATGGTGTAAACTCTGACATTGAAGATGGCGAAGAGGACGATGATCCGGCAAGTGACTCATCATGGGTTACAGAAACGGAGGAAGAACTTAATGAATCCCAGGCTGGACCCGATAGTGTTCATCGCTATCATACTATTGGAAAGCTAATTGATAAGATTCAAAGCACATTGGTGAAAACTCGGGAAACTATTGTAGCTTCGGGTTCAGTTTCAATTGAGAATGGAATTGCTAATAGTCCATCCGTGGCAAAGTTGGTGAATAATGAGCAACCCAGTCTGACTAAGAAGCTTTTACTAATTTACAAGGACTGCCAGTAAGAGACTTTTAGATAAATTGATAAATTAAAAAGTGAAACAAAGTTTATTGGAGTGTTATTTTAAATGTTTTCTAACAGGTATTTGGATAAGATGATGGGTACAAAGTTTTTCGATGTGGATGACCTCAAGAACTGGTACCGGGGTAAAGAGGGAGTTTCTTCAAAGTCTCGCCGAATGATTGAGCAAATCTCGAGAATGTTTGACATTCCGGCAGATGGGAAATCAGCCTTACGAAGACTGAGTGCTGGCTCCGAGTGCCAATTGCCTTTATCCACAAGTGAGTCCAAGCTTATCTCCAGTACCTCTCTTACCTCAATTTCGGCTGGATCCAAGGAAGGATCTACAACACCTGGTGAACCAACTACGGAGGCAACTAGCAACGAAGACAATGTTGGAAATAGCAATAACTTTTTGTCTTACGAACTGTGTTCCATTATTCTAAATAAGCTGTTGAAGGTGCATAGTGAATACCAATCGAGATTTGGTTCTGGGATTATTATCCCAGAGGATAAAAGTGCCAGCACAGCAGTTCCAAGTAGTGCCGGAGATGCTGTTGCGTCTCTAACAACAATTAAAGCTGAAGGGAAAGAAGGTGGAAATGAGGCTAGTCCTTCAGCAGCCACAAAAAGCAGTGAAAGTGATATGGGAAATAATTCCAAAGTTGGAGAGGTACAAAAATCTGGAATTTTAAAAGGAATTTTTTCCAGGATTTTTAAAGGGGATTGTGTTAACTCTAATTCTGCTGAACAGACTGTAGCAGAGTCAGTTCGAGTTGATTCCGATAATTCCAGTGCTGTTGTGCAACCTCCAGCGACCTCTTCGACTTCACCTTCAACAGCAGCAGCAGCCACCGAACCTTGTCCCAATTTAAATGATGATAGTGCTGTTGAGGATGGGCCTAAAAGCAACTTTATCGTGATTGGATCTGTACCTGATACGCACAGATACCGTCTCACCTCCCTCCAGCCTCAAAATCAAAAGACCTTTATGAAAGCTGTGCAGAAAGAAGTGGCCCTTATGAGGAGTTCCCTACCCACGGGAATATTTGTCAAGACTTTTGAGGACAGAATGGTGCGTTTTTCTAAACATTTAATTTTCTTGGAATAAATTACTTTCAAGGAAGTAAAGCTAGAAGCTAACTAGTTGTCAATTTTATGATTTGTAGGACTTGTTTTCTGTGATGATAAGGGGCCCAGAAAATACGCCATACGAAGATGGGATTTTCTTCTTCGATATCCAACTGCCCTCGACGTACCCTTCCACACCACCTTTAGTGCATTATGTGTCTTTTTGTACGGATCGGCTCAATCCTAATCTTTACGAAGAAGGCAAGGTTTGTGTATCTCTGCTTGGTACTTGGAGTGGGAAAGGAACCGAAGTGTGGACTTCTAATAGCTCAATATTACAAGTGCTTGTTTCTATTCAAGGTAAACTAGAGAAAATTTAAAGCAACCAAAAAATAAATTACTTATTGTAAAAAAAGTAATAATAAAGTCACAACCAAATTGTAAATATTTTTCAGGCCTTATTCTTGTTCCCGAGCCATATTACAATGAGGCAGGCTACGAAAAGCAACGCGGCAGTCAACAAGGCATGGAAAACTCTCGAATGTACAACGAAATGGTACTGATTAAATTGGTTCAGTCAATGTCTCGCATGCTGGTGAATCCTCCTGCACCTTGGGAAAAAGAAGCTGTGGCTCACATTCAGAAATATGGCCCTAGGTATGCATAAATACCTATTCAATTGTGTACACCACAAATTGTATACGTTAGAAATATTTTTATAAAACTAATGTCATGTTTTATCTACTATTATAGAATGATTGAGAGATATAAGAAGTGGCTGACGGCTTCAGAGAGTAAGTTTAGCCACATTAATGTCGATTTTTTCTATTGAAACCTTTCTAATTATAGTGTATGGTCTTATTCTACAGGTCAAGATTTGGATAAACAGCCTGAAGGTTGTCTACCAGAATTTCCACTGTTGCCTGTATCAAAAGGCTTCTCAATAACGCTCAAAAAGACCTTGGACAATTTCGCAAAACTATGTGCCACGAAGCAACCGTCTACTACTGTTAATAACCTTACAAATTCCTTATCCAACAACGACGCTGCCGACACTACTATTTGCTGATAAGAAAATTTAGTTATAAAAGAGCAACACCTTTAAAAAAACGTAACCAGTATGTTTTCAAAATTCAAGCTGAAATGAATAATCGTTTAACTATGTAGTAGTAGTAGTAATGCAGAAAAATTTATTCGAAAAACATAATGCATGATGTATTCAGAGAAAGTAGTAGTTTTTTATAAAATCAAGCCACTATATTGTTTAAAACCTGAGAAGTAAACCCTGCTGTGCAGGAATAATAAATTCGCCGTCTGTTTTTCCCTAAAGGTACTATAGGTTATTGATTAATCGCTGGAATGAAATTCAAATTATTTAAACGATTATTCGTAGAGTATGTGGTATGTTTCAAACTTTTGTTTGTAGATGGTTGTTCTTTCAATACACGATAGTTTTCATATTCGTATTATTATTGTATTGACTTAGATCAATATAGTATTTATGATTATTTAGCCAATTTTGTAAAAACTTAGTTCACCGTTTACAAGTATCCTTGCTTCATTGCTTGTTATAATGTCAATTATGTTTATTAATTCATCATCGTTAATTTAATAATTTTCAGTTTTCTGATCACAAAGCTTATTTATACGCAAAATACATTAAACAATTTTTGAATCTCCAGTGCAGAGACTGAGCTCCATGAAATATGATGATAATAATTATATATCTGTCATCATTTTGGTGTAGTGTTTAGCCATAAGTTAAGAGTGCAACTTAAATCCAAAAGATTCCACAGTGGAATTAAAAAACAGATTTTCATATAAAATGTACTAAAGCTAAAACTGGAAATGTTTGCCCTGTATAGTTTTTGTTCAAGAAGATTAATTACTTAAATAGACATCCATCTTTTTTGTACTTTTAGTTTATAATTCATTTTATGCCGTACTATATAAATTTGCACTTGTCAATCCTCAGCTTTACTTTGTTCCAGTACTATTAGAAGCATCATTTAAACTTTACTTTAAAAACCGATTCCAGATTATAATCAACTTCTTGAGTAGCAGGTACATTATATAAAGATGAAATCAAACACAAGAAAATACTAATAACAAATTATCATGAAATGAGTGAACCAACATTATTGTGAACAGATTATAATAGATATAAAAAAAATCTATAAAAATTATGAAAATAATTCCGAAATGTCCTTTATGCCTTCTAACTTCTAATGTTAACCTAAAGAATAAAGAAAAGAATCTAATTTCAAATTGAACATGCCAAATTTATAACAGAATTTCATTAAATTTGTCATCAAATTTGCATGAATCTTCAGTCTTCATGGCTGCTTCGATAAAAAGGAAGCGTCCTTGGCCGGGTGTTCAGTGTTCACGACAGCTGCTGCCCAAGAGCATAGAAATGCAGACTAGCCAAGTTTGTAGCGCGCCACGCACTTGTTTCAGAAGCTTTATGCATAAACAAGCCCCTAAAAAGCCGTCAAGTCAAGCAAGCAGACAAAAATTGGCAATAAATGCTTCCAATTTCCAATTAATTAAGTTAATTTAATGAAGTTTCCTGAGGCCAAAGGTTATCCCTTTTAACTACCAGTTTTTCAGCCATTTCATCGGTAATTAGCTTTTGTGAGCGAGTTAACAGCTCAAGCTCAAGAAAACAGGTAATTAAAATATCGGTGTAACCTCAAATTGCTCCATGATTAGTGATAAGCAGTTTTAATGATTATGATTGTTTTACAGGTGGCTTCTGATTACTGATTGACAGCAGAAAGACTACAAGCTTTGTAGTCTCCTCGCCGGTTTGATAGGGTCGACTAAAAGCAAATTTCCTGACACGATGGAAGCGGAACGGGAGATAGAACCGGAAGCGGATAATCAAGAAGTAGCTCCTGAGGAGAAGAAGGAGGAGCCTCCAAAGCCAGACGAAGGGGGAGGAGGGGAAGTGGAGGCTGTTCAGGAAATACAAGAAATAGTGGAACCCACAAGTGAGCCCAGATCTGTACAGGAACAGGAACAACAGGAGATCCAAGAGCAGGAACTAGACTCGTCGTCCATTATCGAAATGGAGGTGGATGACAGCAATACAGGGGACACGATTACAAGTAATCCGGAAATTGATCTGGGTTCTGCAGCTGCTGCTGCAACGGCAGTGATAATGGAGGAGCCTGAAAATGAGGGAGACAAGAGTGGCGATGAGGTGACCATTGTGGAGGAGCATGTGGTTGCGGAGGTCAAGGATGAAGAACAGGAAATAAGTGAAGTGGAGGTGGTTCCTCCACCGGAAGGTGGAAGCGACGAGAAGGAGACAAGGAAGGAGGAGGAGGAACAAGCTGAAATTCGAGAAATAGTTTTGGACGACGGTCCACCGGAAACGGAAACACAAGAGGAGGACTCGGAACCGCAAGTGGTAACTTTGGAGGATGAAAGTGAAGAAGAGAAAATGATGGAAAGACCGGGAATTAGCTCGCCAGACGAGATCATGGAAATGGATATTAGTCAAACTGAGCCTGAAAATGGAGATGATGTGATTCCTTTTGACTCGGAAATGGATGCAGATATGATTGGAGAAGGGGATGTGTCGGAAGTGGAGCAGGATAAGGCTTATCTTAACGAGGAGGAGTCGCTATCCTCTCTGCCAGAAGATGCAGCGGAAACTGACAAGGAGAACAATGATCTCATTTGCGATGATCAAAACGATGATGATGAGGATGATGACTACTTGGAAATTACTAGGAGAAGAATTTCACAAGACAGGGAAGGAAATTGCTACTGGTAAGAAGCTTGTTTTTTAAAAGAATCTTTTAGAAAGTTTTATGCTGAAGCAACAAGTTCTACAAAACAATATCTTAATTTCGTTTCAGTGGTAAAGACAGAAACTTTAACATTGCGGAGCTGCTTTGCGCCTCATGCTATCGTTGGTTTCATGAATCTTGTATCAGTTACCAGCTTGGAAAACTGGTCCCTTTTACCACAAATTACGTATTCACCTGTAAAAACTGCTCCATGACTGGTTTGGAATGCTTCAAAAGAAATCAAGCTCGTGAGTACAATCACCATTTAATCTACAATCCCAGTTTAGTTGAATAATGACTATTCACAATGTCAATCTGTTTGTCTTTAGAATTTTCGCAAATGTGCGTCACGGCTTTGGCCAACCTAACCCAAGCGTCTTCCAAGGAAGGCACAAACATTAAACTTTTCTCAAAAGACAGAGACATTATTCCATTTTTTGAAATTCACTGGGAAGCTTTAACCACCACCACCAGAAGAGTTACACAGTCTTGGCATTCTACGGTAACCAAAACTCTGATGAAAGATGCTGGTATTGTGTATACATGTCAAGAGATTCCCGGAGATGAATACTCTCCGTACTTTGGCCTACTTTCCGATGATCTATCTACAATTCGTCCAAACTACGAAGCCATGATAAAGGCTGGACAATTGAAGGTTACAGATCAGAGAAGTGAGTTTCCATTTAATTTATATACTAAAACCAAAGCAGTTTCATGTAAATTTCATAATTATTTTTTTGTATATTTTCCTCAGATTCGTCAGCAGCACTACGTGGCAGAGGAGCCAAAAGGAGAACTGTACAAGATGCGTCGAGCATTAATAACCAAAGCCAAATAGCCAAGAAACCCCGCGGCGAAAGTTTCGGACCGAAACCTGTCATTGGACATGGCTACCCAACCGAACACCCCTTCAATAAAGACAGTTACAGATACATTCTCGCGGAACCCGATCCCAATGCTCCATTTAGACAAGAGTTTGACGAAAGCAATGAATGGTCTGGAAAACCAATCCACGGTTGGCTATGTCGCGTAGTAAACCCTCCTCATGTACTGCTTGCCCTTCATGACAGAGCAACTCAGTTAAAAATTTCGGAAGATAGGCTATCCGTCACTGGAGATAAGGGATACTGTATGATAAGAGCAACTCACAGTGTTAATCGGGGAAGCTGGTATTTTGAAGCAAAAATTACAGACATGCCGGAAGGATCTGCGACTAGAATAGGCTTTTGCCAACAGTTTGGAAACCTTCAAGGTCCGCTGGGCTTTGATAGGTACGGTTATTCCTGGCGATCCCGCTATGGCACGGCGTTTCATGAAGCGAGAGGGAAAAGTTATGCCAAAGGGGGATATGGGTTGGAGGACGTGCTTGGGTTTATGATTGTACTTCCGGATGATAAGAAAGTGCCTCTGGTTCCTACATCTTTTAAAGACAGGGTAAAGTCGTTTGCTATATTTTCACAAAATTAATTTTATGATTGGAATTGCTCAAGTCTAATTGATTTCTTTAAACTCTAGCCGCTGGTCAAGGTCAAATCCCATCTGTACTACGAAGATAAAGACGATCCTAAGGAAATAGAAAGACGTGATCTTAGAAAGAATTCCAAAATCATTTGTTTTAAAAATGGAGTCTGCCAAGGGATCATGTACAGCGACATTTACTGCGGAAATTACTATCCCGCAATTTCAGTGTACAAATCCATAACGGTTAGGTGTAACTTTGGTCCTGACTTTTGGGCACCTCCTAATCCTTCTGAATTTGATTACAAAGGGGTAAGCACAAAAATCGTGACGTTTGCAATCCTTTCTAAGGCAATGGAGAATTTTAATAGTGGCTATATAATAATATAATTTACTTTTTTCAAAAACTAGATGTGCGAAAGAGCTGAAGATTCCACAATAGAGCAGACTATGGCTGACATGTTGTACCTAACGGAAAATGACGGACAGCTTCATTTAGACAATGCAGTGCCGTTGCCCATGTAATCCTCTATGCATTAACAAGTCACTCCAGTTGTTCTTTGCTTCCATTTTTTAAATCGTTGAATAGTGAGTAATCTAAATAATCTACCTAGTTTGGTTTGAAAAATGTATATCTTTGTAAGAACTTCTTGTACTAGAATTAAAAGTTGCATAAAAAATTAAAGACGTTTGTTATAATGACTAGAAAAAATAGACTATGACCTTTCTGATTATCATAAACAACCACGTAGAAAACGTTTATTAAGAAACCTTGCTGAGAACATCAGAGATTTACACAATCATAATTCATAATGGATAAAGAATAGGTTTGATCAGCACAATTAACTGATCATAAGGAGATTGCATATTTCATATTAAGCTTTTCTTTGATGATCAATACAACTTAATGAATACATTAATTATTACTTGGTACTGAAAACGCAGAGGTGCTGTAGTTGTAGCATTGGGAAAAAATGACTACTACTAAAAATTATTAGAAAAAGAACAATTACCTATTAAAACCAAATAATGAATTTATATTAAACCAAAAAATACAATATAATATTATGAAACTCTTGTATATTGTAAACCTTACAAATACTCAATTAATTAGAGAAGATAATAAGAATACCGTTCCATCTGCCACCCCCTCCTCATCTTTCCATTCTTACACAATCAGTTCATTTTAATGGTACTATTAACTGTTAAATTAACTTCTAACGTTGCTGCCCACACCGGCCAGAGTCTATTTCTATAAACACTAACTAATCTACAGAGTACATCAATAAAAACCCTACTTACTGGCCGGCGTTAGCCTGACGTCTCAACAGAATGTAGATTTTCTCCTTGATCCATTCCTTGGTGTAGGGAGCGTAGGTGCTGGTACTCTTCTGATAACTGAAAAAATAATCATAGAATCAATCAAAAACGGTCCATTTAATGAATTTTTCAGATTAATTAAGTTCTTTAGGAACTTACACCAAGCATGAGAGATCTGCCAACTGATCAATAAAGTCGAACAACTGAGAGATGTCATAAGTGATGGAGGGTGTGTGTGGGTTCTGACGCTTCAGGTGCTCCTCGTAGATCTTGCAAACCCCCTCCATGCACTCGTTCACCGACTCAAAGTCACTGTACGTCCGGGTCTCCGGCTTGGGCCCGGGTTGCATCAGTAAGATTGTGTGAGACTGAAAAGTAGAGCAATTAATCACAAAAATCAGTTTCAAAGCATAAACCACCAAAGGAATTGTCCAGCAATCCACCAGAACCACAAATTCACTAAAAATGTCAGAATTAATCCTTTCAACTTACCATTTTTGATAATCACGTTGTCCACTCCACAAGTGACGTTAAAACTGACAAATGATCCAACTTTTCAACTTCCAATTTCCGCACAGGAACCTGAAACAATTAACAAGAAACTTGTATCAACCCATCAGTCCCCCGTCACTAGAACACTTTTATCAATGTCCATTCAACTTAACTACAAATTCCACACTTACGAATTCTTTTAATGGGCCAATTAACTGCACACCGGCGCCGTAAATTCCACAAGGTACTTGTCACTAAGCTCAAAAGACCTTTTGCTAACTTGCAATTTAATTTTTCTAGAGAATCCCACACAAATTGATTGCCAGAAAACTGAGCAGAGCAGCTTTTAGCACGGAGAACACAAGACAAGCTGAGAGTCGGCGGAGTGTATTGCTCTGTATTGAGCTTCTTACAAGCACAGCATTCAGCATTGTAATATCTCGCATGTATCAAGTTGCTCCACTGTCCAAATTGAGAAATCTACGATCCACGAAATGCCTTTGCCAAGCACAAGTTTTATCACGATCGTCCAAGCATTCCTAGCATTCGCTTTGGCTATTAATAGCTGTATTTTTATGTCAAGTTGACAAAACTAGGACATTGTTGCCTTTTACTGCTAAACTGGCAATAGTTAACTATGCAGCTAAGTGGTTAAGTTAAACTTAAATTCTTGGACTCTGAAGAAATGCTGGAAATCAATGCTGCTATGATTGCAAATCAGTTATAGGCAAATTGATGAAGTCAGCAATAATGCATGAATTTGCTATGTTGGAAATTCTTGCGTTTAATTTACATGAAATTAGCAAGAATTTAATTACCAGTTATGCAAAATGTAGATGAATATTTAAGCTAAAATTAAATATGAAGCAAGCTGGCGGTATTCTGTTCCTCGGTCTTGAACTGACTTTGTTTCAGTTCGGTACGAGGAGCATGATGTTGCATGAAATATAACAAGAACAAGCTTTAGTAGAACTTGAATTTTGAATATTTTTTAATTTACAATAATTTGGCAAGTTTTACTTCAAAACTTTATAAATAAATGTAACAGAATAAAATAAAACGAGTAAAGTTAAAATAAAATCCTTTCCTATATTAAGTGCTTGCGTCTGTAGTCTGCTGCGTTATTTAGATTTGTCTGATATTGTGTACTTTCCGTAGTTCTTGTTGGGATCGTAAGGCTCCTGTAACCATTAAATAGGATTTACATTAATTTAGAATTGCACATGTTAAGTATGAAAACTTTGTAACTATAAATAAAATTGTAGAGTGGAAACTTATGCTTACCCATCGGGAAGCTGGAAATATGTGCTTGTTCCTCTCATACCAGTTTCTCAACAGAACCTTTCCAGCATGAGAATCTTCCTTTTCTACGCTGGCATCACTAATCATTCTAATTTCATCTCGTGCATGGAATGCAAATAAAGGTCCACTCTTTCCTCGAGCTTTCGTTACAATCAAGTCATAGAAGGAGTAATGATGTGGAAGAATCAGATCCTCTTTGACATACCTACAATAATGAAGCACTTGCAAGTTAACTTTTTCAGTGACAAAGTATAATTAATCTTCGTAGTATTTTTTCCTTACATCAGTTGATCAGCGGTTACGGTCCTCAACTCCCCAAATTCGCTACGCAGAGACTCCAGACATCTTTGCAGGAACTGATAAATCGTAGTACCCTTTGAAACAATAAGCGTCCTTCGATGTCCAGAACCATCCCAGTAACTGTATGTCACCTCCATCTCCTCGCTTTTCAGTTTTTCCTGAGCTTCTACCCATTCCTAATTTTAAAACATGCTAAGTTTTTCAAATCAATTTTCAGTCAAGCCTTAACAAAGGCCCTGTATCTTACCTGTCGCAATTTCTCCCTCAACCTATTTTCCTCCTCCTCCCTTTCCCTATCCGGCAGAAAACTTGTATCCACATCCGGATTCTTTCCAATTTTCTTCTTCTTAACCCTCGGCTCTCCTGACGAAGGTCCTGCGCTGTCATCAGCGGACGACAAACAGCTATCATCATCATGACTGCTGCTAACATTCCCCTTTTTATCCTCCTCCTCCTCATCTTCTTCTTCCTCCTCTTCCTCCTCATCATCCCCCAAAAAGGATAATGCCCTTATCTGCTTCTTCTGCAGTTCCTTCTGTGCCCTTTTAGCCGCCAACTCCTCCTTCTTACGCTGCTCCTTTTCCGCACGTCGTTGCGCAATCCGTTTCTCTCTTTCCTTAATAACCGTATCCTGTTTCGCCCTCATTTCATCCAAGGTCACCAAACCAATGGTGGAGCTCTATAAAACCACATTACAAAATTACATTCTAAATCCTATCTGAAAACTCAGGTCAAAGGTCAATCTTATTCTAATCATTAGCATACCTTCAGTTGAGCTTCCACCGCGTCATAATGCACCGCAAACTTGTTTTCCATCTTGTCCACCTTCAGGTCCTCCTTGATCTTGTTCTTCCGGAACTCCACCTCCTGCTGCTGGAGTTCCCTCCGCTTTTGCAGTTGCATGGCTCGGGAGCCTTCACTCGCCGCACCCTTGTACTGCGCCATTATTGCCTCTTAAAAACCTGGAACTTGATTAAGCGCCTGATAATCTCCAAAACCCGAACGGAAACCAACAATAAAACCTTCAGGAAATTTGGTTCAGCACAAGCCTTGATTTCCCCCAGATAAGCTGAACGAAAGAAACTGTCAATATTTTTAGTAACGGAATTTAACGGACTTTTAGCTTTATAGCTTGATTGGACATCGACTTAACTTGGGAAATTCTAGAACGATCAGTTGTTCTGGTGCAGATGATCTGCCGTATCTCTTGCTTTGGATAGCCAAGTTGTTTGTAAATAGTGGGGTATGTTGCGACGCTTGGAGCGAATGTGTACATCTTCTTGTCGTGTTTTTTGAGACGCTGCAGCGTTTTTTAGATGATGTAACGGGAACAGCTGGACACACTCTAATCACGTTGTCAAATTTGGGAAAGCGACAAAGCGTTATATGTTCCATAGTCAATTGTATTCACTACATTTAATACAATAAAATAGGTGAAAGTTGACAGATTGGTGCAGTTGGTCAAGAAGAGAAGGGTTTATCAGATTTTTAAAGAAAATTTGTAACGGTCGACGGTTAAGCAGAGACGGGTACAAGTTAATATTAAGAAAGTTTCGGCAAGATGTCCAGTGCTTCGTCTAAAGAGTCGCAGTACCAGGTACTTCTGCAGCAGTTGGAAATTTCCTTAAAACGAGGGTAAGATTACCGGTTTCATTCTAAGAGCATTTTACCGTTTTATTGTAACGGTATAGCGGTTAACGTAGCACTTCTTTTGTTAAATTTCAGACGTTATGTTCGTTCTCACGAGCTGGCACTTAAGACGCTAAAGCTGGCAGAGAAATATGTGCAGTCGGATACCTGGAAGAATGCGGAGTGAGTTTTGAAATGAATCATGATTTGTGATGAATACTTGGTTGGCTACTTGATGAATTTACCTTGTTGGAAATTACCCTTTGACCTGTGCAGTGAAGTAATGCAATGGCTGGAAACCACGGCGGAACGACTTAATAAAGCGGCTGTGTCCGAAACCGCCCCTTCCAATATGCTGAAAAGACTTATCAAAACGGTCCAGGAGGATTTTATGACTAGAAAAAATGTTCGTTGAATTAGACTTTGAAGTTAATTTTTTATAAATTTGAAGGGTTCTTATTTTGGCTTTTTAATTGACTTATAGAAAGGGAGAACCGTTCACACACTTTCCAGATTAGATTCGGATGCGAAGGTAGACTATACGGAAGAAATGCCAGACTTGAGGTCGGATATTCTAGGAGCGATTCTGGATTTATCCTCCGAACTAGAAAATGGGTAATTGAAGAATTTATAAACTGGGAATGATCCTTTCATTTGATTTAATTTATTCGTTTCTTGTTATTGTAGAGCGGACAATATAGCAGAGGACGCGGATAAGCATGTTAATTCACAAGAAGTGATTTTAACAATTGGAAGGTCGCGAACGGTAGAAGCTTTTCTAAAACGGGCAGCCAAGACAAGAAAATTTGAAGTTATCATTGTCAAGTGTGGTCCTTTTTATCAAGTGAGTATTTTTATAATGATCATGTCATGTTCCATTAGATGCTTTGGTATTTAATGACAAATGATTTTAAACTAGGGAAATGAACTAGCAAAGACCCTACAAAAGAGTAAAATAGCAGCTACATTAATCGAAGACACCGCGGCATTTAGTTTGATGTCCAGGGTGGACAAAATTGTTATTGGAGCGCACACAGTTTTAGCAAACGGAGGACTCAAAGCTGTTGCTGGAAGTCACCAGATTTTACTCACGGCAAAATATTTTAATGTTCCTGTACGTTCTTGTAAATCTTAAGAATAACCGGGTATGTTTGAGAAACTTGAACTTATCTTGAATATCTTTTGGTCTAGGTCTTGGTACTAGCACCGTTATACAAGCTTAGTCCCGAATATCCAATGTCGGCAGAAATGAAAATCACAAATAGGTTTGTATCCCCCGAAGAACTGATTGATTACAAAGATGCACACGTAATTGACAATGTCCAAGTGTATGCACCAGTATTTGATTACGTGCCACCCGAGTTGATTTCGCTCTTCATTTTCAACATGTAAGTTTAAACTGCTTACCTTTTAATTATAAATAATTTCATGTTTTGATTACTATTTTGTTTGATATGCAGTGGGAGCCATGCCCCATCTTATATTTATCGACTACTTCATGACACATATGCACAAAGTTAGGAATAAAGTAACATATCTATAAAAATACATGCTACTGAGATCAATAAATTCCTCTAATAAATTTCTTCAATTATATCATGTTGAATTAGTTTAAAAAGCCAAATAAAGGAATAACTTTTTATATTAATAACCGCAAATATATTTTATTCCAACAATATATTATCATAGTGTTTCGTTTCGTATCCATCAATAAAACATTATATAGGTAAATAGTAATTCGTAATTATGCATTACAAAAAAACCACTGAAATAACAGATATCACGTTTCTGTTGTATATAGTAAAGCTATCAATGAATCACATATTAATAAGCCATTGTTTACATATAAAACAATATAAAAGTTGTAAATGACTAAGAATGGATTTGTCTTAACGAGTCCACAACTTGTGGACCACAAGGGCCCTACTTCAACTTTTTAAAGAAGTTAACTTAGTAAACAAGCAGTAATTTCGACAAAATTATTTTGTAACGACAAATCTTAAACTGTGACATAGAACAAAATGTCATTAGAAATCATTTGCAATTCCGCCCCACTCTTAAGCGAAGTATAAAAGCGATCCATTTTTCCATCTGTGCTCTCCATTGCCAATATTCCATTGTCTTCGCAAGTTGCTAAAAACTGCTTTACAGTGCTTCTAGTGCATAATTCTCCTGAAACAAGAAGTTAAACAAAAGTTCTCAAAACATGAAACATTTGATTTATTGTAATAATGAACAATGACTTACTGCAATACTGCAATTCATTGTGAGCCTCCTCCATCAGTTTTTGTAACAAATGCTTTTCCAGCTGCACTGTGTCCATTCTTTCCCCATCAGCTTCCAAAATAATTTTGAGGCAAGGCACGAGAAAGGCAAAAATGTCAAAATATGGTATTACAAGACTCCGGTAAAAGGTCAAGTGGTCGATGGTCTCCTCTGAGGTTGTTATTGCTACCTCCTCAGGTGCAGCAGGGCAGTTGGGGTCGTTAATTAATTCATTTGCCTCCGTAGGTGCTCCGTAGTACTCGTCGAAATCATCGTTTGCTTCATACTCCCATGCATACTTTCTGGCTTCACGCTACAAAATAAAATAATTTCAATATTTGACATGACATAAAACTTGGATTGATTTATAATCTCGTACCATTATTAAAGTGAGCCTTCCGGTATCAGCCATTTTGGCTACTTGCTGTCTTCTCGCCGACTCAGCACGCATACATGGAGTGTGTAGAAAGAAACTTCCACGTAACACGTTATAAACCCTTTCGCAATGCGCATAAAACTCGTGTTCTTTAATTCGGACCTCTGCATCAAACCCCCTAAGAGCTGAGATCACCGATGCCCCCTTCATTCCAAAAATGGCAGTTGCTAAAATGATACTCAAACTCAAAATTAGGAAATCACTTGAGTTTCTGAAAAAATTGAGTAAGGTAGTGGCAACTTACCGATTATACCCTCCAACATAAAATCAGGAAGCAGATAGTTGGCATAATAGTCCAGTTTGCGTAAGCTGCTCAACTCCTGCCGAACTTGAAATTTATAAGTCTGTTTATCCTCGACCCATTCGCATATTATGTCATCTTTTAAAAGTTCCACCTGAGGAAGAAGTAATTCAGTGAGAAATATAACTAATCTCCTTAATAAAATGTCAATTCCATTAAGACTTACAGCTCTAAACGCTATAGATTCCATATCTGCATCAATCAAGTAAAATCCAAAGTCTTTCTTGTTGGCTCGCACAAGGTTGATCAACCATTCCAATTCTTTCTTGAGCTGTTCCAAGTATATCCCTTTCCTGAACTTTTTCATCAAAATAAAGGCTACCAAATGCGTGGGCATCACGCTTTCACATCTTCCAGCATCTGGCATAAGAAATATATAAATTGTTCTAGTCCAACTGATGGATTTTTAAGTAAAATTATTACATACTTTAGTCGTATTTTGACTTACCGTATAACAAATGAAAATTCATTGTGTCCAACAAAACGGCTTCAAATTTCAAAGTTTGATTGGCATCCGCATCGGGGTACAATAGACCCATCTCTCCGTAAAGAGAAGACACTGAATTTAGAGATTCTGTTGAGCCCCATCTTAAATAGCTGCAATTTCGGGACAGGGCGTAACTGTCATATTCTCCAGGCATGGTCGTTAGTATCTTCACTTTAACATTCTTTTGAAGACTTTTTAGAAGCTCCTTGAAAATTGAAAGAAATATTTATTAATTAGTTACTACTTACTACGATTGCATTGCAAGACAAGACACAGCTATTGATATTATCATTTGAATGTGAACAATTACTCGAAAAGATATAGGTTGAGCAAAGTCAATCTTCACTTTTCCTTTCGCGTTTCCACTTGGAAAAATGAGTCCTTTCAAGAACTCTGTGAAGTAGGATAGAATGCCACGCGAAGCTGGTTTCAAGTCTTCAAAAATCTCCTTTCCATCCGGAAGCAGCTCATAACTTACGGACACCGGAACAATGTAGAGATCTTCAATTTTCTTGTTTTCAAACTCGTCATAAATTATTTTGAGAAATTCCGCTGAGAGTATAATAATAAGTTTTGTTAATTTTGCTCAAATACAAACATAACATATTAATAAGTCTACAAGTCTAACTGTGCATTGAACTTACTGCCATAAATACTTGGAGAAGGCCTTCCTGATCTGGTCCTTCCCGATTCCAGATTCAACATCACACTGTTCCCGTTTCGAATTAGATGCTGGAAATAAACAGCTAGTGCAGAGCTGTACTTTCTTTCGCTGTCAGGGCCAGCGTTCACTTGAAGAGATGCACCGATCCCACCAAAGTACTTGAGATACGAGTTCCTACACAAACGGATTACATAGTTCATAAAATTCAAATCGTAAAAGTGTGTTCGGAAATTAAACTCTGTCTTACTTGAACTTATGGTCACGAATGAACAAAGGTATTCGGAAGCCGTAATGTGCCAAAACCCACATAATTAAAGCTTTATCAAAATTGGATCGGTACGTTGGAACGTAGATGACAGGCAGTTTCTTAGCGTGGACATCTTTCAAAAGCTCGAGTTGGCCACCATGAACCAGAACTGATTCAAAGTGAATGGATAAGAACTTCTGACAAAACCACGCCGATAACCTGAAACATATCAGAAAAAGTTATAACTGGTTGACGCATTTTACAAGACAACCTATTATTAAGCATAATTGAAATTCATTTGCTTACCGCATGAAATAGGTGCGAAAATAGTTCCCCACGTAAGAAACCTGGAGCTGGTCCAGAACTTGCAAAACCTCTTGCTTCTTTGGTCCAGCAGTTGTTGGATCACGTGCAAACTCCTCTTCATACAACTGAAATGTGAAACAGGTATTTGATAAGTCTAATTATCTCAGAATCGTTTTCATTACCAATTTAACACAATACCTTGAATAAATTCGCATCTTTTTCCAACTCCTTCCACGTGGGTAACTTGTTCATTTGAGAATTATTGATGCGTCGACCATAATACGTGTAAAATGGGAATGCCCGACAGAACACAGAGTTGTAGGAACTCATGGTGGGTGGAACAAAGCAGTCTAAAAGTCCAAGTTGCCTCATCTCCTCCAGAATGACCATCTGAAAGCCATCATAATACCCAATTCAGTAACACACTCATTTCGTTTCATATTAAGACTTAATTTCTAGAAAATCCCTCCGCCCTCCGCTGATGGGTCTTACCTCTGCTTGTGGAAAGCAAATTTGGCAGCTCCTGGGCAATGGCCGGGTGTCACTCAGGTCTGGAACGTATGACGGTTGCAACTTAACAGTGTACAAGTGACTTGACCCTCTGTCCTTCTCGTCCAGCATTTCCTGGATCTGCCGGCGCTTTCTAGCATCCCTGGCGTTTCTTCGAGTACCAAAAATACTCGTGGGAACATCAATGAAAACGCCGCCCGGCCTATGGTCGCCATTTCGAGCTCCAGTCATCTTGGAACTGGACTCCTCAAGTACCCACCAAAATTAACCAACTCAATTAATTCTAAAACCGGTTTAAATGACAAAACCTTCCTAACTTTCCACACCTTCGCCTAAAAACTTGTGACTAGTTTAGTATCAATCTCAATCTCTGTCCTCGATAACCCGTCAGTTTAATAGTTATAATGCTCACAACCGAAAGCGTCCGGCGAGTGGCGACAAGTTTAACTGCAGTCCCACTTTTGGCGGAATGTACTTTCCCACCCAAAGACACAAAGCCAAGTGTCAGTTAAGTTAAGCCATGCAAAATTATGTAAATTGCCGAATCTCAAGTCTTCTAGACAGGCTTTGTGGAAGTGGAATGCGAAGCCGAACTGAAGACTTCGAAGGCTTTCATGTGCTGTCTAAAATGCACATGCACAGATGTAAATACTAAAAGCATCTGCATTGAAAGCAGCTGTGTTTGGTTGCACGTGGGCATCCTGAGAAAATTTGTAAGCTTAAGCAGCGAACAGTGCTTGTAGGAAATTTGCTGCAAATTTGTGAATTTGGATTAATTTTAATTGATTTAGATTAGTTGATTAGTTGTTTGATATGATAACACTTGACAGACAAAGTTAAATAAATTGGTTGACAGCGAGGACATTATCATGTCGGGTTTAATTGTAGGTTGTTTTAAACAAAGACTGGCCCAAGTGGGCACGTGCTTGGTGGCCACAAGAAGTGCCAATACTACTGCGGCGTTTTTGGCGTCTTCCCGATGGCACTACTGTTGTAACAGTCAGTTATCTTCTTCAAGGCAGCTTGGTACTTCGGGAAAAGTGGGCTCCACAGCGCTGGTACGTCGAGGCAAAGTGGAGAATAGTAACCCGGACAAGGAGTATCGGGAACTTGTGGAGGACACGTCGAGAATCAAGTTGGAAATGGAGAGGATGCAAAGCGCTAAGGCTGGAAAGACGCTGATTACTGTGCCGTTGCATTTGGAGGAGAGGCTGGAGCGAAAGATGAAGAAGGATAGTACAAAGTTTGCGATAAGACAGAGGATTATACATGATTCCAGGAAGGGAGTTAAATCGGTGAGTTTATAAGAGAATCCTTTGCGTTTTGATTTAGTCTATAAAGTGAATGAATTTTGGAATAAACTGTATTTTTTGTGATTATTTTACAGCAAATTCTAATTCACTGCAAAAGACAGGAGTTTAATCACTATCTTGGACAAAGCTATGACAGATTCAAGGAAACGCCTTTAGCATCCGGTAAATGGAAGCATAGAAAGTCCAAGGGAGACTTTTTTACACTTTATCCGGGTTTTAAACGAGAGGTAGAACAAGAAATATTATTTTGTCAAGTTTTAATTAGGTAAAGAAACCATAATACTACATGTCTTATCATATTTTAGTCATCTTTCTTCATGTCTGGAGGAGAGAGCATAAGCTTTACTGATCTTGGGCTAAATGAACAGTTGTGTGAAAATTTGAAACATCTGGGAGTTGAAAGGCCTACAAACATTCAGGTATTTTTATACTTTTTCTAGAGTTGTATTAAATATGGGAAATGTTAATATTAATATCCAATTTTTGTTCCATTTACTATAGGTATTTGCTATCCCTCAACTGCTTAAAACTCCGTACAATCTGGTGGCAGCAGAAACTGGAGGTGGAAAAACGTTAGCCTATCTGCTTCCGATTATTCATACGCTGATAGAGGAGAAACGTTACAAAGTTCGGCAAAAGCCAGCTCATCCTTCGGTAGTGATTCTAGTTCCAAGTCGAGAGCTTGCAGACCAGGTTTATGTACGAGTTTGAAAATATTTACATTTAACATATTATTTAACTTTTTAAAGAACATGCTATAATTAAACATGTAATTGATATTTTATTTTATTTGACAAATTGTAGCATGTTGCAAGAGACTTGACGTACAAGTTGGATCTTAATGTAAAGCTGCTTCAAGGAGGAAATTTGGTCTCGAAAAAAATTAACGCTCCACAGAAGCAAATGGTTGACATTCTGGTAGCCACTACAAACGCGTTGAAAGTATTGTCAGCAGCAGAGGTTTACGGAATTGGACAGGTGAACCATATTGTTTTAGATGAAGCGGATACTCTATTGGACGATTCATTCTTTCCTGATCTGACGGGACCATTCTTAAATAGATTCCCGGTTAGTTGACAAATAGTAAAAAATATTTTTAAGGCTCGTTTCAGGAAATATTGAAATCGAATTTCTGTTTGTAGTGGCACGATGTGCAACGTCAACTTCGTATAACTCTAGTCAGTGCTACAATGCCCAAAGGAATACAGCATACAATAGGCAGTTTTTTAAAGGTAAGTCTAATGGACATTCAACACGCATTTTTGCAAATAAATTGTGATTCTGATTTTGGTAATTGTGGCTTTTGACTTTTGTCGTAGGTTGATAGATTGCATAATTGCACGACACCTGGATTACACTACACCCTGCCACACGTTCCCCAAAAGTTTTTACGACTGAGGAAAAGTCAGAAAGCAGATAAAATCAAGGAGCTTGTTGAAGCTGATATGGAAAACAATATTCCTGTCCTTATTTTTTGGTATGCAATTTCAGTTTTATTGATTTTAACTGCTTCTTACTAAATTGTAACGGAAAGTTATTTTTTGGGGATTTTGCAGTAACAAAAGTAAAACCTGTGATTGGTTGGCCAGCTATCTGAATGATCAAGGTCTAGACTGCGCTTCTGTTCACGGCCGAATGCCAATGAAGTATCGAAAAGGGCGAATAGATATGTATCAAAATGGTGACATAAATGTGCTCGTAGCTACAGATTTGGCATCTCGTGGAATTGACACAGTTCGAGTAAGTCCACTTTTCATATTCTAGTTAATTCTCGATACTTAAAAACTCAATAACCTTATTTGTCATTTTACAGACCCAGCATGTCATTAACTATGAGTTCCCCTTGTTTGTTGCTGATTATATTCATCGCTGTGGAAGAACTGGACGTGTTGGTAGTGTGAAACAATGTCAAGTTACAAACCTTATCTCAAGACTTGGTGAGGTGAATACTGTCCAGAAAATAGAGGTAAACGAATTATCAAATGTTCAAAATATTTTCCTCGTAAAACGAAGTAGATACAAAGCTTTCCTTGTGTTACAATTTGTAGGAAAGTGTTCGCAAAGATAAGTCCCTTCCTGATGTAAACGCCAACATTAAGAGAGTGTATGGACAATGGTACGGCTCTTACGTAGAAATTGAACCAATTAAAGAGGATGATGGAAAAACGCAGACTACTGAAGCTGCAGACAATGACGAAGAAAATTCAGAGGATGAGTTTGAAGATGATGACACGTCTACAGATCGTGAAGAACGCCCTGTTTCTAGTACAGATTACAGATAGTAATATATGTCTAAATAAACGTTAATGCACTATTTAAGGTAGAAGTGTTGGAAATAAAGTCACATTTTGTACTACCACACAACAGAACAAACGTTTGGCTAACATCTATACTTTAGTCAATACTTTATTGCCCATTTTGTATAAATTAAGGAATTTTTAGTAGAGTAGAATACTATCTCCGTTTTTAACAAAGTATCTACAAAATACTCTAGAAATCTGATACACAACAAAACTACACTCAGTTAAAGAGTCTTAACCGTATACAAACGGTAATAGTACGGCATTTACAGACAATATATATAAGGATTTCAGTTCATTACAAAGCATAATGCAGTAAAGCAATGTAATTTTAATATTTTAAATTGTAATTTAGTCGTTTTACAGTAGAATTTTGATAGACACACACCAATTCGTTTTTGAGCCTTGTAGTTGGATATTAAATTATCATCTTATTACTTGTCAGGAAACAGCATCATTGAATGCTTTCCTTTGAACAGTATATGTAATGGGGTGGTTGTAATAAGGACATTGACTATTTTCGTATTCTTTTAACTGTCTTGACTCTGTTATCTAATAATAACTTTGTATTTTAGTGATGTTTTAACTAACTAACAATTCAACTATGTTATGTGTAATAGCATCCAGTTTGTTGTAGGATTAAATTTTACAACAATAATTTAGGCTACGTTATTTTCGATATGACAAATTATTGAAAATCCGTTTGCTTTCGTTTCACATTTTTTCGTGATTGAATAATTTCAGTGTATTATTGTAGCTTTGCAAATCGCTTTTTATTCTACATTTTGGAAAAAATAACCTGCTGAAGACTTTGGCAAATACATTTTTGTTTTCATTAGAGACTCATCAGACCACAAGTCAGTTAACTGGTAGTATTGCTAGCTGCCAACATATTTAGTTAGGTTATTTCATTAATATTCTCCCGATTGTTTTGTTTAATCATTAATGGTCTACATAATAACTTGTTTTGTAGGTAGTTTTTCTTTGTATTTAACGGATAGGTTTGTATCACAACTCACTCCAATCATCAAAAAGCAATTTTCATATTAAATGTGGCATCAATTATGCGTAACATAAAATGTAATCTCGAATTAAATTCACAAAAAGACGGACTCAAATAGAATCGATTAGCTCGGTGTATACTACATATCCTTAAGTGGATCTCTTATCCATTTTGCTTTGTACTAAACTAAAGTAAACTTTGATTAAAACCTTCATTTTACTAGCTACACGTATGAATTGTAAATATTTTCAAATAAATTCATGTTTTACTTTTAATTCGTTTCATTCCTTTAAATTCACAAAAATTAATTCCATTCCTTTATACCCACCTTGAAAACTAAATCTAACTACATAGTTGGAAGGATCAGTGCTATTTTTTTGGAATTATTTAAAAATCATCTACTTTGCTGTCATTTTACAAAAACTAAGCACAAGCAAAGAAATACTATACTGTGTACACGGAATGAATTAGGACTTTTATAATCTTAAAGTTCCTTTGTTCATCTATTTTTTTGTGAGAGCTATAAGCTACGCCGTAGTCACTTGGTCATTTATTGAAAAACTGCTTTGAGAACTTGGGAAAGGTAATTTCATTACTTTGCACGTCTGTTCAGACCTTATTTTTATGAACTTGTAATTTGGTATTTTGGTTGGTTTGTTGTGACAAGAATTCCTCAAATACATATCTACATTTAAATCTCGTACGGAAAAATCTTCTGATTTAAGCAGAGTAGTTATTTTTACGGTACTAGTAACTAATGCACCAATTAAAATTATTCTCTTGATATGATTAAATAAGACAGGAGTGTAAATGCTTATGCTTTAGTGTGTGACATCACAGTTAGATCAGCATTTCCAAAAAATGCTACATAAATTAAATTAGCAGAAAACACACAACACGTTTCACAAACAAAGTTATTTTGCATGTGTAGTGTATACAAAGTGGAGTGAAAGTTAACTCTATCTACGCAATAATATGTGTTTGTTGATATTACAAAATTTACAAAATCCTTCTCTTCTTCAATAAATACACAGTCGTTAATAAATATTTTCTATATTAATTATAATGTAACATAAAAGGTACATTTTTGGTGCTAAATTAAAGCATTTGTATGAAAATGACTGTACACTTAACACTGGAGAGTGTCTGTGTGAATAAATATTATTATAAATTACTTTTCCTAGCTATCTATAAATGCATGTACGTTATCGGAAAATAGTTCTGATCAGTACAATAACACGTAGTTTTCTAAAAATTACTGGTAGTATTAATATTATTTTTGTCAGCGATCAACACTGAGAGATATGAAGTAAACAATACTTGTCTTTAGCTACCAGTTCTGAATGTCTAATTTTCTGTATAAACTGTATACGAACATGCCCTATAATAATTATCTTAATCTTCATTGTAAGCTTGCAAGCATCACATTTTAGCAAAGAAACACTAGCTGTTGCAATTAAATTTGCAAAAGATGCGTGATAATATCCTTAAATCCTTTCTCGGGTTTTTATGCGTTATTACAGAACCGAGACTTGTTGCTCTCCCGAAACGATATCCGACCTGCTGGTAGACTCCACCAGTTCATTCCATGTTGAATCCATTTCGAAACTTCATAATGCGTGTCTAGTTTCCTCCTTATTCTCTCCCACAAAGTGATAATAGTCCTTGTTTCCCCAGATTATCCTAGCTTCTATCAGGTGGTGCGCTTGGAGGGTGGTTGAGGAATACCACAGGTAAGCTCCCATAATTACCGACCACGTTCTTAACGGACCCAGAAAAAGAGCCATTGTGCCGTAGGCAAGCCAAAAATAGTAGGCAAATAAAGCTTGCGTGACGAGAACAAAGAAACAAGGCAAGTTATTCATAATGATGTTTGTCATGTGGGAGCAACTTGTTGAGTCTGGGTGGCACACCATTCGGAACCTAATTCAGAATTAAAAGAAGCTGGAGTTAGCTTAATAAATATATTCATGATCTTTAAAAACTCTTAACAAAAAGGAATCGTACCGGTAGTCCACGCAGTGGCTCACAACTAGTGTGAACGGAATATGAAACCAGAAGAGCTATATTTTAAGCACAGGAAACTTGTAATTAAATTGATCCTAAAATGGTTTATTTTTGTGTCATAAAAAGTTACAAAAGACTCACCTGAATGCAGCCATAAAAGTAAGAAAAAGCGCCCGGAAGAATTGCTCCTTTTACATACGTCCCCCAAGCAAATGCAGCACCGATGTGATTATCGATTACTTCACCAATGAACCAAGGACCTAAAAGTAAATATTTTTGGCTTAATAATATGAAAGTTTAGTCATGTATAAAGCTAAAAATAATTATGTTGGTTATTACCTAAGGTAAGATATATTGGATACAAGATTATAGGATAAAACAATTTATTGATAGTAGTCATTATCCACAATTTCCTAATGATTGAACTGAACATCATTCCACCAAAGTCTGGCTTTTCCATACGATTACCTGACAAACCAATATCACAAGCGTTACTCATATATTTGATGACACTAATAAAACAACAATTATATAGGGAGTACTTACCTCTAACAAGAATGTGTAAAATTCGTAAGATCAGTAAAGGAAGCACCGAACCAACGACAAGAACCATGAATACATGGTAGAACTGTATAAATTACCAAACATGCAGGGATTGTTGTTATTAGAATAGCTGCTTTAATCGAAAGGTGACTATCTGATTCCTTCATTGGTCTACTTACAATTGAAGTAGCGTCAGTCATCAATGTCACTCGTGGGAGCAATCTGAATTTCTTTCGACTGCCATCCAATGAGAAAGAATGGCTCACCTCAGCTTCGCGACCGTCCATATCCTTGACTTTCACCTAAATGTACGAAACAATGTGATTAAAATAACTTCAAACTTGTCAAGGTTGCTACACTTTAAACGTAACATTTTTTAGAAGTACAAGAATACACTTGTAAATTTAACCGCGTGTAATTTTACCTTCATAGTGTGCAAACCGACTGAAAATGATTTCGGCTCCCATTTCCTGACATACAATGGTCCTTGCACGTGTTCACATTCCTCCCATGCTCCGTTGCTTAATTTCACTTGTACAATCTCGATTTGTGCTAATGAGAAAGCGAGTAATCTAATGTGGGTCGAATTTCCAATGTTGCTGAGTGGTTCTTTGTGAGGAAGCCCAAATTCAGCGGCTTTCGGGTTGGTGACCAAAACTATAGGCCATTGACCATGAGACACATCCACAAATGAGAAAAGTCCATGGTCAAACGCAGCAAGGCGATATCTTTGAAAGAAATGTTAAAATTAGTAAACTGATAAGTTGAATGAATGCAAGTTCAACTAATAGAAAACTTACAATCGGTTATCTTTCCAATCTCCAAGTTCTAATTCTAAATATCCAGTGTGCTGTAAAGTGTACATGTTAGGAACGGTTCCTCCCAAAGTGTGCAAATGTCCGCACATGTAAGCGATTCCATTTTTCATTAATTGTCTAAGCCCAGGTTTGGGTGCAATAATACAGGATGTCGGATAATGGCCAAACCAAATCGTAGCAGTGCTGGATCGGCTCTCCCTTTCGAACTTTTCTAATTCATGGTATTGCTCTTGAGAAAGTGTACCGATAAAATTAAACGGCCGTCTTGGACCTGGTTCTAGGCATGCATCTACAGCTATGAAAGAATATTTGTCGTCGTCCTTCACAATGGTATACATGTAGGACCTCAGATGCTTTTTCCCTTGAATAGAATATTGGTGAAAGTAACTTGTTGTACTATTGACTCCAGGAACATTAAAGTTGTCTGAAAAGGAACAAAGAAAGGTAAAGTGATTCATTTATAACATACAACATACACAAATTGAACAATTCTTTTAAAATTAATTACCGTGATTTCCACGGATGTCCATCCATAACGTGCGTCCTGGTATTTTGGTTTCCTGTAAAATATTTCCATAATACTGCCACTCCTGAAGAAACTGTCGGGAGCCGATCATGTCATTTGTTTTAGCGTCTGCTAAATCTCCTGTTTTCATAATTGAATGCAAGCAAAAATTAGAAACATAGAAAACATTAATTCAAGTGTGCAAGATACCATTTAATACCTGATGCTAAAACAACTTCAGGTTTAATAGCTTCCACCGTTCTGTCACAAAACTCGCGGAACTGGTTGATCCTTTCAGGATCATTAAACATACTAATGTGAATATCAGATATCTGAAATTAAACATTTAAAAAAGTATTTAGTAAATCTTTATACAAACAATGCTTATTTGTGCTTATGAGGTTTTGAAAAATAGATACCTGTAAAAACCACATAAGGTGAGACGGAGATGCTCCAATAACCAAATTTCGGTTACGAGCTGAGGCCGGACTTTCAACACTTGCTTCATCATCTTTACTTTGACTATAAGATTGGAAGTCGTAATTTACACTAATTATGTTGGCTATTTTGGTTATCACAACTGAGGCTATAACAATGGAAATCAATCCGACAAAGGCTATCCTGGACATTCGCATTATAAAAATTATTTCTGGATGAGCTTCTCCTTTGCAGAATATCAGTTAGACCCCAGTTGCTTCCAAGTGTGATTGTTGATTCAATTGACTTCAAATTTGACATTGGCACTGTGAAATCTACTTGTACTTAAGCACAAACACAACCAACTCATACACACGAATAATATACTAAACACTTGTTAGTTCAACTTTGCTAATTTCCCGAAAAACCTCACAAGTTACATGCAATTTAAAATTGCCAATTTTTTATAAATTAAAACAATCATCTCAATGGAACATCTTTCAGCAAGCAGGTATGAATACGGAACTGCTCCTTCTTCTTATTAGTTTATCTTCACATATCGCTTATCAACGCGGAGGAATCATCACAGTTTCTAAAGTCAGTGTCAACTGATTATTCCACACTTTTAGCCCACTTATCGTCTGTCGTGTCATTTTACAAAGAGACTCCATAAGGTTACTTCCGGTTTAGGCCATTTTCTGCCAACAAGTCTATGCAAAGTTCAGTTCGCTAAACAAAAATGAAAACAAATTGGTTAGTCTCCCATGTCCGAACTCGGCAAACTCCAAAGCTATTATGACAGGCAAATAGCCATAAAACTTCAACTTACCCAACAACTCCAGTTACATAATAAACTCAGGATATTGCATCAGAACATCGGGAGCTTTTGCCACGTACGGTTTCCCACACTCTACTAGTTCACTGTCCTTCTTCCTTCTGTTTGTTGGTAGCTGATGACCTAGTTAATTTCATACAAAAAGATAACATTATAACACACCTTTACAAAAACCCCATGTCACATTCCATCCACCAATCATCCAAACCACTTTTATCTCTACTTTGTTTACACATCATCATACACAAAAATGCCGTTAGATAAGCACTTATAACACGTCAACAACCTCCAAAAAAATCGGATAAGTGGACCTTCAAATTGTTTATGCCATGCAAACAACTTTGTTTGCTTTCCACTCTCTCAAGCTTCTACTTTTTTAGTGCGTAGGCGTCCCGACGCCATGTAGTCTACCTCGTCACCTGTGCCAATCTCCAAAAAACCCCCAAAAAAACCCGTTTTTTATACAACTCACCTGTTCCCTTCTTCAGCTGTCCAACTAATTGCTCATTAAATGCACCTTCTTCTGCAAAAACTTCTAGCTCCACTATATACACCTTTCCAACTAATTAGTAGGTTGTAATGTTAACGCTTCCAGCGTAGCACCAGCGCTGCAGCGTACCTATAAATTAGAAACTCTCTGGCCAACAGCACACCAAGCTGACTTGTTCTTCAGGGTGTCATATGAGTCCTATAAAAATAGCCATTGCCAAAAAACAAATTGGGTCGGTGCTCAAATAAACAACTCATCTACTCATCTCGTCATCTCTTCTGAAACATGAGATGGTACATAAACAAACAGTGACCGTCCTGTTCGTGTCTTGTCGTCTTTGCGAATTCATTCAGTTTTGAGCTCTGGGCTGAGATGCAACACAAGAAATTGAACAAATGCGTAGATAGATTCCAGCTTAGAGTCAGGTAGGTAGATGGATGGAGAAAGTTGTTGCGTTATTCCCTGCTCAACTGCTGAGTGGAACGTGAGATGAGAGAGGTAGCGGGAGAAACGGCAGCTGAAACACTAAAAAAGCTCTCTGCTCTCGACAAACAAAAGAAAGTGAAAGCACATGTGAGCTCGTGGGTTTTGAAAGGGGAACTGTTGAATTTTTTGGAGGAAGGTGCTTGGAAAAGTGTTAATTGGATTTTTAGAAATTTGTGATGGAAATTAGCTAATTTTTTGTTAAATTGACAGGTATTGTATGATTATTTTGGAGTTAGGAAATTAAGTGGTAGGTTGAGGGTTGAAGTGTAGACTTGGCTGTGGCGAGAGGAAATTTGAAAGGAGGGGCCTTGAAAATAGTTGGGAAGGTTTGTGACTTGAAGAGTTGGTGTTTTTGGAGTAATTTGAACAATGAAGGTAAGGAAATTTTAAAATTTTTATAAGATTTTTGAATGGAGTTTGTATGGTGTAATATTTTGGTGTGATTTTGTTTGAAACAGGTCAATGACATAAGGTCGTTTTTCAAAAAGCCTGGAGGTGGGTCAGGAGCTGGTTCGTCTAGAGGGGCATCTGCCTCACGGGAAGAGGATGAAGAGCAAGTTGTGGAGATACCTTCCAGGCTGAAGAAGGGAAAGGGCAAGAAGTCGAAGAAGGATGAGGATAAGCTGAATGTGAGCATTGAAAGGTCGGAGGATGATGGAGATTCGGATAAGGAAGAGCCACCGCCCAAGTCGAAAAGGGGGAAGAAAGAGGAGAAGAAGAGGAAGGCGAAAGTGCTATCGGATTCGGATGAAGATGATGATTTTAAGCCTGCTCCGAAGAAAAGTAGTAGCAGTGCTGGTGAGAAGCCGGCAGCGAAAGTGGCAAAGGTGGAAAAGCCTGTGGATAACAGGAAAAAGGATTTGAAGCCAGTGAATCCAGCAGATTTCTTTGGAAGTGCGCCGGTTAAACGGGAAGCGAGGAAAGATACAAAGAAAGGTTGGTAATTTATTTAATTGTGGATAACTATTTCTTTCTTGTAGTTTAGAATATGGGGTGATGTATTTACTCATCTAACATCAAAATATTCACTGGTAAAATATGGCGCATTCTTCATCTCAACCTGCAAACCTTCTTGCTAACAGCATCCCCGCCCATGCTTACATGTATGGGGATGCAATAGGCAAGTTTAAAGTTCATTCCAACAGCGCCTAATAGTTAACCAACACCGCCCAACGTATAACTGCACCCCGCACAATAATATAAATATTAATCTCATGACCCTCGACTCAGCCTAGCGAGGCTTACCATCTAGTTTAAATGTGGTTAATTGCAATTTGCAATCCTGATTTTTCTGACTTTTAGTAGAAGCTGAGCAAAAGGCGTCCTCGTCTAAATCAGCTAGTTCGCCGGAAAAGAAGGAAAGTAAGAAAACTTCGGAGAAATCAGAAGCAGCATCTACATCAAGAGAGAGTAAGAAATCACCAGCAAAAGCGGAAGCTTCATCAAAGGACAGCAAAAAATCACCAGTTAAACCGGAAGCTTCACCATCAAAGGACAGCAAGAAAAGCAAGCCTCAAAATGGCAAGCATGAGATGGAGGATTCCCCTCATAAACCTCCTACTTCCTTAATAGAACCCAAAAAATTGAAAATGGAAACACCAACACCTGAAAAGAGGGAAAGGGCAAATTCAAAATCTGCCAAGGTGGAAACGCCTCCTAAGAAAAACGGAGATGTATCTAAAAAGACACCTGAGAAAAAGCAATCATCTAGCTCTACCTTCAAAGTCCCCACCCCAGTTACCACTGAAAAGTCAAAATCTCGAACCAAAGCTGCCGCCTCAAAGCGTTCGGTTACCACAACAGATGATGACGATGAGGAAGATGACTTTGATCCTAGGAAGAAAGCTTCTACTTCGAAAAGTAGTAAGTCAAAGCCTGAAAAGGCTAAAAAGAAGCGTGATAAAACACCTTCTGGGACGGATGACGACGAAGAAGGAGAGAAAGAAAAGAGAGTTTTAACAGATAAACAGAAGGAAAACTACCAGAAGTATTTGACAAAAATGAGCATAAAACCAAAAAATCTTGGCTCAAAAATAATCCCTGAAGGCGCACCCAATTGCCTACAAGGTTTAACGTTTGTGATATCCGGAGTGCTGGATTCTCTGGAACGAGAGGACTGTAGTGAACTGGTCAAGAAATATGGGGGTCGTGTCACAACTTCTGTTAGTAGTAAAACTAGCTACCTCATTGTTGGTGATGACCCAGGGGAAAGCAAAGTGAGAAAAGCGGTGCAACTCAAGAAGCCTCAAATTTCCGAAGACGATCTGTTAGAAATGCTAAGAAAGTCGAATCCCAAGGGAAACTCTCAAGATTCTGGTCTGGAATATTCTGAGGAAATGAATGTTGATTCGGAACCCTTTAAGACTGAAGATGAGTATGATCCAGATAAATCTCTGTTTAACTCTCCAGCTAGCTCTAAAGGTGGTAGAAGCAGTCCTCGGAAAAGTGCTCGCAGTCCCAGTAAACTTGCTAAAGAGGAATCTCCTGCTAAAAGAATTAAAACTGAAGTTGAGGAGAAAGATGAAAGCAAGAAGGAGCCCAAAGTTGATTTAAAACCAGTGAAAAAGGAGGCGGAAGATGCAAAAATGTCCAAGCCAGTTACAACTACCTCAACCACCGCTGCCCCCTCGACTACTATTGTACCTGCCGATGCCGGTCTAATGTGGGTAGACAAGTACAAGCCTAAAACACTAAAGGGTGTAGTTGGACAAATGACTGACAGCAGCAATGCAAGGAAGCTTGTTAGATGGCTACAGAATTGGTTCAAGCTTCATAATTCGGCCGATGTATGTTAAATATAATTTCATATAAACGTAAGAAATAGTGCCATCACCTTTCCGAACTACTTTTAGGTTATTTTTTGTTTATTTTTAGGAAAAAGTAAAGGCTGCATGGCCAGGTCTCAAGGATCCAGAAGGAAAGACGTTCAAGGCAGCTCTTCTTTCTGGACCTCCTGGTATTGGAAAAACCACTAGTGCTCATTTAGCTGTGAGGGAAGTGGGATATGACTACTTTGAACTGAATGCCTCTGACACGAGAAACAAGAGAGGACTCCATGAGAATGTTGCCGATGCATTGTCTTCAAAAACTTTAGTGTTTGGAAAACAGGGTGAGGAGTTGGCACGAAAGCACGTACTTATCATGGACGAAGTTGATGGAATGTCTGGAAACGAGGATCGCGGTGGCGTTCAAGAACTTATTGCATTGATTAAGAAATCACGAGTTCCAATCATTTGCATTTGTAATGATCGAAATCATCAGAAAATTCGATCTCTTGCTAACTACTGCTATGACTTGAGGTAAGCACAAACAAAGGGAAATTGTCAAATTAGGCACACACAATGAAAATTTGACGAAACTATATTTTTTGTTTTGAAACATTTAGATTCTACAAGCCTACGTTTGAACAGTTGAGGGGCTTCATTTCAAGCATTTGTTTCAAAGAAAAGATGAAAATTCCAATGGACAAAGTTCAACAACTAATTATCAGTTCAGACCATGACGTCCGACAGATTCTCCATCAGTTAGAGCTATTTAAGGAGGGCAAATCAGATCAAGCCTACAACCCGAAGAAAGATCTTAGGTTTGGACCATGGGATGTCATTCGGAAGGTGTTCCTGAAGGCAGAACATGATAAGATGACTATTCATGATAAGAATGGACTTTTCTTCCAGGACTACAACATTGGGCCTTTGTTCGTACAAGAAAACTACTTGAAATGGGACCCCATCAAAGCTGGGTTAGTACCTGCAGCAATTTGGAAACATATTGCTAAAAACCTTATCTTCGTACATTTAGCCATAATCGGTATCGTTCACTTTTTGAATTTTCAGTGGAAGCCAACAAAAGCAAATGCAGCTCATCAGCAAAACAGCGAGCTCACTTGGCGATGGAGATCTCGTGGAATCGGTTATTCGTCGCTCCCAAAACTGGGGACTTTTACCGGTTCAAGGAGTTTTTCAAAGTTTTCTTCCTGGAGAATACATGGAATCCAACTACGTTGGTGGTGTAGAGTTTCCTCACTGGCTTGGAAGGAACTCGAACAAAAACAAGAGACATAGGCTTCTTCAGAGCTTGCACACGCATCTCCACCTTCAAGTGTCAGGAAGTTTGGAAGCACTTAACATGGATTACTTGCCTTACCTGCGGAGATCAATAACTAAGCCCTTGATTGCCGGTGATCATCTTGAAGCTGCAAAGTTAATGGAGGTATGGAATGTCACTTGAGGTCAAGACAGTATTGGGTTGTTGGTTGTGTTTTTATAAATTAAATCTATGTTTTTTTAAGGATTACACTCTTTTACGTGATGACTTGGAGAGTATCACTGATCTATCCCTTTGGCCTGGAACTAAAGATCCCATGGACAAAGTAGAAACCAAAGTGAAGTCTGCTTTCACAAGACAAGTGAATAAAGAGATCTTGCCATATTCGAATGCAAAACCGGTGAAAGGAAAAGGACGCGGAGGTGGTGGCAATCCTGAGGATGACCTTGAAGCACTGCTTGAGGAAGGAGAAGGTACAATTGTGGAAGAGGAAGAAGAAGAAGAATCAATTGAGAAGGATGCAATGGTGAAGGTGAAGAAGGCAAAGAAGCCAGGAACCTCAAAAGCAGCAGCAAGTACCACCGGGAAAGGGAAAGGAAAGAAAACTAAAGATGATTATTATGATGATGATGACGAGGAAGAGTACGCAAAACCCTCTAAAACATCCAAAAGCAAGGCAACATCTAAATCGCGCAAATGAAAATAAACTGGCAAAGTTTATGTAGTGACAGTATTAAATTTGATAGATTTTGAAAAACGAACAGTTTACCATTTTAGCTTTCATGTGCCATTGTCATTGATTGTTGACCCCAAATTATGAAAACTTGTTAGGCTTTGTAATAAGAATAAGATGAGTTTTAAAAGAAAACCATCCCGTTTAAGTCTAAGTACGCTACTCAATGATATTCCAAGCTAAAAAAATTGTAGTGTGATTACCCACGTTCCTCTGTTAATTTAAGCTACCTAATTTATGACATAATAGATGTGCATACCTATAAATTACGTGAAAGTCTCAAAATGCCCCTGAACCAGACTAAGTTACTATTATGATTATAAAATATGAATGAATTAATAAAAATATACGTACAACTTATGAAGAATAATTACTTATTGTTGCGAATTTTGCTTTTTGCGTATTTATTTATGGAACCATTCAAATATTTTTATCATGATTTACAATGTTCCGTTGTGCACAGGTTCAAGTGACCAAAACTCGCGGAACCGATCATTAAACATACTAATGTGAATATCAGATATTTGAAATGAAACATTTTATTGTTTATATATGTAAAAAGTATTTGATTTAGTAAATCTTTATACATATTTCTTGATTAGCTTCGCCTTTGCAGAATATCAGTTAGAACATAGTTGCTTCTAAGTATGATTGTTGATTTAATTGACTTCAATTTTCAGATTTCGTTGGAAGTGTGCCGGTTGAAAAGGAAGGTGCAGCCTCCAAGTGTTCGGTTACCACAGATGATGACGATGACGATAAGGAGGGTGCAGAGGAAAAGAAAGTTGCAACCCCCAAACAGAAGGAAAACTACTTAAAGTTCTTGGCAAGGCAGGACATGAAACCGAAAAGTCTCGGCATCAAGGAAGTCCCAGTTGGAATTCCGAATTGCCTTAATGAATTGACATTTGTGATAACGGGAGTATTGGATTCTTTGGAACGTGATGACTGCGAAGATGTTATCAAGAGGCATGGAGGTCGCGTGACAAGTGCAGTTAGTGGCAAAACGAATTACCTGATTGTCGGCGATGAACCAGGAGAAAGTAAAATGAAAAAGGCGAAACAACTCATGGTGCCCCAAATCACAGAAGATGACTTGTTTGAGATGATTCGAAAGTCTAATTGCAATAGTAAGGCGCAGCAGCAGCATGATTTAAATGTGGAAGCAGGAAGGCCAAATGCTTTGCGGGATGGAAACGGCAAGGATGGAGATTTCTGTCCACCAGCTACCGTTGACAATGGAAGTTTCAACCAGAAAAATTATGCCAATTACTGCCACTTCTGCAAATGCACCGATATTATGGGTTGACAAGTATCGACCTAAATCTTTGAACGAAATGATTGGCCAGGGTAATGAAAACAGCAACATGAAAAAACTCGTAAAGTGGCTGGAAAATTGGTTCAACCATCATGGCTCACGACAGGTGCGATAAATCTTTTTTTAAATTACAAATATAAATATATGCTGCAATTAAAATATTTTTGTTACTTTTAGAATAAGCCAAAAACTGCATGGCCAGGTCTACGTGATCCAGAAGGAAAGACATTCAAGGCAGCCCTTCTCTCTGGACCTCCTGGTGTCGGAAAGACAACTAGTGCTCATTTAGCAGTGAAACAACTTGGATATGATTACTTCGAACTGAATGCATCCGACACGAGGAATAAACGAAATCTTCATGAGAACGTTGCAGATGCATTGAGTTCTAACGCTTTAATGTTTAAGGAGGGACCCCACAAGTTAGCTAGAAGGCATGTTCTTATAATGGATGAAGTCGATGGAATGTCTGGAAACGAGGATCGTGGTGGCATTCAAGAACTTATTGGATTGATTAAAGGATCCCGAGTTCCAATCATTTGCATTTGCAATGATCGAAACCATCCTAAAATTCGATCTCTTGCTAACTACTGCTTTGACTTGAGGTAAATACGAATATGAAATGTTTTTAACGATTCTATGAACATTGCAACGCGTATTATTATACATTTGCTGTTTTAATTCACGCAGATTCAATAGACCTACTGTTGATCAGTTGAAGGGCTTTGTTTCAAAAATTTGTTTCAAAGAAAAGATGAGAATTCCTCACGACAAAGTCCGGCAACTAATTATCAGCACAGACAATGACGTGCGACAGATTCTTCATCAGTTGGAGCTATTTAAGGAGAGCCAGACAGATCAAGCGTGCAATCCGAAGAAAGATTTAAAATTCGGGCCGTGGGATGTCATTCGAAAGGTGTTCCTGAATGCTGAGCATGCCAAAATGTCTATTCATGACAAGATCGAACTTTTCTTCCAAGACTACAACCTTGGACCTTTGTTCGTGCAAGAAAACTACTTGAAGTGGACACCCGTCAAATCTGGGTGAGCTGCTAGTTACTTTTAATTGCAAATGGAAGGTTGTCTTAAAATTAATCATCATTTTATGTATGTATTTTTAATTTTCAGTGGAAACCGGCGTAAGCACATGCAATTCCTCAGTAAAACTGCAGGCTCACTTGCAGATGGAGATCTCGTGGAATCGGTTATTCGTCGCTTTCAAAACTGGGGGCTTCTGCCTGTTCAAGCAGTTTTTGCAAGTTTCCTTCCTGGAGAATACATGGAATCTAACCAAATGGGTGGTGCAGACTTTCCAATGTGGCTTGGAAAGAACTCGAACAAAAACAAGAGACACAGGCTACTTCAGAACCTGCACACGCATGTCCACTTGCAAGTGTCAGGAAGTTTGGAAGCACTTAACATGGATTACTTGCCTTACCTGCGAAGATCAATAACTAAGCCATTAGTTGCCGGTGATCATCTCAAATCGGCGAAGATTATGCAGGATTACACTCTACAACGTGATGACGTGGAGAACATTATTGATCTGTCCCTGTGGCCCAGTTCCAAGAATCCAATGGAAAGAGTGGACACCAAAGTTAAGTCGGCTTTCACCAAACAAGTAAATAAAGTAGTTTTACCATATTGCAAGGGAAATGCAGCAAAGGGGAGAAAGCAAAATGGTTGTAAGGAGGAGGACGTGGAAGCCCTAACAGATACCGAGACTGACGAAGAAAAGGAGGATGAGTCTATTGAGAAAGATGCTATGATAAAGGCTCGGGCCAAAAATTCTTCCAAAACTTATTCCAGAATTGGTGAGCCCACGAGAAAACTACAGTCTAAAAATTAAAAGATGACATGAAAGATTTTTACAATTTTTGCTTTTTACGTAGCGTGACGTATTTATTTACAGAACCATTCAAATATTTTTTATCGTGGTTAATATTGCGATGTTTCTCACTCATTGGACAAGATAGAGGCGGTGACAAAATATATTATCACCGGACAAAAAATGTTAAATAATTTACACACAACTATTCTACTTCTTAATTAAATAGTTAATAAATCATCATGCATAGAAGATCAAAGGAAAGAGATACATAATAATATACACAAATATTAATTCGTAAATTAAGTATTGGGCATCATGATACGGTGTACTGGGGCATTGATTAAAATATTGAATATAATATAGCTAGCGACTTGAGAACTAAAATCATTTTTGAAGTTTTACAATAATAATTGCTTTGTGAATTTCACATAAAACAGGTATCTATAAATTTCTTTAGTGTGATGCATACTTGCACATCTAGTCTTATCAAAACAGCAACATTTTCATAGCACTATTCCTTTTAAACTGCCAGGCCATTTTCAATCCCTGATTCTTCATCCTTTTCAATTAAATATTACACAAGAACAAAATAGTAACGCTCTAAAAAGGGTGATTATAGGTACGTTTTACAATACAAATATAAAATTTTTCACTCTTGTATTTGTAGCACTGGTATTTGTCTTCCCATTACAATATTCGAGAGTTACAAAGTCTACACAAGTTATGCCCACTCACTCACATTTTAAAAAATATCTAGAGGGGAAAACTGCTGAGCTTGATTAAAAATTCTTATCACAATTTTAAATGAAGCTGTATTTTTTTAATGATATCAGCATTTAATATTAATATTATTATTTATGCAACTTTTTATATGCTGACGACTGACACGCTGACGCAAACAGTTTTTCCTTCATGTTTACAAAAACCTACAATCAAGTTGACCTTGAAGTTTTCTCTCTATATATACATTATGCAGTTTGTTGAAGGTCTTCCAAACATAAACTGAAATCTAAATCTAAAATTATATACACTCAAGTTTTAGTGTATACCAAACATCACCCTAAATCTTTGTTACTACCTTGTCATTTTAACTTTTTATAGTGACAAAAATGACACGTTAATTTTACAACAAAAGTATGCACCTTATTCACCGAGAATACGTACACTTTGAATGTACGAAATATTACATGTCTATTGAAGACTTGTAATTACAAACAGCTTTAAAATGCGTTTATGCATTTTTTAAATTCTTAGAATTGTATATAAAGTAAAACAGTTTTTATTACCCATGACAGGTAAAACTAACTTAAATTAAGGAACTAGAATTCTAGTTCTAGCCAAAGGTACTATGAAAAAAAATTAGTTTTCTTCATGCTGCTGCTATTTAGCCACACATTTGCAACATCGCATGCAGTTATTGTTGCAGTTACATATTAGAGTTTAAAATATTAAATATATACATAATATACCATATAGTTTATAGACCATTGAAATTTGAACAGTCGACTAATTTGTAAATCGTTTCTTTTGAAATAGCCACACAATTCAGCTAGTAAAACTGTGGAAATTGGGCTTTTGAACGGATTCACGATAGGAATATGTTTTGTTGTTTTGTATGAACAGTATAATAATTAAAATGAGAATATTTTTTTAGCATTATTTTTTTAGCTTGCTAAAAAAGCCATTATAGCATCATGAGAGACGACAGAAATTAAAATATTTTTTGTAAAGGTTGTATCAGTCAACAGAGGAGGAAAGCGGGGACTCCTGTGCAACAACGGTTGCAGCACTTTCCCGAGTTTTATGATGCAGACTAGAAGCGTTTCCAACAGGGTGTCCCACAATACTTGACGAACTAGTGTAGCCATGATCCTCGTCATCAGCATCAACGTCCAGGGAAGACACGGAACCTTCGCTGTTTGCTCTTTCCCTGGCTTTCCTTTTGTTCTTGTTACGGCGCTGATTTTTCTTTTTCTGGCCGAGAATTGAAGAGTTGCTGCGGTAAAGCTGACGCTGAACGGAATCACTAAAACGAACACTTTTTTCGTGAGTTGGAGAAGTGCTAAGAACAGCCTCGTCGCTTTCAACTTCTTCGTTCAAACTCTCGAGGGATATCGAATCATCCTAAAGAAAACATTACCGCAAATTAATAAAATAAACCAATCTTATGAATCGGCAGTTTTAAAAATCAGGTAGTCTTCTACGTTACCTTTCCAGTACGCAGTATGGCCATTTTATCCACACAGCTCTCAGAGAGACTCCGCACTCTTCCACTGTTACGCTTTAGAATGCCTTTGATGGTGACATCATTACTTGTCCAGTTAGATATCACCTATAAATCAAAGTTTTTTTAGCATTTTTAAAAAACCAAGAGATTTCCAGGTTTCCTTTCCAAATTCGTATGGAATGGATACCCACCTCGATTGGCCGCTCGGGCAATGTTGGCAGGGAACTGGCATTTCCATCTCCGCCATGATCCGGATGACCGTCATCATCATTGTCATCCGTGTCAAAAGAGTCTCTCTCGTCAGCTCTACTCGACGCAGCAGCTTTTTCTCCTTTCAGGTAAAAACCCTCTTGGCTGCTTGAAGAGCTTAATACTTTTACTGGTTTCTCAACCTTCCTCTGCACCGTTTTCATACACACGGTCAACTTGCGCTTGTCCTTATCAAAGGTGGCTTTAGCCGAGTCTGCGTGAACTTGGTAAGGCAACTTGAGTTTCAGTTTGTATCTGGCACGAAGTTCCGACTTCAGCTCAAAATACATGCCTTCCTCGACAACATCCGCGTCCAGAGTGGAGGAGTCCCGAAGGAGCGGGAGATCAACAGTGAGGATCAGTTCGTCTGGGTGGGTTTTCCCAATTTTCCGATTGTCCAAGCTATAGTCTTGCATGTCCACGTGGGACCGGTATTTTATCGAGTACCTGGGCTCCGTCCAGGACTCGTCGTCGTCCCCCTCATTTCCATCGCTTATGCTGCGAGTCAGCTTTGGCTTTTCCTTGACTCCCCCGAAGGAACGCCCATTTTTCTTGGGTTTCTCAACGGGTATGGGGGACGACACCTTTCGTGGGGTAGCACCGTTACAATCTTTTAGCGCCTCCGTGGTTGTAGCCTCGCGTTTTACGGGAGACGGGCGTGGCTGGGGAGGAAGCTCGTTTTTTGCAGCGACGGGGTCAATCACAGATGGAATGGTTTCGCCCAACTTGTATTTTATGGCAGTGGCACGGGCTAGGCCTTTATACCTAAAAGCATGATAAAATTGCACTTAGTGAACAATATAACAGATTGTCATTCTTCTGGAGGAATCGCATGGCATTTGTTGCTTACTTCAGTTTCGGCTTTTTCACATTGTTTTTATCCAGAGTTACGTTAAAATTCTTTTCAACGGATTCAATGGCAGTGTTTTCAAGTTTTTCCCGAAGCAACTTTTCTTTCCTGGACAGAGCCAGGGTTTCGGGATGGAAGATTACGTCGTACACGAGGCAAAAGGAGCCAGACTTGTCAACGTCTTCCCGTGGGGGGCTTTGGGCGAAGGGAATGGACCACATGCTCCCTTTCCTGTGATACAAGTAGTCATAATGTTCATTATGATTTGTTACCCACTTCCCCGGTAGCATGTTTTAAGATTTAAAATTAATTTTGCTTACTCGGCATTTTCGGAAACGGCAGATTCGAAAAATGCCTTGCGTATCAGGGGATTTGAGCAAATATTAATGAAACCTTTTTTCTCTCCGTTTATACTCGTTTTGAGAACGTAGCCTGGCACAGGATTCACAAAGTGGATTACGTTGCCCCGTTCAAGTTCCAACTGACGCATTTCCCGTTGGTAAGTTGCCTGCGTCTCGGGATCCTTGTGAAATAAAAAGCAGCTAGCTTTAGCATTCATTAAAAGATATCTGCCATCTTTTATATTTCTTTTTATGCTTGCCACTTTACCTGCATCTCGTCGACATACTCCACGAATAATTTACGAAAGTCTTCATGTTTGAAAGCCTCTTTAAACTGTTCCACTTCCGTTTGTGTCATATAAAAGTCTTCCTTATCTGGATCATTGTCTGGTGGGAAGAGCAGCTCATTGAAATCTTTACACACTGGCGATTCATTCTGTGTCATGTCTTGGATAGTTTTCAGAGAACAAACTGCTTTCACGCTAAAAATACAACCCAAGACACAAATTAACTTTTTTTCTCGATTAACAACTTATCGTTGAAAAAAGTCCTATTCATATGACAAACGATCAAGATGCAGATGCAATTTTGCGGGGTAAAGTGGTACACCCTAAAGCTAGTAGCAATGCACCGTCAACATAACCATGAGTGACCTATTAAGGTCAGTCTACAGGTCAATGCAACCTATTGTTATGCATGCAGCAACAATAACATGTCATGATCCTGGGATATAATACCTTTCTGATTTTCCACTTGGCAATGGCAATGCACTTGATCTGCGGTTTTGATAATATAAAGCTTGTGTAGCGTCTTAATATTTTCAGATAAAAAATGAAATGACACCTCGTGCAATAAAAACTACAGACTTTGCAATTTTCTTTCTATTCCAGAAGACACCTCCTCCACTTTCCACTGTCTCAAGGCGACAATCCTGCGTCTCCTTTCTTTCTCACTCAACAACAAGCTTTATTGATACAACATGTAGCAACAAGGCTTATCGACCATTCGACAAAACATGATTCTGCTGTTTTTCATGAAATGTTAACCTTCTTTACATGAAATATAATATGCTACTACACCGAAAGGAGTGTGGAGTGTGTGTACAAGAGGATGTGCGTCGTTGCGCCGACTTCTTTGCACCATTGCCAATATTGCATTGCCATCATATTAGATTTATCAATTAAACCAAGTTGCTGTTTTCAAATGCATAACAACAACACAAACAAAAATCTTGGCTCACATCCTATTTCTTTCCAAGATCCAATTCCAGATTCAGATAACCCTTTCCCCTGTGCTGTGTATAGAGCCGTTTCTCTATTCATATAGAAATTTGCCGACTGCTGCGCGCAATATTGTATGTACCCAAATCTACTGTTCTCTTTTTTAGAGCTGTCCTAAGCCGAAAACTCCAGAAAATCGATATTTTCCCTAAATAACAGCTATGAAAAGTAGGTCAGTTCTGTAGCGGCCTTTAGAAACTTTAAAATGAGTATGTGTGACCTCTTACCTTGTGCGTAGATAAGGTGGCAAGTATTCAAACAGTTAATTGTACTACTGTTTCGGGCGAATATCTGTGTGAACTGTGAAGCGCACGTATGCACACAAACGGCTAGGGTGTATATAGCCAAGCCAGTAACCAAGTCAAGAAAATACGCGAAGGTTGTGATGATCACAAAAAGTGAACAAAACTTTGGCCCGGATTGCTATTGCTTTGGTGGTGGTGGTGTGAAGAGATGGTGATTATCATCGGCTCGGCTCTGTGTTCAGCACAAGAGCTCCACTTCTTCTTTGCTACGGCTCACGTTTATCATTATTATCAAACATGCCTCAACTGCCTACTTATGGAGCATACCTAAGTACAAAAGTATAGTCGGTAGCTTTTTTATAAGGAGATATATATGCCATAACCGACTTTTTTATAAGCGTGTAAAGCGTATAGTGGGGTATAGTGCATTAAAAAAGAAGACCTGTGAATATGTCCATCACTCTTCCCTATTGTTTGTTGTGATCTTCCTTTTCAGCTGTATTGATGTTTGTGTTGGGCTTTTTTTCGCTACCAAGTGCGGATTGTGCGCAATTGTGTAGTTGAAATAGTGTAGTAAACGCTGTTTCTAGCTGAGTTGAAAAATTGCTTTGACTTTGTTGCATTTCTGGCTTGGGCTTGTAGGTCGGGAGTCGGGATGTTCAATTGATGTACACGTAGAATAGCAGAGCAATAAACAGCGCTCACGTAGGCACTCTCTCGAAGTTTTCAGAGCTGCCAATAGTGAGTTTAGTTAAAGCTTGTGCTGTTGTTAATGCCGATGCACAAAAAGCACAGAAATAACTTTTGCTGTAGTTTTCCTATTGGCAGTACGACGGCTTGCAAAGAAGCTTAGTAGTATGAAATGAAAATGGCATGATTTAAAGTTAGATTATGGCTTGATTGTATATTTTAGTGCAGTTGTGTGCAGGGAAAAGGTATATCATTTAAATACAATGAAGAGATGGTGATGTTGATAGGTTGAATATGAATGCAAAGCGTTAAAATAATATAGCTGGTTTTGTGCGGATTTTTTATGAAATGAATGATGCGAAATGCGACGGCTTGCAAAAACCGCTTGGCGACAACACAGAAGAGCCTTCTTCGTTTTGCAGAAATTGTACAGTACTGTTTGAAACTTTAATAGGCATTTTGGGGGTTGTGCGAAAAAGTAAATTTGAAATGAAATGCATTTTTAGGATGATGATACGATTAAAAAAGAGCATTGTAGGATTTTGTTGGCTGAGCATTTGTGGGGGTTGATGATTTTAGTTGGGTTATAAAATATTATCATAAAGAGAAGAATGACGATATAAAACGAGGCTCATCAGAAATAATCGCGCAGTGACAATAATTGTACACTTGTTTAGTGGGCAAACAAGACAATAAAATTGCTGGCAAATGTGTACCATAATCATAAAGGATGGAATTTACTCCCATTATGATGATGGTGATTATATGAAGCTTTTGACGAAAAAAATGAATAGCTTAGCCATAGCCATATATTCAGTTTATGCGGTTAACATTTTCAACACCGTGGCATATACAAAGTCAAAGTGGAATGAACGCGAGTATTTTTGGCGAGTTGGCCATGACGCCATGATTGAACCTCGATTCCTTTTTGATTTAATCTTTTGTATTAGAATGGACCACTGGTCATTTTAAAAAGCTAAATTGGGATGTTGCATTCGTAGGTACACTCAAAATTTGTTGGGCTCACTTATGTACCTCATTGACAATGGTCATGTATTTACTTTGCTTATTACGTGAGGCTAGTATCGTGTACCATTTGACAATGGTAGTTTTCCATACACAAATGTGCAACGTTGGGTTCAACAACTGCATTACATTGTGTAAGGTAAATGGATTTATTTATGGCTTCTTTGTATGCTTTGGGTCCAAATATTTATTTTCATGTAAATGGAAAGTTTCTGGATGTATTCGTTTTTTGAAAGTGATGCAAATGAATAAGAAAACTCCACATTACATTTCAATGTGAGTATGTAAGAATAAAAGATTTTTTGTATTTTTTATTTTTTTCACAACTATCCAAAAAGCACTCGTCGTAAAGGAGTATGTGTCGAATAATTCCAGAAGCAACGCCACCCAAAATACAACGCTAGCAGGGCAAACCCGTAAAGCTCCGGGTTCTTATAAAAATTGAAATGTATGTCTAGATCCGCAATCTCCTTATCATTTCGATAAACTTCATATGTTATCCAGGTAGTCCCCACAAACAATGGCCAGTGCTTCTGCACGCTGGTAAAGGTTTGGGAGCAAAACCCATGACAAAAAAGAGCTCCCACACTGCCCATAAATATAGCGTGTGGCAATGCTCGAATAACTTTTCTCCGAAAGATTCTTCTGTCATGAGCAAAATACTTTCGGGGATTTACACGGGTTTGGTACCAGACCGGGTAAAAATGGTTACTTCTCCCGCTGCATACACTTTCTCCGGGTCGAAATTCTGGAGACTTTGCTAGGTGGTAATCCAAAAAATGACGAAAAAAGATTAACATTCCAAAGGCGGATCCTAATAAAACGGATTCGTAGTCGAGAGTACACCGGAAAAACAGTTTGGCCGAGCTACGTTCCACCGGGGTGAAGATATTTACTACAGAATGGGAATACCAGCGACGAGGGGTAGATTCTAGGATATATCTGAATATGGAGGTGTCCCCAGCAGTTTTATTTAAAAGATCCGAATGAAAGACAACGTAGCGACTCCACCACTGATCGAGAGTTTCCTTTGCAAATATCTTGTCAAGAGGTATGGGTGGTTCAGGTGGACTCATTGCACATGTTGAAAACTTTAAGGGGTTCGTATGCCTCCGGGGTGAGTCTACAAAGCAAGCATTTTAAGCTGAATCAAGTTGACCATTTCAATGATTTTCTTTTCAGAAGAAAGTTTAGTGCAATTTTCTCTTGATTACCTCATGACAAAAGATACTGTGGTGATGATGGCCACACCAAAAATATGCTAATAATGTTGAATGCATGTTATGGAATCATGCCACGAAAAAAACCGGAAGTAAGTCATACAGTCACGCATGTCATGTCAGAATATCAAGTTACAAAAATACCATACAGACAGAACAAAGAAAAAAGAATAGTGGAAATTATTTTAATTGCTTGTTTGTTATGCGAGTTTATAAACTTTCTCCCGGTAACGCAATCCAAAGTTACGGGATATTCAAATAAACTAACGTAAAAATTTTATTTGGAGTAGCATATCGGTGCGTTTCTTGAAGAGAATGTCAAGATCTTTGCTTTTTCTTCTATTAAACGAAATCACCTTACTTTCACTAGCAAGCTTGGTAAAAACCACCGAAATAGCACATTCTATGAAGAATGCAGCAATGCTTATTGTAATGCACACAATTCCCATCATTACCACTGTTATAAAATGACTATCGTCTAATTTTATTGGCGTTGGTTGCAAAGATTCTGGGTCTGGGGCAATCTCAGTTTCACTCAAAATCCTGGTCCGATCCTGCACTCGTTTTGCATAGTTCAGTCCATAAAATTCCTTTCGCCACACATCATCAATTCCACTTTGAGAAAAAACAAGATGCGTTTCATATAGCCACTCTACATTAGGTGGATAAAATCTCCAGAATAGGGGTACTGCAGGAACCATCTTTTTCCCCACATGACACGTTATCAGTCTGATAGGGTCGCCAATAGCAGACGTAGCTTTCCTGGAGTTTAGATAATGCATGGCTCTCTGGAAAATCCAGTATGCATAAAGCCATGTACCAATTACGGCCGATTTTGCACCTAATGCCAGTTTTTCAATGAATTGCTCATCTGGAAACTGCTGTTTTTCAGGCTTATCAGTTACCAAAATTTCCATCAGGTCATAATCGGTTTTGGGAAAACTACGATTGGGATGCCGGGCTCTGGCTTCCTTATTAAAATCAACATTTTCTATTACCATGTCATACATGGTGCTCGCATCACTTGAAAATATGAAAGAGTACTTGTTTTCAAACAGATCCTGTAAATCATCATTAGTCCTATCGGGAATGGGTTGAATTATCAGACTTGTTAGAATTCCCGTATAAAAGTTGGTCAAAATCACACAACTATACACCCAAATCACAAAGAGTAGTTGGTGCTTCAAATTGGATTTTAAGCCAAAGTAGCTCGGGGCAGAAATCCAGACGGATATGAGTGCCCATGCAATTGACGAAAATGTATGAATGTTTGAAAATGAGCGATACTGATAGGCAAGCAAAAACATCGAATCTAGTTGAAGTTTAAGATAGATGAGCGTGGTCAAAGTGGTGAAAAGTGCACCCAGAACCATCCAAACTTTCGGGTAAAAGGGAATGGTAAGTGGGGTAAAGTCCCAAATGCTGGCCTTTGCTTGCTGGGGAATGTCACAGTACACAAAATTGAAATCCGTTTTTCCTGAAGATGTGTCCATCGGTCGTTCATAGTAAATTCCACGATTAAGGTTTACACTGCTGCTGCTATTACCAGTACCCTTCAAGGCATTGGCAAAAACACGAGGGTACAGACCTTTCACTAGAACCTCTTGTTCAAAAGGGTTGCTGCTGTCATTGGTAAGAATCAAAGTAAGATTGTGCTTTCCCAACAGCTCCAAAACCATTTTGGCAATTGCCACGTAATTCGTTTCGATATGGTGAAAGTCTCGCATTTTCTTTCTGGCAGCATGAACCGTGCTGGATTTCCGTAAGCTGGGAGTAAGCATCTTTACGAATTTGTTTTCGTTGCCACTTTCACTTTCGCCGAATATAGACACGGTTCGACTAATAGGTTGATTAGGAATCATGATTTTCTCTTGAATTGCTTCAAATGATATGTATAGCTTTAAGTTGGGTTTGGTTCGTGAGTTGGGGCTACTTGAATTTTTTATGCAGGTGAGAATCGAAGGAAATGTCCAACGGAGAAAGAACGGACTACGATACATTGTGTGGCAAATTTTATGCGGGTTATCTTGTTGACAGATTTTGTACAGCGAACGAAAACGGGAATAGCTTAGATTTCGAATGTTGACTAGTTCTGGAAGACTTTGTTTGAGAAGTTTTGCGTCAGTGTGGGTCAACCATGTTCGGGAGCAGTTGTATGAGCTTAATTTAGTTCTAAGGGTTGGAAAACGAGTATATGAGGCTATTCTTTCTTCGCTTTTAAGGCTTACGGTAAAATATATAAGATTTAGGAAAATAGGATTCAATATAGTCTGCACCATTCCGAAGAATTTTCTCAAGTCTGCTGATTTTAGTAAAGATTAATTTTACAGAGTATATATCACGTTTACTCCACGTTCTTCAAGGGCACATTCGAAATTTGGGTACACAACGAGTCATCATATAGGTATGTAAATAGTAATTTACTGATGTATAATTTTATGGTTCCAACTTGTCATAATTTATGTTGATGAGTTAACAATGGATTAAGCTAAAAAAAAATTTGTAAATATTTTGTATTCCAATTTTATGTCACATTTTCTTTTACAAAGGCTGACAAGTTAATGAAGCCAGTTCTTAAAAAGTGGATGCGAACACCAGTTACAGTGGTGCCGATTGCCATCCGCTTTAATTGATGTTTTGACATTTTGCAGGTAATTTTGCTTGAGCATGAGCATAGCATAGCAAGTTGAGTCATACGTCAACGATAATGAGTAATATTTAATTAAATACTAAACTTAAACTTACAATAATAAAAGAATAATCCAAATTTACAATAATAAATATAACCTCCGGGTGCTGTTAGCAGAAATGTAATCGAGTTTTGCAGGAATATGTTATCTATTGAGATGCAAATTCGCTCCCAAGTTTTTATAAATCTTAAAAGACGTTATATTATCTCGCAGCATACTTGTTTTAATCGAAATGAATTCTCGTCATCATAACATAACTTGCATGCGTTTCTTCAAACGTTTGACGATGCCGAGTTTAGTTTTTAGTTTTCTTCACATAGGTATTTCATTTTTTCCCATTCTAGATGGCTTCAACGTAGAAGTAGAAATATGTTATTATCATCAATTTTTATTTGTCCCTTATTAAAGTTTCTCGATTCACCCAAATAACCAGGAGATTGTTTTGTGGTACTGTCATTACTACCTCTTAAAATAGATCGATGATAAAGTGTTTCGCTAATAAAAACAGTTAAACTGATCACTAGACATATTATACCTAACATTACTACCGTTATGAAATGACTGTCATTTAATGCTATTGGCTTTGGTTGCGTTGTCTCTGGATCCGGAGCTATTTCCGTTTTGCTAATTACTTTTCCTCTTTCCTGTACTCGTTTGGCATAATTTAAGCCATAAAACTCTCGCAACCACAGGTCATCAATTCCATTTTGCGAAAATCCCAAGTATGTCTCATAAAGCCATTCCACGTTTGGAGGGTAAAAACCCCAAAAGATGGATGGAGCTGGAAGCATCTTTTTTCCAACGTGACAGGATATCTTTGGGTTCGCCTGCCCTTTTGAATCAATAAGGTTCATGGTTTGTTGGTAAATCCAAAATCCATATATCCAGTTTCCGAACACGGCAATCTTAGGTGCAAATGCGGACTTTTCAATAAACTCCGCATTAGGCAAATATTGATTTTCAGGATTTTTGGTAACGAGAATTTCCAAAAGGTCATAGTCGCTTGAAGGAAACTTATAATTTGTTTGATTCGCTCTGTATTCTTTATTAGACTTGATGGTTTCCATTACTGCTTCGAACATATTTGGAACATTAATGTCAAAAATGAATCTAAAACCTCTGTCCACCAAATCCTTTAAATCATCCAATGTTTTGTCAGGAATAGGCTGGATTATCAGACTTGTCAAAAGGCCGGTATAAAAGTTTGTTAAAATCAAACTGGTAAACGCCCATGTAGCAAACAAAAAGGACCGTTTCAAAATAAACTTGAGACCAAAGTAACTTGTACCGGAAATCAAAACTGATACGAGCGACCATGCAATTGACGAAAACGTGTGAATATTTGCTCTTGATGCTGACACTTGGCGAGACTTGATTAGAAAGTAAATGTCGATTTGAAACTTTATGAAAATAAGGGTTCCTACAATTAAGATAAATCCGCCTAAAACAATCCACACCAAACGGTCAAATGGATAAGTAAGTGGAGAAAAGTCCCAAATGTTGGCGTGTCCCAAGTGAGGAACTGAACAATACATGAAATTATATTCTGTTGTATCTGTTTGTCCATCCACTGGCGTTTCATAGTCAATTGAGCGATTAAGGTTATTTGTCTGAATAGAATTGGCAAATAATCTCGGAAATAACCCTTTCACTAATCTTTCTTTGTCAAAAGGATTGTTGGTCTCATCGGGAAAAATAATTGTCAAGTTGTGCCAACTAACTAGCTCAACGGCCATTTTGGCAACGGCAGTATACGCAGGGAATATATTGAAAAAGTCTCGCATTCTTAAAGTTGAAGCAAGCAAAGTCACTTTAGAGTTTTTCATGTTGGGTGAAAGCAGCTTCACAAAACGATTCTCTTTGCCACTTTCATTCTCACCAAGTTCCGAAACTGTTCTACTGATTGGTTGATTAGGAATCATGATTCTTTCCAGAATAGTTTCAAATGATATGTACAGTCTGAGAATAGGTTGAATTTGATTCTCTTCTGTGTGACAAACTAGCACCGAAGGATATAACCAACGAAGAGAAAACGGACTCCTGAAAATAAGAGGGCAGATTTTCCGGGGTTTAATGTTTCTACATTGTTTATAAAGCGAACGAAAACGGGAATATGACATATTTCGAATGTTCACAAGCTCGGTGAGGTTTTCTTTTAGAGCTTTTGCCTCTCTGTGGCTTAGCCATGTTCTTGAACAATAAATGAATGAATCAAGAGAGCCCCAAAGAATGGGGAATAAGTGTTCATGATGATTTCCCATGAGAAATGTTACTGTTGATTTATTCTCACTTAAACTTAACGGAAAGATAAAACAAAGCAAAAGAAATAATTTCAAATACATTACGGTTTACTTATTAGCATTTTAAAAATGGTATGCTTTCACCCATCTTGGACAATGTTTCCAGAAAAAATCAACAAAGCTAATGAAGACGCAATAAGACTAAACTTTTTCATTATCGATTTTCTTCAAGGTGATAAGTACATTTTAGTTGATAAGTGCAAAATTGAAAAAAACGTAACATGCGTATGGTTAATCACTAGTAATTGCAAAAGGGACGTGCTCATACCTTTCATGTTTCATAGCTTTATTGGAATCTTTTGTATTTAGATATTCAATTTTATTTTTCCACCAGACAGGAAAGTAAAGAAAGAAAATATTACAATTTGATAAAGCATAAATGTATGTAATCATTACTTCATTGATATGCAACAATAGAAGGGAGACAATCAACTGTCAAATTATTATTTACTTTTTAACTCCAAAACATACACGCTTATTAACGTATCCTTCAACAAAACGGGCTACACCTGTACAATTTCATGTTGCGTTACCTTGCGTTATTCAACCTTGAATGAATATGAATAGGTATTCACTTATTTTTTAGTAAGTAATTTTATTACACGTATTTTTTTTAAAAATAGGAACTAAACAGTAGAAGCCAAACCGGAAGACAATATTTTCAGTTTACAATTTCCAGACTTTTTTCGCAAAACAATAAGATTGGTATACACTTCAATAAAATTCTTATTGCATTTTAGAATAAGTCCACTTTCCCTATTTTGAAATCTGTACTATGCAAAATCCCTTGCATAAAACTATTGTTAAAGCCAGACGTTTACTATATTCAGAATCTCTTAAGTAATATACAGCATAGAAGTATAATTACCTGAAACAACTTGCTGCTTATCGTACAAAAGTGTAATGCTTAATAAATAGCTCATGTTTTCTCTTCATTCCCGATAACCTAATGATATCATGGACTGCCGTATTTTCAGTAATTTTTCTATGATACAAAACTTCGACGAAAAATACAACAGCACTAATCATTATGCAGATAAATCCTAGCATTACCACCGTTAGAAAATGACTGTCATCTAATGCTATAGGTTTTGGCTCGTTAGTTTCCGGGTCCGGAGCAATTTCTATTTTACTTAAAATCCGTCACCTTTCCTGTACTCGCTTGGCATAATTTAGTCCGTAAAACTCTCGTAGCCACAGGTCATCAATTCCGCTTTGTTGAAATCCCAAATACGTCTCATAGAACCATTCCACATTTGGGGGATAAAAGCCCCAAAATAATGGAGGAGCAGGTAGCATTTGCTTCCCAACATAACATGAGATTTTAGCACCGACTTTTCCCTTTGACTCGATAAGTCTCATGGTTCTTTGCATTATCCAGTAGCCATATATCCACGATCCAAAGACAGCGACTTTGGGTTCATATGCTGATTTCTCGATGAACTGAGCATCGGGAAAGTACTGCTTCTCTGGTTTGTCGGTAACCAGAATTTCCAAAAAGTCATAATCACTTGTTGGAAAGTTATAATTTGTGTGATTGGTCCTGAATTGTTTGTTGGATTTGACAGTTTCAATAACCGTTTCAAACACATTGGGAGAATCGTCCCCAAAAATTATTTTATACCCATGGTTCACAAGATCTTTCAAGCAATTTAGAGTTTTCTCTGGAGCGGGTTGAATTAGCAAACTGGTAAGAATACCAGTGTAAAAGTTTATAAGAACCAGACTTGCAAAGACCCACGTTACAAATAAAATGGACCGTCTTAATACAAGCTTTTGTCCAAAATAACTCATCCCGGAAAACAAAACTGTGGTGAATGACCAAGCGATGGATATAAATGCGTCAATTTTTTCTGTTGCTGTTTCTAATTGTAAGGGCATTAAGAAATACACATTTATAAAAATCACAAGAGTCATAACTAGAACAAGTCCACCTAACACAACCCACACAGATTGGTCAAACGGATGTGTCAAAGGAGAAAAGTCCCAAATACTGGTATGTCCTTTCTGAGGTACTGAGCAGTACATAAAATTATACTCCGTGGTATCCGTTTGCCCATCCATTGCTCCTTCATAGGAAATTGAACGATTTAGGCTTAGATTTGGAATAGCGTTTCCGAACATTCTGGGGAATAATCCCTTTGTAAGAACTTCTTTGTCAAAAGAGTTGTTTTGACCAGGAAATATTATTGTCAGGTTATGATAGCGGATTAGCTCTACAGTCATTTTGGCGACTGCAGTGTAGGATGGAAACACATTATAAAAGTCCCGCATTTTTAGTTTTGCAGCATTAAGAGTAACGTTGGGTTTTCTCATGTTGGGTGAAAGTATTTTTATAAAGCGATTTTCTTTGCCACTTTCACTCTCACCAAGCACAGATACTGTTCTGCTGATAGGTTGATTAGGAATCATGATTTTATCAAGAATAGCTTCAAAGGAAACGTAAAAACGTATTGTGGGGTTTTCTGAATGGCTTTTACTGTTACAAGTGACAATTGATGGAAACGACCAATGGAGAAAATACGGGCTGCGGTGAATCATGTAACATCGTTTATGCACACTATTTTCTTTACAGTTTCTATAAATCGATCGGAAACGAGAATAAGTGAGATTTCGAATGTTAACAAGTTCGGGGAGATTTTCTTTGAGAACTTTTGCTTCTGAACTGGTTAGCCACGTCCTTGTGCAAGAGTGTGAATCTAAATTAGCACGAATAGTAGGAAAAGCGTATTCATGAAGAAAGTAATCACTTGTCTCGATAGAATTGAAAAATATGAAAAAATATAAAAGTGAACAGGTAGCTGAATTTAAAAAGAATTGCGATTGCGTTTTTACCATTTTGAAATACTCGCTCCAAAACCGCCTCGTGAATTATTGCAAATATTAATTACAATCGACAGTTTTAAGCTTCTTATTGACTATAAAAAATTGGTTTCATAAATTTGGTCAATAAGCTAGACATACAGGAATAGAATACCATGAAAATGTATTGAAGATAATTGGCATGTCAAAATAGGTAGCCAAAATCAAACCATCGTCATCTATTTTCATCCATCCATTCAACAACAAATACGTAAGGAGTTTATATAACTTGTTGTCGCAAAACGTTTCACGATCAAATTTCATAATGAACTTGCGACATTGCTGCCCTACAACGTGAAAGATCAAAGGAGAACTTACAAGGAAAAATTTAATACAATATACAACCTACAATACGGATGTTTGACTGTTCAACAGAAACTGACAAATAATGAAAACGCCAGATAAATTGGCACGCTATTATCTAGACAATTGATTAGCTAAATCACAGGCATCAGGACAAACAACAATGAATTTTGTTAGTATGAAGTATGATGCAGTAACAAAATATGACATGACATTAATTCAACATGACATTAAACGTGTCATAAGTGCAAAGCAGTCATTATCTCCCCACGTCATGCATGAAAGTTATGTATGTATGACGGATGAATAATTTTAAATAACATAGGCAATTCAATTAAAATATTCTATGGAAGTGGCAAAAATCAGATATTATCGTTCTTTATTTTGTAAACGAAACTTTCAGGAACATTTGTCTTTTAATTTCTTCATTCATTCTGCTCGCTACTTGAATTTTTATAGTTGAACTTTCACCACGAATGCTCGTAGGACGCCGACTGTTCGTTAAACCGAATGCATGAAAAAGTAGCAGCTCCATTAGGAAAAAAGCCGTGCTAATGCTGTAGCCTATGATTCCCAGTGTAATTACTGTTATAAAATGACTTGCACCACCACCTAATTTTATTGACTCCGGAACTGCTGAGCTTGTTTCAGTCTCCATTTCCGTAATGCTTTTTACTTTTGCCCTATTTTGTACACGATCTGAAAAAGATAACCCATAAAATTCTTGCAGCCATCTACCATCGATACCATTTTGAATGAAAACCAGATATGTCTCATAGAGCCACTCCACATTAGGGGGATAAAATCTCCAGAGAATGGGGACGGAGGGCAACATCTTTTGTCCAAATCGGCAAACAATTTTGGTTGAAATGTCATTAATGTCAGTAGGACCAAGAGAATCCTTTCTAGTTTGAAGCACTTTCATTGCTCGTCTGTACGTTGAGAAGGTCATGGGCCAAGGGCCAAAGGCAGCCTTTTTGTCTCCGAATACAAGTTTGTCTGTAAATTCTTTCATGGGAAAAATATTAGCCTTTGGGTTATCTGTAACCAGTATCTCGAGATAATCTTCATCCGTTAAAATATGTCGAATGTGATTTTGATTGCTCTTCCGACGAAACTCTTTGTTCAGATTTACAATTTCCATTGCTGAATCGTAGGTGATTTGGCTGGTATCAGGAAACATAATTGTGTAATTATTCAGCACCAAGTCTTTCAGCTCGTTTAATGTTTTGTCGGGAATCGGTTCTATCATTAAACTTGTAAACTTGCCCGTGTAAAAGTTTGTCAATATTAAACTTGCAAACACCCAATTGCAATAGACCATGGAATACCTTAGCCCACCTTTAAGCCCATAGTAAACTGGAACTGAAATGAGAGCGGATATCAGTGACCATAAAATACTGGAAAAAGAGGACGAAACTTTCAAGGAGGTCAAAGTATGATGTACTCCAAATGAGCGAATTTTTATTTCCGCAAAAATTAAAAAGGATATTAATGCAGTGACTGTAACAATAACGGCCCAAACAACTGTATCAAAGGGTAAAAGCAACGGTTTAAAGTCCCATGAATTAACTTTATCTCGTTCGGGGACGTCACAATAAATGAAGTTCAGATCTAAACGAGGAACGGAAACGTCCATTGGTCTTTCGAAATAAACGCTTCTCTTTAAACCATTGCCGGTTTGCAATTCATTTGAAAATAGACGAGGATAAATTGCAGGAACAAGCAGCTCATTTTCAAAATGATGGCTTTCGTTGGTTAATATGTAGGAAAGGTTATGCCACGAAACCAATTCAAATGCCATTTTGGCTATTGGTACGTATGATTGATCCATGAAAATAAAGTCACGCATATTTAGAACTCGAGCAGGATTTACAATTTCCGGTTTGAGAAAGTTTGGTGCTAGAAACTTGACAAAGTGATTTTCACGGCCGCTTTCACTTTCTCCGTAAACGGAAATGGTTCGGTTGATAGGGTCGTGTCTGGACATGAAGCTGGTTTTGATAGCTTCAAATGAAATGTATAATCTCAATATTAATTGTTTTTGGGGTAACGAAATATTTGGAGTCGAATGGCAAGTAACCACTGAGGGAAAAGCCCATGTAAGAAAATAAGGACTTCTATGCAACGCTGGACACAACTTTGCAATAATATGACTTTCCTTGCAGGTTGCATACAAAAGACGGTATTTTGGGTTTAGGACCATTCACATTTCCGCCGTTGCCACTAGGACTTTCTTCCCATTTCGACATTCCCATCGGACAATTCCCACGCGTTTTCAATTTTCCCATTTGCACCTTTTTTCCCATTTTCTCACACGGATATATTTCCCACCTCATTTTTTCCCATTTCACTTGCAACAAAGACAAAGCTTGCATTCGGGGAAAAGGATGGACCAAGCTTATCAAACAGATTTAAGACAATTCCGTTGCACTCATTTCGTTCCAGTCTCAATTTGCAAATTTCTGTTTCTAAAGCTTGTACTCTTGTTTCCTGCTCTGCTTTCTCTTTTTCTACACTTTGGAGCTTTGCTTCAGTTTGCTCAAGTTGAGTAGTTCTGACAACCAATTCTTGTTGACTTGTTAGAAGATTTGCATTAAGCCTTTCATGTGCGACACTTATACAAATTGCAATGAAATACATATAAGTTCGGCTTTTAATTTCCAGCTGTGGCTAAACACTCTTATGCTAAAATTATAAGCTTCATCAATCTCCTTATCACTTCTGAAATTTAATTATTACTAACGATGTCTCAAAATAAGCGTAAAGACGGGGAAATGGTTTTAAACAATAAGATTTCTTATCTGAATTCAGAGAGTAGCGTTAGTGAACACTAAATTAGTAATTATGTGGAGATCTAGCACTTAAATCCAAAACAACTAGTGAACTGGAACCTCATTCCTGTCTGATTTCAAAAGTCGAGTAAGCTTTAATTGTAACAATGTTGACCTCTAATGTTTAAACTCTTAATTGATATTGATATACATGGTATTATTTTTAAAGATGTGAAATTCCCGACATTTGGCTACAAACTGAGTCCCAAAATGTTTATAATGGATTTCGAGAAGGGTATGATTGTAGCTGCCTCTGTAGTTTATCCTGCAGCACAATTAAATTGGCTCTCATTATGCATCAAAATTTTGGAATGTGCACAACCGTGTACTTGAAAACAACCGACGCTATGAAGGCTTTGAACATTCAAAATCCACCCAAAAAGTTACGATCTGGTGCATATGCAAATAAATCTGACGAAATACCGACTCAAGTTGTTAGAGAAAATGCTTTTGCGGAGCAATATAGTACGGCTCCAATCAAAAGGTCTAGAAAGCTACAAACATCAGAAGTTCAGAACAAAAATTAAATTCGTTGTAAATAATTATAATATGAATAAATGAATACATGACCTTGTCATCTCACTCTAAGCATTGGCAAATTATAAATACTCTTTGTTTTGATTTGTACACAAATGCGTTGTGGGTTTTCTAAAATTACTTGAAAATTTGTAGTGGGAAATGTGTCCGTGTGGCATCGAAATATTTGCAAATGGGAAACTTGTCCTCGTGTGAAAATTGTCAAATGGGAAAGTCGAAATGGGAAAAAAGTCCTAGTGGCAACGGCGGAAATGTGAAAGGTCCGTCACCCCGGTATTTTATGTAGGACACGTTTCGAATGTTTACAAGTTCTACAAGGTTTCGTTTTAAGTTGTTAGCGTCCTCATGTGAAAGCCATGACCTTTCACACACGTACGAATCCCCAATGGGAAGATGAATCTGAGGAGTATAACGCTCACTTTCAGTTACGGAAATTTCCATTACAGTGAAAGTAATGTGTACAAAAAAGTAACACGTTTTGTAAAAACGTTGAATGGTCATTTTTCAAACTTTTGAAGGAATTTAAAAATTGAAAAGCTCAGTAAAACTAACCTTGACATGACATGTACATAGGTAAGGTAATTTTTTAAAATGTTTTGTGCAAACAACTGGTTAGCAAATAATTGAAGTAACAAGTTTCATTTATAAATGTGCCACTTTGCTGATAGCATGCATCATACATGTGCCTACAGGATTGTTACGTATTGTATCTTTAATAGTCTCTTTTCACTTGGCAATTCGTTACTATTTGCTGTTCAATTAATTTAAATGAAGCAGTAATCGCGTGATAAAATGCAAACGGAACTTCACTACATATTCTGCATAAGATGACAACTAAATAAAACTTTAGTAAAGTTGTAAAAGTACGCCCAGCGACAAATTATTGACGCCAATTTTGGTCAAAAACGAATTCCCCACCCTTTAATTAGTCTAAATACCGAGTTTGAGCTCAATCCGAGCAAAACTGTAAAAAACTACCCCTGGGGGATGAGTCCTTCCCCCCAGGGGTAATTAGTTAATTTGGCTGAATTCCCCACCCTTCAATTAGTCTAAATACCGAGTTTGAGCTCAATCCAAGCAAAACTGTAAAAAATTACCCCTGGGGGACGAGCCCTTCCCCCCGGGGGTAATTAGTTAATTTGGCTGAATTCCCCACCCTTTAATTAGTCTAAATACCGAGTTTGAGCTCAATCCAAGCAAAACTGTAAAAAATTACCCATGGGGGACGAGCCCTTCCCCCCGGGGGTAATTAGTTAATTTGGCTGAATTCCCCACCCTTTAATTAGTCTAAATACCGAGTTTGAGCTCAATCCGAGCAAAACTGTAAAAAGCTACCCCTGGGGGATGAGTCCTTCCCCCCAGGGGTATTTGGCTAATTTTGCTGAATTCCCCACCCTTTAATTAGTCTAAATACCAAGTTTCAGCTCTATCCGAGCAAAACTGTAAAAAACTACCCCTTGGGGATGAGCCCTTCCCCCCAGTGGTATTTGGTTAATTTTGCTGAATTCCCCACCCTTCAGTTAGTCTAAATACCAAGTTTCAACTCAATCCGAGCAAAACTGTAAAAAACTACCCCTGGGGGATGAGCCCTTCCCCCCAGGGGTATTTGGTTAACTTTGCTGAATTCCCCACCCCTCAATTAGTCTACATACCAAGATTCAGCTTAATGCGTCATAAAATAGCAGTACTATAGCAGATAAATTTTTCGGACGGACGGGACAGGAGGGGACAGGAGGGGACAGGAGGGACAGGAGGGACAGGAAGGACAGGACACTCAAACAATCTCATATACGCTGGGCGTAAATAACATGTTCATTATATAAGAAAATGGCACGGACAAATTCTTTTGGGAAATTGAATGACCTTGTTCGAATTCATTTTTACGGATTTGAGGGAATAAACTATAAGTTATTTAAGTATGATTTTTTTAGTAGGAGTAACAAACAAGTTATGTAATGAATTCAATTAAGGTAGTTTAATGATATAGTATTTGGTTTATTTTATGTTTTCATAAGCTGTTGGGTGGATGAACTATATAACTATAATGAAAACATACTTGATCCAAAGTTGACACGGCATTGACAGTAGTATTGACATTGACAATGCTACATAAAAGACAAGTAGCTGTTGCAGTATCTTCATGTTTGATACCATTTGAATAGTGCTTTGCATGCAATTTTTAAGTTATATGCATAATATATGCAAGCGAGAGAGAATATGTTCCCGCGTACAGACAATTTCATTGTCCTTCATGTAACTGTTTGAATAAAAGTCATGATATGATTCATAGACAAATTTTTATTCTTTATTTTGTAAACGAAACGTTCAGAAACATTTGCCTTTTAATTTCTTCATTCATTCTGCTGGCTACTTGAATTTTTATACTGACACTTTCACCACTGCTGCTTCTCCGACTCCAACTGTTCGTCAAACCGAATGCATGAAAAAGTAGCAGCTCCATTACGAAACAAGCCGTGCTAATGCTATAGCCTATGATCCCCAGTGTAATTACCGTTATAAAATGACTTGCACCTCCACCTAATTTTATTGATTCCGGAACTGCTGAGCTTTGTTCCGTTTCCATCTCCGTAATGCTTTTTACTTTAGCCCTATTTTGTACACGATCTGAAAACGACAACCCATAAAATTCTTGCAGCCATCTACCATCGATTCCATTTTGAATGAAAACCAGATATGTCTCATAAAGCCACTCCACATTTGGGGGATAAAATCTCCAGAGAATTGGGACGGAGGGCAACATCTTTTGTCCAAATCGGCAAACAATTTTGGTTGAAATGTCATCGTCAGCTAAAGGTCCTAGAGAGTCCTTTCTGATTTGAAGCGCTTTCATTGCCCGTCTGTACGTTGAGAATGTAAACACCCAGGGACCAAACGCAGCCTTTTTGTCTCCGAATACAAGTTTCTCTGTAAATTCTTTCATGGGAAAAATCTGACCCTGTGGGTTATCCGTGATAAGAATCTCGAGATAGTCTTCGTCGGTTGTAATATGATGGGTATGAAGTTTGTTAGTTTTTCGGCGGTATTCTTTGTTCAGATTTACAATATCTGTTGCTGCATCAAAGGGAATTTTGCTAGTATTAGGAAACATGATTGTGTAGTTATTTAGTACCAAGTCTCTGAGCTCGTTTAATGTTTTGTCTGGGATCGGCTCTATCATTAAACTGGTAAACTTTCCCGTATAAAAATTCGTCAGTATCAAACTTGCAAGTACCCAGTTGCAGTAGACCATAGAATATCTTAGCCCATCTTTGAGTCCATAGTAAACCGGAATTGCAATGAGAGCGGAGATTAGAGACCATAAAATATTGTAAAGTGAGGAAGAAAGTTTGAGGGATGGCACAATATGTGCTACTCCAAAATATCCAAATGATCGAATTTTTATTTCCAAGAAAATTAAGAAAGACATTGATGTAGTGGCTGTTACAATAACGGCCCATACGGCAGTTTCAAAGGGCAAAAGTAATCGCTTAAAGTCCCATGAGTTAACTTTGTCTCGTTCGGGGACGTCACAATAAATGAAGTTCAGATCTAAACGAGGAACGGAAACGTCCATTGGTCTTTCGAAATAAACGCCTCTCCGCAAAGCCATGCTGGATGATCCGGTAGTATGTAATTCATTTGAAAATAGTCGAGGATAAATTGCAGGAAGGAGAATTTCATGGTCAAGAGGGTTGCTTTCGTTGGTCAGTAAAAAAGTGAGATTATGCCACGAAACCAATTCGAGTACCATTTTGGCTATTGGTATGTACGAGTCATTTATAAGAACAAAGTCGCGCATGTTTAGTACGCGAGCAGGAATTATCACTTCTGGTTTTACGAGATTTGGTGCAAGAAACTTGACAAATTTGTCTTCTTTGCCGCTTTCACTTTCTCCATAAACAGATATAGTTCGGTTGATAGGGTCGTGCCTGGACATGAAGCTAGTCTTTATGGCTTCGAATGAAACATACAATCTCAGTATTAACTTATCTTGGGGTAAAGTAATATTTGAACTGGAATGGCAAGTGACCACTGAAGGAAATGCCCAGGTAAGGAAATAAGGGCTTCGATACAGCACTGGACACCACTTTGCAATATTGCTTTCCTTACAGGTGGCATATAGGAGTCGGTATCTAATGTAAGACAAGTTTCGAATATTCACAAGCTCCGTAAGATCTTGCTTTAAGTTGTGAGCTTCTTCATGTGAAAGCCATGATCTTTCACACACGTACGAGTCCCCGATTGGAATATGAATCTTAGGAGTATATTGCTGACTTTGAGATAGGCAAGTTATTACAGCAGTAAAAGTAATGTGCACAAAAACGGAAAAGTTTTTCCGGGATTTGTAAAAACGATAAATCGTCATTTCAAACAATTTTATCGTAAAATCAATTTTGACATGTTCATAGTTCAAGTTTTAAAAAATATTCATATTTTGTGAACAAAAACAGCTATGTTCAGTAGCAAGTTTCATTTATTTACCACTTTACTAATGGAAATCATCGAACGTTTTGCATGGACTAATAGAAATACTATTGTATCTTAAGTATATCTTTTGTATTGATGACATTTCAAATGGTTAGTATGTGGCATGTGATATTCAATCAGTTTATATAAGAATGTAGAGAACGCCTAAATAAAATGAGTACCGAAATTCACTTTACTTTATAAAATGACAAGCAGATTATATGTTCATTCCTGAGAAAAAGGCACGGGAAAATTCTCACTTAAACTTAAGACTTGGATGGTTTGCCCTTGATGCAATAAAAATAATATAATATAATATGCAGTTAGTTGGTAAGTATGGTATTTTGACAGGTATGACAAACAAGTTCAATATAAATTCAAGAGGTCTAATATGTTTTATGTTTATGTTATGAAGATGTGACATGTTTTTGCTTAGTTGTTGAATGGATGAACTAATAACTATTTTCAAAACATACCTGACATGACATTGAAATATTGACATTTACAAGTGGTATTTGAATTCAGTATTCATCTTTGGTTTTGATTCATATTTCATATAGCGTTTCGTGCCGTTCAGTGAACCATTGTCAAGTTTAATGCATTACAAATGAATCTGAGACTCGACTCGGTGTGATAATATGTTAACGTGCACATCTGCACATGCCATTTAATTGGCCTATTTTACAACTGTTTATATATGTATCATATGACTATGACGCATCATCGCACATCATCAAAAGATCGTTCATGTGTCTGTAACAGTAATTAACACGCAATAAAATTGCACGAGTGCAAATCATAAAATCATTACCATATCATATAGCAAACATTAAAAGTCCCATCAACAAGCCACAAAAGCCGAAGCACCGCATTGCTTAGAAGTATGGTCCAAAATGGATGAAATTGTATATACCAAATCATTAAACAATTCATGCAAAACTTACCACGTACCAAACTTGTGTACCACGTACCACAACCTTTTCTAATGTGCACAGTGCACAAGTCATATTTTATTACAAAAATCATTAATAACAAGCAACTCTGGATAAAGTCCCAACTCATCATAAAAACCTACTTTTGGTACCAATTTGCACATTCGTTAAGCAATAGAGCAAAAAGCAAACAATTTTTTAACCTTATCCGCTACACGTTCCGTTACATTTCTACTACATGCTTGACGTTCATTTCAAATCCTCATTTGCAAACTGTGCGAAGCATGTCATGCAAAAGTAGCCATTTACATTACATGCGTGCCTTACCGTACCGTGTTAAATAGGTAAAAAGAGAGTTTTGTCATAAAGTACGGATAATGGATAAGCATATTTATTTTGTATTCATCACAATGATAAAATTTTAAAAACTGAGTCGTGTACAGATCCATACCTTTACTATCAACTATTCGCTGAACATAGTCATTATAGAAGACCGATTTACCTGTGCATCAAATTACAAAAACATTTTAATGAAGTTGTATGTGAACCATTTCCGAAAAGAACTGCTTTTTCCTTTGATCCTTTTCATGTTTCAGCTCAAATCCTCTCCTTTACCATCATTATCATATCATATCAGTTATAAAAAGGAATGTATGTGTAGCCATAATACGAGTGATAGTAATGCTTCAAACCGTTCACAACTCCCGATGCAATACCGTGCAAAGTATGTACATTCATCTCCCTCTAATATTGTTTTAGGTATCTTCCTTATAGTGTGACTTCTCCATTCAATTCACCATTAACGTAAAAAGGAGATCACAGCGCAGAACATATCTCCTCGTCCCACGTTTATTCGTTACAATCGTTGTTCTTGTTCCCCCATTCTACTTGCGTTGTTGTTTCTCTACCTAGTCATCGTGTGTGGTTCTTCTGTGTATAAAAATTAAGGATATCCCTTAAAGCAAATAAAATACTCTACAATGTATATCATACTATGTTACCAGTTATCTACTTTTACCTCTATCTAGCAATAAGAGCATTCTGTCCTCAACCCAACTGCATTTAGAAAATTTCAAACCAAACATTAAATAAAATTGTTCCATATAACAAAATTCTCATGGTAATGGTCTACGGACAAAAAATTAACACAAAGTTAAAGTGAATCTACTATTTTACAAATTTTAAACGCTAATATTTTATGCATGGGTTTTCATAGCAACACGTTTATGTTTATTGTACATTTTTAGTAAAAATAAGTTATATTAATGGATTTGCATTATAATTAATGGTCATAGCAACTTATAACAACGAACACTTTAAATGTCATTGTCAAGTCCAATTACTTATTTGAATCTTAGATTGCCCATCCATGCACATTTTGCGTGAACCACCTCCTCTAGTAAATCTACAACATTCTACCCATGTAAAAAATATTTCCTATGAACATAACATCTTTCCCTATATCCCCTATACATGCCTTATACCTAGTTAACACGCAACTTGAATTCAAAAGCAACCTGAAAACCTTTTTTCATTGTGGTTACGTTACACTTACTATAGTACTCACATCCCAGTACGTACATACATATATTCCCTTCTATACAAACACACGTCCTTTATCCTTTATGGTTTTGAAAAGTTAACTGACTAATATTTTTCCGTGTTCTTCTCTATGCCATTCCTTCTTCCTACAAAACTTCTTTACTCATCAAATCCAACTAAAAAAATATTATTGCTACACACTCACCATTTCGGTCGGAATTCTCGGCTTTCCCTATTCAAAATCTACTAAAAAACACAGTAAGCCAGCATAAAATAATATAAGCACACATCTTACAATATTCATCATCATCATTACTTCATTATATTCCCTTGCTTTAGGCGAGGTCATTGATTTTCTTACCCAAAATTCCTCTATTTTTTAGAGAGATTTTTACTCAAGTTATAAAAAAGACAACGGACACCCTTAAAAAGGAAGCTATTTTATAAGGAACCCTACAAAAATTCGGTGTAAGTATCTATCTACCTGGTTGGGTTTGTATACCGACGACCAATTTATTTGGCTATTTTTGGTGCGGAGGAGGTGCAGCAGCTCAGCGCTCTACTCTGTTCACTTTACATTCATTTCTTGATACACTTTTACGCACTTCTTCTCTGCTGGTCAGCTTGTTTTTATTGTGCACTGAGCACTACTGCTGCTGTTATGCTGATGAGTTTGTTGTGACGAAAGAAAATTACCAAGTAAATAAATTAAAATCTAGGACATTTTTTTAAAGGATTTTTAATTGTTGGGAAAATCGGTGACTGCGGAAAGTTTGAAAGGTGTCACTTGAAAGTGTGGCGAGGCATAAAATATTCCAGTTTAAAGTATTGTGACGTGTGAGAAAAGTAAGTTGGAAATATTTAAACGGTTAGTTAGCTGTTTTGATGGTAGTGAGGTGTTAAGTGACAGGTTTTAGAGCAGAAGATATGAAATGTGGTAGTGTGATGGTTATGATGGTGGATTTAAAGTGAGGAGCCGTTAACAGTGGTTTAATTGACATTGGTTTGGTTTCAGGAACAAGTTTGCTGTAGTACATCAGATTGAAAGAAAATGGCTTCAACAGAACCTTGCGGGGATGAGTCCTTGTATCCCATTGCGGTACTAATTGATGAACTGAGGAATGAGGATGTTCAGGTAAAATTTTGAGATTATTTAATTGTTAATGTTAACGGCCAGTAAATTACTGGTTTTTTAAATTATTTAGTGGTATGTGATTTGGGGAATGTGTGATTGATGATTTTAATTTGTTTGCAATAATTGCAGTTGAGACTGAACTCTATTAAAAAGCTGTCGACAATTGCGTTGGCCTTGGGAGTGGATAGAACGAGGTCAGAGCTAATTCCCTTCTTGGCGGATACCATTTATGACGAAGATGAGGTTTTGTTGGCTCTGGCCGAGCAGTTGGGCAATTTTACCCCTCTTGTTGGAGGTCCCGAGTTTGTGCATTGTCTCCTTGTAAGTAGTGATTTCTTCTGGAAAGTGAAGTTTAGGGGAAAGGGTTCAGTTTTACTGATTTTGAATTGTTTCGTTGTAGGCCCCTCTAGAGTCTTTGGCCACTGTGGAAGAGACAGTTGTTCGGGACAAGGCCGTAGAGTCTCTGAGGACGATATCTGCACAGCACTCTGTTGCGGATTTAGAAGCCCATTTCGTTCCATTAGTTAAACGATTGGCGTCCGGTGACTGGTTCACCTCTAGAACGTCAGCCTGTGGTCTGTTTTCTGTCTGTTACCCAAGAGTATCTACTACAATCAGAGGTATCTAAACTACTAACTACTACTCGAATGGATTTTAAAAATTCTTCCATCGCCACGTGTTTATCTACAATTAATCGTGTTTATCATCATCAGGGGATCTGCGAAGTCACTTTAGGAGTCTTTGCCAAGATGACACTCCAATGGTCCGAAGAGCGGCTGCAAGTAAATTGGGTGAACTTGCAAAAGTGGTGGAACCAGAATATCTTAAATCGGATATCATACCCATGTTTGTTAACTTGGCACAGGATGAGCAAGTAAGGAAAAATGCCCACTGCTACAAGCCTTTTAAATGTCCATTCCAACTCTAAAATTAACGTCAATACTAATTTGGTACGGTTTTTATTGTAGGACTCTGTACGACTTTTAGCCGTTGAAGCTTGTGTTAGCATTGCATCTCTCCTGGCACAGGACGACACTGAACAACTCCTAATGCCCACACTGAGGCAGTGTGCTGAAGATAAGAGCTGGAGGGTTCGTTACATGGTGGCAGATAAATTCACTGAACTGCAGAAGGTATTCATTTAAAATGTTACTTGTGACCTAGATGGCATAATCTAATAAATTCCTATAATATCAATTCTGTGTTGAAAATTAAAGGCTGTCGGACCGGAAATTACCAAGACGGATTTGGTTCCTGCATTTCAATCACTTCTGAAAGACTGTGAGGCAGAGGTGAGAGCTGCTGCGGCCAACAAAGTTAAGGAATTTTGCCAGAGTCTTGACCCCTCTGTTCAGGAAACAGTCATTATGACTTCAATTCTGCCCTGTGTGAAAGAATTAGTAGCTGATCCCAATCAGCATGTTAAATCCGCTTTGGCTTCAGTAATCATGGGTCTCAGCCCTATCCTCGGAAAGAATAAGTGAGAAAATGTTGAAACCCTTGAAATAATTCCTAGTGTTTTATTAGTATGTGCAGTGTGGTAACAAATTGATAACATTTATTGTGCGAATATTTTGCAGTACCATCGAGCACTTATTGCCGCTCTTCCTTTCCCAATTGAAAGATGAATGCCCGGAGGTTAGGTTGAATATAATTTCTAACTTGGACTGTGTAAATGAAGTCATTGGAATCCAGCAAGTAAGTGAAGATACTTTCATTACGGAACAGTAGTTTTGAACACATTAGTTTGATTACCATAATTCACAAATAGTTGTCGCAGTCTTTGCTGCCGGCCATTGTGGAATTGGCTGAAGATACAAAATGGAGGGTCCGACTTGCTATCATCGAGTACATGCCCCTTCTTGCTGGTCAACTGGGAGTCGAGTTCTTCGATGAAAAATTAAACGCACTTTGCATGACCTGGTTGGTGGATCACGTCTTCGCCATCCGTGAAGCAGCGACCCTCAACTTGAAAAAGTTGGTCCAAAAGTTTGGAGCGGAATGGGCAGAAAATACTGTCATTCCAAAAGTTGTTGCGATGTCTCGTGACCCCAACTATCTCCACAGAATGACTTGTTTGTTCTGTATAAACGTAAGTTTACTTGTTTTACATGAAGTTTTTTAAAGACAAAGTGCTTCATCAAATTCATTAAAACCCATTTGATTTTACTTAGGTGTTGGCTGATGTATGCGGACAAGATATCACGCTGAAGCATTTACTCCCGACGGTTACACAAATGGCATCTGATGGTGTTGCCAACGTCAGATTTAACGTGGCTAAGACTTTACAGAAGATCGGACCAGTCTTGGATAGAAGGTATGCGTCTGCTATGATTTTACAACATAAAAATTCCTGGAAGTAGCCTGCAGTTTGTAACGCAATTTTTATTTTGCTTCTTCAGTACAATGACAGCTTTACTGACGCCCGTTTTGGATAAATTGAAAGAAGATCAAGATGTGGACGTAAGGTATTTTGCAAATGAAGCCATCACTGGTAAGTTTTGAGATTAAAACCAAAGCAAATTAACGTATTTCTTTCTATCTGGAATAAAATGATACTGATATTAAATGCGGTTTTTCCTCTTTGTTTTTCAGTTTTAAGTTTAAACCAATAAATCAGTAGCGGTCTGCTGTTAATAGTGTACAGAACCTTAAGAATACAATACCTATCATCAGTCCACATCGGCAACAAAATTAGATTCAGCTGCTTGTCGAAAATTGTAAAAAAAAAAAGTGAACGTGCATGACATCTCTGCAACACAATTACGAAAAAATAATACCTTCAATCTATAAAATAACTACTACGTACTTTGTTTTGTTTTAATAAGCCTGCTCTGTAATAATATTGTATGCTTCAGGAGTTCAATATATATCTCTGTACATGATAGTACATCGTTTTGTTACAACTTAACGGATTTTTCTTTATGAAATTATTGAATAACAACAACACACATTGTTTGGAATTATTTGTTGAAGTACGTCTCTCCAATAATTGCTTTCGCCACAATTTAATAGTAACAATTTTTAAAAACTCATATTATTTAAAGTGATCCATCATCAGCATTTACGGAAGAGAACACCCACTATAAAATCTTGTACAGTTTGACATGTGGTGTCTATAAATACGATTCAAATATCTTTTTAAAACTTTTGAAATGAGCTGGCAAACCAGGGAAGTGAGAATTATAAGTGTGAACGTGAAGTGTGTTTGTGTGCGTGCTCAGGAATGGAAGGGATGTTCTTTTTTGGAAGTAATTAAAATGGCAAGCAGCAATGCGTGTAGTTAAAATAGTATTTTTTCTTTTATATAAAAGTATCATTCATCATTACAAGTTAGGTTTTATTAACCTTAGATGTTTTTGGGAACTAGATAAAATATTCATGCGAATCTATTGTTGCCATTTTCTTTATTTGTATGAAGTTAAATCACTTTCTTTGTAATTATTATTATAAAATTATAATTATTGTATGTAGTAGTGTGTTTATTTCATATTCTGAAATATATACAAGTTTGTATTTTACACCAAGATTTCTGTGGCATTTAAAGCGAAAGTTTTCTGAAAATAGTACTTCCTTTCTATACAGTTTGACTTTATTTATATCGATCACAAATACACAACGTTAGACTTTAGTTGACTTTTCCTACACAAAAGTTGTGCTTTTTGCAAAGGTATATTTATAGTAGCAACCCAACAAGAATTCATTGGTAAATTATATATATTTATCTCTGCAAACCTGGACCCAACCAAAGGGACTCGTAATTCTGCCAAATCCGAAAATAGAACTGGAATATAAATAGAATTGAAAAGTACCTTTGTTCTCTATAATTTAAAGCAGACTTTATCGTGCGCTATCAAAACGATTGTATCCCGCCTATCCATTACTTCTCTATTTTTGTTTGGTAACTTGTCATTAGTTAATAACCATTGCGCAAAGGGCATGGTCAATGAAATTGTTTGGATGATCAAACAGGACTCTGATGAATAGTAGTTTAGTAAAAGTTTGGAACGCCGTACCGTTTGATGTTGTCTCCATTTTGCACGCCATTGTAAGCAGCCTTTTTATCTGGTGTCAGAAATGTGGATTTATCGTGCAATTGCAGGCAACAACGACTTTACTACCGACGATATAGCGAACAGCAAAAATAAACTAAAAATAGGATGATAGCAGTGTAGTAGTAGCCCACAAAACATAGTGAAGGTGGATAATTGGCAAACATAAATATTTGATGTAGATACCGTGATATTTATTGGAAACACAGTACCACACACACAGTTTATTCCTCGTTTTTTCTATCCTGTGTTTATAACTCTGATGTCACAACTTGAGCAGAAAATTGCCATAATATTTCTACTTTCCCAGGCAGGTTTATCATCCCGATCACAAATTTAATACCAATTTTCGATTTGCATGAACTACTATAAAAAATCGATGCTTCCCCATGTAGCTAAAACTACACTATTCATTTTCATGGCTAACTAGGGGATCATTAAGTACCTAGTACGAGTTTTTAGGAGGCACCTCACAACATCATTATCATCATATTATAGCTCATTTAACATTTACAACGTTAAGCGGCCCAAGAACCACAGGATGTGTTGTGCTGCTTCTACTACTTTCTACGTACTCACCTTATTAGCTTAACTTCCATTTTCTCGTTAGCTATCTCAAGTGGCGAAAGACCGTTCTCACGCTTTCTCCTGAAACAACGAATTCTGCCTGCGTAATAGCAATAATCATATTTTTCCCTAGGATTTTGCCTCTACCTTTTTTTGCTTCGTGTGGTATGTACCGGGGAAAATGTGAAAAGCTCTCTCTTTTTGGTTTCATATTATAAGTCACGCATGCATAATATATTTTTTTTATAGTAGACTGCTTTCAATCAAATAAACTGCCGTTATCTTGCTTCCTACCAGCAACCCGTGCACATTCCCCCACTAAATTTTTATCTTTTATCAGAAACTGGAATTCCCAGAGAGAGAAATTTTTGTGTCGAATTTTCTTCAGGTTTTCTGTATGAAACTTGGAGATATATAGATAGGTAGATAAAAAACAGTTATTTCCTTTTTGAATAAAATAAGGGAATAAATATTGAAAGCAGCATAATATACGACAGAGTGTAGGAATAAGAGAAAGGAGGAAACCAACTCCCAGGTAGAGGATAACTTACTACAACCACTGACCGAATGACGCATTTCTCTGAATTTCTGAAAAAGATACACCATCCGCATATCATAATATTATAGCAGTATAGCAGTATTAACATTGTTTGTTTTTCATGAAACTGAACACAAGCTTGTGTCTCACAGTAGTTGAAAATGACGTTCATTTAAATAAATGACCCCGCTTCACACAGACATCTCACATCTTTCCCGAAGCATTTTGGTCTTGTTAGCTGATGTGTGTAAGGTTTTCTAAGAAAGAGAAATGGAAGAAACAGACAAACAATGATAGATACGACGTTTGGCTTAAATGTTTCATTCTGTAATAAAGTCAGTACTACTTAAACCAGCAGCAGTTGGCAGTGGCAGTACACACGTCGCAAAAAAATGATAATAAAAGGTAACGATGTTGCCGGTACACTTTTAGCCTAAATTCTTTATTTCTTTTACTGAAAATACAGCAGTGAGTACAAAGTTGAAACTTGTACGAAACCGTTTTTTGCAACATTTATTCATCTTCTTGATTCACATCTCTATGCGATCTACAACAGCAATGCTGCTTTCCCCTCCATTCCGCATCTTTCCCAATATACCAAAGGGAAAACGTCTCTTCGTCTTCTGTCCCATTTATATGGCTTTAGTTCTGTGTGTAATATTATGACAGCAGCAGAATTCTGCTGCTGCTGGATTCCTCTTCCCCACACTCTGCGATGCGACACATACACGCACGAGAAGACTTTCTCTTTTTTGGGGTTTTTACTAACGTGACACGATTAAAAATGCTAGTCTTGTAGACACACTTGCTATACTTTTTACTTTTACTATTTGTTGTTGCTCCGTCGCATACCATCATGTTTCCCATCTTCTATTACTTCAATTTTCTTTATTTCCACGATCAGAGTGGAAATTCTGGAGAAAACAGATCGTCATGTGTGTGTCATGGATGTGTGCATGTACAGTCGCAGTATCACTATCATCATGAGCATCTCTCTTTCTTCCTAGTCATTCTCATTGTTTCAAAGATTACGACATGGGAAAAGTTGTGCTGCTCTGCGTTAACTCGCTCTTTTCACTCCACTACGGGAAAATCCACAAGAGAAGAAGATGAAATGACAGCTGGCAAACATGAAGTGTTTCACAGGAGAGAAAAAACCTAAACTGAAATTACTTCTATACACATCCAACGAACTGTTATTATTATCATCGGTGAATGAAATAAGAAAAGTTATTGGTATGAAAGCTCATGGTAATTCGAGATGTTCTCTATTGCACTTTTCTCTCTCTCTCTTGTTCCAAGAGAAAGGCAAAGGTTTCTTGGGAGCAAACAACTCCCACAAGATTTCAGAAAAACTGACGAGACGACGGGATTTCATCCCTGCGTGCATGTGTACCATAGTTTGTACATTGTCAGAAAAGAGGACAGGGAAAAGGGGAACCAAGAGAAATAAGAAATTCAGACACGGAAGCAGCAATAGAGCCCAAAGCCCAAGCCCCTGAGCTTGGGAAAATCCAGGGAGCAAGTCAAGTATAAAATTATAAAAACTCTTCGAGGCTTTCTTTCCCCCGCGCTTACACATATTGGCTATTGTCATGCATTACGTTTCCTTTATTCATTCAATATCATCTCTCCTCCGAGAATTGCTTCATGTCTCGGGGTGTGTTTGCTCCTTGGCAAAAAAAATTGTAAGTACTAAACTCTACTTTTGGGCATGTTTTTTCTTGTCTTGTGTCTTAAGAAAATAGACAAAGATCCCCTTCTTTCCCTTTTGGTCCCTGCTTGTTAGTCATTCTTCACTGGGTTTCTCCAGTTGTTCACTTTCCTGTCCCAAAATGATGTTGTGATGAACAGTGGCGGCGGCAAGGATAGCGGGTGGGAAGCCATTAGTCGTTACAGCTAAAATCCAACGGTTATTGCGTACATGTCGCTCTATGTGGTGCTACTTTACTGGTTTTCTTGGTGGTGGTGCCCCTCTCTTTGTTGTTTGATACCGGAGATAAAATGGAAAATGGAAGCAAACCGGGGAGTCCAGAAGAATGAGAGGGAAGTAGTGGCAGTCACCGACAACCCTGAAATTTGATTACCTACAGAATCCATAAGACGAGAGAAACAGAAGAATATGAACAAAAAAGAAGGGAAAATGGTACTAATAAAAATTGAGAGAAAAGAAGAACAGTGTGTTGGGTTTGTGCAACAACATAACAATAATGCATGAAAGTAGACAAATATATTAGGTGCTTTTGCTTTTCTCTTTTTTCGTGTGTGCTGCTTTCCCTTCTCGTATTACAATGCAAATCAATAACTTCCTGTGTATATGAACTTATGAACTATGTATGTATATTATACTGACGTTTTTCTGGAGACCAATTTCTTCCTCAGAAGAAGACTAGTTTACGCTGCTACTAACAAACAAGTGTGTTGCAAGAAAAGCGACATGACAAGTAAAACATATTGTAACATTGTAACAAATTTTTATGTACACAGAGTCACACATGCACACAAAGCAGTCAAGCCGAATATTATTGGAAAGTTACAGCACAAACAAGAGACGTCGTGTGTTTGTGTGCTAAGAAGATGTTTGGCAACAATTTCCCACAAAACATATTACATACTGGCACATGTAGGACTCACACAGAAAGAAGAAAAGTCTATTCTTTCTTTTTTGGTAAGTTGGTCGGCCGGTGGAGAAAAGCTAGAAAATATATAATGGCCGGATGTCACAATCCTAAAATTTATACGACTTCTCCCCGTGTGTAATATGGAATGTTATTGCCCTTCTTTCAGAAAAGTGGATTTATGACAGTTTATAATAATTTTAATTTATGCACTATAAAATGCAAGTGTACAACAGAGTTGACATTATTGCCAGCTTGATTTACTGAGGTTGCGTGTGTAGTATATAGTGGGCCGTGTGCCTCGGAAAGGGAGTTTGTTTTTTAGTTTTTTGAATGAAAAGTTAGTTTCATGTTTTATGGTGATTTGCACAATATTACTTTTTGACTCATAATATGCATGCTCACACATTCCCTGCCACCACCACCGCCATTCCACCATCATCAAAAAGTGCATTTTTGCTTTTGCCAATAATCCAAGAGAGCACTCAAACAGGATGAAAACGACTTTTCTCAGGGAAATCCCCACTTTCTCTCTCCGCCAGTGAGAGAGAGAAAGGTTTTGTCACAAAATTGTGATGAGGTTGTTCCAGGTACAAAGTACGCCATAAAACAAAAGAAGGGTAATTGGGAATATGAATAACGAGTGTGTATTATATCAGAAAAGGATGATACATTTCCTCTGGTTTGTTTGGGCTAAACTGCACGTTATTTATTAAGGAACGGATGTCATGTACATATTTCTCATGCTGACAATCTGAAAGCCTGCCTCTTGGTAAGTATTTATTTATTCACTGACAGGAGGAGGAATAATAAGCTCTCAGTCTCCATTTCTGGCTGACTTTAGTCATCTAGACAGAGTCTCACTGGAAAAAAGCTCAGCTTTTGTTCTCATCTTTCCCTTCCCCACTATATCACGGCGTGTGTGAGTCTGCATACCTTACACCATATTATATTGTACTATATCCACACACACAAAATAAAGTACCGACGAAAACAAGATGATGATGAGGAAGAGGCAGAGAAAAGCTTGCATAATATTATTTGTCATCATCAAGAGCGCTATGGGGCATTATCATGAAGGACTTTTCTCTTGATAGCAACAAAGTGTGTGTGTCTGTGTAAAAAGGAGAAAATATGGCGTTTTCATGCATGTTTTCCACAAAAGTCAACATGAAAAAAGGAGGCGAAAATAATACTCTCGTGCTTATGCCATCACATCATCATCCTCTTCTTCTGGCGCTGGCTCTGATTTTTGAAGTGCTTTTCCTCAGAAAAAAGTCACTCACTTTTCTCCTTCAGATTTTCTTTGGAACAAATATAGACACGTACAAGTACAAAGTACACACAGCAGCTGCACCACTTGGTTCCATCGCCACATTTTACTTTATATCATTACAATCACATCATCGTCATCAGCAAGCTTTCTCCTCCCACTCCTCTTGTAAATAACTTGAAAATATGGCTTAAGACAGCATTATGAAACAATAAAAGACGATTTTCTTTCTCTGTCGAGAACGACAATGTCACATGATGGTGACGGTGACGGTAGTGGAAGTAAAAGTTACGTTTTTGTACTACACATAACTCTCTTGAAATGTTGATGTGATGGCGCACTTCCTTTTTGTGATTGTGCCATGTTACACTATGCCATGTATAATATATGTAGTATAAAAGCATAACTACCTTTCTACTTATTATTATTATTACATATTTTTGTTGTACGTGCATCATCCTCCTTTCATATCTTTTCTCCTTTTTAGGTATTTTCTCTGGCCTTTCCTTCAGTTTCCGTTTTTCTCTACTTTTTCGTCCTCGTCGTAAGTCACTCATCTTGCGAAACAAGGGACGACGTAAGCAGAAAAAAATCACATCTAACTAGGTTCCCTAATATTACATCGTCGTTTTTGCTGCTGCTACTACCCCTGCTTTCTCCTTTCCCAACACAAATTCCAAAATATGGCATGTGGAAATAATGTCAGGATGATGACGATAATGATGACGGAATTGCAACAGCAGAACGCGGTAGGTAGGTTAAATCTTTTTAGAACCTATATACTCATCCTGTTACTTTTGGCCCGACTATATCAAAATCCTTTTTTGCTGGGAGTGCACACGCTAATAATAATCTTTAGTATTCAAGCGGAAACAAAGTCTTTAGACAGCAGAGGATTGTTTCCAGTAACAGAGTTTGTGTGTGTGTCGTTTCTCTTCTCCTCTTTTCCTCACCACGCAAATAAATCCGACCTGATGCCAAGTTATGTACATAATGTAGATAAATTAGGGACTAACGACGTTCTTCTCTGGGCAGGCTTTTTGCTTGCCTTGTTCAAGCTGAGCGAGCATAAGACAGGGCAATGGAGAAAAAGCCCTTAAAACACGCTACACATTATTATAATATGCTGCTTTGCTGCTGATGCCGTTTTGTGTATATATTCATAATACCTGAAAATGGAATCCTCGTTTTTCACCAGATTTCAAGCCTGCAACGGTTTTTGAAGCGAGGAAAAGCGGAGAGTGGAAAATGCCGAATCCGAGAGAAAAGAGAGAGAGAGAAACACTTGAGTAGTAAACATATATTTAGTCGCTTTTGAAGAAAATGATGATGATGATGTGCAGATATCAGCATAACATTATGGTACATTTAGCATAAAATAAACTGTAAAAAGCTTTACACACGTTGATTTGATTCATCTCATCATCAGCATTTTACGATCATCCTCTTTCGCTCCTCCGTGATGGTGCATCATCATGTTCCGCAATTTCTCCTAACAAATTTCATTTTCTCCTATGGCTCGTCTTCTTCTGTATTCCCTTTACTCTCATCACTGCCATGTTCATCATTATCATGATCATCAAAAGGAATGCGTATATGTATATAGGTGCTAGTGTTCTGCTGCCACTGGATGGAATCTAATGATTGCGTCCTTTATCCAATCTTACACACCATATCAAAGTGATACGAAAGTATCAACGAAACGGAGATAAAATTCCATTTCCAGAAAGTAGAAAGCAAGCAAGCATTTTTTTTCTCCTTCCGTCTTCCTATTTTTCTGCTGCTGCTGCTGTGAAAGACATTCCTAAAAGGCGATTAGCCTGTCCCCACCTAGTTCATATATAAAAGTTCAAACGGTATCAATCTAAATGATCATTTATAGCGCATCCCCAAGCTCCGCTGTTCCGTGTACACATTGCATTCCAACTAAGGTCATAATGTTCGTCATCAGCAATTCCCCAAGAACGAAATTAAATGTTGCTGATGCTACTACTAGACTGTTATACTACATCTACTTTCTGTGCTCCTTTGAATCATGATGATTATACGATAAAAAAATCCTACAACATCCTGTGAGCTTCCCTGAAAAAAAATGTTAAATCTTCTATTCCATTTTATTTTCTCTTTCTCTCTCTCGCCTTTGCCGTCTCCTCTTCTAACTTTTTATCTAATTCAGACCCAAATGCAGACTACTTTCTCGGAAATAGGAAGAGCACACAATCTTTTCTTTGCTGCTTGTGTACTGTGTACCATTACTAAGCACATAATGATTTGCTACACACGTAGTAATTTATCGTTCTTTTGTGTAATGTTTTCCATCCATCCCTTTCTACTCCGTCCGATTTTCTCAGACTTTCGGTTCCTCTCTGTTGAGCCGTTTTAGACAAACCATTCTTTTATTTGCTTTCGTCTTGTATTACCAGAAGTAGCACCACCGCCATCAGAACAGAAACAAGGAGAAATGGCATACACCAACGCGGCCACCATCACCACCACCGCCGCACACTACGACTATCTTCTTGTGACTCAAACCGCCGACAATGTTGTGTGTATCCAGTCATCCAAGAACATGAGGATGTGGATGATGCCATGTAGCAGCAGCAGCAGAGTAGAAAGCAAAAAAGAAGAATGAGACACAAGCACACAAGGAAAAAGCAACCAACCAAACCAATAATCTCATCTCTCCTCCGTTTTTTTCTTCTTGTGGCTTTTATCTCCACAAGCACAGACACATACACACACAACGCAAAACGAAAGGATAACAAGAGGCAAGAAGAAAAAAAATCAGCTAAGGCCAGGCCAGAAAGCAAAGGCATAATATGAAAATGTTGGGCTGCTGCGAAAAGTGGAAGCTGGGAAGCTGGAGTGGAAATTGCAATTGGAAGGGATATGTGAAAAGAAGAAGAAGAAAGATGTGAAGGGAGACAAAAGTCTGATCAGAAAGAATGAGAAAGCAGACCCAGAAAGCAAGCCAAACCGAGTGTGGCTTATATAGAAAATGGAGTGCACACTCACATGAGTTTTTTGGAGAGAAAGAGACACGCAGAGAGCAGCGGTGGAGATACAATGGCAGAAAATTTATCCATCCATCCGCGCGTTCGCGTGGGGTTGGGACTATTATTATTACTGGGGATAGAGGATAATAAGAAGTATATATACGCGAGTGTGTGTTTTCTCTTTTCCCCTACTATTTCCCTCATTTTGATGGCCACAGCAGTTTGGATTTATATTGTAGGTTTATACATTATAATGGCTACCGCCGCTTGCGTTTACTACGCTCTTACTCTCATTTCACTCCCTATTCTTATTCTCACGAGTACATAAACATAATACGGAATTTTAAGTGTGGCATGGCATCGGCATCAACACAAAACCGACTTTTCCTCCCGTCGGCATGAAGAAAACAACTGCTGCTCTATCGCTTGCTTCTCCGAAAACTATTCACAATTCACGTAGTTGGCTTAGTGTACAATGCATACATACATAATAATATTACAAACGATAGCTTTCCCTTTTTCACACGATAATGCGAACAGAAAATGCATAATGTGAGTGTGTACTGAGTATATACATGCATAATATACATTTTAAACCAGTTCATTTTTTTCTCTTACGACTAACGACTCCGTTATGCTCAAAATGTTGTTGTGATTGGACCTCAAAACGGAACAAAAGGAAACGAGAGAGGAAAAAACAGAAAGAAGTGGAACGAAACGAAGCGTCAAACTAAACAGTCCTTTCTTTTTTGAACTTTGTATACTTTTTGCTTTTTACAGATTACTATTTTTCCGTCAAGCGACTACTTACTATTAGTAGTGTGTTCTGAGAAGTATATTAAGTTTATTGTGTATATTTCGAATTTACGGTGCATGGGAGGTGGAAGATAACCTTCTTACAACACGTCTCTCCGCTGTCTCTTTCCGTCTCAGAGTAGAAGTTGTAGTTAGAAATAGGGAGAGAGCTGCTTCTCAAGAGTTCTCTAACTTCTTTGCTTGATGGTCCAATGTACTAGCTGGAGAATTGCTGGAAGCTTTGGATGCGAAACAGCAGTGGAGAGAGAGTTGGTAGCGGCGACGGTGGGGAAATGATGGTTCTTTTTCTGGGAACGGCATGCATGCACCCATCCATTCAGTCATGTACTGGGAGAACGGTTATATATTGGAGCTAAAAGCGAGTGAAATATATATCCCAGTTGGAAACTTTAAAACAAGCTGAGATACAGTCTGGGATCAAGCATACAAAACTCAAAAGCTTTTTGTATAAACATCTAACTTTCACTTTCATTTAATTGGTTAGCCTTTACAATAATTGCCATAATTGAATTGCACCGGGTTCTGTTACACTATGCTCTTTACTTTTTTGCATGCTCGTATTTTAAAGGAAATCCATGCACGCTATGCATACTCAAACTCAAATCCACTCCGGGGAACTATACTGAACCTGCCCAAACCCACTTTAGCATTTTTTCGTGGGTGCCATAAAGAACGTGTGTAATGGTAATACATAATACTATGTGCATACACAATGGTTATTTTTTAGCCTGTGAGTAAACATATATCTGAGCGGAAACTATCGTGTAACGCAACCCTTTCAGCCAGACAGACAGAGACAGAGAGAGGAAAAACAGGCCTGGCTCATGCATATTCTTCTCGCTTTCCTTTCCACTTTAGCTCATTCCATTTTTTAAAAAAGTTTCCCCTTTTTTCTTTTTCTTACTTACTAACTTGCCTAGACACACTTTACATTGCTGTGTGTGATTGTAAGTGCATCTTACAAGTAAAGTAGAATGTCTTGAGCTGGCTACAAAATAACACCAACCACCAACAGCAGCAGCACACATTTTACTCCATTACACAACAAAACAGGGGATATCCCTAAAAAAGAAAGTTATTTTTTATAGCTGCCCATGCCCCTACTGCCACTCTTAAGCTGTTTTTTAAGAGTGAAAAAAAGTTTTTTGCTCTTGTGCTCCTAGTATAGTATATAGTAATAGTGCTAGTAGACATAGTGGTAATGGTATTGGTAAGCATGAGTGTGACAGGCTGGAAAAATCATGGAATAATAGCAGCAAAGAAAAAAAGTAAAGGCGATAGAGAAAAAGAAGGAAGGAAACTCTAGGAAAGGGAGAAAGAGAGACGGGAAAAGCAAAAGTAGTGTGTATACTAAGTAGTAGGAGCAGAATAAGGAGAGTGAGGCAATAGTGCTCAAAACGGACGCATTATATACTCCCTTTTCCCAGTCACTCGGTGTGAGTCACGTTAAAAGTATCATATAAAAATCAACATCGCGCTCTGCTTCTCATCTCTCTGCTCCTACTCCCGTTCTATGGGAAAGCTGAAGTGAGGAAAGCAGTTTTTTTGTAAGTGTATAGCTTTTTGTTTAGACAGACATTATCATCTTTGGTGGCGAGGGAGGAGGAAGGATGATGATAGTGGACGTGCCCTCGTGTGTGTAGTAAAAAATAAACGAGCAAAACTAAAAAAATAATAAATACCGAGGATGATGGTAGAGTAATTACTCTTGTAGCTATTGTGGTTTTGCTTGTGGAATTGTTTTAAAAGTGGTTTTAGACATTCTTAGAGTGGAACACAAGGTTGGTGCACACATGTGCGCCCGCATTTGCAAAACCAGAAATTTGCACATAAAAACAGCACATTTTGTGGTGAAATGAACAGCAGCTGAAAACTGCACTTTAACAATTAGTTTTGCAGACAGAGGCAATGCAACGTTTGCCGAAAGAACAAACTTGTTCAAAAGCAACCCATTTGTTATGGAAGATGAGTTGCACTAACTAACGGTTAATGATGCGTGACACGGCGCATTATAATATCTGGTGGTGTGTGAACTAAAGGGCAACTGCCAGACAGCAATTTATTATTATGCTCTAGCCAATCTGCAAATACTCTGAGAGTAAAGGGCAGTAAATCAAAGACAATGTTGAGGTGGGTGGTTGTGTGTGCGGTTATGTACCTGTGATTGAAAGTGTGTGTGCGTGAAAGTGCGGGGATTTCCAGTGAAAGGTCACCAGTCACTTAAAGCCATCATCATGGACAACATCATATATTCGTAGCAGCGCATACACACATACATATTATAACTTATATACATGCACTTTTTAAGGTGTGTATTATGCGGAGGATAAGATTACTTTCCCGCTGCTGCTGTAGTTCTCTGTGAAAGAACTTTCTTTTTTTGGAGCTGTTGATATTATTTTTTGCGAAGGTTGCCAAAAAATTTGAAAGGATGAAGCGTAACAAGATGATTAAGTGACTGTGTTGTTGTGACGGGAAAGGGTTAAGGTCACAAACGCACTTAGAGGATAGCTAAACAAGAAATATTATTATGAGCTGTTATTAGAAATTAGCAGTTTCCTTTTTATATTTTAATACGTAGTTAAAAAAAAATAGAATATACTTTTGGCACCTTTAATTCAGTAGACAAGTTAAAATACTTCTACAAGCTGTTGAAAGACAAGCGTAAAAACAGACAACGAAATTTATGCAAAATATCAACAAATTGCAATAATATTTTATAGCTTCTCCGCTGGGCTTTCTTTAAACAAGTGAGATGCCAAAATAATGTCATTTAGCAGAATAGCGTAAAGATGATGATTAAAATGCATTTAAAAGACAACTAATAAGCACATTTATAAATACTAAAGCTGCGCAACAAGAACACACCTCAAAGCACACATAATTTATATATTCTCACACTTTAATTCAATCCTCTACTAATTTTTACAAAGAAAGTATTAAGAAATACATTCCAATCCCAATCGCACAGGAGAATGGAAATGCCGACAAAAATAGAGAGAACAGTGACAGCAACTTAAATGACAGCAAATAATTAGCAACTTTTGCTAAAAATAAATTAAAGATCAAAGGTGAATCATAATGGGAACGTCAGTATCATTATCTTCGGTGGTGATTAGATGAGCAGCGGCTTTCCTCCCCTCGCGTCAACATTCGCTGAGTTGCCCCACTCACCCCATTGAGAAGGGTTTGAACCAACTGCTGCCTTTCTTCATTATCATCATAAAAACTGTTTCCAGTTTTTCGGCTGCGCTAATTAATGGAAGAACAACTGGTGGTACTGGTGGATCCTTGGCAGGATAAGTATGACAGGTAAGCCATTAGAGTAAAGTTGGCATATTTCAATGTACTTAAATAAAATAGTTTGCAAATCCGGCACTAATGTCAGTTACAGATATCAGGTACCATTGACTTAGATGATATATTTCTAACATAATATCTAAACTTGACTATGCATTTCTTTCAAGTTCATTTTAGATGTTCAATGGATTATGCTGTTAGGGCTTAGAAAATTTTAAAGATTCAAATGTCACATTTTTAAATTTTTGTCCTGATTACAGACTGTTGGAAGCGAACGAGAAATTACAAAAGCTGAATCAAACGTTGGAAGACAAACTGCTCAAGCTGGCGGAAAAGCATCATGCGGAAACATCCGGGCTGTCGGAACAAATTCAGGACTTGACACAAAGACTGGTTGATGCTCGGTTGTACATTCATCAGCTTGCTGATGAAAATGTAATTACAAAACTTTTTCTTGTCTTTTCTTCTCTCTTTCTTTCTGTTTGTCCTTTCGATAAATACTTTCAGTAGAATAATATGCATAGAACCAAAGCATTCTCAAGAAATATAAAATGAAATACATAGCCAGTAAATGAACTAGAGTAAATACATGGCAAGGGGTAACCGTTGAGCATAAACCTTTATACAAGTTATAATTACTCATCTATCTCTTAATATAATGCATGGCTTTATCTCAATATTTTCCTGCTAAGAAAGTGTTCAGGTCAAGTCAAACTTTTTCTTTTGAAAAGAGATCGTCTTCATTTCCATTATTTCGTGCCGTAGGATATCCGCCGTAGCTCCGTCCGCAAAAACGCCCACACTCCTTGTCCAGTGAACCGCAAAATGGAAAGAAGAAGCCTAGTAGGCACTTCGGCATAGCGCGTGTGGCGCAGCGCATCCTCTTTCCATTTTCATCTTCCTTCCTGTGTGAATATTATGTATTGTGTGCACAAGGAAATTATAAGATCTCTTAAAATGATAAAATACAGAGCCAAAGTTTGCTTTCACTTTCTCACACAAAAACAAGTTTGTTGTGTTCAAAAGTTGATGGGTGGTTCTGGTGTACTTGCTTTATAATGTAGTTTGTAGATTGTATTAATGTCACCCGTCTTGTTTGCTAGCTTGGAAGAAGTTTTTCATTGAAATGTTCTCTATCTGATTTTGTTGCAGGATCGATACCGAAATGACATAAATGTCGTGATACAACTTTTACAATGCAAGCCTTCCAATTTCATCTCTCCAAAAATCGAAACGGTAAGTGGAAACGTGAAACTGATAGTTTTGCGGTTGGTGGTGGCCATAATGATATTGATTTCAAAAAAGTTATTTTTATTCAGCTATGTTGCATTGTCGAACATTCGATGCCGATATCATTTTATTTTGGTCTATCGGGAATATGAAGAACACGTAGATGTGTTGGACTATCATCCATTTTTATGCAATTTAATACCCACGATAAAAAAGTGTAAAAGTATTAAACTTGCATTTCCAATTATTTATGATAAAATCACAAGGAAATTAAAGTGTCTGCATCCAAAGGTGATAATGTACGTAAAGCAAATAGTATGAGCCTTTACAGGACGATGAAATACTCATTTTATTTTTTAATGTATTGCTAAAAATGAATATCTTCATATGTGCATCGTAGTTGTGATAAATTAGATAGTTAAAAATGTATTGTTGATTTTCTTTTTTCAGCTTCCAGACGATTTACAGCGAAAAATATTAGGTATAAAAAATGGGATTGGGTCAAGTGGGACGCGGAAGGAGAAGAAAATTATCAAAGTTCAAGTGCCAACATTCCCTCCAACGGATATTATGTATGCAGTGGACAAGGGGAAAGGTAATTTGGAATTTTAGTGTAGTCTGGTCATTAGATACTAAGTGTTAAAATTGAATCATTGATGTAACGCTTTTGAATGACCTAATATTACTGCATGGGCTGCTGAGTGTTGCAAAATCCACTATTCGGCATTTTTGTTTAACAAATGCATTTTGGCAACATATCTTAATTTACCTCATATTAAGTTTCTGGCGTAATTACAATGGCAAGCATAGTTAGTAAATCAGTCATTAGCGTAGGGATATGCCCATGTTGGAAAAGATTTATCCAGAAATAAGTATCGAAATAAAAAAGTAATCAGCCACTTTTTCCTCGCTTTAATCCCCTTCCATCCTCCAATCTGTAAGCTCATCAGTGGCCATTGAAGGCTACTTTTTCTTGGCAACTTGGTTCTCTCTGCTTTGCTGTTTTTTATTAACTGAACACTACCACCACCACTCCTACTTCTCTATCTGCTGCCAGTTGTATAATAGTGTACTCTGCCCATTCTTAAAACACAACTTTTGCTTTACACAAAGTTTTCCCTTTTTTCCACATGAACATACGGAGAAAGAGAGATGCTTAATTGTACATGGGAGCATTTTAGTGGAAACTCCAGAGAGAGTGAATGTCCTTCCAAGTCTGCATGTAAACTCTGAGCTGCTTATTACTACCATTACCACCATCCATACTAGTCTCAATCCCATCAACTCAAGGATAACAGTACTACTCTATTGCTTAATAAAAGCGATTTTATTCTCGTAGCAGAAGAGAGCTATTCTTTTTTAAATTAGTAATATGAGATGGTCCAAAAGTCCATGTACAACTTTGCAAATAATGTGTACTACTTACTTCTTGCTGGTTATAAGGCAAAAAAAAAAGTTTTGTTACCAGTCCAGTTGTCTTATTGAAAAGAAAAGAAGAAATATCATGGGAAAAAATCTGAAGAAAATATAAAACGAGATATTCTCGGTAGAGTTTATGCATTCTACACAATTTGCCTAGCTAAATAAACTCTGAATAAAAATCCCATAAGAAATCTTTGAAAGAAAACAGTGAGAGAAAAAAATTCTTCCAACTTTTCTTTATCTTTAGGCAGTTCAACTTGAGTTGTAGTTTGCAGTGATATGGCGAAAACAGCATAGCGCCCGGTGAGATATGTAAAAAGTAGGACACGTTCAATTGTAAGGAAAAAGTGTGCATGCAAAAAATAACAATAGTTTTTTATATATTCTATATTCAGCCTAAGATTGAATACAAATTCCCAACTATTTACATTTACTTTGCGACTTTTGGCAAAAAAAAACTCCATAACATATTCAACATTAGCAATTCCGCGCGTAGGTTTTAGTTGAAGGTAATATTGCATTCGAGACAACACCAATTTGAAAGTTTTCCCTTTGCATTTCACTCCCCAACACGGAGTAGGTAATACTAAGGAACAGGTTAAATGTGTATTGATTTCCCCTGCCAAAATTTTAATTCGCCCTGCTGCTGTGCAAATTGCTCCTCTTCTCAAGTTTTTATTTTCATCAGACTCTGAAAGAGAAAGTAGTAGAAAAGCAGCGAAGCGCAAGGGCAGAAGTTTGTTTTTTGTAGAAAGAGCCCACAGCTCACGACGGCTTGAAACCGTCATTTACAAAGCACTTGAGTGAAAGCCGTACACACGCTTCCTTAGTTCACTTTGAAAATGATGAAAAATAAATAATATGCAGTTGCAAAAGGAAAATGTTTATATAAGCTTGGCTCTTTTAAGAGAAATGGTGTTGCTGTAAGGAAGACCTAGTAATAAAAGGAGGCACAAAAGCAAGCATAAAAAATGGCTTGATGAACAAACTCAAAAAAAAATTGTATACTCCCGTCAGAAACATGGGAAGAAAGAGAGTCACTTAAGCGCACAGCGGGGGAAAACGGTGAAGTAGTGTTTTGAAAAAGCACTGCCACTAGAACATCCATTATTGTGGAGCATTAAAAAACGGAGAAAAAATAATATTGTAATATAATACGTTGGTAGTTTTGACTAATGCGGAGGAAAACAGAGAGAATAGTTAATCCAGCGCGCTTCTCTAGAAAGAGCTTTTTTTTGCCCGTGTGTCGTAAACACACACAAAGAATGTAGAAACCATCAAAATATCATTTTCATTTTTTGTTCGTGTTTTTTGCTATATCCGCCGGAAAAAAAGTACTTCAAGCCCATTATTTATTGTAGTTTGATGGAAAAATGTAAAAGGCCTAGTGCATATTTCAAAAAATATATATCATAACATCATGTGACACGAGCGAGTGAGACAAGAAGAGTCACTCCAAATCACAACCAGCTTTACAGTATTCATCATCATCATCCATCCTGACTAGTCATGAGAAAATGCACTTGAAGTTGAAATGTTGTGTGTGTGTCCATAGTCCATGCACTTAGAAAAAATGGAACCCCAATGATGTTGATGATGAAAGAGTAGCTAACAGTATGATATTGATATAGGAGGGTGAATAAAGGTAATGGTTTGTACGCAATTTTTTTCCATTCCGCCTGAAAATTGAAATCGGGAGAAAAGAGAAAGGCAACAGCAACCGCAAAGCTAACAAAAAAGTCTGAAAATGTACATGGATGGTTTTCCTGTCAGCAGAAGAGAAAAAAAGAACACAAACACAAAAAGCGAACCAAGTTTATTTATTTTATACTAGAAAAAAAAATGAAAGTTTTTTTGTACATAAAGCCCATTTTTACTTTAAATATCCAGTCAAGTATGCACTTTCGTTTCAATCGTCTGTCTTCTCTCGGTGAATGCACGGAGCTGATAACGAACATTTACGGACGTGACGGTTTTCAAAATAAATTTGCTTAGATTTATCGAATTAAAAGACTGTCAATTCACTAGTGTAGTATATAAATGCTCAACTATGCATTGGATCACACATCTACGTTAATATGAAATCGCGGAAATGTCGAAATAATCATAAAAGGAGCAGATTTTAAGCAAAATCTGAACATACGTCTACACAACAAGGCTTCAAGAAATTTCGAAAACCTCTACGTTTTGTTTTGTTAGCCGACCACCGGCAACCAGTCAGTCACTCAAACCCAAAACCAATATACTTTATTCGCTGGAAACAAGCATCAGAGGATGATGGATATATAAACTAAACTAAACCGAACTTGTATATTATATGCGTGCCTGTGTGCTACATGAAGCGTATTAGTCCTTTCATTTCGAAATTAGTGTGGCGAATATCGTTCGTTTTGTTCTCTTTTTCTTGTTTCTCCACTCCACTGTTCACTTTGCTTTACTCACAACTCATTCATCCATTCAACTTGGTTTCTCTCTCTTTCTTTTTTCCTTCTTGTCTGTGTCTGTGTGTGCTTTTACTACTCTGACAAGGACTTTGCCTGTGTGCTTGATGTTGTCGGTTTTTGTGTGATAGCCCCTCTTTCACAACGGATTTCCCTAAGGAGATATCAAAAAAGTTGGTTGGATCACTGTGCCGTACCTTGTACCACAACGGCAATATGCATGCTCCAGTCTGGAGAAAGTTTCTTTTGCCCTTTCTCTCTGTTCCATTATATTCGAAAAAATGGAGCGCACATTTTATATTGCTCCCCATGTAAAATAATATGGACTAAGGTATCGTAATCTAATGGCCTTTTGCACATTTCCAGCCAGGCATCACCACCAACTAACAAGAAAAAAACTGGCTTTCACTGCTCAGGCAGATGTCTGTAAACGTCTATTTCCAATAAATATGCAAAAGTTGAAAAGGGTTCACAGAGGAACTATAGAGAAGGGTAAAAGCAACAGTTTTTTAAAATGACAGCCTAAAAAGGCTTTATCGCTTTAGAGAATCTAAGCATCTGGCAGGAAGAGAAAGAGTTGAGTAATGGCTGTAATATAAGCAAAACCGAAAAAATAGGTTCTGTCAAGAAAAAGCAAACCTCACTAGAGTGAATAGTGAATTGAAAAGGCCAATACATATTAAAATAAAGTATAAAATTTATTTTAAAATACCATATCAAAATCTTTTGTAAAAATGTACATACATTTCAATATGCTGTAATAACCTCATATTATACAATCAGGGCAAACTTTAAATTGTGATTCGGTTCTGGCAGCAGCTCGTGCACTGGTTTATTTAAAAAAGCATAAAAAATTATTCCAGTTGAAGAATATAGAGTGTAGGTAAAAAGGCAGAAAAGTTGCCAATAAAAAGTCAGTCGGACTGTTTTGCTTTATTCCATAAAACCTATAAACCATAAAAAGCTGAAAGCCGAAGGACATTAAAACAAAAAAGTTTTCATGGGGGTTAGCCTGCAGATAAGTTATCATTAGATTTTCGACATGCTACAAAATATGCAAAAAGTGATTTTCCACCCTTTTCTTTACAGATTTTCCCTATTCCTTATCTTGCAGTAGTACACGCGTGTGTATTGTTTTCGCCACCGCCCAACCAAGTATAATCAAGCATAACGTGACGCTATTATATGACACGACATAATATTTTCTTCAAAGTATGACAATATGGTCGTTCTCTTTCATGAAAGGCATTTTGATTTGGTTGGACAAGTCCTTTCATTTTTTGACGAGATTTGGTTTAATGAAAAAATCTTGCAATTTTCTGGCAGACCTGTTCCATACCTATCTTCCACTTTCATTCCATGAGAAAGAAACCTTTTATACTCTATATCCTGCCATCACATGAAAACATTCGATTTTCCAAGAATACAAGACAGACTAATGGCTACTCATATTCTGTGCTGCTTTGAAAAAACCAAACAGCCTGACAGACTGACCCTATTCTCTTCATCCTCTTTTTTGGCTTCTAAAAAAATTGCCAACATCTGTCAACCAAGGAATCTCATAATATCTTTCTGCCATCATCCTTTCTTCTTCTTCCACGGAATAATACAAGGAATAATAAAATAAAAGTAAAAAGATGAAAAATAATAAAACACACAGTATTTCCCTAAAGAAAAAGGATAACAAAAAGGAGAAGAAAGGAGATAATACAAAAAAATACTTTTTTCTCCTTCTCTGTGATATTTTCCTCTCGTGTCATAATATTGGAAATGTCAGAAGATAAGATAATATTATGGACACACATTGCCTTGTAGTCTGTAGTGGTGTCTGCGCGTGTACAAGAATGTAAAATGGATAAAACAGACATCACAAAACACGTTCACACAAAAAAAGTTTGATTCTTTTCTCTCTGTGTTCATAATAATATTTTTTATATTTTTTATTTTCACTTTTATTATTCTTCTGGGCTGTGGCACTCAACCATTAGTACTAGAGAAAAAAGCTGGTCAAAAATATGTTCAATGTTCCAACCCTTTCCATGTCTTCTTGTCTTGTCTGTTAACAGTTGGCAGATAGTGCTTTTTTCCTCTCTGGTAATTCTCCTCTGAGAGAGCGGATTAAGGGAGGTGGATGCCACCTGAGAAGAGTTATATGTACGTGTGTACTCTTAGCCCGTTAAATGAACATTTTATAGCTGGGCTCTTCTGTGTGAGAGGGAAAGGGCTCTGCCTTGAAAAATGTATGGAACTTTGGAATAATTAATGAACTGGCAGGGAATGCTGGAAGGTGGACCTTTTTTCGAAATACAAGATGGAAAGAAAGAGAAAGAGACATGCAAACGGGTTTTTTGTTGTACCTAATTTCATTCCTTTTTTCCCATCGTTTTCCATTCTTCTCCGCATTTTATTTCCCGTTTACTACTCTTCCAAATAAAAGGAGAGAGGTGAAGCTGGTTTCTGGCGGTTCTAGAGGGATTTTTTTATATTTTAAATAAGGCCAACAGAGAGAAAAGCCTATTTTCTCATTTTCCTCAAGAATCTTGTGTATTTCCTTCTGTCTTCTTATCCTTTCCCATTGCTCATCTTGTCATAAAAGCCATATTGCTCCCTGCCATTACAAAAAGATCCCTCATATTTTTACGAATACGCGCCGTTGGTGGAACTAGGTTTTCGTTTTTTCATTTTATATCCTTTCAACGGGAAAAAATGCGAGAGAGAGATAGGAAAGCCTGTAGCCACTAGAGTGTGTGCTTTCCACAAGAACAAACACGTCAAAATCCTTCTCATCAAATTATAGGACAATGACCGAAGGCACATATTCCAAGTTATAAGGATATTTTACCCGGATTTATGATGAAAAAATTGTGTAAGTGTGGTACATTGGGGAAATGATGAGGGTTTGGAAAAGTTGGAAACAAATTGGAAGGCAAATTGCATTCACATGTTCTGTTCATACTCTTATTCATGGCATATTAGCTTCTTTTACTCTGTATCCTCTTCCCTGACGCGTTCTCATTGTTGGGTTCTCTGAAGGGTAGAGACAAGAAGCAGCAGAGAGCAAAAAAGGAAATAGAAAAAGGGTGTTTGCAGATAAGGAACAATGGCAAAAGACCTTGGGCATTATATATACTCATGTACACCACGACATTCTGCTGCGCTGATGTGTTGTATGCTTTGACATTTTCCATTACTTTCAATGAATGCAAGGTTTTTTATCAACTTCTCGTCTTTTTTTTCTTATGACTTTCCCAGGAAAGAAAAATGGTGACAAGGACATTGTGTCTGCAGCGATAATGGCGAAGGTGCTGCAGGAGAGGGAAAATGAGAGGAAGGAAAATCGACGGAACAACTGTCATTGTCGCTACCGTGTGGCGTTACCCACTGTGGAGAAAGGCTCGCAAACATTACCCAGTTGTACGATATCCTATTCAGAATTTGAGTTTTGCAACTCCGAGCCGGAAGATGAGGAAGGAGGGGTGGAGGAGGACGAGGAGGATGAGAAATCTATGCAAAACCACGAGCATCATCGGGATGAGCGTGGTGCACCACCGTTGCGACCGCATAGTCTACGAACAACTTCTGCAACCTCGCCAACCCACAGGCACACTAATAACAACGTGAATAACGTGCCAGTGTCCCAGATTTATCAAGGACCACCAATACCAGCGAGACGTCCCAATAGTTGGACTATGCCAGGGGGCAGGCTTCCCGGAGGGGCAGTACCAGTAAGGACCACGCTCACCACCACATTCGATGAAATCATCAAAACGACTATGGAAGAGGAAGCAAGACTACCCACACCCTTGTTCGGGGGTCACCTTCGTCACAGAAATCAGAGTTCTACTTCCCAGCAACATAATCAGCACTACGATAATCAATCCTACCCGGAACATCATCACCATCTTCATCATACTCAGTCCTTATCTTCTGCATCATCAGCCATGTCATCCAGTGGCTCGGAACCGTATAACAATCATTTGTCACATCATCATCCACATCATCATGCCCACTATCACGATCACGACGAGGACACTCCACCGCCGCCAAGCAGTCTTCAACGGTCATCTTCCAGCTCACTTTCATCCCCTTCCTCGGGACTGCCACCTCCCTTGATCAGCATTCCAACATCCGCAGCTACAGACTTAAGCAATGGTGACGTGATGATGTTAATGTCGTCCAGTAGTGTTAGTAGCTCGTCAAACTGTAGAAAGGGTCCGCGACTAAGCACTAGTCACATTACCAATGTTTGTGAAAATGGAAGCATTACCACAATATCCGGTGCTCCGCCTGCAAGTTCCATGTTGACAAGGTCAACTTCATGGCAGAGTCGGGAAAAGACAGAGGGGATGATGGGAAGAGCAAATAGCGGACTACACGGGAGCAGTACTAGTATAGAAAGTAGCACGAGTAGCAGTGCAGCAGGTGGCCAGATTGGGTTGATGACCAGTTTGGGAAATCATTGGAGGTCGACAGTGCTGGTGCATAATCCACCAAAAAGTCATAGCAGCTACGAGCCTCTTTCCCTTATCAGCGTGCAAGGAGATGGGGTTGGGGGACAACAGACAACTTTCTCTGCAGCCATGTCACCTAAAATTGCAGATGGAATGCCGTGTAATTCGACTAATATTTCCTCAGCTGCTATTCCTTCGGGAACGATAGATTCGGGGACTGCAGGAGAAAGTGGTGGTAGCTTTAATGCAGTGGCTTCTGCTGCTGCTTCATCGCATAGTAGTAATAATGACTCCATAGTAGATTGTAATTCGGATTCGGAGCAACCACTTCTTCAGCAGCATACCAGTCATCATCACCATCAACAGAGCCACCAGTACAACACCAGCAGTAGTAACAGCGGTAGTCAGCCTTCCACTTATATATTCAATACGTACCACAATTCACTAAAAAGTTCGACTGCATCATCCGCCACGGGAACCAGTGGGGGTAATGGATTTTTCGGAACTGCAAATGCAGGTTACACTGCGGCAAGTACGGCAAGTAATAATGTGATTTCTTCAAATGCAAGTCAATACTACAGAGCTCAAAAAAGGACGTTCTGGGCGAGATCCAGTTCTACGACAAGTACGGAAACGGAAATTTAAGGGACAATTGACAATGTTTGCGTTTGTATAATTTTGTTACACTTTCCTCAAGAGCTATAGTATCAAGTAGCCCCACACCGTTTTCCTTTGTTGCCGTACTAGCAGTACACAGTAGTATCCAAGTATCTTGTAATGACCAGAAACGTGTATTATAATTGCTTTGATGACAAAACTTTTCCACACACCACTACTTGTAGCACAGGCTGATTTACTAGATTATAGCAAGTTAAATCGTATAATCAATTATTCTCTAGTCCCAAGCCACCCGTAAACTGGAATCGGATTCAGCCAGTTTCTTTATGCGCAATAATGGAAATAATATTAGAACTAACCTCATTACATTTTACTGATCAAATTATTATCGTCAACACGTTGCGAATAGGCCATAAGTTTTTGGGTTACAAAATGGTTAACCTGCTAAAATCCTTTTATTCTGGTAAAGAAGATATAATTACAGTGTGACAACCAAATACATTCCTGAAAATATGCAAAGACATTTAGCTTGTAAGACAAAAAAAAAGATTTATAAAAAGTAGTCTAATTTATTAATACAAATAACCAATTAACAAAATAATACCATAAAAGTTTCCTCTTCTAGAGATGCATGCTATAATACGATAAGTCAGACCTTTTTCATTGACTCTGTTGCACAAATTATTGCACAAAAATTCTAATATTTTTGGAAAAAGTATTTAGCCTTGCGGTGTGATATTACGTGATGCTTTTTCGCTTTCTAATCAACCGAGATTCTTATTACAACTTTCCGCCACTTTGACAATTGAATCTCAACAATATGAATTTGGATATAATTTATATAATCACAACCACAACGAAACTTTGCACTACTAACTGCGGCAAATAAGGATTAACCATTAATTACCTAGTCTAGATAGTGCAGTTGCGTCAAGTTAGTATTAATCATAACATTCCAAACACCAGAAATGCCATTCACCGTTCCATGTTCGTACATTATAGATTCAGGATTCGTGATCAAAAGGGGCTTAATTAAATTCTTAAAGTCAAACGATAAGCGTGCTCCTCCAAAAATATCAAGAAGTAGATAACCGTAGGTGTTAATTAAGCTTTGGAATAACCTAGTGTACACCTCAGTAACTTTTACCTTAATGTCATTCTTAGACCCATCAGAGTAGTTTATTAGTATTTTGTGAATTGCTACAACGTTCTGCGTATTACCCATGTTCTTCTTGCTTATCTAGCTTCCAATAAAACCAACTTAATAAGAAAACGTATGCCATTAAAGTCCACCCCATCGTGAATACCTTTTCTTAATGCATTGTTACAAAACGTGTATTTCTGTTTGAAAATTATTTCTGTAAAACGAACATAATTTAAGAAGACTGATGACTTTTAAAAATGTTATATAATAATAATATTAATTGTAATAGTTTGAAAAATTAGTGGATATATATGTGTAGAAGCAGACAAGAAGAGCCACTGATTGTGGTTTGGTAGCATTGTAAAATGATAACTATATTTAGATACAAAATATTTCTTATATAAAAATTAGTTTATAGCTCTCCTTTATCCTTGAAAAAAGCAGACAGCGCAAACATCAAAACTTTGTACGCGTTGCACTACGCACATCATCATTATAAACTTTTAACAACAAAGAAAAACCATTAGATTGCAGAGTTTAGTCTTTAAACTTTAGTCTTTAAAATCTTTAGGGGGATTTTCTAGAGTAGGAATGATAAGCGTGACACGTTTTTGGAGCAGGTATAATTAGTGAATGAAGCGGACAAAAAGAAACTACTTTTGTAAAAGGAAACTGTTATAGCTGCATATTCTTGGTACAGGAAATGCATAAAAATATTATGTAGCAAAAGAAGCAGATTTTTGATAAAGAATACAAGTTTTAAACTGCGAGAATATTTATGTGAACAAGATGAACTCGTGAACAAACTGCCTTCAGACAAAGAGGTTATTTATATGAATTTGTGAAATGGTTGCGTTTGTAGATGAAAATTGATTTGGTCAAGTTGACCAGTTGACCCGATTAACACTTTAAGGCAAATTATGCTAAGTTGGATAACCGATGTAAACTTACCTATTTTCTTAATACCTTGATCCGGAACATAATGAAGTGTTAAAAGTCGGTTTGATTTACGTGTTGTGCACCAAGGTTGTTGTTAAAATATAACCAAAATACCAAATACGTTTCCAAATAAAATTCCAAGATAATTTTTAGAAAATCTATTATAGCTAATTACCCAGAGATGATAACTAACTAGTAAAATTGTTCCCAATTGGTATGAACTTATTATAGAGCAATCAACCAGTTTCATTGCATAAACATGTTTATAACTTGTCTATGCAGTTGTTTGAAAAAAGATGACAGTTGCATAATATTTAAAAATTGGATATAAGTGGACAGAGAAAATGAATATTTTTTAACTATTAAATTAATTAAATTATTATGTAGAACACCGAGTCCATATTTAATTGGTGTGGCAGAACTGTTGTTGTTGCCGAAAACGTTTTTGAAAGCAAAAAAAGATGGTTAATGATATTGAGATGTCGTGTACTTTGAAGATAAATTGTTGATAGATTGGTAATAAAAAACTAAATTTTGGTAAATTAATAAATCCTTGTATGGTCAATATTATGATGTTTGGACATGTTGATGCTGTGGTTGGACGGAAGATTAATACACAGTTGTTGTGGTGGGGTTGTAGAAAACAGTAATGAAAAAAATTATATGAAAAGAGGAGTAACGTAAAATATTCACGTAAAAGATTGTATTCCAGGAAGGGTGGTACAAGAAATAAAGTGAATTAAAAATGAGTTTCATGAAAATGTCCTTCTTCGTAAGCATCTTTGTCTTTGCATTTCCATTAAAATTCCCGTAGATTATGTTGGACGATAAGCTCACAAGTCTGAAGTGGTCCAGGGAGACGCAAACGGAAGCAAACCCCAGGATTTCATACATTTTATTAAAATATTTCCTTCCTGTTTTACAGTATTCCTGAACAAATTCTAAAGTTGTAACCACTTCACCTAATTAGTATCTCTTTTCATTAGCACATTTGTACTGCTAACAAGCTGCTTCATTTGGTTTAAGTGTTTTATCTGGTTGAATCTTTGTAGGTCTTTGTACCACACAGACTCTGTGGTCAAAAAGTTCATTAAAATCCCACGCTCTCATACAACCCACTTGTACCAGAAGAACCTCACTAATGAACTTTTATATATTTGTTATGTATTAAATCAAGATAAACCAGCTCAAACTCATCATCTTGATAAACTTCCAGAATTACTAAACAAGCAATTATCTAAGAATATAGAGAGATCACCTGCACGATTATACTACAACGCTTGAAGAATTACCATTACCTATGCCGGTACAGGATGTTGCTCAATGCCCCATTGCCTTGCTTCATGCATCAGCAATCACCTATTAAATTCTGTTTACCTATACAAATCATTATAACTTAAAGCACAAATCAATTGATGCGTGATAATAATAAAGTTGTAAGATGAAGCAATATATTAATATATATGATTAGCAGAACTGCTACATCTTCTGTACAAGTGACCGTTAAAACAAGAAGCTACTAATTAGTTACTATAAAAACCACTCAACAGCTCATAACTTGGTTTGCCAGACGCAGACGAAGAAGCGATGAACTCCGTGAGAACCAATATGAACTTGTTTTTGGTTAAGCATTTAGTACAGATATAATAATAATACAGCGAATCAATTTTGACATCCGCAAATGCACTTTCCATATATTAACCACAAAACAAAACAAACGATTGACCTTCCATAAACTGTATTTTTAATAATATTCTTTGTTCACGTTCATGTTTCATTGTTTTAAATAATTTGCTTTACATGTAGAGTTTCTCCAGTATTCAACTCAACCCATTTCATCAGTTGAGCACGTGTGCCAACCATGGACTATTTTTTCCACTAAAAATCAGCATTGATTTGGTTTTTGCATATTGTTAGTCTTTACGCTTACATGGTTTACCGATTCCAGTAGTTGTAATGGCCTTGATTAAAATCTGCCTCTGTACAGGTACAATTGATTGATTTTGATTAAAGTAACCGAATGGGCAAATCGCATGAAAAAATGAAATTTTCCTATTTTTTGCCAAGAAATAAGCAGTTCAATATCAATATTAATGCTAAAATGATTATTTACAAACGATTGATTGCCTGTTAAATTGGCTGATGTAATGAAAACTTACCGATCTGGAGTAAGTATATAAGCGTGGGTTCACTCCAGGATTAGCATCAGTCGCATTTTATCCTTATCAATTAAACAACCTAGTCTTTTCCAGTTCTTTGCATCAAAGCGTTGCAAAATGGCAAAGTTTTTGGCAATTTTGGCTCTTGTTTCCTCCGCCGCTGCCATTGACTCTATTGGTGGTCTTGGTGGCTTAGGATATGGAGGAATTGGGGGTGTTGGGGTAACCAAACAAATCAGTACTGTCAACTCTGGGGTGGGTCCCTTGGGTTTGGGTGGTGTTGGAATTACCAAGCAAATCAGTTCTGTGAATCATGGAGTGGGTCCCTTGGGATTGGGTGGTGTTGGAATTACCAAGCAAATCAGTTCTGTAAACCATGGAGTTGGTCCTTTGGGTGTTGGAGTGACCAAGCAAATTAGCACTGTTGGATCCAGCGTGGGTCCTCTTGGAGGAGTTGGTGTAAGCAAGCAAATTAGTACTTCTCACGTTGGAACTGGACTCGGAGGAATTGGAGGAGTTACCACTGTTAACAAGCAAATCAGCTCCATCAATGGACTTGGTGGTCTTGGTGGCATCGGTACTTTGGGGGGACTTGGTCCTCTTGGACTTGTTGGATTGACCTCCATCAAGAACCCTCTTGGCATTCCAGCCGTCGCTACCATCCCCGGAGGTTACTTTGGTGGAATCCTTGCCCACCCACAAGTCATTCCAAATATCATCAGTGCCAAGGCTCTCAGCATTCCTGGACCCGCTGTTGACGCTTACAAAGGTACATTTTGAAATACAGTAAAATGTTCATTATCTTTTGATAGTCTTTTCATTTTCAAAATATCAACTTATTATTATCTCCTTTAGGCTACTATGCTGGATACTACCCTGGATCCGTTGGATATGGACATTCCTACCATTTCTTGCACTAAAACGTTTGGAAGATTCCTGGTCAAGGAGAAATCTATAGATGCACTCGTACTTTGCACCAATCCAAACTTCTAATTTATTTTATTTATGCACAAATAAGTGAAACCTATTTAATGAATTCTCTAATTTAATAAAATCTTTTTTTGCTAAATTGTTTGGCGGAGTGCTTAGTCATGATCCTTGAAAAGAAAAATTATTAGGTGCTCATTCATGAAAATTGAACAGACACGGGTTTTCTGAAGTATTGCTTCATTATATCTTGATATGCCATTATTTATTGTAAACAATGTTCTACAGTCATCACCCACGTATATTTTCATATTATTAGTAGTATTTCATCGGTTTAAAACTTAAAGTCAGCATTACGACTGACAATATCATCCTTACTCTTAATATTACGCTAACTGACATAGTCTAAACATTTCTCTCTAACAAAATGGGAAATATATCAACAATGCGCATTTTACATGAGATTGTAATAAATCTATCTAAATTAATTTACAGTAGCTAACGCACAAACTAAAAATCGAAGACTTGGAAGGGAGCGCATGTACAGTAAATTATTCAAGAAAAAATTACTTGTTTTTGCAATATATAGTACACGTACAGTTATATGTATATACTTACATTTTTACATAAATCATACACATGAGAGGAGCACGGTTTAATCACTTAAAATAAACTTAATAAAACGCTCAGCTACTTCTTTACAGATTGACCGTTACGATCCGCCTAACTAATAATTATGCTGTTTAATATACAGTTGTTGCTTCAAACAGCTAATCTGTGGGTAAAAACGAGACCATAGACTATCTTGCAAAGTTGACAAAATAAACCTAACAATCAATACATGCTGTAATAACAATAATAAATTCGTTTCATAAAATCACAAAATCAGGGAATAATTAGCACTTGAAACGAATAAAATATTGCTAATTATTCTACAAAAAAGAAGGCGTGCCCTCCTTCGCTACTTTACTTGATTGAATTATTCAAACTCAAAACTTTCCCAAAAAACTCAAGGTGTTTTAATATAAATCTGTTGACTGACACTTATCCAAACAGGAAATCATTGTCATTTTTTAACAATGTGTAATAATGTGGGTAAATTGTGTACAGTAGCATTCTTACTTTCTTACAAACTGGTTTTTTGGCAAAAATCTGAAAGCATTTTGTTCATCAGTTTTCTTAAAATTTATTTAAAGTACCGGATCACTTTTTCAATACTAATACCTGCAAACTTTTTTGTTTTTAACAAATTATTTGCTCTCTGGCAATTTGAAACAGTATCAACAAGTACACTAATTTATATGCACCAAGAATAAAAACATTGAATAATTGTAAGTAAAACTAGTTTCTTGTGTCTCTGTATAATTTTCAAGATAACTCTTATGTCCGGATATGCAATTTAAAACACATTTTTTGTCAAGTTAAAATTGTCAATGTGGTTGTATACTTGTTTTCCTCAATTTTGTAAATCACTCATCGTAAAAATGATGATAATGAAAGAATAGGTAATCTAGAGATTTTGAAAACCAACACAGAAAAATAAATACCTAAACTTATTTCCAAGAACAAAATTTCATCATACTGTTTTACTCTTTCCTTTTAAACGAAGACCATTAATTAATTTTCTTAACATTCTTAAATTATGTAATCCCAACTCGACGAGATCATTAATTAAATGATTATAATTAGAGCTATTAATAATTAACAGTAATTTCCTAAATACCTATATTTTTTACAATATAAAATGCAATGCTGCTTTATAACTTGATTTTTCCAGTATAAACTTACACTCATTTAAACCATTTTATTTACCAGTTACAACGCTTGCTTCCTTTCCTCAGTATGTACACCTCTATACAAACTGATTCATTGATTTCATTATATCGTGAATAAATATTCAATAGTAACTTTTGTAATTGATTATGATTACGCCTGGCTATAGGATTTATGTATACGTAAATATGTATGGTAGATATTTTTAGCTGATTCAGCGACTATAACGTTCAAATTTTTACAACTTCATGACGAAAACAGTCTGGACAATTAATAATTGAGTTTTCTCTCTACCGTATAAGTTTACAGTAAAATATGTAATATTATTATGCTACACTGTTTAACCTTATTAACTGCTAATTTGATAATAGTATATATTTAATGGGTTCTTTAGTTATTTAATGTGACACAGATATGGAAGATATTCTGAGATGCATCTCATCATTGTCAACGATTTTTTCTTTCATTATTATGCGTGGATATTGTATGCATTTTTTAGACATACATGACCATGTTGATATTTTTAAAGATATTTGTAATCACTTAGATTTGTTTAGAAGACAGAAAATCCCTCGAACCAATAATATATTATGGTTAGACAGAGTAACAGCTTTTCTGATTGATGACGAATTTTCATTTAGAACAAGATTAGTATACACCTCCGACATAAAATTTGGCCTTTGATTGACTGTGCTGCTGAAGGAAGGTAAGTTTCTGACTATGTATGCTCAGCACATATTACTGTCTAGTGTAATTAAATGAACCTTATACATTTAGCATTTCAATGTTTAGGCTATTTATAGTTTTATAAAATTTCAACAGAAAAGAAAACCATTATTTGTTTAGTTTAGTTTAAATAGCTCAATTTTTAGTTGACGAGTTAATAATCTTAACTCGGCATAATATTTTAGTATTAATTATTAGAGTTCCCTATTGTTTGCTTTAGTAATAATACCGTAACTTTAAAATCTTCAAGGACCGATGAATAGAATTCACTGCTTTGTCATCTTTTCTCTATATCGGTATTAAAAGAGACAATGCAGCATTCCAGCACTTTTATGATATGTTTCGTTAACATCAGAGTAAATATACTCTTTCCTATAGCTAGACTTGCTTATAGTAAGATAAACCTGCCTAAAAAGTTGATTAATTAGTTGCTAAATCCCTTACTCGTAAAAACAAATCCATTTTAAAGCATCGAACCTATCACCAATGCTTCAATAATTCCCTTGCGTATAAAAACTGATAACTCTGTAACAAAAATCACAATGCCTAGGATTCTGTACTGATTGAAAGGTTCGTTAATTTCTTGGCTACCTGTGTGTAAATTATCATCTCAAACCATTCTACTGCGAAATAACCTACTAAAAGATTAATCTGAACAGGAACTAGACGCACTTGACTAGATGATACATATTGTGTAGATGAAACAGAACTGAAGAATCGTCAGAATATAAAACGAATTTGAGATTGTAGGTGAGATTTTACCAAGCACGAGAAAAAAAAGTTCAATAAATAATTTAGCAGGAAGGATAAAAGATGAGTAAACATAAAATCTGCAAACTGAATAATAAGTGGTTTCTTGCATAATTCATGCAAATTAAGTCTCGTGCAATCTCCTCTCAAATGATAAATTGCTAAAGATTAATGAGTTTGGAAGATGTTTGCTTTTCAGTACTATTTCATTCGTAAAATATTTATCAAGTAGACTTCTTAAATTCATCCAGCACAATCAAATATTTACTCTGCACTCCATTAAAATCATTCTAGCGTTTCTCCTGATGACGAGTACAGTTTTAAAATATTTAGTTTGATAATGGGCAGTTGATGATCTGTGGAAGAACATTTTCTATTAAACCTCTTCTAGCATAATTTATTTAGTGTGTACTGTTCTGTATATCTGTCTACACAATTTATACTCACTAAAGTTTACTTTCTCTTTTTATTCTCCGAAAAATAGATTTCTAAACGCGAAACATTTTTCTCTTCTTTCTTGTAAGGTACTACTACATACTATATTACTGTATGCCAAATAGCTAATGAAATTCTAGTCACAAATTCCTAGACAAAAGCCTACCAATCCTACTTGTAATGCAAATGCACCACCATGCGCCTTCTTCGCTTCTAATAAAAAATCATAATGTTTCACCTAAACTAGCGTGACAGTAGCACTAAAAAACTACAACCACAGGTAGTAAAACTTGTTGTTCTTACATTTAGACATTTTTTATATACGTATATGTACGCGGTTGATATAACACAATCTTCTGAAACGCTTTCTTTCTTCTTTTACTGTACATAACAAACTTACATATTTACATGCATAATATATTTTTAACATAGGTATATGTACAATCATAGTTTTATTTTATCCGCTAAAAGAAAACAACCCTGCGCTGAATAAAAAGAGTAACATTCTCTTTCTCCTAACTCACATAACAAATTATAGTAATAATAGTACTCACACTAAACGTATGTATAAGGTAAATATATATAGATATATATTGTTCTCTGTAGAATATGATCTAACGTATCAAATAAAAAGGAATGGGTTCATGTTTTATGAATATATATTATAGAGCAGTAGTGAGAAAATTACTGTCATTTTCCATCAAAAAGGATGATTCCAAACCAGCGGCAACAAGCAACGAACGACGTGACTGACACAACAACGATCTCTTGCCAGCAGTGTTTGTTGTATACATGTTTAGGTCGACAATTTCTTGGGATACGTGTTTGTTTGCTCTAACATCGAATTTAGGTAAGTAACTTGCTGATAATGATAACAATATAGAGTGTGTAGTACAATTTCCCTAAAACTACTAATATATCATAATATTTAACACTTTAGCTATTTCGAAGAAGGAGAACAGATAATATATTTTGTGTGTAATGATGTGTATCTATGATGCAGAAGGGCCCACTCCGACGAGAGAGAAAGTCCTTCCAAAGTGTGTAGATTTTTGTAATGTGGTGATAGTGTCAGTAGATGCCTCCGTAATACATTTGATTTCTCGATCACTTCCCGTTACATAGTTCATCCCCTTCTGTACCTTCAACCTTTTCCCATTTTACTTGTCTTCTATCCGATTATTCGTTGGATTCCGAGAAGACGAAAAGCAGAGTTTCATGATGAATGGAAACTTTCCACCTATTTACAGCCAAAGAAAAAAAGAGATATTTAGACAGAGAGGCACACAGAGTGAAAGCACTTAAATTAGAGAAAAGTTTAATTTAAGTGAAGTGTACATATTGTATGAGCAGCAGCAGCAGGAGGAGTAGAGAAAGAGAGATGTAGTTCCATAAGAGTACAAACATTCAATGCGAACAATAAGCACAATGCATTTTATTATTACAGACCATCACATCATGATTGCATGGCTGACTGTCTGTCTATATCTTTCCTGAGCTGGGCTGTGTGAGAGTGTTTACATGCTTTCCCGTAAAAAGCACAGTCACATCATCATCAACCCCTTCACTTTTGTGCTCTCAAATGGAGTTTTCAGAGCAAAAAGGAAACGCAAAAGCTAATCTCATTATTACTAAAAGGTTTGAAAACATCTACAATCAATAATGACAAAACATTTTCTGCCACTGCTGCTGCTTTACCATTCCTCTCTCTCCGCTTCTGAATAAACTCAGACAGACAGAGAGAGAGAGAATGCATATGTCCAAGTAAGAAGGAGAAAGAGCTTTTTACTTACCAGAGCTTTTTATTGGGTAATGGTTCATTATTGAGAGCGCCTCCACAGCCTCTGTAGCAGTTTCGAACTCAATCAACCCTGAGGAGCTCCTTTCACCTACAGTATACGGCAAGCAACAAATCATCCACAATTATTGCAGGCAACAACAGCGTCGTTCTTCCAAACGACTTTTCCAAGAATGCACAATGTTGTGCACGGGGAAAACTTATTTTAGTAGAAATGGGCACATAGCGGAGTTTAATTTGCAGTAGTTGATTTTGTTGATGATAATAAAGGAAATAACAACAAAATGATAGGGTGGTGAGGTTATTACTGCTACACGAGAGAAGAGAGAGAGAGAGGAGAAATCTGCTAAAGTGCTTGCACTACTCTGTCTGTGTGCTCATAGCGCACACAAAGTAACACAAGCAAAGCCATGTAATAATTATTTTCTCTCTCTTCTTCTCTTCAATCCAACTCTTTTCACCAAACTCTCTGGGACCACAATACTTCGAAGCTGCTACGGAGAAACAACTTACTTTTCGACTGGAAAAACTTGATCGCCTTTGGCCTGGGCGCTTTAGCATCCGTGAAAACATCCCTCATCTCATTTTCCGCTATGTTGGGAGGCGTATTAAAGAAGTGCAGCGTCTGTGGACCAGAAACAACCGTCAACCCCATGAAATATATTACACTGTCAACTGGCACGACCAGGTCATTTATATTAAAAACCCGTAAATCTTTCAGTACACATGTATAAAGCTTAACATCACAGAAGAGCTTTTCTCTCTGATATATAATATTCAGTGTGTAGCTCGGGAAAATGACAAAGGTGAGAACATAAAACGTGAACTACTTATAATTATTGTTACATTTACGAACAATTTAATCCACGGAGAACACAGACAGAAGATTACATAGCGCATAAGCATGCCCGAAAAGATGAAAGGCGAAAATTACAAAGAGGAAGCTATTTTTGGCTTCATTCACAACAAAGTCAACTTTCAATTTGACGGAGAGCATTTGTTGAGCACGAAAAGGAAAAAAATACCAACGTTTGTAATCATAATTACTTAATAACTTGCATTTGCGTAAGCATTTTGTTTGCCATTTTAAATGTTTTGACCGTATCGCTGCTGAATCGGTGTTATTTAGTCGAGAGTTCACATTACCCCGTCAGAGGTATACGATTAAACGTTTGTATTAACCCTACTCAAGTAAAAATCTAATTCTTAAGTAATCTTCACGAGTTTTTCAAATTCAGCTCGTAAGACCGAAAACATTTTTTAATGTTGGGCAACTCACATAAAAATGTAATTTGTAGATAACCGCAAAGCATGAACAGCAATAATACAAACATTTCAGATTAGGTACACGCGGGTGGGTTTTCGGTAATTCACAGAATGAACCATGTACAATGTATAAAAGCAGGTATTTAAACTACATCGAACGTGGCGTGTACTCTAGTAGTACTGACTGCAACAAACAGGTACACTATAAAATGCTGCACAGTACTAATGAAAACAACATTTTTATCATAAACTTTCATTTCACTCCACCGAAATGTAATTAACCGTGTGCTAAAGAGATTTTATATACACATTTAGAGTAAAAGTACACGGTGAAAAATGTACAGCAACATATTAACAACAAGAGTATATATTGAGAATAATATAGCAGCAGTAGGGTTTCACCAGAAGAGAAAGTTATTTTCCAAAGTTGTGACAAGACAGGATATATTAAATTGTGTAAATAGTACAATAAACTTTGAGGTGGTATATTATATACGGCTTATGGAGTAGTGGTGTACTGCGCTAAAAGTTTCCTCGACAAATCTTTTTAAAAAATAATCAAACAGTCTAGTCTGCCTGTACATATAACTGATATTATATAGTTTGAAATACGATATAGAAAAAGGAAGCCTAGAAGAAATAAACTAAACGCGCTTTTGGTGTGAACAGGCAACCAACCAACACCATATTTCATGCAACGCAAAACTACTAAACAGTTTGTTTGCTCATATAAAAATCCCATTCAGAGTCAAATTACAAAAATAAAACACAATTGTATACTTTTTTAACATCCACATCACGGTACGGTAACAAAATAAGCAAAAAGTTTTTCCAGACACAAGAGAAAATACTAATAATTCATCAACTTTCTCACTGTAACAATATCCTAAAATAGTAGTAGTAAAAAATATGACAAAACGGGGAAAATCCTCCAAGCTGAATTATTCTAAAAGAAAGGAATAAACTATTTTCTTTATGAAATTGCCATAAAATTCCTTTGAATATTATGGCACGTTTTTAGTTGAAAAGTGTGCGTTATCTCTATAATCTCACTGACCAGTACATAAGAAAGGAGGGTTAGTTTTGCCCAAAGAAAGGCACAAGAAAAAGTGTACACAAGACTCAGATATACAATTTTTCTATTTAAAAGATTAAAGAAATTGTGTTTTCGGGTGTGAATGCGGGTATAGGTATTTTTATATTCTTTGTCATGCTTATATAATAATTTTTATAGCTAAAATATAGTCACTTATATTTAAACGAAATATATCTGTAGTTTATATATATTTTTTATGTAAATGAATGAAATGATGAGTAGTATATATTTAGTACTTATATATTACCTTTGTGGGTGGCTGTATTCTGTTTTTGCTAGCCATTTCAGGGTTGAGAAATCGGTTGTTTTTGTTACCCATGAAGTCTTTGAAAGATGGGCTGCCGTCCGGGAGTGTATGAGGTTGCTGAACATCACTAAGGAATGCTTGTTTCGAGTATCTGTTCAAGAAGGGGCCAAAAGACCACAGTGTCATGTCAAGGCTCGCTTTTAAAACAATCTTTCTTTTTCTTTTTTTCTTTCGTCTTTTGTTCCAAATTGTGTCTATTTTTTTCATTTTACAAAAAAGCGCTTCCGTTTTTTTCTCTATAATAGACTTGCATCATGTGAAAGAGAAAAGCAACATCTGCTCACTTGTTTCCTAGTTCTGCGAGTAATTTTTCAAAGTAGATTTCATTTCTATCTAGCCATTAAATAAAGGCAGAACAAACAAGAAGAGACGCTCAAGCGAGAGTCACCCTGAAAATGAATGAACGTGTTCTTTCTCTAAAAACTTTTTCTAACAAGACATCTCAGTAGAGAACACCTTCATCGTTGTCTCCTCTACTTACTAAAAGACGCGTACATTAATCCTTCTATCAACTTAAATCATTCTTACACACTGACTGAGATTATTACTTGGGAGGCTCATAATATTACTTTGAGAAGTTTAATATTGTAAAAATGACAAATTGCTCAACAAGTCTTTCCCTTCATAAAAAACTGAGACAAAGCGACAGCTTCTTTTCGTACGACAAGTATAAGAGTGTGTGCGTGCGTGTGTGTTACTGTTGTTGTCTGTTTGTTTACTGAAGTTTATATGCTCTTATGTGCTTATGAAAATCTATCTTGGAAATGAAGAAGAGAATGAAAGAAAGAGAGATATTTTATATACAAGTCTGAATTTCATTTTATACAGAACTACACTACACTGCTGACTGTATAAACTAAATGGCGATGATGACGATGATGAAAGGGACATTATTAATGACATATCCCACCTGTCACAACTTCTCTATTTCTCAAATTGTTTCTTGAGGGTGGCTTGGTGTGTGTGACTTATGAGACTCGGAGAGGAAGTGACTAAATGAGATATGCCATGCCAGCCGAGCATAAGTTGACTGGCAAAATGCAAACTACTTCTTGTAATTTAGCTGGAAGAAGAACAATAATATCCCTTTTACCTCTCTCTCCCTCTGTCTGACTCGTCGCGTAGAACTAATTTTTGACTAGCACTGGTAGAAAATGTGGGAATGACGTGTATCATAAATATTTTCAGACGTGTGTATACGTGTGGTGTATAAATGCAAGATTCCAAAGAAAGATCAATAATATACATATAATAACCGTAATAAAAATATTTTCTCCAGTGGAGGAAATGGTGATTAGCAGAGAGAATGTCACAATGTGTAGGTATTTTTTGAAGGAGGTACATAATATGTATGCTTGTTGTATGTATACGTAAATTATAGTAAGAAGAAGTATATAGTTTTTAGTGGCAATTATTGCTACAGACTCAAATACAAAGTTACCAACTCAAAGACTCAAAAGCAGTAAAAAATATTTATAGCATAGAACCACAGTATTAAGAATACTGTATAATATCTATAATAAAAGTACTTAAATTACATAATTTGTTCGCATAAAAGGATAATTTTACTACCATCTTGTTGTAAAGGTTTATATTATCATTATTATTTGCGTTCTTTGCCAGAGGAAAAAAATATAATTTATGAATGAAAGTAACGCAGTCCTTGTTTCGTGGAGGAGAATGGAGAAAGTAGAGTGGTCTGTGCCACTCGTAGTTCTGAGAGCACCAATTTATTACATGAAACAGCGTGGCATATTATAATAGCATTTTTTTAGCATCAGCAGCACACAACAACAGCAACACACACGACGACGACGAAGACGCTTTCTCTGTTTTTGTTTTGTTATTAGGATATTCATTCTGAATATTTCTAACGTGTATACCACCTGTCAACAACCCTGTGTTGCATTTTACGAAAAAAATGGGGGAGCACATGGGCATGTATATATTTCATTGAGGGAACGTGTGTTGTAAGATGGAAATGAAGGGAAAAAATTAATAGCTTTCTTTCTACTGCGCAAACATTTCCTGACAGTTGGATAGCAGGTGTAGTAGTAGTGTGTCGTGTGTCACAAGCGACGATGATGATATGGAAGGCAGTAAAATATATATTGAGCTTTATCAACCGTTCCTCTTGGTGTAAAACGAAGGATGCATACTTTATTGCTCTTGTCACTTGTGCGTGGCACCGGCAATAAGTTTTGCGTATGCGACAGTAGTATC
>CM056171.1:20410616-20684524 GCA_029691765.1 Entomobrya proxima
TGAAATATGCTTGTATGAAGCAATGTGGAATGAGGTGAAGAGTAGACAAGAGACAAGAGATGTGGGCAAAGGACGAAAACAGAATGACTTTTATTTTAGGATTGACTTAACTTTATAACATGACTTGAGCACAGTGAAGCTGTGCTCAGGATAATTAACATAATGACTGAGACGACGGTGAGGCGGCTACTCAATTAGGATTTGGGTAGCAGCCGAACTGGAAAATATTTTAGCATATTTTACATTGCCCTTTCTTTTAATTTAAATTACAATAGGGTTTTACAAAGAAAAAACAATGAACTCTAAAAATGAGGTTAGCGGCCTACACGATGAGCTGCAACCTAAGTGGCTGGTGATGATGACAAGAGTGGATGACCGAGAGTTTGGGTTGACGAACCGGGAGCAGGAGCCGATGAACCTTGAGGTGGAACCGAGGCTGATGACCGGAGATGATCCACGTGACGACGGAATGTACGATCTCCTATCTGGACACGATAGGAAACTGGACCGGTGGCGCTGATGATCCTTCCGGGTGACCATTTTTCTTCCCCTTTCGAGAAAGATTTTATCCACACCGCTTGCTGGGGCTGGAAATGTCTCATCTTGACGCTCCGGTTGAAGCTGGCTTCCTGATGTTGTTGAGATGCTTGCACGGAGGACCTGATGTCCGGATGGAGTAAATCCATCAATGTGCGAAGCTTCCGGCCTTGGAGAAGCTCAGCGGGAGAAACGCCAGTAGTGGAGTGCGGAGAGCAGCGGTATTGGAGGAGGAACCTGGATAGGCAGTGGTCTGGAGGGCAGTCAGAAACTTTTAGGGCAGTTTTGAAGGTGCGCACGAACCTTTCAGCTTCACCGTTGGACCTAGGATGATACGGACTAGAACAAAAATGCTTAACCTTATTTTTTAGGCAAAAAGCTTCAAACTCGCCTGAGACGAATTGTCTGCCATTGTCCGTGACCAGTTGCTGGGGAATGCCGAAACGAGCAAAGGTTTCCAAGAACTTGGAAATGATGGCAGGTGATGTGGTGTCCTGGTGCATGTTGTAGACTTCTGGCCACTTGGAGTGCGCATCTACAATGACCAGGTACATGTCACCGTTTAGGGGTCCTGCTAAATCTGCGTGGAGGCGCTGCCACGGCTTTTCGGGGAATTGCCAAGGGTGGAGTGGTGCGGATGCTGGATCTGGAGCATGAGACTGGCACAAATTGCAGGAACGAGCTGTCTCCTCAATTTGCGAGTCTATTCGTGGCCACCAGACGTGCTGTCGAGCGAGTGCCTTCATCTTTACAATGCCGAAGTGACACTCGTGGAGTTGCTGTAGAACTTTAACTTGTAGGTTGGAGGGGATGATCACTCTGATTCCCCATTGTAGTACACCCTGTACCACGGCAATTTCCTCTTTCCTTGTGTGGTATGGCTGGAGTTGCTGATCCTCTGAGCGGAGATCCTTTGGCCAACCATACAGGCATAGCTGCATCACCTTGGACAAGACAGGGTCTCGAGCTGTGGCCTTGCGGATGGCTGCGGCTGTTACTGGGAGCACTTGAAGTTGCTGTTGAGCTATTTGATGAACAACTTCGTCGATATGATAGTTGGGGCTGGGAGGATTTGCAGTTAGGCGTGATAAGCAATCTGCATTTCCATGATCAGCTGACTTCCGGTATTGCACTTCGTACTGGAATTGGCTGAGGTAAAGGCTCCAGTGGTGAAGCCGTGTAGCAACGTAGGGAGGAAGTTGAGACTTGTTACCAAAGATCTTGAGGAGCGGGCGGTGGTCCGTTACTAAAATAAATGGACGAGCACACAGATATTTAAAAAATTTACTGATGCCATAGACAATAGCGTAACCCTCTTTCTCAATTTGGGAGTAATTTCGCTCGGTGTCCGACAGGAGCTTGGAGGCGAAAGCAATAGGCCGTTCAGTACCGTCTGGGTACTTATGATAGAGGCAACATCCGAGTCCAGTTGAGGAAGCGTCAGCGGAAATCCCGATAGGAAGCTGCGGGTTAAAGTTGGCTAAAACTGGAGCTTTGCTGATTGTCTGTTTTACTGTTGCAAAAGACTGCTGGCACAACTTGTCCCAAATAAATGGCACATCATTGCGAGTGAGTCTGTATAAAGGAGCACACAAATCAGACAAGTTAGGCATAAACTTTGCATAAAATTGAATTAGGCCCAGAAAAGATTGCACTTGAGAAACATCCTTTGGCACTTGAAGGTTGATAATGTCCTTGACTTTTTCTGGACACGGAGCAATTCCGGCTGACGACACAATATGGCCTAGAAACTTTACACTTGGGCACATAAACTCACATTTGTCTTTGGAAAGTTTATAGTTAAATTTTCTCATTTGTTCAAAAATTTTACGTAAATTTTGTAAATGTTCAGTGTCATTTTTACCGGATGTCAAATTGTCGTCGATATAGGTTCCAGTCATGGTAATGTCCTTCAGCATGATATCCGAAAAAGCTTGGAAGATAGCCGGAGACGATGCAATGCCCTGGGGAAGGACATTATATTGATAAAGTCCACGGTGGGTGTTTATCACCAAAAATTTTCGGCAGTCGGGTGCTACTTCCATTTGGTGGTAGGCGTTTTGGCCGTCGAGCTTGGAGAAACCTTGACCACCGTTTACTGCTGCAAAGATATCGTCTGGAGATGCGATAGGGTACTGCGTAACGTTCAGCTGGGCATTGACTGTTGACTTGAAGTCCGCGGTAATCCTTACTTTGCCATTTGGTTTGGCAACGACGACTAGAGGAGATGCCCATTCACTGTGGTCTATCTTTGTGATATAGCCACATTTTTCCATTGCGTCCAGTTCCTGGTCCACCTTGGCACGTACGGCATATGGAAGTGGACGAGCTTTGAGGAATTTGGGAACAGCATCTTCTTTAAGATGTATACGAGCCTGATATCCCTTTATCTTGTCTGCTGAGGTGGGGGCTGCAAAAATATCTTTAAACTCATCGAGGAGGGCGGTGAGAGCTGTGCTAGTAGCTCCACCCTCAATTTTATTAACTTTAATTTGAGATGCCACGCTTTCCCAATCTATTTTAATAGTTTTTAACATGTCCCTGCCGAACAGAGAGTCATGTTCACAAACCGGAATGCTGGATGTGACTTTCTGGCCGTTGTGTTCCACCGTACAAGTTAGTTCGCCAAGTGGGGCAAAGATTTCCTTGGTGTAGGTGCGGAACAGCCGTTGAGACTTGTTGAGTGGTGGGCACCCAATCGATTTCCAAAAATCTTTGGAAAGTATGGTGATTCCTGTTCCCGTGTCGAGCTCCATATTGTGCTGAAATCCGTTGATTTTGGTAGAGATTTTGATGATGTCACCACCATCTGCAGATCCAAGAGCCCTGAGATCGGTGATGATGAACTCATCAAGTTGTCTGTTGTTGGTCACTGGTGGCTGATTGCGCTGCTGTGACCGTTGCTGCTGTGACTGCTGAGGTGTAGACCTACACAGGTGGGCAAAGTGTCCCAACTTTCCACAGGCTTTACAAACAACATTGCGGTGGGGGCACTGACGCCAGGACGTGTGGTCCGTTGCTCCGCAATTAGGACAGGAGGATGAGCGCTGCTGGTGACTACTGTTGGCAGATGAAGGAAAATTATAACCTTTTTTAATGTTTTTATTATAGGACTTGCCCTGTTGACCCGATTGTTGCTGATTCTGTGACTGCTGCTGATGGAACTTCCTGTTTCTGTTTCCCTTGAAGTGGGTGGTGGCCTTGTGGACCTGATCTGGAGGTGGAGCTGCGGTGGAGGACTGTTGACGGATGAGGGCTGTGCTGGCCTCGGCTGTTTCCATTCCGGTGGCAATTTGCACCACCTCCTCCAGCTTTATTGTGTCATCTTTGCTGAGGAGAGTCCGTTGGAGGCGCTCACTTGTTACTCCAAAGATTAGCTGGTCCCTGAGGCGGATGTTGAGTTCCGCCCCGAATCCACAATGTGTAGCTAGTTCCCGGAGAGCAGCAAGAAACTGGGACACATTCTCTCCAGAGCGTTGTTTCCGTCCCATGAACCGGAACCGTTCTGCTATTTGTTTGGGCGCCGGTTTGAAGTGTTCCTTCATCTTCAAAGTGAGGTCAGCCAAGGAAGTCTGGTCGACTGCGGTTGGGGAGCACAAGCTGGTTAGTAGGGCATAATTTTTAATGCCAATTGATGACAGGAATATGCCTCGGCAGCGGTTGCTCTGGGCTGGATCGGCAGGATTCAGGGAATTGGCAGCCAAGAAAGAGTTGAATGTCCCGTTCCACACTTCAAAGTCATCGACTGTAGAGTCGAAAGGCTGTAGCACTCCAATAGTGGCGGTTGCCATGACAACTGGAGTGGATGCGGCAGCTGGGGAAGGCTTCTTCTTCTTTTTGAGAGACGGTGGTGTGCGGGTGTACACCGTTACCGGTTTTGGCGTCTTCGGGGTCTTTGGTTTTGGAGGAACCTTTGGCCCTTTCTTTTTTTCAGGTGATTCTGGTGGAGGGTCTTCCACAACCTCCGTTGAGTCTGTCTCGTAATCAGCGTCCTCAGGATCACTAGTAGTAGCAGTATCAGCAGGCTTGGTTTGCTCTGCTTTTTTAGGAGGCATGGGAGCAATGCTAAGAAAACTTAAACTTTTTTCTTAGCGGTAGGCGAGGGGGCGAAGTGAGAACGTTTCAACCACCTCGTCGCCAATGTGAAATATGCTTGTATGAAGCAATGTGGAATGAGGTGAAGAGTAGACAAGAGACAAGAGATGTGGGCAAAGGACGAAAACAGAATGACTTTTATTTTAGGATTGACTTAACTTTATAACATGACTTGAGCACAGTGAAGCTGTGCTCAGGATAATTAACATAATGACTGAGACGACGGTGAGGCGGCTACTCAATTAGGATTTGGGTAGCAGCCGAACTGGAAAATATTTTAGCATATTTTACAATCATCATAAAAAATTGGCACGGCCACTTTAGCCTCGTTCATGTGTATAATTGGCTATTTAGCAAAAAAGGATATTTTTTCTATCTTGTATAATACATTTTTGCATTTTTCCTAGTATTGCCGAAATGTGCAAAGTTGGAAACTGAAGTGGAAAGAAACGCGACACTATAAATCCAACAATGGGCGAAAATAGAACATTTTTGCTTTGAAAAGGGCTCAAAGTATTTAAGTACAAAAGTAAAAGAATAATAAAAAGTTTTTCACTTCAAACTCTATAGCCGGGTGAAATTACTGGAAAGATCTAAGCTTGAAATGTTTGTGCACATCTTATATGGAATTTACGGCAATGTTCTGGTATAAACGAAAGTAGAAAAATCTGGATATTGTAGCAGGTGCGCGTGGGCTACTACTATTAGTAGTCGTCGAGTCGAGTGCCATTTTATACAAGAGAGAAAGCTTGCTGATTGAAATTGTCAAGTTGGAGAATAAAAAACGAGTCTGAAAGTAAATACAAAGTAATCTGGGTCTCTACACTTTTTTCTCTATAGCACGGGGATCTGTGAGAGGTGGTGTAGCGCAAAAAAAAATAAAAATCCCTTTGGCAAATGAATGACGATAGATGATGAAAAAAGTTGTTAAAATTACGTAGCGTGTGTAATATGGTAGAGTGGAGAATGTGACAAAAGACGTTAGAGGAAATAGTAAAAATTTGGAGCAAGACCTCGCGAGATCTTGTTCACTTTATTTACTCACCCGAGTTGTACTTTAGATCCAAACATGAACGTGTTGTTGAAATTGGACATGGCTCTTTCCACGGAAATGGCATCTCCCATTTGCACCATAGCACAGCCCTCTTTAGATTTCAAAAACTTTACCTGCAAAAAGCCCACACATACAGAAAAAAGTGAGTGGTCAGCATAATCACGTTATTAGTTTATAAAAGCGCGAGTGTATGGTCACCCAATAATAATTTAATGTCCTTTCCCATAAAACAGACTTGCTGCGCGCTACCACCACCATCACCACCGCTAATACTCCTGGTGGCACGTCAACATCATCAACATCCCTTCTCTGGTCACGTAAACTTGTGTGCATAATGCTTAATAGTTTGAAATGCTTTATTTTTTGCAAGAAAAAAAAGCGTGGGCAAAGCACTTTCACATCCACTTACCCTAACCACATTCCCATATAGACAGAAGAGATTGAATAATCGTTCCGCATTAATCTTGTCTTTGCATAGACCATAAACCATCATGACAGCGCCCTGCTGCATAGGACGGGCAGGACCGCTGACGCTTCCGCTGGACGGTACCAGCTCCCCATTATTTGGCGGAGAGGAACGCAAAGGTCCATTTCTGTATGGATATTCCTCTTTTGGCACACCTCCCATGTAGCTCCTGCTATTGTGGCAGAAAGGCAAACAAAATAATAATAAAAATCAGAATTATTGAACACGCGCCTGTACTTACAGAAGAGTAGTCAACAAATTCCTTTGTAGATAAAATACCACATAAAAATGATTAGTGATTAAATCAGTAGAAATTGTCAGCGCTATGAGTTATTTTTTGTTTACACACACGACTAACTACTTTCTAACTAGCAATTCAAGTGAAAAACATACAGAAAGACTATAAAACATTTTCTTTCTCCCTCTCTATTTTCTACACAAATCAAATCAAGTCATATCGTTCACTACCTCTCTCTCCCTAACTGTATTTTTTATGACTACATTTTATAAGCACACCCCTCAAATCCAATACAAATTTTATATGGCTCTATGTGCACTGATAATAATACTAATTTGTGAAAAAGTACCTCTCGCATGAATAACGATCATAAGCAGGTTGGTCGTGATAAGATGGGGGTCCTCCTCCCGGAGCACTGGGTCCATTTATTCCACGCGAATATCCGTTTTCATAACGGTCATACGGACCATTGGCAAAAGGAACTTGGCCGCGTATTGGTTCTATGCTCCCTATCCCATTCCCACCTGCAAGAGTATTTATAAGTAGGGTTAATGCACATATTATAAAGACATTTGTGAATATACCACATAGAGTATATAGAGAAAGCAGAAGAAAAAGAGTTCTACTGGTGAAATGGTGACTGGTAGTAGCTTTTTGTACTAAAGGTAGGTAAATAAATAATGCTATTATGACACACAGTGAATTACCATTAAAACGTCAAATTGAATTGCGACAATAATAACCCAACATATAGAAGCAAAATACCAAAAAGGGGATAGGCATTTAGGCATCATGCACACCAAAATATTATAAAAGCTTCAAAAAAGCCATTTTAAAAACTCCTCATGCTAAATCATTATTATGAGCTGCGACAGCACAGTAAAACTTTCACTTTTCGCATCCTATTATTATTAGTACACGATAGCAAAGCATAAAACAAACAACTCAGCATACAGCATCAGCACAGCAGCAGTGTAATAGCAAGCTTGTCGTGTAATAACAAGAGAAAGCATCTTTTTTATATTACCAAAATCCGCACACATTTTATTTGCATCGTATTTTACCATAACTCTGTCAAAAAAACTTTACAATTTTTATACTTTCACTGGAGAAAGATGAGAGAACGCTGCGTCAAAGATATAAAAAAGCTAAGTAGCAGCACAGCAACAAACAATGCAACACTATCTCAAGATACCACCGCTGCTGCTGCTGTTACAAAATAACATATTTAATGATAAAGTCTCCTCTTCCGCGAAAACTGTCGCAAAGCCATGTCGGTTTATTACCTTTTTATGAAGAAAGTCTAATGGATTGCCCCTGCACTTCTTCCCAGTTTTTCCCTTCTTTCTCCCTCTCTCTTTACCAAATCCTTTTATAATTGCCAGCTAACTAGCAAAAAGAGAGAAGCACTTTGGGCACTTAAATCGCTATTCCCTGGCCAGCTGTAAATTATGACCTGAGATTACTTTCCCCCATAAAAAGTATTTCCCAGTGGTGATGGTAGCATTGCAGTCGCGCATAATGCTATATTTATATCCTGTTATGTACTTGCTTACTCATTTTGAGAGCTAACTCTGCCGCCTGAATGCAAAAAAATAACAGTACAAAAGTTAACGGTGAAGAGTCCAAAGAGTGTAGCAATAGCATACACGGTCGCAATAAGAACTACAAAAGGGAGAAAAAACTCAAGAGGCCATTAAGGAATGGGCAAAGGGACCAGTTTAACTCCCCTTTTCTCTAGCCGTATAACCATTTATAAATTGCCTCTATGACCAGAAAAGAGAAAAGCTCAAGAAGCATTTCTCTCTGCTCCATGCAAGAAGAGACAAAGAGACACACTTGAAAAAGGTCGTTGTTGGTGGATGGTAGATCAAGTGTATACACAGTTGGTTGGTTAGCTCTGTGTGAGAGTTTGCTCTACAAATATCTTTTTTACTTGAGAGAACATTGTTTGGTGGAAAAAGAGACAGAGAGAAAGGCGACACGAAAAGTTTAATAGCTCTGCATTCAAGACAGAGTAAAATGCGTAATAATATGAACGACCACCTCAAAAAATATCCACCAGAGAGAAAGTTGTGACATCAAAACGAAGAGAAGTAGATGAGCATGGTGTGGTGAGCACAGACTCTCATAAAGATGAGATGACAAAAGCTGAAGCAAAAATTGGACTAAGACGGGAGGTCGCTTGCTCTGTTTCCTTATTCGTCGAAAATCCACTAGTGTTTAAAAGGGATTCATAATTATTTTCTCTTCTTACCTATCCACCAAATAGCCTCTCAGCAATAAACTATCTCACTTTAAAGCTTCCTCTTTTAGATAATATGCTCTCTATGATGGTGGTAGACAAGGCGAGGAGAGAAAAGGGAAAACGACTCAACTTTTTTACAAGTCAAGATTCATCCTCTCTAGATTTTCGGATAAAAGGAAGGAGAGAAAAGTAGAGGCCATAATAGCCTTGCTACAAAGTGTAATAGTAATAGCTTTGTGTATGTGTGTGTGCTCTGCTCTGCTCCTTGCTAATTATCAGCTTTTTCCTTGCTACAACCCATTAAATGTGTTAGTTGTTGTTGGGGGTACAAAGGCAGCACGGCACAGCAGCACAGTCAGACAGACATTCAACCAAAGAGAGCCTCTGGCTGTTGAGAGGAAAAGTAGTAAAAAGTGGTAAACTGCTTTGGTGGATGAGGAGAAGTAAAAGTGGTTACGTTGTTTGGCGAATAAGAGAGGTAGTCGGGAATTGGAAAAGAGTTGTCTTATGGTATATTATATAACAGAGCTAAACTGGAAGTTGGTAGCAAACTAGTAGTGGTAGCAGCAGCTGTAATAATAATCATGGAATCCCACTAAAGCCAAACGCATTCAGAAAACATTAAAAAGCTGAAAAGTGAAAGGAAGTAAAGCTTTCTCTCTCATCAAATTGTAGACGGTAAATCCTTCATTTCTACAAGTCATTATTTTTAACGGCCTTTTTCGCTATAAAGAGCTGTATGTGTAGTAACTTGTGCTCTTCAGAGAGGACACATAAACGAAATGTATATACAAAGTATAATGTAAAATCTGCTAAAATCTATAGTATATTCATTACTCCATAGAGAGAAAAACCTTTCCGCAAGTATTAATGCCGTTTGACATGAGAGATTGAAAGTAGATTTGAAACATTAAAAGGCATGTTCCGTCCCCCAGAAGAGAGCCCAGAGAGAAATGGAAAATTGGTAGGATATCGAGAAAATGTGTAAATATGCTTGCGCATTTAGCGTTTTGGTTTAAAGTCAAAGTTAAAACGCTTTATGCCCCAGTGCACGGTCACAAACGTCAATGGCGATAATCATAAAGCTCGTTGAATTTTTCGTATTGCCATTCTATTTTCTGATAGAAAAAGGAAAAAGGAGGCTGATAAACCATGTGTGGTGTGAGTTATATTTGCTTTGGCATTCGCCATATTTATTATTATTTTTGGTGTGTATACAAAAAAGCATTACACCATTAGCAAAGTAGACCATTAAACTTGCCCATAGCGTCTCCACACACACAAACTCCTCAGTCCAAACTGAGTAATAGCTGCTTGTCCTTATTTGTGTATTTAAACAGCGATAAGCATATGGTAAGGCTGTTTGTACTACAGCACACGCCATTATTATTCCCGACAGAACAGACAATTCGGTGATGATAAGGCAGCGGACAACAAAGGCTGGGCAGGACGTAATTTGGGGACGTGAATTGACACAAAAGTAAGATATCAGGGGAAAGAATGGAAATACTGGAAAATCGAGGGAGAGATGATGATGATGACAGAATAACACAAAAGAGCTCAACTACATGCAATATTGTGTGCATTGGTCTGTTGATACAAGGTTTTTCTCTTTTTTCGATATTATCGATAACTAGTACGTATACTCGGGAATCAGAAACATGTTCTTTCGGACATAAAAAGTTGTAGATCGACCTTTGACTAACCTCTAGATAAATAGGCCTACAGTGTAACATTGAACATGTCGAATACCAAAGTTCTAACAAAGTTAAAGGCAAATCAAGCCACAAGGCAAGCTATTTTTCAAATAATCCAGTGGTATGGTAGCAGTAGTAGCTAATAAACTGTAGCCAACTAATTAGACTCCTTCTATCTTTATCCCACAACTTTTGCATACCTTAAAAACTTAATTGACTAACTTTGTCTCGCTTTCCTTTGCCAGATCACAAACAGACTTTTTTCGGAGGAAAGAGGCGCAGTACTAGTGAATAAAGTAGGAAAAAAGCAGTTAGTGGGTTAAATAAATTATTCGAGGCTAATTTCAAAAGTTGCTCCTAAATCTCACGTTTAAATATTTCAAACGAAATTCTTTGCGGAAATAAATGCCTAGCATTTTTTATGCATATTTTTAGCATCCTCACATGCAGTATAAATACTGCAGTTCTCAGCTCAACTTTCAAACACATACGTGGCTACTTTAGTTTTTAACTACAAAACCCTCTTAGCCAAATTAAAAAACGAGATGAAAGAAAAAGCAAAAATTCGTTCATTTAAAAAACTTGAGCATTTTTCTCGCGTTTTTTAAAGCTAGCTTTTTTCATAAAATAATATTCCTGAAAATGAAATCTTCTCTGTGTGTGTTGTATATATGAGTTTGCTTCTTTGAACCCGAACAGAATAATACTTGCAAAAAAAGCAATTGAAACTTTATAAAAAACGTACTTTTATGCATACGATTATCTTTTTCTCATAGACACCCTACTGTATTCTGATATGTCGACCCGTCCAAAACACTCACAAGCTTTTTTGATTAAAAGGTAAAAGGTAAACTATAAAATTGTTTTTACAACATTACAATTTAAAATTTTACTCAAACTCGTTTTACTTCTTATGCACACATCCACAGGGCTTGCTTTTACTTCCCCAAAGAAAAACATTCCCATTCTTGTACTTATCGTATTTATGGATTATTCTCATATCCCTTGGTCCTATGTACACATACAAGCCTTCTACTTTCCCATCATCTTTTGCTTTTTGATGTTGTTATTGCTTGCTCTTTTTTCTTCCCCTTTCAACTTGCTCCGCGTATTGTATTCTTTTTTTACCATTTTCCCCTTTCCTTCTTTGCTTCCTCATCTTATTATATATTTTTTATTCTCATCTTATTTTTCTTTCGGATCTTCTTTTTCTCTCTCCTTCACCTTCACTTTACTTGATATTACAATCCATTTACTACTGGCCCGACATAAAGTGGATTGACGCTGAATTGCGTAATATTACTCTTTACATCTTCATTTCTCACTTGGTTTCCTTCTGTGCAACTTCACATAATACACTCCTGTTTTTTCTCTTTCTTGAGAAGGAAAGTAAAGTGGGTATAAGACACCTTATTCTTCCTAACAACTTTTTTCATATCTTCTTTTCCTACAAACTCATTCTTACAGCTCAGTGACTACACGTACAAGAGCAGCATGAAAAGTATGAAGAAAAGCTGAAAAAAGTCTACTCTCTGTAATGATAATAATAATGACACCATTGCATAGCTCCGGATTGATGAGGTATATTGTTACACTCTACAAAGCTGAGGAAGTTGGAAGAAAATGAACTTGCTTTCAACTTGCAACTAGTACAGTTTGTTTGGTGCAAGAGAGAGAAATTTCATTATTATTTTGGTAACTGGGAGGAAAAACTCGGGAAATGCGCGCAACATTCCCTCGATTCCCGCTGTCGGAACATCACACAAAAATACCGACATGTGTAATTAACTCACGTTGATTCATTGGCTTTCGTTCTAGTGATGTGAGCGCATTGTGAAATTACGCCATCATCTTTCCAAGCAAAACACAGAACAAGCTGTAGTATCAGTAACAACAACCCACTTCTCCAACCTTCTTCCACTTCCTCTAATAACCTCCATCCCAAAAATACTACAGTCAAATCTTCTTCCATCTCAAAAAATTTCTTGTCTCTTGACAATGACTAGTGACTAGTTACACATTGTAGCATTTCATACTATGAAAAAAATCTCATCTCTTCTTCTTGCATAACTTTACGCTTCCGTTGCAAAGGTAGAAAACATCTAAATCTTTTCCTTGTGTGTACACATACTCATCCAAGATCCAACAAATTTTACCGAGTAAATATCACAATAAAGCATAAAACTGGCATTAAAACTCTGAGCTCTACCAACATCCAACAAAACTAATATATTGCTTTTCTCCCTCTCTCTTTCGCTCTTAATCTTTTACTGCCTTATCTGTCTTCTGACTCTGCGTATAATGCACTCAACATCATCATGAGTCATCCAACCAAAAACGAACCCAGTCACCGGTAGCTTCATCTTCTAAGAAGACGACGATACATACATGATCTTCTTACATAGAACATTAAATGTTTATACGAACAAACATATATATATATCCTTTCATTTCATCCAAACCAACCCACCTTTCTACTTTTTTTTCTTATTAGGTGCTCATCCCACAAAGAACTACAATAGACTGCGACTACACAGTTGACAAACTGTAGAGTAGTCGATAATGATGGCTCTTAAAAGCATTTTCTATTTTCTTTTCTTCGCCCAAAAAAAAATCCTTCTTGGTTGATAGTGGATAGTAGAACAAGGTACAAAGGCGTACTTATTTCTGCAAGACTAGTAGCGCTTTTTGGTACACACGGCTTATTTCTTTCGGGATAAGAAGAAGAATCCGAAAGCACAAAAAAATGTTCAGCCTTTTTTACTTGTATGCGTGCACTACTTGAATCTTAGAAGAAACCAGATTCTCTTTCTATCTCTTTTTACAGCATTTTTTTCTTCTTCATCTTACATCCACCGACCCTGTACTCTTATTCTCTTATTTTCTTTTGTTCTTCATCTTCTCACTCAACTTCTTTCGGTTTTCGGTGTTTGCTCTCTCTCTCGGAGCTTCGTCATTCTCTAAGTGATGTTGACGTGTATACAGCATCCGTGTTATACTGCCTCTACTACGATAATGCCACACTATTTGAGAGAATCTCTGTGTGCTCATCAGATGACAGAAATAACAATAAAAGCTAACCATATAGCACTTATACAAACATCCACTATTTTATATCTCATTTTCATTGCGTATTTTTCTGGCTCATTCACATCACCTCGACACGAGAAGACAGTAGCCAAGAAAACTATATTACCTATATGCCTTTTGTCTGAACAAAGTAAGAAGCGCAAAAGTAAAAGTGGCAGTAATAAATATACAAAGTACATATTTTTTAACATCATCATTCCACTCCTTGTTCTTTTCGTCTTTTTGGTCCTGCCTGAATCTTCTTGATATCGCCAGTTTTTACATTCATCCTTTATTTCTCCCCTTCGTCTTCGCCCTTATCTTAAGCCACTCGACTCCTCAATCTTCACACAACTGTTTATTTATTGCTCTGTTGTATTTCCTCGCAACCTGAGAGAGTGTATCATTGTCTTTTTTACGACTTTTATAACAATTCCGCACACATTTTGGCTTATGTGCGTATACCACATCTTTTTAGGTATGTTTATGCCACTTTTATAATATTAAGCATAAATATGCTCACACAAAGAGGAAACACGGATAAAAAAGTAGGCAATGGCATGCATTTCGTTGCATTCTTTTTAGCAACCAAATGACTATATGTACTCTGCTTGCTGCCATACTTTCAATATCAACCAAATAGCAAGGTACTGTAGTACTCAACTCCAAAAAATAAGAAGACAATTGAAAAATAAGTACGAAAATTCCTTTTTCACTGGCTGATTACCTACTATAAGCGACTGCCAAATCCTTCTTGCACCTCTCATTAACCATTTAGCCTATTTTTATCAGCCAGCAAGGCAAAAAACTTGAGATACTGCTGCTTTTTACACAGTTCTGTTAACCTAACGGAATATTATTCACAGAGGAAAAGGAATAAAACACCAAGACAATCTTGTCCTAGCTCAGCTTCATTTCTATCGGCATTCTCATCATGACTATTTTTTCATAGCAAAGAACCATGAATCGCGGTGTGATTCATTTTGAAAGATATTAAGTACGTAGCAGCAGCAGCGTTAATACAGAAGAACAAAAATCCGAAAAGAATTGTATTTGTACTTTTAAAGATTTCCAACATTCTATACATGCTTATTTTTTTCAATAAAACTCCACTTTTTTGTTGCATCTTTCACGCGTTTTGTTTTCCGTCTCTTCTGTCTGGAAGCATATCGAAAGTCATTATTTTTCCGCGAAAAAACAAGTTCAATGTTCAATGGAAAATATATCGTGTAACATTTTTCAATTTTAATCTTACAATCTGGGTTCTTTGTCTTTGTTTGATCTGATTTAACACGGATTTAAACCATAATCATATATATATTGCCGCAAGACTACTTATTTTTGGACAGTGATAACACACTAAATGCGCGTTTATCAGATAATCGTTTTAAATTTGGTGCTAGTAAAAGTAAAACAAATGTCAAATGAGTGCATGACAAAGGTTTGCCGTAAAATCACTTTGTCTACGACAAGTCCATGGCATCATCTTAGAAAACGCTTGTAAAACAGAACCAAACACACATAAACTTGCAATTATGTGTGGTATAATGTTAGTCCTTAGCTGTATATGCCATATACTTATTCATTTATCCTTTCCTATTTACACTTGGCATCGATCCGCTGCTTTGTACTGCCTCTATAATTATTACACACACAGCATAGTTTTCTCATTTCTATTTTAAATAGAAACTGTTTAAGAAAATTATGTATTATGACAGAAGTTGGATGACAAAACAGCAGTCTCAGTGCGTTCTACGTGTCGCACCCTTCAATTTCAAAATAATAAATATGCTTCCGGTCAGATTTCACAAGTAAATAGCAGAAGGATGTAAATGTCGACCTATGCAAAAACTTTTTCGCATTCATCATCAACCACGGCTAGTGGAAATGTATAGAAAATAGAAACATCATTATACAAATTGCCCCAAGCTATAAACCTGCATGCATAAATTAGCTTCATTAAACTTAAGCAACTCTCCAAAGAGTGGAAAATGAAACTAACGTGTAGCCACCTCTCAACTCAACTGCTGGGCACATTATTATACAAAAAGGAGCCAAAGATCAAGTGCCAGATTAAGCGCATGATGTGTGCAAACTGTCAAATTTACCCGCATAACAATTATACCAAGAGCACCACTAACTTTACGACTTGGAAAACTATATAAATACCAGCATAAAAAATACCAAAACCCCCAAAAAACCATTTATTGGTCAAGTTTTCTCATTGAACCCAACCATAGTAAAACGGTAGACACAGCAAAAAAGGAAAGCTTGTTATTACAGCGCAACTAAGCAAGAAAACCTTATGCATTTTTCTACAACAAACCACCACAAACCGAAACCCAAAGTCAAACAGCAAACTAATGTACGGTGACACGCACACGTATATACAATTCAGAAACAAAACCAAGGTACACAAAACCGAACTAAAAAGCCCCATCAAAATACAACAGCAACAGCTAGTACTACATTACTAGCACATTATAAAAACCCAAACCGAAAAAAAGTGGAAAAAGCCAATATAAATGGCACTACTTATAAGCCACCACCACACACATTGTGTTATTTTAACAACCGGAAAATTGCACTCACGATACGGAATCGGTGCTGTACCAAATCTGGGTTCCTGAAGTAAAGGACCAGGTCGCCCCTCTTTAGTCGTACCTGAAAGGATCAAAATCGGTTAAAACAAGTTGCAAAAATTGCTGAGAAACCATGAAAGTTATTACCCTTTTCGACAGAACAGACGTGAATGCACATTGAAAACATATTGCACACATCACAATACCATTATCATAATCTCCTCTTCTGTATTGTCGTGTACAACAACCCCAAAAAACGAAACATTTGAAACATCAACTCTATCTTTGTTGGCAGTTTTTGGGGAAATACGGGAGGAGAGAGAGACTGTATAGAGTGGAGTATAGTGCTTGAAGATCCACCTCAATAATAATAACATAGTTTAAGCTCAACTCATCCGGAAAACTACGTTGCATTTATTATTATTGCATATATTGCTTGTGTCGCCGTTGCCTGTTTGAACAAAGAAAGAAGATGTGACAGGAGAGAAAAAGGAAAAAAACCGAAGAGAGGAGACCAGAAAAAATGTAATATATTGCATGACGCTTGCTTGACAGGATTTGAAACTCTTTCTTTTAAAACACTCATAAATATACACATCCGCTGAACTCCAAATGTACTTTTGTAAAGCACACAGAGAGTGCCACTCACTGTTTACACTTTGTGTAGGCATTTTTAATATAAATCGTGCAATATAAGTCATAATACCAAAAGTATGCATACCTGTTGTATAAGGAAGGAAAAGACGTGTTATATAGGAGACGTGATAGTATATCAAATAGGCTCTGGCGGGGATGATGAGAATGAAAGATTTCTATCTATTTTTGAGTTGTACACGCGTTACACTTATGTTCGTGTGTATACCTATGTAAATTTCATACGTTTTTTAATCACATCCACCTCGTAGCATAATTATCCTGCAAATTGCTACCTGATTAAAGCAGTGTAACTAGTTTTCTTTTTTTACCAGCCAACCACCCAGATATTATTAGTTTTCGTGCATGCATATATTTGTTGCGCGGAACTGGCGTAATCTTCATATAATGGGTTTTCAAGAGAATAATAGTAATATCAAATGAAAAATCTCCACACAATAATGCACACCTATTATATTCACACTCTTGTTGACTATTACTACGCTATATATCTCGCGACGACTCACTCCAACTATAATTTACTCTCTGGGTAAACTTCTTTTTTGCTTACATACCTGGCACACAACATCCTCTTATTTTACCTCCCTCCCTGTGTGCCAGCGCGCGCGTTGCATCTAGTGTTTTGCCAAAAATTACATTTCTCAGTTGCATAAATCACAGCCTTGATAATTTGATAACGATGATGGAGGAAAATGAAAATGGGAGTGAACACTTTATTGTGGCAATGCTCGGTCTCTCCTAAGTTGGTCGGGGTTTGAGGAGCACTTGATAATAAAAGCCTGAGCATTTCATAAAATATTCACAAAGAAAAAGACGAAGTATATTACAATGGCAATGTGCTAAAGGCAGCACTAAGCAAGTTTAGCTCAGAACCTCAAGCCTTATTTGAAAGACACACTCGCACCTACTTACTACCTTTTATAATATATCATCCAAAATAATTTTAGCAACTATTAAATGAAAAACCATTTATTCCGTTTATGTGGTCAAATTACGTCAAACAGTAATGTAACCAACCAGGTTGTGAGGTAGTTGGGTACGTTGGTGGAGTAATGGCACGGAATAAGGTGAACATGGCCGGGAGGTCTTCAAAATATTTCACTTCTTCAACGTAACGTGAGCAATCAGCATATCAGCCTTGTCTCAAGAGTATTATAAATGCATTGTTTTTCTTGAGAATTTTTATTTCAAATATTTTACACCACCAACACCCACCCTTGTAGTTATAGGCATGACGCAAAATAAATGCAAATCCGTTTGGTCTACACAAAACAGAAAAAAGATAATAAAGCTGTTCAAAAGTGTCTATCTTTTGTGGTTTTCTTTGTTATCATCCATCTAGTTGTTTGCCTCCGTGCACGCTTCTCAGCATCGCAATCGACAAAGCAGGAAAACTTCCGTTTTCATACAATCACGAAAAATGATGTTGCTACCTACCCAATCGTTTTTGCTCGGAGGGCTCATAATTTATCATCAAGAATCTCTTCAGTTCTTCACCTCATATCGTTCTATTAACAGTTCGTATACTATTTTTACTACCTCACGCTTCATCATCATGGTTTGCATTCGAAAAGGGGAATGAATGAAATAAGCTACTTTTGAACACGCTGTTATGCTACAATGCGCTCAGACCTGAGAATTTGTGAATTCTTATGAGCACATTACCACATACAATTTTGGATCTGTAAGCCATTACCATTAATAAAATTCATTCATTTGCCATTCATAAAAATACCTACAGCAGCAGTAACAGCAAAGCCACTTTTTTGGCTACCATACTTCTTCCTGTCCTGTTTCCTGAAAATCTAGCCTGGTTGTAAATTTTGGTAAAACCAAAACCAAACAAAAAAATGAACAGTTGAGTTATGCAAAGCGTTATATCAAACAATTGTAGTACTACAACAGGGACGACGCGGTTACGGTTTATATGCTACTTAGGAATGCTTCAAATCTCGAAACATAGAAAACGGAGAAACCGTGAAGGGAACCGTAGAGAGGATTATAATGAAACGTGAATTGAAGACAAGACCCCAGGTCCTGTGTGAGTGAGTTATGGTGACAACCGGATTACAATAGGTTTCCTAATATAACGTCATACGCCATTTACAAACGGTGCACTATTGCTTTAGAGAGAGCCTCTGTGTAGCCTAATACCGATAGACTCATGAGAATGAATACAAAAGCACAGACAAAACGTGTACTGTGTGAGGAAAATAGACAAAAGAACAATGCAAAGTAGGTAGGTTAGGTATGCATAATACATCCTGAAGTGTTTGCAATGCACCCAACAACACACTATTAAATTGGAAGCAAAATATGAATGCAGAATATAATATGTGCTGAGAGATCTATGAAGTATTTATGCCTTGCACACTTGAAAAAAAACTATTACTTTATCCTTAGGAAATTCTATAGTTTAGACATTTTGTTGCCTACACGCATGCTGATGATGATAACTGCTATTATATTCATATCACAACAGCTGCCATTTTATCCGAGCAAGATCGGCAAGAGGCTTTTTTACAGAACTGCATTACAAATAGCTTGTGCTATACCCACTCATTCAAATTCAATGTCAGTGAGTGAGAGCCAAACTAATTTACGGGAGAAGAGACGACGGAAGGAAAACCAGAGGAAAGAAAATTCTCTACGCTGCTGCTGCGTTGCTGTCTTAATGTCACTTGTTTTTCTGACAGTACCATTATACTGCTGTTAGTAATGTAAAACATGACGAAAAAACAATGGAAAAACATTTGGAAACAAAAACTTCTCCGAACATTTTACTTTTTTCATTTTTCACAAAAAGCATAAGCATTTTCAGAAATCTCGGAAACTCGGTAGGAGTCTTTCTTTTAAAAAACGATAATGGCAAAAAACAATTCTTGGAATAAAAAACACTATTGTTTCTGTAAATCCTAACATAAAATCAGTACATTTGTAGTTATTGCTTGTAGATTACATATAAAAACAATCCTGGATGCTTTGTTTGCATGATTGTAAGTCTGAGTGTCTCCCACCGGGAGGCAGAACAAAGAGCGAAAGAAGAAGCAGAAAAATATTGGATATCGTCACACACGTCGCAATATTACTTAGAGCACAGTCAAACAGTGAAAGACCTACTGTCAAAAGACATTATATTGACAAATCAAAATGCGCAACATAATACATTGCGTCACATAAAAGACTACAAAGAAAGCAGCAATGTAGCGTTCGTTGTCGATTAAAAGTAATGCAATTAGATACACTGACTGTCTTGCTGAGAGGCATTAAAACACATTATATCCCCTTTCCATCTCTTTTACTACACAAGCCAGTAAAAGTCTTTCTTTTGATTTCCTTCGCTTTTCAGACACACACATCCACTCGCATTTATCTCCAGGCCTCCAGTTCCAGTATTATTAATTCCGTATGTAAACATTCCATATTATAAGGCTATTCATCGTCCCACACATATTTGTTAGGCTTTAACCAACCAAAGAATCAAAGAAATGGTAGACTGCACCTTAAGTACAATATATTCATAGTTTTCTACTTTCCACTCTCCCACTCACATACCTGCTGCGTACGTACATACGATGAAACATATACCCACTCTCTTTTCTAAATCCTTTCCAAATGTCCCAATGTTTTCCAAATCCAGTCAAGCTTTCTTCTTTAGAGATCGCTAGTGAGCCTTTTCTGTCGTTCAGTGTTATGTGTCGGTGCCTATTCAACCAAATAACGTGAATTTTATGCGTAGCAAAATGTAGTCGTGAACATTTCAGTTAAAATCAAATACAAGGAGCTCTGCACTATTATGCATGATAAAATGTGGCTATAAACTAGGGAACAGAGAGCACAAGCTAAAAGTAAAGACTTTTAAGACACACAGTCAGTTGAAGGCTGACTTTCTTAAAATAAATACCCTTTTCCTATCTACACACTCCCAGCAATAAAGCATATCTGTCTATCTCTACACATTCATCCGTAACTTTTCCCCTGTTGTACTCATTAAAGTTTTCTTCCTCTTTTCTGTTTTGCTTCTGGTAAAAAGATGGTAGTCGAAGATAGGTAGGCTCGTAATCTGGAATGACGTTAGTGGAAACGTGGCAAAACGATGGGATTTATTGCTACTCTAGTCGCCACAAAACTTCTACCACACACAATATACATACCTACATATTTAGGCTGCTGCTGCTGCTTGAGGAGGAGGAAACTACGCTACAACGCAAACGATTATTTCTTCAGGATTCCAGAGAGAAATCGAAGTAATAGTCATTCTTGCGTAAGAAGAATGAAAATCTCCAATATCTTCGGTCAGGCGTGAGTAAAACCAGCAGTAAGTAGCAGAGCTCGGCAACACGACCACGGCAATACAACTTTCGCATGAGCTTTGTTTCTTGCATAGGTATACATACGTAATAATATTATCCCTCCTTTTTCCCGTTTTGGCAAAAAAAAGAATGAAAAGGCCTGGAGAACTTGCGTCGTGGCTAGAGACACCAGAAAATGTTCTTTTTTTCCCTGTGAATAGTTTCTGATTTCGAAATCACCTCCTCTTCTCTCTCTCTCTCTCTTTCTGAGTATACTTGCACATTCCATCAGACCACATCATCACAATTTCCTCTTTTATTCATTGCTCTCTATACATTATACAGTTTATAAGAGCTATTCATTCCCACTTTCGTACATATCATTTTTTATCTGTCTATATCTATTAATGTACCATTATATCACGATAATAATAATAAATGCCCGTTTTCCCAACTTTTCTTCGCGCAACTTTCTCCTCATCCATGTAGACAATCGCGTGGAATGTGTCGTGCACGTCCATGCAATGAGCTTTAAGTACGATCGCCTACGCATATATACTCAACGAACGTTTTTCATGTCATTATATAGCTCTCCTATTAGCGCACGTACTACAAGTAAAACTGAAGAATCTTACTGGTTGTTGTCCTTCTAGAATACAAAATACACAAGACCAGCAGACCACATGGAATAAGCATACCTTTGGCACAACTACTTTTATTAAGCCAATTCCCTGGACAATTCCCTACAAATATTTCCTAATATTTTTCCTCCATGAAATAACTTTCTTATTCTTTGGCTCTTTTTTGGATCGATAAACATCCCAATTAGAGAAGCATTTTCCTTTCAAACTCTTGGGACATTTCGTGACATTACTTATGCTCCAACAACTTAACTCTACGCCAAGTATCAGCTATAGCCCAGCTCAGAGGAAAAGTTGTGAACTTGTCTTATTTTTTCGTTCACTTTCTCTTTGCCTAAAATACATGCCAAAAAAAGAATGAACTAAAGAAGAAAAAACTCAACTGGTGCTACGGTGCTTGAGGCTAACTGGAGAGAAAAAGTACAAGTTAGCCAGTTGGAGACCAGTCTTTTCCCGGAAAAAGTTTATTTTTCTTGCTTGGCTTCATAGTGGTAATAACACACAGCTTGGATGTTTTTCCTCTCTTTCCCGTCAATTCCACAAGGAACACAAGCAATGTGTTATGGAGGTGACGGCACAGAAAAAAAAGGAACTTGGGGTGTTATTGGGTGTCACGATCGAATCGATAGCTAATTGCTTATGGGGCCACTACCGCACCACCATCTCTTTCATCATCATCGTCATAACCAATGAACTAAACACGCAGCCAGCAGCCACAATTTATTTATAGCCTCGAAATATTGTTAGGTTGAATTGTTGTGAGCGTACTCCATATTAATGAAATGTTGTTATACTCACTCTCTCCACAAGTTTGTTATATGCATTAGACGATAGGGCTGGTACGTGACTGTACAAGAATTATTTATGAATAATTTCCTCCATGCTACAAATTCTTTCATCATCAACATGATCATCAAACGCTGTACTTTCTCTAGTACCTTTTCCGCGCGCGCCTCTTCAACTGTACACATTTATGATGCCTTAGTGTATAAGGAGCATTTTGTCACAAGTGTGCACTTTTGCTGAGTATCCACCAGTGAAATCTTTTTCTACACACAAGCACCAGAACCAAAATATGCTTTCATTCTAATATTAGTATATTGCTCCAACTCCCTGAGCAATAAAAGCACATCCTCTCAAGTTGAATGTGCTGTGATTCTTTTGAATGATTTTATGACCCTTGTTTTCCACATTCCTCCACAATGTACAATATTTCCCCTATTAAAACTATATACCACACTTTAATGGTATGCTTGTTAGTAGTCTGCCCACCTATACTAGACTCCTAATAATAATGTATGGTGAATACATTCAATTGATTGTGGCTGTCCACAAAATTTCTCCCATCCTTTTTCTCACTTTCTCCCTCCGTCTCTCTCTCTCTCTCTTTGCTCTTTGCATACCAATTTTATTATTCTCTTTTCCCATCCGCACTCTTTAAGAGTCACCACCGTTCCTATTACAGATACACATTTCCCATATGGCAAAACGGTAATGGTAATACTTTGGAAGTAGACAAAACACTTGAAACTAAATGAATCGCATTTATTTCACTGCATTGTATTGTTATTGCATACTAACTATGGTAAAACCACACTCTTCTGGAACTCTCTCAATCGCGGTAATAATCATAGAAAACAGGATTGTGTCGCAAATTCAATGAATCGCCCTCGCCCTGCCTTTTTCCTCCTTCCCTCCCTTGGGTACAAGTATCCAAAACTATCTATTTCTCACCCAGGAAAAAACTAGCTCATTAAATATACAAAAGTTAAATTATACGCAGAGTGTAGGGAACCCACACACTCCTGCTCCACAAGAGATAGCCTGAAAACACTTCGTGCATAGTTTGAACACGTTCAGTTCTGTAGATCTCTGATGATATAAATATGTATATCGAAAACAATGCAATACAATTATGCAGCACATTTTATACTTGACAGGAAACAGAAATTATACAACTAAAAAAAGAAAGAGAGAGAAAATAGAGGAACAAACTTACCCAAGTTCGGATTGGTGTAATCCCAGCTCTCCGAGTCATTCTTGTATACGTTCAGCTTCGATGGCTGCAATGAAAAAACAAAGATACGAGAATGAAATGAAAATGTCAGTTTAAATCTCTTCGCTTTCACCAGACAACAAAAATAGCTTTTCTCTACCCTACAGACTAGTACAACAACCCAACACTTATACCACCATCATCGTCATCATCCACCTAACCATTTTATCATTGTGTGTGTGTATGTGTGCCGCTTTCTCTTCAGAACACATCACCGTAAGTGCATTGTATTAAAATAACAAAACAAGCCGCTAGATACAATATAATGCCTTTATGTTATGCTGCTTGCTCTTTTTAGTAGATGCTTTTTATATTAAGGACTTCTGCTGCTGGCATTGTAGTCGTTGTGGCCGTGTTGGTGGCAGCGGCACGTTCACTCAGACAGGGAGGAACATACAACTTGAAATCAGGGATTACCTCTGTTACTTTTTATATGGTCTCATTATTTTATCAAAGTAAATCCTTTCCACAAACAACGCAGCTCTAGTACAGAGCTAGGTAGGCATGCACAGTGCTAACAGCTTTAAAGCTCAGTCTCTCTTCTGCGGCTGATGATGTGACTTAACCAGAGAATAAGGGAAACTTTCCCAAAAAATAAATACGTAAATGCATTCATTTTATTATGGCACTACCGGTAGTAACAGCACTAAGTCCACCAAACTTTCTTTATGGTGTGCGCCAGAAAATGAGCATTCTGTCCGTATATATGCATAAATGGAAAATGTTACAAGGTGGTCTTTCAAACTAACACGTTTTACTCTTTTACCTTTAAAAACTTCTGCCAAACTTGCAAAATCCTCTCTAGACTTTATACTTTCTCCCAAAATCCCACCTCAACACTCAAAACCCGCTTTGCCGTCAAAATGAAAACCATCATCATCACATCACCATTTCATTACCACGCTGGGCTGCTACTGCTCTACAACTTACAACCTTGCACCAAATACATATTACTGTCATCAAACTATACACAATGACGTTGACTACTTGTATGTTATTATATTACAGTGCGCATTGTGTGGCAAAGTCAGATAAGGTGGATTTTCCCTTATTCTCTTTTATAAATTCACCTCAAAACGAATGTTAGCTCGTTTGAGTTGGACACATGAGCCTATCATCATATCACCGGTGTACTTCTATGTGTGTGTGTTGGAGACAAGGGACATGGAAAAGGACTGAGTAATTACAGTACTGAAAGTAATAGAAATTTTGCTCGCTACGCTGCTCATAATCAAAATGCTTATTGGAAATTCAAAAGGTGCTTCACTTTCTCTCTGGTCTGGAGTGGAGCCGTGTGTGTAGTTAAATCCGACCATTTCCCAGTAGTACTTTCTGCTTTTCTCCCTCCTACTCGTTCCAGGCACACGTTTATTGCGTACAATTTTGCAAGCGCAACACAACGGAAACGTGGAGAGAGAGAGGAACCCTCGCTGTCAGATTATTACCAGATATTGAGGACTATGATTATGACGATAATAGAAACAAGCAGAGATACACATTGATGAAAAAGCTAGTCTATTGTGCTTTCTCTCTAGAGCTGCTTCTCTGGCTGATGAAATACTCGATTCCATGAAATCACTTGATAGATTGAATATTCTTTGACGACATCATAATTCCACCCATTGAAAATGTAATGGGTACACTTATACAATATTTTGCATATTCCCAAAGGACCTCCGGAAAAAAACCCATCCATATTCATGTTCAATATAATCATAATAATAATAGCATCGCGTCTTATTACTTTTGGAAGTACATCAGCGAGCCTACCACGCAAACTAAGGTTCTGGTGCTGGAAGGTAAAAACGATGAAATACTCATCGCTACTATACTGGTTGGCTCCTGCAGCAGGTATGGATGAATAAGCTTTCTCTCGCACTAGCAAGTGCATCACTACCTTCACGTAAGATACAATCACCGGAGGAAATTGGAAGCAAATCTGCTCATAAATGCCTATCTACTCCAAAACACGACTTAGTCCCATCATCATACAACCCATTTCAGAACAAAACAGTGTGGAGAAACAGCTATCATAATACTCTTATAACTTTAACCACCAACCATTTTACTCCATTTGTGTGCCTGCTGCTGTTCTGATGCTGTTGTTGTGCTTGTGGTGAATTGAAAGAGAGCCTGCTTTTACCACCCAACTGAACAATTTTTTCCCTTAACATGTTTCACTAACAACCCCAGCGGCAGCAGTCACACACGTAATGATGAGACATCAATTCTCCAACTCGAATATTGCATAGATACATTTATAGGCACGTTTTCTGCCGTGATAATAATAATAATCACAAACGCAACTCATAGAAAGAAGCAGCAGAGCAAAACTGACAGAGAGAGAAAGAGGCAGCAGCAGCAACAGCCAACTTTTCCTCATTTCACTCCTAGTTTCCCTTCACTTACAACCAGTAATAATCATAATAATAATATCGAACAACGAACGAAACGACTGCGGTGATGATGAGGATGGTTAAACGTGTTATGCACAGTGCACTTTCACTACAGTACACAATGAAAAGTAACAAGAAATGAACAGATTGCTGTCATGTTGTACTGGAACCAAATGTTCATCATAATATGTACTTACACATTTCACCAATCTACAAACCGTGAAATATGCATGTCGTTTTTGTCCTCCTTGTCTTTTCTCATCAATACGCGATATTATTACGTGTATGCCTAAACAGATATTGCACACATCTCTAGGCAAGCTTCCGAGCGAAGCGTATCAATTGAGTAAGTGTACATAAATATCAGGATGATCATGATCATTCTAATATTCACAATAGTTCAACTTTCCTTCCATCTGGCTCCTATCAATCCGAAAACGACGTACGAACGCATATGTGATATTTTTATTCTGCTCCTTGTCTCCCATTTACTTGCGCTTGCTTGCTCACACGGAGAGAAAAAAATGTACAAGTAAAATGAAAACTCATAAACCTGCTGCTTTGCCCTGAATATTATTCCAGTTTGCACTGTTGAAACAGGCGGGTTGAGTATACACATATCCAATCATTGTCGAGCATTTTATATGGCTTAAAGAGGAGTAAAAAAGACTACAACAATAATCATGCCAAGACAGGCTCGTTTTCTCTTCTTATTCTCCTCTCCTGCCACGACACTGTTCTACATTGCTTCTGGCTTTTCATAATAATAACAAAAGGAGAAGAAAACGAGCATGGATTCCATTCAGCCCGTCAATATTTAAACGAGCTCCTTTTATTCTTAAGGGAATAGAGTACAATGTATGCATAGAACACTCACTCACACACGTATTATAAAAAGGTATTGCTCAAGAGAGGAATTACTTTCACCATTGTATACAATATGGTTGATAAGGCTTATATATTATAGAAATACCTTGTATACATATGCAGATTTTATTTAAAGAGAAAAAAAGCAGCTGAGAAAAAAAGTTACAGTTGAAAAAAAGAAGAAAGGGAAAATGGAGAGAGAGAAAAAAAAGTGAAATTATTGTTGCCAGAGTCGAAGAAAACATCAAGTTTGTGACGACATAATATTCAAACAGCCAGAGTCACAAACACATGCAGAGTTTAGCTCCAGTTTCTCTCTCCTGCTTTGCTAATAGGAATCGAGCAGTGACGCGATACAAACTTTATAAAGAAAAACTTTCTTTTTTTCAACAAAAGAGAAAAAGCTAAAGCTGGTAAAAGAAGAAAAGAAACTCTTGAGTAAAAATAAAATAGATGTAGGACGTTGGAAACAGTGAGAAAGAGAATATGTTTGTATCAACCTGACAAAAAACTAGTTTCAAATATTGAAGCAGTCTACCGAACTACATTTTATGTACATTTAACACACACACACCTTTTGTATCAAACCTGAACAAACGTAGGTATACGCATGGCGTGTAAAGCTTATTTTATTTTACTTTTTTCTGTCATCGCCATCATGAAGATGATGAGAATAGAAGCGAAAAAAATATGAAAATCCTCTAAAGAGACAGAGAGAAAGTATTACATTTTTAGTTTTCCCTGTTGCCAACTCCAAAAGGACCACACAGGAGTCGTTCCAGCACGCCCTAATATTCATCACTAGAAAACATACACAATGAACACATCCCCAGTGATTCTCGGTTACTGCTGCTGCTGTTGTTGTTGTTGTAATATATGCAAGTACACACTTTTTTGGACACGTAGACATACATTAGCATGTAAATAGAAGGTATATTCCTGTGGCGTTATTATTTTCTATGCTTTCTCCGTCTTCATTTTCTCTTTAGGTTATACTTTCTCATTTTCTCGACAATATTATGCATGCACATGGACAAGGGAGTAGAGAGAGACCAGTCACTCAGCTGAAACAGTTTCTCTCATTTTTCTCTTCTTTTCATTCATGGACATGACCATATCTTGGAGCTACCTAAAGTGAAGGTTGCGCATATATTACCGTGTGTGTAACAAAAGTAGCAACAGAAGAAAGCCTGTTTTTTATATTTTACTTTAGTATAAAGCCCAGCAAGAAAAGATGTCATGCTCTAAGCAAAAATGAGATGAGATACGCTCCTGCTTTTCTCTCTCAAGTTAAATATTAGAAAATCCGCACATACATCAATCCTTCATATCTCTTGCCGCCTTTTCCCCCTCAGATATCATATAATAAAAACTCAGGATTCATATTAATAATGGTAATATGAAGATGTCAGATCATCTCTACTTGATGCATTTCTTCCAGCCACAGAGTGCGACGCACTGTTTCTGGATACAAAAAATCTAAATTTGGGACCTCTGCGCTGTCCTCCAGTGAGATGATATACATTTTAAAGCACCTACACATGACGCATCCGCTCAAGCGTGCTAAGACGACATAATAATACATTTATTACGCTTGAATTTAACTTTATCCCAGACAAGCTCATACACACTCCAGTTTTGTGAGCAGGCGGCTGTGTAGGTAGATATGTGTACGCTATTTTGACATATCCCTTTCCAAGAAAATAATATACTCATCATTTTGCCACACAGCCGGAGATGGGCCCATCAATTCTGCTTCATCTCCATGCAAGGAGAAGCTAGATACATGTACGTTATTTTTAACACCCCCCACTCTATACTGACGTTGTGGCGTCATCATAAACATTCTCCATTTCAATGCTTTTGAATTCCAGCCTATGCCTAGGGTTTGACTAACCAACCGAAAAAAATAAGCAACAACGACAAAATGTATACAAGTTTTCGCCACACAACACGTGAATGCCTTGTGTGCTCAAACACACGCACGTCCTTTGATTGCCAGCATCATTAATAATCTTGTTGGGTTTACCTTTTCCTGTGAAAAAACGTCTACAAAAAGGACCAACATTCTTTTCTTGGCCGTAAATTCCCAGCTGCTTTTATACAGATGCCGATACTACTACGCCAAGAGAGCCACTACTGTCATTGTTGAAAAGGAAGTATTGTAGCATCTTCAGCAGTGTCCCGAGAGAATCTAGCAACTATCTCATTCTTTCCTTTCACCAGCAGCAGTAGCATCATACATCGAGAAAGTGAAGTGAAAACGTGTGGCAAAAAAGCGCAAAACTGATGATGCAGTAGTCGACCGCGTACTCGGGAGAAGGAAGAAGAGAGTGATGGACCCTTGCCTGAGACGACTCATCACTGCTTTCTGGATTGAAACACGGGAAGTACTTTTATGTCTCAAGTTTTACTGCTTATACAACAAAAGCGTTACTACAAGCCGTACTACTGCCTTGAAATACAAACAACACAAACACACACACACACGTTATTTCCAATGGAATATTTATACCACAGAGAGGAAAAACGGAACGAAGAGACAAGGAAAGTGAAGACAGAGGAAATACGTTTTTCGCCTTACTCAGCTACTCCTCCTTTCTCCCCACGACTTTCATTTTAGTAGCCGAGTTGTTGCTGCCAAATTTCTGTACTTTCTGGGATACATGTCTGTAGGCAAACCTTCGAATTCAATTCAGAGGAAGACACGCGGTTAGATTGAAAAGCGTAACAGTGGCAGAAGCAGCAGCAGAGGAAGACGAATAAAGTGCATCATCATCTTTCTCTCTCTTATATTCATCCTACAAAGTATATACCCATAAATACATTTTATTTTTTATTATAGGTATCTTTATTCGTGCAAGTAGGTTTTATAGAACTACTCTCTGGATCCATCGGAAATGTGACCGTATTCACATGAATGCAAGCCATAAATGCATTCCGGCTACAACCTACCCACACCATCACGTCGCTGCCGAAGGGAAGGAAATAGAAAAGAAGAATAAAGTGTGTATTTGGTGTGCAGTACAAAAGCAGCAGCATCAAAACAGCTTCATAGTTTAAGACTTTCCCCAACAATAATAGCACATTCCCAACAGAGCCGTATAATATCTATGCTTACAAGTAGTACTTCATTGCTACACACATTGCCACTGCTGCCCCTGTTCCTGTTTCAATGATACCAGAAAACTAGTCAGTCATAAGAATAAACTCGTTTAGAAGTTAACCTTATACTGATACCACACAAGTAGTAAACCTTTTTTCTATACGAATTTCCAAGTTATATATATGCACTACACGCTTTGTGCTTGTGTGTGCCTGCATGCGTGTACCTACTTACAAACTTTATATTTATGCAGGCTGAATTTTCCCCTTTTTCTCCATTACCCCAGACTAGACGGTGGATGCATTAGGTATGCACGTACTAAAGTAAAAAAAAGAGAGTCAAGCTGAAGGTGGAGGAGGAGGTGGTAAGCAGTAGAGAAAAAGAGAAAGAAAAAAGTAGGAACGAAAAAGAGAAGAAGCAGAGCGAGAAGAGTGCGAGAAAAGAGACTCCCGCATGCCCCAACATCCTGTCAAGTAATCGATAAACCTGCCTCCCTAATCTTCCAGTTTTGTACTTCCATTAACTTTCCCTCTCGCTCTTATTCTCTGAAAAACTCCTTTTACACCTGTTCCGAAATCCTTTTGCTCTCCCTCTTCTCATACGATGAGTAGGTATATATAAGCTGTAGTATATTATAGCGCCCAAACACATACACGTACAAATAACATGTTGTACGCTACAATATAATGCATCACAATTTTACCAATAAGTTTTATATACATCCCCATTACACACACAATACTTCCTTCTGCACGTAATAAAATATCCGATTTTAAGCTTCTTCGGCAGCAGCAGCGAAAAGGCAAAGGCTGATACGCGGATATAATTTTTTTCCCACCGCACACAAACCTCTTTACGTTTTCCTCTATCCCTGATCCCAGATTCAAATTACGGCCGACGGCGAGCATTATTACGCTCTGTTGTCGTGTCAAATGATACACACAGGCACCCACGCATACCTACACGTTACATTATATTCAAGATGACACGACACGTTCCGTTAGAAATATATGTTGTGTAAAAATGAAATCACAAGACACCAAACAGAATAACAGTAATACAATGGTTGTCTTTCTTGTCTTTTCATTCCGTCTTTTTCTCTCCTTTTGTGAAGCCAACTTCGTGCCAATCGCATTCCATCACCTTTCTCCCCCGCTTTCACTCTTTGATGTAATATCGTATCGCCTTACATGCTTTAATATTTGTCGAAACGACTTCCTTAAAATAATAATAATAATACACATGCATAAGATGAATATATTGACTGACTGACTGGATTGTGTACACAAGCAAGAAAAAAACTCTTATTACCTTCATATTACATGTATCCCAGCACATACGTCACAAACGTGTAATAAGAGTATATAGCAAAGGTCTTCCGTTTTTTATTTCTTATTCCATTCAACTTATTCCGCCTCCTCCACCACCGGCGGAGGTATGATGCAAAAGCATTTCACGAGAAAAAAGTAAGATACCCTTTTTTACTACATCATTATTGCGTATCATATGCCATGTACGGGGCAATAATATCCGGTGATGCGAAACACATTTTTTCTGCTTCACTTTCATCCATTCCAGTTTGCTTGGTGTGTTTTTTGCTGACTACTCCCTTCAACTCAGACTGAGAGCATATAACACACATTTATTATACACAGTAAAAAATGAAAATAGTAATAAAACCTATTATGGCGTGTATGCATATACCACACTATTACCACCACCACACCAATATTTCATATTACAAGGCAAAAGGACACAGAACAACACTGTAGTTTTTTGCCTCTATAATAACTTCCGCTTAAGCTACTTTGAAAAAATAAAGATGATATGAGAATATATGCCTGGGGAAATCTAAGAGAAAAATCTTGCAAGGGGAAAACAGTCTGGATGGTGGCAAGGATAAGGAATTAAGACACTCTAATGGTAGGAGAAAATGTTGTAAAAGAAAGATGCTGTGTCTGCTCTTCGTGCTCAGATCCGTGCTACCTCATCATCTTCGTCATCAATATCACTTTTCCAGAGACAATGAACAAATGAATCAGTTTGAGAGAACACAAGCTGTTTTACAGAAAATAGAAGCAAGAGAGCGAGTAAAGAGATGAAAAAAGAAACGAAATTACTTCTTTTCTGAGCAAAACATACACACGCAGCAGTAGCAGCAGTTAGTGTTTGTCATGATTGACGAGCAAATTATTGGAGATGTGTAGTGTGTGAAAGAAGGGAAAATTATGATGATGTTGATTTACACAGGACCAGGAAGACTATAATAATATAGCGTATTGCAAGAGGAATTCAAAGTCGACACTTTTATAAGTAGGTAGTAGCCAGTAATGAACATTTTTTGGCGTTCTTTCTTTTTGTTGAATGGAGCCAACAGCCTTTCATGTGGGAAGATACACGTTTTGTTCTATCGAAGATGATGGAGTTACTGTTGAAAAAGAGTTTATAACAGCGTATAAAACATAACATTTCCATCTTTTCTTTACAAGTTGAATCTGGGAAGTTGAAACCAATCTAAAAAGAAAAGCGAAACTTTTTTCTCTCACTCTTCAGCAACTTGTAAAACGATGAAAAGCTTGCTCAAATTCACTTTTTCCTTTTTTGGGAAACTGTCAAGTAACTGACTACTACTGACTCAAGCAGTGGAAAAGAAAGATTCACGATCGCATGACGAAAATGGTGGTCCCGGTCCATTCCCAGTATAAATATACATACTTAGAAAAGGTTATAGGAGATAAATGATACATTTTGGAATCCGAGGTGAATACCTTCTCCCACCACCACTGTTTTACTATATCTTTAATACGGAACTTTGTGACGTTGTTGTCGGTGGTGGGGGCTGGGCTGTATGGTTGATGATGGTGGTACCATCATAAACCCATCTCTACTACTGCCCGTTTCTGGCTGTTTGGTTCTTCGTGCCCGTTTTTCTCTCTAGAGAGAGAAGATAAGAAAGAATGAAACGCGTGAGTAAGCGAAGTGAACTCGATAAACGGGCGTACAATATATAAAATCAGCCTCATAAAATAAAGAAGGAACCAACGGGAGCAAATTTAACTTTTTAAAATGCTTATATATACAAGTTTTTGTGTGCATTTTCGTGAAATATCTGGAAAAAGAGCGGAGTCGACAGTCTCATCACTTACGTTTTTACTGCTTTTGCTGCAACATTCGACTTTTACAACGATCTTCTTGTTGATCTTCAAGAACAATACCTACACGCTAGATCAAGTGGAAGTGGAAAAGACTCTGTGAAGAGAGGGGCAAGCAGCGTGTGGTAGATCTACATCAGGGCATGATCATCGTCATTACCACATCTACTACAAATGAGTGTAACATGCTGCATAATATATCATACATGTTTCATCATGGAAGATAATATAGTATTAAGCGTATAAAAAGTTGCGTCTAATGAACTAGTAAAATGGTTCATTATATCCTTAAAAGGTATGGTATTCCCTATCATGTACGTCACAAATATAATAGAAATGGTTCTCAGAACACGAAAAGTCGATGAGGAAAAAGGACCATGGCCTGATGCTGTAGCCATTTCTCTTCCTTTTCTACTCGTCCCTTATTTGTTCATCATCATCGTGAGCATGAGAGAAAGTTAGCTTTTTCTTTGCTCCATCTCACCAGGAGGAGCAACCAGGTTGGAAAACAAAACAAGAGTTAATACATAACGCCAACTTATTATTGTTGTTTGCCCAAGTTAACAAACAGGGAAGAAAACTTGAGGCGACAGAGGAATGTGAAAGTTTCATGAGAGGAGCAGATGACTGGCAGGAGCATCAAGCAGTCACACTAGCAGAAAAGGAGAAGTGTATATATAACGCTTGGTAGATTGACGACGTTGATGATGATGATTGTGGAAAAGAAAGAGAAGGCAAAAGAGCAAAGCGTGTAGATGAAACACACAACATGGTTGAAATTGTGTACATTTTGTAGTGCACTTTTGCTGCCAGTTCTATGTACGAAAATCTAACAGCCGTAACAGTTGTCGACTCTACCAACTGTAAAAAAGGATAAGGCAAAACGAAGTCAAGCCAAATGGCAGTTGTTATATGCACTAGTAATGACATGGTGTATGAGTATTATATACAGTTTGCACGAGGATATTCATCTAAAATGATGGCTTTGGGGTAGAAGACTCTCTCTGCACCCAGAGAGACGAGAGCAAAAGACCAAGTGAAAACCAATAGGAGTGATGATAATGCAGAGGACGAGAAAGAGAGAGAAGGAAAAACGAGCGATGATAAAATACACACGTAATTTCACTCTCAGTAATTTCACGTTTTATATACAGTGAAAGAAGCAAGTAGTGTGACATTATATTTTTCCAGAGAGAGTTGCAAAAAATGGAGTTTTGTAATAGGCCGACAATGCTATATTATGTGGTAGTTCGGGATTGTTATAAAACTCTCTTTTAAATTCAGTAGCCGAGCTAGAGAGCAGGCAGAGTCACAAACTAGACAAAATTCATAGTCAAAATCTCCACTTTCATATTTTCCATGAACATAACTGGGACTTGGTGGAACAAGAATAAAATATTTTTTGCAGATCATGGACCAACGCCATGTATCCCATATGGACGTGGACATATGATATGCATGGAAAATGTAATATATGTGGATTGAAAAAACGAGAGAAAGAAAAGGCACACCAGATTGAGAGCAAATATAATATTATGTAAAGAAGAGAAGACACACAGAGACAGAGGGAAAAGTTTATATGTATGAGCTGTGAGTTCTTCTTTAGAGTAGCAGCGCGCGTGTATGAAGAAGGGTTACAACCAGCTTCCCTTCCAATCCGATGATGAACAAGAAAAGCGAGGCAAGTGGCAAAACCGAAGAAGGGGAACAAAGTTTTTGGGAAAGCCTATTTTCTACAATCCCACTACTGCCTCTCTAAAATATTCGTCTTGTGTCTGTGTCTCGTTTCCTCCTCTTCCTTCCACACACATTTCCAAGCAAAAGAATATGAAAAAGAAAGGAATAATATATATTTAAGGATATACATATAAATTTATTTTACAGTTGTGTGTGAGAAAAGCGAGAGAAAAGTCATGATGGTGATCATGATGGAAAACTGGAAGAACTTCATACAAAATGTTTCGATTACGATTCCTGCTGTTACTACTGCTGCTGGTGGTCCTGTGCTTTGTGTGCTCTGCTTTGCTTTTTCAACCTCGAACTTCAACCCAGAACGAGAGGATGGCAAGCCAGAAAACCAAACCGAGAATTGAAGAAAAACACAATACACCAAATCTGTGTGTATTTGTGTCTCTCTGTTGCCTGCCGATACTCGCACAATCACCGACATTTTCACATATCTCTGTTGCAGCTAAACTACTGTCTCATCTTTGCTTCTATTTCTTCCAATATTCACGCCACATCAGAGCGATATGGATGAGCAAAAAGAAGAAGGGTCCTATTTTTCCATTTCTCATCTGTGAAGCCTCATAATATAATGCTGATTCTACACAACACACACTGCAAGATTCCACACCAAGACAACTTGGGTTGGATATATGCCCTTTCTTTGGCTCTCACTTTTGGCTTTTTCCTTTGAAACTCATTGTGTACATGCCAGTACACTGCTGCAGGTATTGATTTTTCCATAGGACGGAAGGGCACCTTCTGTGGCAGCAGGAGCACGGACTATCAACCCCGTTCTTTTACCAGTAGACGCTCTCTCCACCAAAAAAAGCAGTCAGACAACTTTTGATAATATTTCTACAGATAGATAAATTTGAGTTTGTCTACCCAACAAAGATTTTCATGGGATGTATATAATAATATCTTACAGATGTGCCTTCGTTTTATCATCTATACCTCTACCATTTCTTCAAAAATCTTTTCCTTCGTTTCTCGCAATATTTTTACAAATGAATACAAAGATATACTCATGCTATTTCCTTCTTTCTCTCATTTTCTCGTTCAAATCGTCTAGTAAAAACATTTTCCGAGACTATCCTGAAATGACACTAGCTCCAAGTTGCAAAGCATTTTCTCTAGGCAAATGCCAATTGTGTGCTTTCATTTTCCTACAACTTCCTGCCTGAATGAATGAACAACAGTTTTTTTTATTTTGCTACTACTCCATCTTAAAAGTCATGCATACGTTGTTGCCATTCAATGTTACAATAAGAAAAGTAAAGAAACGTGAAGAGAATTGTGTGTATCTTGCTCGATTCATCGTTATCTGTTCATTTTCTCCTTCTTCCACTAGGATGAGCGTATACACACAAATACCCACGCAAAACAAGCTTTCTCTAGCTGCAATATTATATTACTCCCTCAGACATGTACAATAAAACGTGTACAATTTACGAGAACTGCATGTCTACCACTGACAACCTTAAGAGGTAGGTTATAAGGTGGTGGTATATGTGTTTGCACAGATTTATGTTTGTGAATTCATTTAGCTTCTTTTGCGCTGGAATTCACACGAAACACGAGAATTATCATCGTCATCCATATATTTTGTTGTGTGTACACTGCACACACAGAAACAGAACTCGTAAATAGAAGGGAGGTTCCATAATATTATACTGCGGTTATATACAGTCATAAAGAAGCAGAGTGATATCAAGGGAAAAAATCCGGTTTTGCTTCACGCGTTCTTATGCCCACGTTCATTATCATTATCACTGTATTCTATGCCAGTTCGCCGCCAACTAAACCCACCACCAAACGAAGGATATGAGTTCACGGATTTTTGGCTTTGATGCTCGATGGAGTGAAATGCGGATCGCTTCGTCTTCATCATCATCAGCATCCTTATGATCATTCTCTTATTGTATCCGCACTCCTCTGCAATTCTCGTTGAGAGGGGGCATAAAGCTCTTGTGTGCACTGATACTTTTACTACTTTCATCAAAGTCATTGAATGGATCATTCCATTTCATGCTGTCTGCATTAAATAACAGATGACCAGGACGCAGCAAGAGTGGAAAAAATTCCAAAGAAGAAGTGCCACTACACGCCATTGAACCGCAACTTTGCTGGTATGTGTCATGCAGTACGAGTGTGTATCGAATATCCCGTTATTGTATCCCATATCATCCCATCATGAAAATCATCTCACATTTAGCGTACACTTGTAAAGTACACATATACATCCTACATCTTTTTACTCCATTATTAAACATCTCACGATTCGAACTGATGTTCGAAACATCCGCTTCGTCCATTATACACATTCTTCACGTAAAACCATAATAATGGCCATAAACTCTGTTGGAAATTAGACATGTACAGATGTTAGCACACATACACTTATATACAAGACCCTTTTTTCATGGAAAAGATCAAGAAAACACAGGAAACAGTCTGTTGTTGTTATGTAGGCTTGGTGTCCTCAAGCAACCTCAAAAACCTCACAGACAACAACCCCACAGCAGTTTAAGTGGTGTGTGTAGTCAAAAGTGGCATCATCTTACACAAGTTAGCCAGTAGGAAATCGTACACACAAAACAAAACCTTTGTCGTGTATTACCACGAAAAAAACTAAACATAAAACCGACCATCGCCTACATGCATATTACAGTTTATAAAAATAGTTATACTAATAGTAACTTAACCAAAAGAACATGAGACAGGGACATGAGAACAATGGCTTATTTTGCTACTTTTACTGCCGTCACGCCAAAATGAACTGATAAAACAATGGTGAAAGCATAAGCACATTCACATCACTGCCCACAAAAACTTTTTGATGAGTAAGTACAATTAGGGAGACATTACTCTGCTAACAAATATGCTTATCATGAAAAGCAACCTAGCTGCTATTATTACTACGATCTAAGGGGTTTCCACTAATGGTGAAAGCAATTCTTCGTTATTATTAATGAGTTTGGAATATATTATTTCATCAAAAGAGAAAATTGTGTCTATATAAACAGCCTAGAGCAGAAACTCTATGCTTTGCAGCACACACACGTGTCCAATTTGATGAAATGGCAGATTCAAACTTATATATAACGCCACGCTACCCAGAATAACATCAATTATTGCCGTTATCTAAGTTTCTCGCTATTCATCACAATTTTCTGATGATGTCGATTTAAATAACATATCTTAATGAAAATTACAACTTCTTTAACAATTATGACACGTCAGCAGGGGTGTATTATGTGCAATAGTGTGTACTGTGCCCAACTATCCAGTCTCATCAACATCAGAAAAGGGAAGATGATTAGGACTAATGATGGTGAAATGAAAAGGAAGACTGCCTTGTTCTTGATTGAGAATTCACAGCAAACAAAGTCGTAAATATACAAGCACAGCAACTCTAAAAAAATACTTGGAAGTTGTAAAAAAAGCAAAATGCTCTATTTTTATGTTTTTCCTTCTTCCCTTTCTTTTTTTTTTGCATTTTACTTGTCGAAATTGTAGCTGGAAGAGGGAAGTGATACATTCATTTATTTTGGAGATATGTAAAAATAGAGCGCTTATACAACAGATATAAAATTCAAGTCTTCTTGCGTAACGATTGTAACTTGAGTCTCGACTAATGACGCTAATGAGTGACTACACAACTGAGCTCCACCAGTCCATCCGTAGTCAGCTTTACTAATAGAAATCTACAATCTGACTTCCTATTCTCTAAAAAGTGCTGATTTTCCTTTCCAGTTTTCGAGACAAAAGAAACGACAAAAAAAGTGGGAGTTCCTTCAGTCAAAGCTGTGGAAATAAAATGGTATAGAAGGAAAGCCCGGAGAAAAAAATCAACGTAATGCTTATTCCCTTTCTTTCTTTCGTTTCCCCTGATTATATAGGCAAGGCACAGACCCGCATTCATTCATCATCATCACAGTGTTCACTATCACAATCAAAAGCTGTATTGTATATACGCCTAACACCGTGACGTCTTAATTTCCCTGTGGTGCCGAAGAAAACCTTCTGGCAACTGCAGAAACAAAATGGAAACCCATATTGCTACTTCTGCTATGTATGTGTGCTAAAAGAAAATAAGAAAGACAACACACACACAGCAAGAGGGATGAAAAAAGGATACGTCTTATTCAACTCACTTGCAACTCAACTACCTCTCGCCATCAACCACCTCCACCAGCACAGATGGAAAAATAACGGAGAATGAACAACACATACATGCAGGCCAGAATATCACATGAGTCCCCGAGAAAAAATTTAACCGTCTAATGCAATGCTAATGTAACACCCAGAAGACACGGAGACACCAAGTCTGTGGGAGTCCAGTCATCCAGAAGGAAATCTTTTTTATGGCTAAGGAGACAGAACAAAAAAGAGAATGAGCTGTAAAGGAACAGAGTGTAAGCAGAGAGAACAAAAAAGGAAGATTTGTGGCTTGGTGCCCATATGCAACCAGAAGCACACTACTCAGCATGGACAAAAACTGTGGCACGGAGTAATACGCTTACTCGGCATGATCATTTTTATCATCATCATCAACAGTAGTAGTAGAGTAGAGCAGAGATATAAAGTAAGATCACTTACACACAAAAAGACGAACAAAAATTAGGCTCAAACAATGCATATCTCTATAAGTGTAGCATATTCCACCGGGAGCAGTAACATGATGATACATATAACAATTTAATAAGTTTTATGCATGACGTGAATACTGAGTATTATGAGGGTAGTAGGTATATATTTGAGTGCACACATATCGACATACTTTCATTTACCAAAACTATACGTTTAATACCATCTGCATTTTCATGCTAAAATTTTTTTGCTGCTGCGATCAACTATATACTTGGAAGAGGACAATAGGAGACAGCAGCACTAGGGCAATTTGTTCAACAATGGACATCACGATGGCAGAAAAAAGGAGGAAGGAACGGTTTGGGAAAGGACCTTTACGTGAAAAATGGGAAACTTCTCGAAACAGTCCGCCTAAGTCTAATATGTAATTTCCTTGAGACAGCTTATCATATAAGAAAGAGTACGTACTAGCCTAAACACGCGACAAGACGTTTACCTTGCCATTTAAAATAAAAAGTGAAGTAAGCGTACTTGTGGAACGCCTCCTTGTAAGCATATATGTCATTTGTGTAATATATCTATATTAGGCAGAGCCGGTTTTTGTTAGCTCACGTACAAATATCATTCGATCGTCGTGGTATGAAATGTATAATATAACAAAATTCTCCATCATAGTAAATCGTAACTCATAAACTCGGTCGTACATTCAGAAAAACGTAAGAATTTATATATGTACAAAAAGTATATATATATAAATAGGGTTGGAAGTTAGAATAAGAAAGTAAAAGCGAGGAGAGGAAACCGAGAAAGAGAGGGAGAGGAAGAGACAAGAGTGCCAGTTTCATACTTCCATAATAATAACGAAAAGTAAGCAATGAAAAAGAGAGATACTGCTACCACCACCACCGCTTCTGAAACGGAATACACTAATGCAAACTAAAGGAAAACACGCACTGTTTTCCCTTCCCCTTCTTTCTTTTTTAAAGTTTTTATAATACCCCGAAATATACACACGTACTAGGTAGATATAAATACCTCCGTTGGAGTATAATACACAACGCAAGGATTGCAAACTCCTATCCGCCTTCTTCTTTCTACCCTGCCGCTTTTTCCTCTCTTTTCTTCACTTTCCATTCATTCTTCTTTTTCTCCATCTTTTTATAAATATGTACGTAGTTTCTTGGATATATTGCTCTTTTATTCAAACCTCTTCTCTCCTTTCATTCTGCATCCACTTGCAAACAGCTTCTTCTATTTGGGAAGTATACGTCGTATCCCGGCAGAAATAACGACAAGAAAAGATTATGATGATGATGATACCTTACATTATTATTACTACGTACGTACTCAGCTTCAGACCATATTATTAATATTATGTCGTGTAGCACAAAGTGTATGCTGAACAAAAGCAGCATAGCACAGTAGACCAGTAGACTCCTTTCTTCACATCACATTTCTATGTCTTGAAAGAGCCACTTGAAACTCTCAGCGTTGACATTAAGAGCAAGGATTGTGTGCCTCAGTGAGTCACTCACTCACTTTCGAGTAGATTGGAAACTGCTACTGGATGCCAGAGTAAGGGCAATATCATGTAGAGACAGGGAGAAAAAACGCTTCAAACAGAATGAATGGATATGGGAACTTGTAAAGGGAAAAAAGCTGCCTAGTCGGTTACTGCACTCACCACAACCAGCCCATCTCAAGGTGATGATTATGGGGGAAAGGGAATAAAGGGCTTGCAGGCAGAGAAACCTAGCTTGTTCATAATAATATTCTGAGATAAAGCACACTTGTTATGCATATTATGTACCTTCAATATTAAAGAAAATCTGCCGAGCACCACTTGCTAGAAAGTCCATCACCGAGAAAATGGATCGGCTTTCAAAGAAGAAGACCAACTGCTTATTGCTCTCTCTCTATCCAAAAACGACCTGAACATTAACTCCCTTTTCTCGTTTCCTTATATGTACGTGGACGCAAGTCAGAGTGACTAACTTTGGTCCGTTCAGCGCTATTGCTGTTACGCTGCCCCTACTTCTTCTGTTACAACCGGATGGAAAACCCACCCATGGTGAGGTGGAGAAAGAAACCCATCAAAATCATTCCCATCCATCCATCTACCATGCACTATACCACCCCGCTAGTGGCATCCATTAACAATCTCATTTTCTTCTCTTCGGGCCACCTGCCTTCATAAAAGCAGTTCACATATCATTATGAACGGAAATTCGCATCCAACCAAACGTACACATTCATCGGGACGAATTCTCATTCTCACACCCTAAAAACTTTTCACTTTCCTCAAATGAGATAGTTTTCTTCAAGTCCACACAACCGCATTGAAAACAACTTGCAACCGCATACACAATGGAATAAAATGGTTTAATCCAACCATGAATTGACGCGTTCATCTTAAAAGTTTGCAGGGGGGACTGACGACAGAAAAGAGTCAAGTTTTTTCTAAAGAAAAATCCGACAGTTTTATGCTAACAAAAAGTAACACCAGCCACAAAGAGTGAATGAATGAATTGGCATTGGAATAAATTATGAAAAGTCCAAATGATTTGTCACTTGATTTAAATAAAACCCATAGTGAAAGACTTTTAAGAAGAATGCACTCTGCTCGCAGATTCTGCTGAATGAATTCAAAGAATAAATTGTTGCCAAAATTTTTTCTTCTTCTTCTTTAGCTTCTTACTCACTTTTTTGTTCCCTAAAAGCTTTTTGCTTTTCTGACAAACGTCATGCATCTCTCACTCACCGTCACACACAGAAAAAGAGCGAATCCTATTTTTCCATTCACATCATCATTATCATCTTCGTGTTTTGTGCACACAAAAGAGAGAAAGAGGGAAAAAGGCACAGATATTTCAAGTGTTTTCAGCCGTGTTTTATTTCAATTTAGTTGATGACAACGTTACATAAAGATGACAGGGAAAGAAACCCTATCTGTGTTGTATATCCTGTGTGTATTTTAACTTTGTGTGATGAGTGTGTCTTTATATACACTGCACACAAATAATATGCTCAAGCCATACATCAAAAGCTTTCCTTTTAATACTATCTCTGTATATTTCTCTACTAAACTCTTTCAAATGCACGCTGTGAAGAGACTCCAAAGCTCATCACATTTCATCTTCATCATCAAGAATCAGTCTACTGAACGTCCTCGGTTGGAGCATTTTCTCTTTTTCCCTATCTGACACCACAATACAAATACGCGCGCGTTCATTATCATGCATTTCATAATAATTCCGTAAAGGCAAAAAGACAACATCTTGTCAAAGGACTTAGAATTTTCCATCAGCTACATATAAGTTGCTCATACAGAGCACATCCTCTGCACTCGTTAAAATGGCAAAAGGGAAAGTACGTTTTAAGTAGAAAGGCTACAAGCGCGTAATGGAAGCTTAACTGACAAAAGTATTAAAGTCAGGGATGTGCTACTGGGTTTCCATCATCCATAACATCAACAACATCAAAGTCTTTTATGCCATCAGTATCATCGCTATCAAAAAACGTGTACCAGTTGGAAAGAAAATATATATGAGCAGGCCGCAAACTAAAGTCGTCGTTTGAGTTCGGTAGTCATTATTATTATTGGTAACATCATGACTTTGTGGAGATAGAGAAAACAAGATGGGATAATATTCAAAATTCAGTGCTTCATGTTCATACGTGGTGGCTTTTTGTGTCACTGTTCAGCTATATTCCATTACGCTATTACAATATACCTATATATAGTATTACACACATTACAGAGTTTCTCTTATTTCTCGTAACATTTCTTGAATTTTATTCCGCACATTATCCGCATCCATCCATGCCATTAGCCAACCGCGAACTCAAAGGAAACCTTAGAATAATCCAGGAAAGAACTTTTTCCTTTTCTTTCACTACTGTATCCTTTTGAACTGTTGTATACCTGCTTTACTTACAACAAAATGTACTGAGAAAACACACTGGTACTATGATATGATACACAATTCTTAGTAGGGATGAGTGATGATCTGATATGCTTCCTAGATCGTAGATCGACCATGTTGCTATTAAACTTGAAAGAGAATTGTGGGATGTAGTGCTCAATATAATATATAAGATGAAATGAAATTGCAGAGATGAAACACTTACTTGACTTTGTTTGAACAAATCCGTTAAAGAATATTATTATTATAAACACACACACATTCAAAGCAAGAGCGAGAGATGAATGCTCTCCCTATCTTTTCCTTACCAAAATCATCTTACAAAGGCGTAAAATTCAAAGAAAATGTGTTATATTCACGCATTGTATACACAGTTCTTTGGGAACAAGGACAAATTCAAAAAGGCAGACAGACACAAAGTTGAGTTGATTGCATTGCTGACGATAATAATACTGATGGCTGTGGCGATAATATGATGAAAAGTACACCCAACAATATTACTGTTTCTATTTCTTTGATTGTAGTACGGGATTGTCCCAGCAGGGCTGACGTTATATTACAAAATGAAAGAAAACCTGGAAAGAAAATGTTTGTAGATAATCAAAAAGGAAAACACAATTTCGGCTGTAGTGCCGCCAACAATACCTTCCATTAGCATGTACACAATGAATGGCAATATCCACAAGGCAAACAGACAGGGGAAAAGTTTATCATTTTAGTTTGGCCCGTCATTCAAGTCAGGGATTAGAAAACAGCACAGGAATAAAAAAGCCAGTTAAAAATGTACGCTAGCACACACGGAGACATTATTGCTGCCAATCCTGTCTTGAGTAAAATGGGCAAAAACTAATTACGTACTCAACAAGATTTTCTTTTCTCCATGCATATACCTACTAGTGTGCCCTTAATATATCTCACGTCAAGGACAGAGGACGACAAGACTACTAGTCGTCAACGACAGCTCTTCTAGATTCTAGAGAGAGCTTTGGTTGTTGTTGTTGTAAAAATGAAATCTGAAACTTACAAAAAATCTTGAAGGGAGAAATGTGAAATTGAAGAAAACAGACAGAGGTTTGCTCTGTGTGTGTGCCTTTCATGCATAAAAGAAAAGGTCCTTTCTCATTCTATCTCTGTTTCTTTCTCCCTTTTTCGTTTCAACTTCTGTCATCTCTGAGGCAAAAGCATACAAGAAGAGGCTAACAAGAAGGGACGATAACAAGATGTGTCTGCATGGCAAATAAGTATGCACACGTACACACTATAGCCCGCTCCATCCTGGAATCAAGTTGAGCGTGCATTCATTTTCATTCTGCTTTTGTTTCTGGAACACTCTCCTTTGCAAACCAGTTCCAGTTTTCCTGAATGAGAATGCTGGCGGTGTTGATGGTGTTGGCTGTGTATAGTGTTAAGATGATAATCAAGAAAGGGCGTTAGGGCAGAATAGTTGCCTGTACAAAATACATCGAGAAGGAGGAGGCAAAAGCAAGGAGAAAACCCAACAGAGGAATCCAAAGTGAAAAGAAATCTATATTCATCTCATGCTCCCTTTTCGCTCTCTTTCTGGTAGCTCTTATTGCCTTCCCGCATTTATTATACCGACACCACCAATGCATTTCTCTCTTTGAATTACATTCCTTCACTTACCACCACCATCATCATTATCATCAACACACTCTCTCTTCTATCGCCATGCTCATTTGGTAAACCAGTTTTGCATATTCCAAACATGCCCATGTTTGTGCACATTGTTTGCTTTTAGTTTGCATTATGATCAGCACCATCATCGGAATCCACATTCCCATTGCTTGTTAAACAGCATTCTTTGCTAGATGCGATAATGCACACACAGAGCACTAAGATTTCAACATATTATGAATTTCATTTTCTACTCCCACCCTGCTCTCATCATCTCTCCTCTTGAAGATCAACAACAAGTTAAGTAATTTCTCGGTGGGAATGGTAGGTAGTTAACAGTTTACAGTTTCAGGCAAAGTGAAAGCACACTCTTATTTTCTCTCATCAGTGTAGCAGACACATAGACATACACACACGCAATAAACTTGTCCTTCATTTAAGTACACACACAATATAAAATACAACAACTTTTACAAGAAAAACTCAACGAGCTGAGACGATGGCCCATTATCCTCTCTAACACTTTCAAAATTTTTCCATAAAGAAAAAACTTCAATAAGTAGTCCGGAAAATCGTTAAGATGTTTAACTTTTTTAAGACAAAAAAGCAGTGTACCTCCACACTTATACTTTTTTAGATGAGATGGAGAATGTGAAAGGCGAATAGGATACACATAGTCATAACCATAAAATACAGCCAAACAACAGTCTGCCGAACTACACACCGTTATCATCAAATGCCAAAAGTATAGAGGCATTTGCATACAAACAGAACTTGCCTGAGAAAAGGTAACATTAAAGCAGTTAAACTACTCCAACCAAAGCCATAATAATTCACCGTTGGTGGTAGTGGGAAATTCTATAACCGTACACAAGGCTGTGAATAATGAGCACCACCGGCTTATAGTATGCCTCTGATAATTTTCATCAGACGATAGAGAAAGATAAAAACCATAACGTTTTAAATAGCTATATAGTGGTGCCAAATGTAAAACTTTATATAACTTGTCAGTGAGTGCATACACACACAACAAGCATTCTTCTTCATTAATTGCCACAAAGAGGAGAAAAGACCGTCCTTTTTTCCGTCCTTGTTGTACCATTAACCAAGCGCATTTGCTTCTGGTTGTAACTTTACTTATACATGCACATCTCTCTCCTCTTTGGATTCTTCTTACTTCTTCCTCAATTCAACTTTTTTCCCTAACTAACTTAATGAATCTCAAACAGTTTTGACTTGACTTAATACAGCAGATCGTAAAATGGAACTGAGTACTACAAGATATCAGAAAGGCGATATGGCTTTTTTAGCGTTTACAGCTATATACTTTGTAGGGTTTCCCTCACTAAAAGTAGCATTTTTAATTATTCATAACCCCCTGCACAGTTGAGTAGTTAGTGTATATATAGAAGAATAGGATACAAATACTTATAAATCCTTGCAAAACTTTTGCCATTATTTCCCCCTGACTGAAAGATATATTTTTTCTATTGTTATTATTAGAGAGGAGAAAAAGTCCCTTTTGGTTACATCTGATATGTTGATACACGGTTCATTCTATTTAACGGCATGAGTTGTTTTCCAGGAATAGCAGCAGCACTAGTATCTGCAGTGACGGGCAATGCTCCATGCTGGTGGTCCTGGAGTAACAAAAAGTAATGCGCCCAACATTTTTATCGTTAAAATAGCTCCTGTTTTTATATACACGCTCATTCATTAATTCCAAATCGTGTGTGCGTATACCTTACCACTGGCATAACGGCTTAGAGCTTTTAACAACAGAATCAGTAGCAGCTCAGCACACACATAACAACAGCAGAAAAAGGGCAAAAAATATACACCACCTATACGTAAAGGATAAGTATGCCTAGGGAAATCCGGTTCGACAGAAGAGCCCATCGGATTAATTCATTACCATGCATTAAAACAGAATGCTTCCCAAAGATCCATTTAGCTCACGGACCTCACATTACCGCGTTTCCTACAACACACGCTTTTTTCTCCTTTCTCTCATTTTACATTAAAACTACACTCTGTAATATTATGGCTTTAGCTTTTAAAAAGTAGTTCAGTTCAGCTTCATAACCATAGCTTTGTACTTTCCTACTTAAGAGTTTCCCTTTTGCCCGGTTCGTTTTTTTTCCTGAAGAAGAATGCCTTATTGTCCATTACCTCTATAAAATGTGGATTCTATATAGATTACAGCCTGAAAACCCCATACCGAGAGTGTAAAGGCAGCGGCAGGAGCACTAGCACACACAAGTTCAATAATGTAATCTGAGAGCATGCGAACCCCGTAAATCTTCCAGAATGAAAGTAATTTTCTACATACCAAAAAGAATAGCCATCTACACCATTCTCATCTTCCGGCACTGATACTACTATTACCGTCATCAACATTACCATCAGCCAAAGAGAGAGTCAACCTTATTTCTTGCAATCTTTCTCGTCGTCTCGATTTTATGCTGTTTTTCCGTCTATAACTTCCCTGCCACGCCAAGATATTATGCAGTTTGGTATTGAGTGGAACACAAAAAGCCCACATGAATACCAGCGGCAAAGCCATATTATCGTTGATAGCAAGAAGCGGAGCCGATTTCCTCCATATTGCTTTTTTCAGACTTCACTGATCGCGAAACATAAAAACAAACAACGATCAATATACATTCACTGACAGGAATGGCAGATTCACTTCTTCCAATGGGATTTAATTCAAAGCCTCAATTTAAAAAGTAGAAGTAAATAGATAACTGATGGGATTCCTTACGTCAAACCAAACGAAAGGAGAGCAAGAAACTGGAAAAAATACTATGAAGATGATGATGACGGTGGAGAAAAAATCACGGTAAAAAGTAAACAATTCTTTTACCTTCTTCCTGTGGTATCCACCATAAACCATAATAAAAAATAGAACCTTGGGCAAACACTATTTACTCGCTGACTCATCTTAAAACGAACCACATTTTTTTCTACTAGTTCAATGTAAAGCGGGCAAATATGCCGTACAGGTACATAAGCAAATAATACTATTTTAACTTAACCATATGCTTTTGGTTTGTCCTAAAAATAAAATTGCGGACAAGCAGCATGAACCTTTACATTAAGTCCAATCTTTTTCCGCAACTGGGAAACATCGTCATGTCATGCATAAGAGAACAAGATGAGCTCCACGGAAAGGAATGTATACGCACACAAAGAAGTAATTTTCAGTGAACCCGTAGTCCTCGGCAAAAAAGCTCATAAAGAGTAAAAGAGCTAAAACGAAATGAAAAAAGGAACATAAGTGCCCCCAAGCAAAGGAATCGGATGTGGCTGCATGCAATCCCTCTGCCAAATGTTGGAACTCGTCTTGTGTAACAATCCCCATTTTTTAAGCTTTCCGTTCTCTGTTCATCCTTTTTCCACGCTTTTACGTCTACATTTTTTGGGAATGAAGCCTGTCAAAAGACGCAGTAGTACATAATATGCGACAGCCGAGAGGGAGATCACGAGGGAAAATCAGGGATTGGGATTGCATTGCATTGCACTCACATCCGTCGTCGTCCAACTGAATACCTTTTCCTAAAATATATTATCATGTACTACATGCTGGCAGCAGCGGATGAGCCGTTGATGCAAAGCATAACAATGTAGTAGTCAGTCAGCCAGTTGTAGTATTTTTTTCTGGAAGAAGAAAAAAATGTACTAAGCTTGTGAAAAAACAAAATGAACATGGGAAAAGCCTGGGCAGTAACAGAAGAAAAAATCCACGTTCAATTGCTACTAGCTAAGAAAACCGAAAAAGATAACAGAAATAGTTCTCGTAAAAATACTTCTTTGCCATTTTGCCTTTTAGCTCTTCACTTGCTAGGCGTACATGACTATACAGAGAGACAACAAGGACGACATTGACAATCCAGAACAATACTCTCTGGCGATTCTACAACAATCACTATTACTACTATTTGCTTACATTCCTACACCGCTATTACCACCACTTGAACAATATGAGGACAGGGGATCATCATCATCATAAAAAGATCGATATATAAGGTTACACATTCTGCTGCCTTTTGTAGTTTCTCTTCTTCTTGACGATGAGTAGGACAGAAGACACAAAAAAGAAGTTATAGGGAAAGAGCACGAGATGTGGATAGATAGATAAATGTGCATAGTTCAAGGAGAAAATGTACACATAATACCATTCTCTCACAAAAACCAACAAAAATAGAGAGGGCTAGAGATCTTCCCCAACGAAAAAGGGAGAGAGAGAGGAAAAGGACCAAAAAGTTGGAATGACATTCGATTATCTAGCCATTTCTTTCCTACTTCTTGTCTGACTTCGACTTCTTATTCCCACTTTCTTTTCTTCTCTATTATGTGCTTGGGTTGTGTGTGCAGAGCAAGTACGTACATAAATACATATAAATCGAATGAAATCGGCTTTCCCTTCTGTCTCTCTCCCTTTTCAGTTTGTTTCTTTCCTTTTACTTTTCATAATAATCCAACTTTTGCTGCCAGCTCCTAGCATTCACCGTCAGATTCCAAAAAGAAGTCCACATACATATATATAGAAAGCCAAGTCAAATCGAACAAAATAGTGCCCGTAAAAGAGTGAGAGAACCATCAACCACCTCAACCAGCACCACTATCAACTGAAGTCAACATTCAAACTCCACAAATCCGCACACACTATATAATATGCTGTACATTTTCCCAAATAAAAAGCCCATTTCTTCCGTTTTCCCTCAAAGCCAAAATTCTCTGGGCTTGAAACTATTAAAAAAGAAGTACAACACTAGAGTGTCTCGTGGATATTTTGCAAAGAAAGGTATGCAATCTTTGAGCCGGCAACAAGAATCTTTTTATGGACCAAAGTCCCTAAGCAGGTACTTAGGAGTTTCTCCTTTAAAACTCTAACCAGAATAGTAACAGCACTACTAGGAAAAGGGGTTTTCTTGGGTCCACATGGGAAACAGACAAGACAATTTTGAACATGGGACAACCAAAATAACACGAATCTCTGTGAGGATTCCGATTCCAATACCCTGTCATTCTCCTAGAACGTGATGCAAAAATACACAAATGCACATCTCTCTCTACCTGTTTCACTCTACAATGTATGTGTACAACTGTGAACGTTAACGCTTTTTTGCCTATTTTATGGCACACGTCTTGCTGGAGTGGTAGAGTGTGAGCCATTTCCCATTGAGCAACACGCACATGCCATTTTCTTTATACTTTATTCAGTTCCGAGTTTTATGTCTTCCTTCCACACTGCATATAAATAAGCAGAAAGGCAGAGAGATAACATAAAAACTCGTTACTTTTTTATGCAAAGGCAACATAACTTGAAATATTTACGTACCATGAAAACAATACGAACCACTCTTTAGAGAAAAATGAAGCCACCCACAAACTAAGAAAAGGTTTTGTTTCGCTTCAAAAGTCTTATGCATAAATGCATGCACTCCACTTTCTCTCGCATTTAAAAACGAAGAGCCTTATTGTCGTTGGACCATTTTCTTGACTTTAGTATTTAGTATTTGCTCGTCTAACCTCTTTTCTCTGCTGTTTTGCATGAAAAATATAGTAAATGAAATTGAAACACTTGAATTGGATAAAAAAGTGTAATATAATGGGTGATATGCCTACATGCAGTGATGCAATATACACACAACCATTTACCGGAGAAAAAAAGAAGCATAGAAAGAGATAATACTTTTAACATGATTTCTCCAATATCACCGTTCCTTCCCAGAGGAATCCACCCATTTTCTACTGAAATGACATTTATTCATTCAGGTACTCCCGTTGTTGCCGCCACCACCACCACCATAGTACCACCACGAAGCATAAAGGTAAAAAGAGGGAATAGGTATCTATCTATCTGCCTGTCTACTTATCTGTGCTCCCCTATCTACTGACTACAATACAGAGTACAACGTGTACTAACTGCGAAAAAGGGGAAGAAGAAAAAAGTGAGGCAAAGCCCGAACAACTTTCTTCCATTTTCACGTTTGTAAGTCCCATTCCTAAACGAGACTCTGAAAGGATTCTAAATCCCATTAAGCGACTCTTTTCTAGAACAGCAACTATAACACGTAATATTACTACACAAGCCAACATGCATCTATTGCATTGCTCCGATATTTTTTTTCTTTCCCCTTTACTTCTTTCCTCTTTCTTACTATTACTTTTAGCCATTCCCAAGAGAGGCTATTAATTTCACTCTGTTATATAGGATCATTGACTATATCATCGTGTCTAGTTGCCTTTTACACAATAATATCTATGCATGTTTTCGGATGCAGAGAAAAAACGAAAATATTCTGTCCTTTTTACTGGAATCCGCACGATCACAACAGCAATACTTTTGTGTTTGTTGCGTAATACACGGATAATGGCTTACTTATGTCATTTGTGTTGTAGTAGCAGGAAGAGAAAAAAATGGCCACTAACAAGCGTCGGCAATAAAAAAACAGAACAGAAAACAAACAAAAGTAAATACCATGCAACGGCCGAGCCACTCACCCTCTGTCTACCTCAGAGAAAAGCTAAAGGCCAGCAGCAGCAACTCAAGTGCAATTTCACTTTTTCATGAGAAAACGTGTGTGTGTGCGGTGGTTACTGCATAATCAAGATATTTGTGTGTGAGTGTGTACGTTCGATACACACTTTTCTAGATAATGTGTTATAATAACAGAGTATAGCAAAGGCATGCCTTTTCTCACCTCACCTGCTTTTTACAACAGGTGAGAGAGGAGAAAGGTGAGCTACACCACACAAATACTATATACTGATACGATCACAGGTGATCCGATGAATGGTAACGATGAAAGTGATAAAATCTAAGATGGATGAAGATATACGTTTTTCCTACCCGATACACTATTTGCATGAATAAAATAAGTTTTTATTGCATTTTCCCTAGTTTGTAGACGAACAAAATACGGAAAGAGAAGACAAAAATATTGATACACTTACCTTTGCAAAGTCGATTTTGAGTGTGCAACAACCCGAGTAGATATCAGCTCCGTGAAGACTCTCTTTGGCTCGTTTGGCTGCTTCAACGCTATCGAACGTGTTTATCAGTTAAGGAAAATACGCAGAAAAATTGGTTTGCCTAACTTTGCAATTTTCGTGTAGCTAATAAATTCTTAGGTATATACACATAAATATTTTTTGTAATCTACTTCCTGGAGCAAGCAAGCGCGCATGTTTAGGCTGTAAAAAGCATCAATAAGCAGCAACAACAGTCAGAGAAAGCACATTATTTTATATTTTTACTTTCATTTATTTTCCTTGCATGCCATGAAAAAATATACAAAAAGCACTTTGCTTACTACACATCTTAAACCAAATTTTTCTAAAACGACATGGTTAGCCACACTAGCGCTTCGTACAAAATACAGACAATCAACAAAATAACATTTTGTCTTTCTTTTCTCCAGAGAGAGAAAGACAGAGTATAAGAGCAAAGGCCAAGATGAGAGAAAAAAGAAGAACACAATATACTACTAACCTTTCACCCTACAGCAAACCAAGAAAAAGAATGGGAATGAACAAAGGCATAAGTAAAAAGTGGAAACATAGGGTGTATCCTTGACTGAAAAGAATACACATACACATGCCAAAGTAGTATTTTTTCGACAAGAGCTCTCTTTTTTTCGCTATCTCTATCTATATAGCATTTACTCACGCTTTCCTTTTCATTTAAAACTTTCTCGGGAAAATGCCTCCAGCCGCAGCAGCAGCAACAAAGTAATAATAATAATAATAATCTATATTGGGAAACCATCTGCAATGAAATGAGTAGAACTTTCTTTTAACTAAAATGTAAGACTACCTAACCATTATACTATATTCTGCTGCTATAACTAAGTCTGCAGTATTCTACTCTGAGAACGATAATGATGCGCTGCATACTCACTGCCTCCTGCTTCTATCAGTATATTTTTGACTACATAAGTTTGATTTCCGATTCTAATCTATAAGGAACATGGAGAAATTTTTGGTTTTTCTTCGTCTCATTTTCTTTGGACGATCAGCGAAATTAAATTCTCCACAGGGCACAGACAAGTTTGTTCATATCCCAAGCCCAACCCCGACAACTATGTATATTCAAAGTAAAATCCCCTATTCACCATTCTCACCATAATATGTAGATATACTATGTATGTATGTAGCAAAGCCGTCTTATGGACAATCTAATATATTTTTATTTTGGAAGAGGCCGCACCCTAACGTACTTTCTCACCGTCTCTTATTCTTTCTCTCTCTTTCGCTTTCACTCCACTTGAACTTATGACTTGTGCATAAAAACGGAAGGAGAAAAAATGTGTAGAGGTTTTATCAGATACCAGTGTATCCTTCCATAAACCATCATTTCTTCTTAGTACGTAGTTTGTTCTTGCCACAGCCTTCCACTTTCCACCAGAAGAATTTTTGCTTATTTTGCTGATAAAACAGGGACTACGTACGACCAGGCAACTGTAATATTTTACTTTATTTGAATGATCATTCACTCGTAATTCCATACAAGGTTTTTGTAGATATATAGTACTGCTACGTGGGTGATAACAATGTGTACCCAGTAGTACGTATACGTCAGCCGATATAGTATTATGTATCTACTTTTTATAATATAATATGAAAAATGATGACCCGATTTGAATGAAGGAAACACATAAAAGAGGGTAAAAGCAGACATCAAAGAAATTATCCGAACATCCCCAAGTTATATCGTTATACTTGTACCACACACACATATATTTCCATCTCATTGCCAATTATATGCTTTCTAGCTTGTTTCTTTCAAAAATATAGTGTGGATACGTGTGCGACGACCAAAGGACGGTGGAATGACGGTCTAAAATGAAATTCCGCTCACATTCTTAGTCTACCGCTTCCTTAGAAAAGCACACATAGAGTGGCATCATCAGACGAACTACTATACCTACTACCACACGGCCATTTACAATACACAATGCTCAAATCCCTTTTGCTCTTTTTTCCTTTCCTGTTTGCTGGATGCCAGTTTTCTTAAGTTTTTCATTCAACATCACTCTTTTTCATACTTGTGTAGAATGAAAGCTACAAAACTGTGCTAAGGTTTCTCGGAAAAAGGCTTAGATTTAAAATAAGCTGGTTGGGTTTCGAGGTACTACTACTACCACCAGCTCTCTATCTGCGTCTATCTGAATAACAGGTTCTTACAAGAAAAATGGTAAAACCTTCATTTTTTCAAATTCTTCACACAGGCCGCATTCATTTTTTCCATCAAGCAAGCAACAAAGCTAATAATAAAACATTCCGCGGGCTTTATTAATAAAACAAAAGTTGACTTGCTGCTGCTCTCCTTTTCTTTTGTACTTTCTTGACTAAAAAGTAGGTGTAGCTGAGAAAACAACAGCAGAATAATTCTACTTATACTTTACACAGCCAACCGTAAGAATGCAAAAACCTAGCAAAAAGTGGATAAGTTACTTTAGACGAGCAAAAAAGCAGAACAACGGGAAAAATATGAGCAAAACACGAGAAAGTAAAGTAAAGATAAAGATTCCTGATTCTTAGCAAGCTCAAGAAACATTTCATATTTGAGTTTGTTCACTTCCCTCGCAGCTGCATACAAACACAAAATACACCATTCAAAATGTGTCTGTACATTTCCCTTACAATTGGATTTTCCCCTTCTGTGTATTTGTTTGCCAGATACAATCATTAAGGATGAAAAAGTTGTATGGTGTTCCATCAGCTTTTTTTCGTTCGGGTAGTAGTTGCAGAAACACTAAGGGCACGAAAATATACAGCTTGAATGGTCTTCACCGCTACCAATGCTTCTAAATTTTCATACTCTTCATGTAGTTCATGCATGCAAACCTATAAAACCTCGTTTCGAATTTAATATCGAGCTACCACATGCATTCCTCTCTTTTTAGTCTGCTTATTTTTCCCTTTTGTAGACGCGTACATTATTATTATGAGTTACAGTTACAATCTATAGTTTGCAAAAGAAGAAAGGAAAAGTTCTCTTTTTTCTTTCTCTCTCGGAAAACGATCAGAAGGACTCATCCAGCGAAACATTCCATTATAAGAAAATTACTGACATCTGTTTACTGACACAAGCTTGAGAGGCATCTTGCAAAGCAAAAAAATCTTAATTTTAGTCCAATTTTAGGAACACGACCGAGAGGGGAAAACGGAGAAAAAGACGAAAAGAAAAAATAAGAACAAGAGAGAAAACAAGCGTACATAGTAGTGTACGTAGTTGTAGATGAAAATTGATGAAAACTTTCTTTTTTATCGTCTCTTGATCTTCCTTCTTTAGAAACAACAAATACAGAGAAAAGCCCACGCAAAAAAAACGAAACCCACAGAGATGAAGACGTGGTATGTGCTTCCACACAGTAAGTAGTGCAGAAAGTTTTTGTGGTTCTTTTCACGTTATTATAATTCTTCATCCTTTCCTTTTCTTCAACAAGAAAAAACAAATTACCTCAATTATTTTCAGCTTAGCTATGAGTGCAGAAAAAACCCAACGTTTATAGATCAATTTTCTTTCTAGACCATACAGAAGAAACAGACTTGAATTGCCTTTTCTCCTTGCTTTCTCTCTCTGACAATCCATCCAACATCCTTCAAAGTTATACACACTAATGATGCAAAATAACATGCTAAAAGCCATTATAATAAGTGGTTCCACATTGATTCATGTCTTCGTGTGTTATTCGTATATTACGCAATCTACTTTTACTCCCTATTATTTCATTGCTTGCGTGTGTTTCCTAATAAAGAAGTTGTAGATTGCAAAAGTCCTGCCTCCAACCCAAACACTCGATGGTCAATTTACTATAATGTATTAATTACATTATTATTGAGTGCGCAGTATATTTGTGTGTGTGAAGCACACCCCCTTATGAAAAAAAAAACTTTCCTAATACAACTCACTTTCCCTCTGCACAGTATTAAATGTTAATAATACGTAATAGGTGAGCATAGATCATATCGCATGACAAAAATGAACATATAACGGTTTATTATAGAGCACCACACGCCGACAGGGACATTGACGGGATAAATAGATCATTTATTACCGCGACCAAAAAGGATTATTTTATGGGACCGACCAGCAGAAAAATTTACATTTCATGCCAACCAAGTTTATGAACACACAACATATAAATAGCTACAAGTATTATTGCATGGCTCTCTAACTGCTTTTACCACACCATGATTGAGAAGAATGAGACATGAACGTGTGCGTACGTAATCTCAGTAGCAGTACCATACAACGCTAACCTAATCTAAATAAATGATGCTGAAAGAGAACATCAATCACTTCAACAGCCGAAACTTGAAACAGTAGTAGCGTTTATTAACATCAACTGTAATATAACAACACGATTTAGCAACAATACTAGGTTGGGAATGGGTGTTCTTTACAACGTTATTGATGTAATGCCTACAATATATGGTTGACATTCCAAAAACTAACAGGCTAGACGAAAATTCATCATAAATAAGGATTTTTTGCGCAGACGATTGGATTTCCGCTGCTAGAAACTGCCCTATAATGTCATATTCCATTAATTGTATAATTTCCTATCAAAACCACCAAAGGGCTACAACATTTCGGAAATAATAACTAATACCGAAACTATATTGTTTGACCTCATCATTTCCCCGAATTCTTTGGCTACCTAACTACTTAGTCAATTTACACAGGAATGAAAAGCAAAGTCATTGAGCCCCAACTTATTGGTGTCGGGGAGTACGAACCAGTCTGAACATCAAAAGCTTGTTTGGAGTTCTAGTTCCCAGCATTTCTCTTCTTCAAATGACTGATGAGACAAGAAGAGAACTCCCTTTTTAGCTTTATGCATACAAACAGGACATGAACGACAATGAGCTTCAGACGACCAATTTTAACACTACAAAGGTTAGAAGGTGCAGAGGAATATTTACGACATGCCACCATGCATCATCACTAAAGATAAAAACTTTTTTTTAGACACTGACACATATAATCTAGTCTGTTATGTAGCTTGTTGTTTGTATGAGTAGTACAAGCAACCAACTAAAAGTTAATAGAGACTCTCTCTCTGGAACTCTTCTCTACCAGCAAAAAAAAATAAAAACTTTCGCGAGTTTCTTTCAGCCTGTTTGTCCTTTTTTCCAGCAAGTTTACCCCTCTCTCCCTCACTCCACTATTACTGCTACTTTCATTCTCTCCTGTTTTCCGGGCTTATACTATTACCATAACTTTATTTTCTCTTTTGTGCCTTGTCAGATATGCTGGTGGTATACTATAAAAAACTAAACTACCGTATAGAGTTTCATTGTTCTATTATTATTACTACTGGTACGGAAAGAAGAGAAAAAAGTAAAAAGTGCTTGTGCTAGCACTACTGTCTGTTGTTAAACTGACAACCTTTTAACTTGACAAAAACGAGGAGAGAGAGTTCACACAGGAAAGCTTGTTTAGGAATAATACGTGCTCCCATTCTATCAGATTGAACGTCGTGTCGTTCAAAACGACTACACACGTATACATATTAAGTTTAGTACTTTTTCCTCCTCCACTCCTTCGTCTGCCCTTTCAATAATAAAGTAACCAACAACTTCCCCGTGAAAAACAGAAAACAATGAAGTCCTGAATGCAATAAATTACCCGGAGAAGAAGAAGAGGAAAAAAATAAGATGTGAAACTCTAGTTTGGACATCTATATATTATTCTGCTCCATTCTCATTCTCTCCTGCTGCCTTCATGTCAACTATTTATGAGCACAATAATGTAATTTAGTAGAAGTAGTTCCTCTCTCTCTCCGGTACCGTATAACCTGCCGTGTGCCGTCACGTTCGCTTTTGTTGCTGTTGCATCAGACCTCACACATTACCTAACATTTCACTTTGAGTTCGAAACTCGAAAGCAATGGCTTTCTCATACAATATATCTAATTTGAAAGTTTTTGTGCTTGTCTAAAAATAGTAAAGTTTGTTGAACACAAAGTTACGCTGCTCACGGGGAAATGTCGTGTTCCAATGAGGAAATCAATTCCCTACCCCATTATCTAATCATGAAAAATGAAGTCTCTTTTTTGTGAGAAAAAGGGTAAATATTTATAAGCTTTGTGAAAATCACATTACCGTCAAACGAGACAATATATAATTAGGTGAAACTTGATGATTGAAGCGTGAGATCAAATCAAGAGAACCGTAATCAGATGAGAGGGCTTGTTATATGAGATACCCACAACACATGAAAAGGTCAAAAGTCACAAAAAGCAAAAACGTATACTAGCGCGTGGCATTTAGGTACAGTACAGCACAACAGCAGATAGCAAAGCAAGCATAAAATTCTCCATAAAGCAATAAATCACTAAGTTTGAAATTTTTCATTTGAAAAACTCTCCACATGATAGTGGTAGAGACTTTGTATGAAATGGATATTCGACCATAGCTTGGACTCCATGTTTCTTGAACACCACAATCCGGAGTACTTGTCCATGTGGCGATGAGATTGTGTGTATCACATCCTGAAAAGAAAAAAAAAGAAAAAAATATGAACACTAAAGATGATGATAAAAAATTGAAAAATCGTTATACACACAACGTTCTAAATCGCATCATCATTATGTCACTGCCAAAAGTTTCCCCGAAGATGATGATGATGTGTCTGCTGTTGCCTTAATGCTTCTCGTCTTGATGACATTATCATCATCTTGAAAAGCAAAAGAGTAAACTCTGTTTTGTCGATCCTTTCTGCCACCACCACCACGTACTTAAGACATTTTTGGTGCGTATTATGGGAAAAAAGGACAGGAGCTAGTATACACATATATTTATGTCTGTTTGGTTTAGAAGCATTTATTAAACAAGGAGCCATCACATCATCAATACCACACCGCCGCCGCCACCACAACAAGAAGCGTTTCTCTACCAATCTTTTTAACACAGATGTACAAAAAAGCACAGGGTGGTAGCTCCTTTTTTATACTAGCTGCCTGCCACACTTGTAAGAATCTGAGAAACTCAGCAGCAATATAGTGGCAACCAACCGCACAACATAATATTATTAATACACAACATCCTAGCGAACACACATAAACAGACCATCAATCACATTAACGACAAGTCTACTTTAAAAAGCTATTCCTTCACAAAAAAGTCGAGTGATAGGCAATATTACATCATGACGCAACTCTAAACATCATCTATCCATCCAATTTTTTGTGTGCTTATTATGATGTTTTACGTGCTTTATTATTGTGGTGGTACACATAAACATTTAATAGGCATTATATTATATAACTACACATAAGGGAACCGATGAGAACACAAAATATTCAATGAGATTATGGTGAAATCTATTGTGCAACGCCGCATGGCACGACATTCCCATCTTTCTTCTTCTCTCTCTGCGCATAATTTCATTTGCATTATTTTGTGATCCTGCTCACATACAACATACAAGGGACTGTAGTATTTTAGATAGACAGAAACTTGAATCGGGGTTACGAACAAGTCATGACAAAATTCCGCACAACACATACTGCTAAAATAACAGACTGAGAGACATTTTAAAACTACTGCCAAAATGGATTGTGGGACGACTCGCTCGTCGAAAATATTTCAAACTCGTCTATTATCATCATCATAATAATAATGTGTAGTGTGTAAAAGGACGCACACAAGAACTCGTATAGTTTCTGTGCTCTCATTTCCGGCTGGCAACACTAATGTATTTTGCTACCAATAAGCATTCCTCTTTGCCTATAATATATTTTTTCTGCATTCTTGTCCTTGTCTTTTTACAAAGTTTTCACGTAAACTATAAGTTTAAATTAAGGACTAACACATAACTTTCCCAGCAAAAAACTACTATTCATCATTTCCACTTTTTTACATTTCTGGGCTAGCGAAACGGTATACAAGGTTCATTTGTAATTTTTCTCAGGGAGACACCGTCTCCGAAAAAATAATTGCTTTTCTATGAGCACCATAAACTTGGTTGCAGAGCTTCCATCTCTCCCCTTGTCAAAATTAATTGTGAATAATTTGAATTCTAAATTAGACTCACAGACGTTTTGAATGCATGTTGGTCGCGGTGAAAGTTCAAAACTGATTAGCTTCTCTGTGCGCAGAATGAGAGAGAGAAAGAAATATTTTAATAATAGTGTCTGATGGGAAACTAGTGAGGTATCCACTCTTTTGTGGTTCATGGCATGGCGTGGAAGTGACAGTAACGAGGAAAGGCGATGTAATTATAAGAAACAAAGTTTTTTTGTTTGCGTCAAACAAAAATGTAATGAATACTAAATAAGCAATATAGTACATTATGTAACGGAAATACCATTTTTGATGTTGTAAAAAGTATATTATGTAATATATTTAATATAACATGAGCATATGTATTCAGTAAAAACAAAAAATATATAGTTTCAATGTACTTACAGTGGTTATTGGGTACATAGGATTTAATATGGTGAACAATAGTATATGGTTCACTCGCTCCGACTCTTCCCTAGAAATACAAAAAATGATAAAAAGCAGATATTTTAGTGAAAAATAAATTGCCAGAATTTATTGTTACATAAACTTATTAATATTTTACTACCAAAAAATAAATAAATTTGTTTCTTGGATTAAAAACTCCAGGTTAGAATACAAAAAATTACATTAATTTTTCACATATATATATAGTTTTGATTGCAAAACTGCTGATAGTCGTGAATGAAATGAGTGTGTGAAAATGTCTGTGTGTGATGGTGTAGATTATAATATATATACTGATGATATTAAAACGTAAGAAGAAACCACAATACTATTATTACTATTCCTATACTTCTTCAACAAAGAGAGGAGTTCTAGAATTGATGTGCAGAACCAAAAGGAGGCATTTTAGATATGATGAAATGAGATCAAACTTTTGCATAATGATATTCTTCCACGGATGACTGCTCCCTTTTATCTGTTCCATTCAGTGGACAGATATACAAAAGAGGAATGAACAAAAATAGCCATGAACATCTTGGGATATGTTACCGGTGGTGTTACACACTTGACGCTACCACCACACCCGTTTGTGTGTGTTCTATCATGATGATGATCGTCATTTTCGGACGTGGGCATTAGCTGGCATTTCGGATTGAATTGAGAAAAACGAAAGAAAGCCCTTTCTTCCATTCTTCCTAGTCTTCGTTTTCCATTCAAGAACAATTTCGGAGAAAAGGGAACAAGAGGCAGAAAAAGGTCCTTATATTAATTATTCATAAGGAACAAGGCTTATGGTGAGATCTAAGACAACTGCCGCTACATTTTCCCAACTTTTCCCTTGGGGGCGTGCATCCAGAAAAGTCTAGAAATAAAGAAGAATGGGCATACCTACTACCCGCATCTACACTTGCATGAGCATGGAGAAAATGAAACTAGCCAGTGGATAATTAAGACCACATACAATAAGGGAAATGTTAGATCATTTAATAATACCGCGTAGCATGTAGAGGGTATTAGTAGTTGAACGTCAGGAGGGAATATGGAGTGCAGATAGGTTTGCATATTACACATCTTGCCCAAGATGACTTTTTTGGACAACCCTTCTTCTGCCTGTCAATAACGTAATAATCCCACGTAGAGAACATCAAAGCTACCCTACTTCCGTGCTACTGCTACCTTTCTCCCTCTTACAAGAACTCAAGTATTTTCCCTCTTGTAGATATACCGGTTAAACAGCAAAAATAGTGCTGATGGGCTCTCTGGCATTTGCGGTTGTACGAGCGCGGTCAGGAAGAAAAATTGTTTTTGAAGGTTGTGAACGGCTTTGAATTCAAAATTGCATAGATTCCTCAGTTTCATTCATATTAAAACAGGGCAACCAGACCGAGAGCAGTGGTAATAGGCTATAAAACATGCTCTTGTGTCCTTTTCACTCTCACCAACGGGCATTTTAACCTGGCTACCAAAGAGAGAGAGAGAGAAAGCAGGTCCGATTTGTCGTGGACATAAGAGCATCAAGCTCCAGCTCGTAAAAAGAAGAGAAAAAGAAAGCACAGCAGTAAAGAGAACATCAGTGGCTTGTGTTCGTTTGCGTAGCATGGATATATAATACCAGAACTGGTAATGTTTACAACACATGTACATAGAGCCAACTAAGCGAGAGTGTACACTTGGTGCCTCCTGGCATTTCCCCTGATGATACAATAGATTGGATGAAAAGTCACCAAAGAGAAGTTACTGGTTTTGGTCGGGGCTTCGGTATAATAATGGTCTGGTTTAGATGGCATGTTTGACTCAAAAGAGTCAAGGATCACTTTCTTCATCTTCACAAGACTAAAGAGCGGAGAAGAGGACGTGGACAGCAATTGAGTTTTCTTCTTGTGTTGATGGCGACACTGACTGGTCTTCTATTTTGCTGTCATAAGAGAAAAGATTTTTGGTGCTTATATGCACAGCAGAAGGCCATTTCATTTCACTGGATGGATACACATCCGCAAGCAAGCCACTCTACAAAAAAAAACGTACTACTATTTTTCATCCCTCTTGAACCTCCGGATGGACAGCAAGTGCTCAAAAATTGTTTACTTGGTCATACTTTTGCGGAGGAGAAGGTTCCCACATGTGCTGCTGTCCTGGAGTTGGTGGGAAGCATGTGTCCACTGGGAGCCTTTTCAGTCAGTATCTCGCCTTTCTTTGCTTCCTTTCTTACTATCTTTTTATCATTGCAGTACAGATAAATTGCATTTATTTATTGACTGTCCAAACAAAAGAAACCCGTAAAGTCCAGCTCATTTTTGCTCGCTTCCTGCTTGTTGTTACACAACATTTTTTACAGAGATGTACAGGCCAACCTCATTGCAGAAAGTTGAAGCTAAAACACTATTTTCTTTTCTCAAAGGCGTAGTTCTAAAGAATAGACCATTCCGGTCCAGTAAAAAGAAACTCCTGATGATGAATGAGCCAAGTCGAATAGCATAGCAAACAAAAGCCCCCTCATTAACGAGAAAATGTATCTAATAAAAAAGTTGAGTTGGCCATTCAAAACGAAGGGGGATATTTTTCGGGATTTGTTCGTCAGGGTTTTTGAGAAACTTTTGACCTTTTTAAAACTAAAAGGTTACAAAAGTCTTGTATATAACCTTTGAAGCTATAGACAAGTTAACCATCCGTATAATTAAATGGATTTCCTTGGTTGGTTATCATTAAACATGCTGGGCCCTATTATTAGTCCGGTCCACTAGCAAATCTTACATGTTGTACTTTCAAGTTTGCTGAATCTTCGTCATAACGAAGGATATATGTGCTTTCTTTTGTTTGTACAAAAATGATTACGGTACAGTGCAAAGCAGTTTTCTCAGAGAATTTGTGTGAAAGTCTTCGTGTGTAGCACATAAAAAGGCCATAGTCTTTTTGACTTTATAGTAAAACAGGAAGTCCACAATTGAGATGAACTTCTTTTAGAGCCCGCTACTTTTTACGGTTCCTCTATTCAACTTTGTGATTTTGAAACAAGAGGGAAGAAAAAATATAAAAGTGTAGGTTTCGCCTTTCTCTTTCTCACAAACCCATAGTAAAATGCTTCTTCTGCATAATAAAACCAAAGACAATATCCTAAAGGCTACTCGCCTTTGTCGTCTGGTGTTGGGGACGTGCTCTGTACATGAAAATATATGTATAGAAAAGTGAGCAGCAAAACGATGCATAATAAAACGAATTCGAGAAAATCTTTCGTTTCCGAGCCTTTCTCTTTTTTGTTTAATATCGAATCATAAAAACCCACTTGTTCCTCCCTTATTGCTATTGCACCGCCGTGCACATAACAAAGTAATATAATATTCTTGTGCACAGCACAGTTGAATACCCCCAACCTTTCTGACATTTACATTGCATTAGCATAATTAAATTTTATTATGTTTTACTAGAGTGTAATTAAAACTGCTCTCATTTCCTTCTCCCATTTCCCACAATGCCTTTTATTTTAAGTTTTAAAGCTTTGTCTGCAGTCTGCATGCAAACTTGTATACCTATATACAACATATATATTAATAAACCAGGAGCATAAAATTGCTAACAAAAGAAAGTCAAACAAAACGGAGTTGAGACTACTTCGGAGTTGAATTTAGTGTAAAAACAAAAAAGACGAGCGAACGCACTCCAACCACTACTAGAGTAGCAACCAGCCACAGACAAAAATAGAAGAGTAAAAATTCAAATTCCTGAGGAAAAGTTGGTTTTATTTTGAGCATACAGCTTTCTGGTAGTATAATTATATGAGCCCACATAGCGAGTTTTAAAATGATAACAACAGAGAGAAAAGTAAAATTGGAACAATCAAGGTAGTGGTGTGGTTGAGCAATAACTATTACCAGTATGTTGATACAGTTTGAGAGAATAACAGTGAAACAAGGAAAAATATTTTCATTGCGGACGAACTCCAGTGATGGGATGGTTGAAAGGAGAGAATGAACGCCTTTTGTGTGTACACACATTCTAACTAGTTGTGGTTTGGAGAAAACTACAATTGCCTAGAATGCATATCTCAAAAAAGATAGAAAACAATGGTCTATCCAAATTAAAGAAACTACGCTGTCTCATGTAGCTACATCTTTTCTGAAAAAAATACAAAACTCCAGTTCCACTTTTACTCCATTTTTCACTGTACCGTGCTATTAAATTGTACGCCTATTATAAACATGGGAATCGGCTGACACTTTCAACGACAGAGAAACGAGCACTCAGTTTCCCAAACGCAACCAAGGAAAAACATTTTCAAATGACTTGAGCATGTCTACCTCATTTCAGCTGAGATTTAATGCTACTTTTGGTTAGGGAAATGAGCACCGAACAACCATGTTTCTGACGACCACACAAACCCAAAACCCCGTTTCACTGCGACAAATTGTAACAAGCATTGTGGATAGAAATAGAGAGAAGAAGAAAAAAGAGAGAAAAAACGCGCTGACTGCATGCCTGGTATGAATAGTAATGGCCACTTTAGCCTCAGTTTTTTACAATGTTCTCGTTTGAAAATACAAAACGCAAAAGAAGGAGACTTCCTACAACAACAGCAGCAAGAAAGTAAAATAGATATGTGCTATTTTGAAGGCTTTCTCCGTTCTCCTGATATCCAGCGAGAGTTTGCCCAGAAAAAACGCCCTGTGCAATACATAAAAAATATGTGTGTACACCACAATGATAACCCGTTATGCACTAATATGAGCGAGTATTATGCAGAGAGAAAGCTGAAAATACAAACCCGACGTGAGCGAAACTTTGAAACATGATTCTGACCCAGCTCAAAATAACAGCAGTAGCCGTGTAACATACAACAACGGCTTTCATCTAAATGAGAACCTATCCTTTTCTCACTCTCGTCCATATTTCCTCCGGTTTTGGATGTTTTTAGAAAGGGAATCCAAAATCTGAGAGTATGTACACGATTGTATGCATTCACGGATGAATACACACAGTTTGACTAGTACATCTTGTTAAGAGAGAAACATTTCTGTGCTTGTGATGTGTTAAACTAGCAAGTGAAATGTGAATTTCAACTGTGAGCGAAACGAACGAGTCTCCTCTGTTGACTGTGAAAAACGAACTTACACAAAAGCAGAAAATATACAAGGCTGCAAGACGCATTAGGAAAATTCAAATAAAAAATCCTCTTCCCTTTTAACCCTATCCCCCAAACAAATTTATATGGCTATAGGGATATGATACTAAAGAAGAGAAAAAATTACAAAGAGTCAAATTGCCAAACGAGAGAGAAAGAGAGCTTGTAAATATATCTGTCTAAAAAACTACGGATTCTTTTTTATATCCAAAAATGAGTATTTTCCCCAGCATTCCCACTACTACTGACTATCTTTCCAGAGCTTTAGGGGGCTGGCAATAAGAAGAGAAAAAACGTGGAACGTACGTGTCATTCATTCAACCCAATTACGGGTGGGTTTGAGCTCTCGTCTAACTTCAACTGACTGGCTGGCTGGTTGCTGCCGTCTGCAGAATTGCAAGACGTGCAATAAGGCCATTTCAAATGACAACAGAAAATCTACTACTTTGCTCACTGCGTAATTCACCAGGCTATATATTGTTACCACTTCTGCACTCCAGGAAAAAGCAGAGCAAAACCGAGAAAAAAATCCAGCTTATAAGAGGGACTTTGTACATTGATGCAGTGGTGGTAGTGGTTGGTCGGTGACGGCATTTTTGTAGTTGATTCTTCCATGTCCTTTCTCTGCTACACAGCAAGTAGCGCAAACAACTTTTCAGTTCTTGCCTTTCCTCCTCGTCGTCGTTGGTGTCAATAACAGCCTAGTCTAAGACGTATGAGACTAATTCACGGATTTTATAAGTGTCTTTCAGAAACACCGTTTCTCTGTCGAGTCGTGGTGGTGGTGTAGAGTAATAGGGCATGTGTACAATATATTATGGAATATTATCAAGTAATATACACCTACCAAAGAAAAACCATAAAGCCATAAACTGGCGTAAACCTAAAAAATCCGGTGAGTGCGCGTCGTTCTTGATTTACCTTCCTGTGTCAAGAGTTTGAACAGGGAACAGGCAACTTTTTTCCCGACTTTCTCCTAGAATTATGTGCCCAACCACCATTATTAGTTGAACCGGACCTCATCCAGATATCAAAATTAGACACCAGTCTTCAATATTTACGGCATCGGCAACTCTTGCCGCACTCACTACTATAGCAGTACACACGCATATGCATTCAACTCTGATATATAAAAACTATCCAATTTTCGCCTGATTTTACTTCTCAGCAACCTATAATACCTAGAAAGAGTTTTTTGATAAAAAGTCTTTGCTTCAGCAACTTCCATATTTGCCACCGTTGTGTGAACACACACCATATAACTTTGGAAAATGCTGCAAACTGCCGTGTCGTGCCTTTCCCTCGTTTTTCACAGGGAAAAGGTGTTTGTCGAACATATTCTGCCTGGTAAGACATGACAAAGTGATACAAAAAAGTAACGAAACCACAATGAGTGCACCCGCGCGCCTACTATTTACACACATACATAATCATAGATGCATTCCTATATATAGCTAGGTTGTCGACATAAAACGATCTCTTAAGGCCCCATAATAATATCTCTAGATCATCAACCATCGGTTATTCCCTGAGAGGGAAGCAACCAAACTAACTGCTGCAGTCAAGCGATACTTTTTCACGGCTACATTGCTTCATCCATCTGGCATTGAAAGTACATACATATTTGTAATATGGAATACGTAACAAAGAAGCCTACTATAGTCAGCAGAACAAAACTTTTGTTGCCTATTTCGAAAAAAAAACCTTTTGGCTGGGAACAAGGAAATACATATATCCCCTCTTTCTCTCTCGTTCGCTCTTTCACTCATTCTCCAGTACTTTTCCAATATGAAACTTGGTGCACAAACTGCAACTTCTCTACTGATGTAATCAGCTCGAGGAGAAAATTTAATTTGCGACCTCAGAAGGTTTACAAATTGCCTGTCGAGAAACGTGCCACAATAAAATGAGTGGAGGAGAGAGAGAGAAGAACGGCAAGTCAACCAGCCAACCAATAGAAAAGAGAAACACGGGTATTTATTGGACAGGAAAAAGGGAGTACACACACTATTATTACTATGTATATGGGAGAAAGTGAGTGAAAAGAAGAGGTATTTTGCGCACTCCATCGTTTTCAAACTCGAATGAGTTTCTCAGCAGCAGCAGTAGCACATGCCTAACCACAGCAGCAGAAGCAATATACCATAATGTCATGATGGGTTGTGTGTGTTTATGCGACTCGCTATACAGTATGATGATGCTTATTTCGTGGTATTCAGACTGACGTCGAATACACCTACGAGAGTAGGAAGGAACGCTTTACAAAAGTTAATAAAACACGGAAGATCTTGTTTTGTATCTTTGAAAAAAGTCAAAGTGGTTGGTTGTATAAATGTGCTTGCATCTTTGAATTTTAAAACCATCTCTGTACAAAAATATTCTCTTTTCATGTAGCACTAGTGTGTGGTACATGCTAGTATTTCTTTGAACTTTTACCAAACTGATTTACCTTTGAAGAAAAACAGTAAAAAAACATCTACTATACCACCTTCTGTATCCTATAAAATAAGCTTGTAAAATACGAAAACAGCTCTGCGACTCATCTCCTCTCCCAGCAGCCTTTCATTTTCTTTCGACAGCCAACTTTCTATTCACAAGAGAATGGGTAACTATTACACAGTAAGTTTTTTTTCTCTTTTCTTCATTTTCAATGGAAGAACATTGATGGTAGTTTCCACTTTGCAGTATATCAATACATGCGAGGATATTATATGACAAAGAACATAAAAACTTGCCATTATGTAGTGAGCCATCTCAAGAAATGCTACCAAGAAGAACTACAAATGAAGTCTCGTTCTCATTACTTTCTTCCCTGGTGGTGGTACCACTACCGTACAATTCACACCACCCTAAAAACTCACACACCGCTATCATCACTATGAAAAGGAGGGTAAAGAGTTTGGAGGAGTGTATGGGCACCTAAACTACATTTATATTATATGACTTGGCATGAGACCTTTCTCAGATTTGGAAGTAGATACTGTAAAAAGTAATAGGCGTAATTCACACTGTTTCACATATACCTAATATGGGGTGACGACAACGGTGGTGGTAGTAGTAATACTCGGTGTTTTAGTAGATGGATGGAAGGAATGAGTAGTAGTGGATGGATATGGGAGTAAAAAGTAATTTTGTGACAGACAGACAAGCTACTAACCAGCAACCACTTTCACTTTATCTCATTCTTTTTATAATACTTTTTCTATCAGCACACCACTCATCCAGTGCAAACCACCACACGACTACTTTCAGCTGTCTCTTTCTCTTGGCATCACGATGAAAAATATTCCGCTGTCGGTTTAGCTTATGTTTATTACCTACGGTAAAAGTATATAGTCAACAAGAAGACTGGAGTGCTGAGAGTTTCCGACAAGAAAGACAAGCAAATACGTGTACGTACATAATAACGTTCAATATTATTAAACTTTCGTAAAAAAGTAAGTTGATTTCCTTCTGATGCCGCACTACCCCGAGTAGTACTCTGTGCACCACTTCTTTTATTGCAGGCATCACTGCGGTAATTTGAAAATTAATTAAGCCCCCAAGGCTTAGCCACATCACCGACTCGTTTAATAACATTCCGTTTCTATCACCAAATGATGACGCCGTACCAGTGCTACGCTGCCACAATGCTTGTACATTTAGAATACTTTCCTTGATGTGTCGGGTGAAAATGATTATTAGGAGAGATACCATCTCTTCAAAAGTTTGGTACAAAATGGGTGCATTCGGCATTCTCTTCAGCAAGCAGAATGATGGATGGCTATAAGGATGTTCCTATTTCATTTACATTTTTAGACAAAACGAATTACCGAGAAATGCGAGAGACAAAAAACTCTGAAATTGAATTGATGAAAGCGATCCAACTTTATTGCCGTTTGCAAGCGAGATCTGTAGGTACAGTTTTTATCATCACAGAATTAAAAAATAGAAGAGTTGAAGACGAACAGTGTTGTTTACTTGAAATGGATGCCCCAAGAAATTGGTTTAAATATTATACACCTTGCACATATGAAAAAAGTCTGGATTCTAGTCAAGTCTACTCACTCGGAAGATTAATATTATCCCACCACACACAGTTTCACACAATCAAATCACCATCTCACAACAATAGGATGCCATATATAATGAAAAAATTATGATGGCTAATCAATTGAATTTGAACTCAATGACAAATAATGGATTTTTATGCATATAACAATAAGAAAAATTATTAAAATTAAAAATTACCTTTTGCGTCTTCCTCCTCCGTCCTCATTGTCAATATTATTCCAGTTCTGTTGAGATTGTGGTTGCGATGAATGGTTCTGTAAAGAAAAATTACCCTTGTGTCAACAACCAATTATCTGATAAAGATCAACATTGCATGCGAGGAAATAAATCATTTGTCAGTGATGTAGAAGGGAAAGCTTTATCAATACTTTTGGAAAATAGAAAAAAATGCGTGCACACGATGTGTACTTCAATTATTTGTTTGCTTGCTGGCTCAATATAATGCTATGCTAGCCTTTAATTGAAAGAGCAAACCACACCATTTCAAACGCAAAATATATACAGACACTACTACTAGACTGTTCAAATAATCCTACTTAAACCCCATTATTACTAGCACGAAAGCATTATAAAAATTATAGGGGAATTTCAATGAAAGCAAAAAATTAGCTGCATATAAATGTTTATAAGCAATAACTATAAAAAATATTATACAATTTTTAAAATGAATTAAAACTACTCTTTAAAAGATTTCAAAGACGCCACTGCTTTTACAGCTCATGTTATTGATAGATCAAACGTCGTATTTTTTCACGTTTCTGTCACAAAGGCTGAATTAAAATAGGGCTGTATCTTTGATGGCACTTCCGTTATACTTCTTGAGCCTTACCTCGTAATAGCCTCCACCAAAAGCAATACCAGATTTGTTTCTCCTAAAATATCGGTTAGTGCTTAAACCACCACCAAAATGCCTTCTCTGAGCAAATCTTTCATTATGTCCGCCGTACGCATTAGTGAACTTTCTTCGGAGATTCGCATTATTGTCTCGAGGCTGCTGTGCCAATCCTTTCTCTTCAGGGGCTTCCTCCATTTTTTCTGGATCATATTCATTGGCATCTGCGTCATAGTCTTGGCTTTCCTGACTACCACATTCAGCAGTCAACTGGAGAAGGAAAACCGTGATTTCGTTAATTAGTCAGCTAATTACATTTTCTCTTGTCTTATATATTTCATGGGCTTCTGGATGAAGGTTTATTTCCTTCCATGATATCATTTACGAATGTAATGTTCCGTTGATGACAACCACAGCAGCGAATAATTAACTGCTTAAAAGTACAAACTCTTATCAAGCAAGTTAAGCTCATGGGCCATTTCTAACAACATCTGTTAAAGTAGCTGCAAAATATCTTATGGTAGGAAAATGCTTCTGGGCGATAATATCTTGATCGCGTATACACAAAACGAAATTTCCTTTTTATCTGTTTAATCTGTCACGAGAAAAAATTACCTGTCGTGCACAAAGATTTTGTTGTGTGCTAAATACAATTCATATGTAAATCGCATTATGCGAAATTAATTATCCAACGACCAGATTTTGAAAGAGTCCTTTTGATTCGCGTAGCAAATTATATGTAAGTTTTCTATTTTCGTTCATTTGGCGGACAATTTAATATTCGTCATAATAATTAAAAGTCACAGCCATGGCATAAATAAAACATTACAAGGGCATTTCATCCAACTCATTTATTTTCAAACAATGGAGGGTTACACGACCACTGGTTCTCCGTGTATGACTCAAGTCTACAAAATTGTGTGGGTTTTGTTGCACACACCAAACTACAATGCCTTACATTTTCAACAACTGTTTGTTTAATCTGAAATACTGCACTGTTTCTTCATCGTCAATCGTCATCATGTAACTTTGCTACTTGATGTATTCAATTCCTGATTCTTTTGTTCGCCTGCCTGCACACACTGAACACACACGAGTCTCATATTTTCCACCATGCAAACATCCAATTACACATTTTTGGCTGTGGAAACGAAACCCTACCTATGCAGTAAATAAGTCAAGTGAGTGCAATATGGCCACGTAGACAGTTTTTATATGCCATTTACCAGAGCCTTTAGCCGAGTGATTTATAATATATCAGGCTTTGGTTTACGATGCTTATCACATAAAAAAGCCTGGTTATTATTACAAAACGCATCCTGCTTCCTTTCTCATTCACCGGCACACATCAACGTGTTGTATATAACTATACTGACAGCAGTGAAACAAGAAACCAAGCCATCAATATCCCGGCGGTTTTGTGTCGCTTCTGTAACCACCGCTCACAGCGGAAACTGTATGCTTACAGCTTACACCCCATTCAATTCACAAGATGCCAAAAGTCATATCGCATCATCACATCTTATCTCATAAAATCATTATCAGCATTACATCCTCAAGTTTTCCTTATTTAACTTTTTCCTTTTATTTGTCCACTGACATGCATAATAAGGTGGTGTAGGTGCATTTTGGCTTGTGATTGACATCAAAATACTTGACAAAAAGCTACCTGTCTGCCTGCCTACTGCTTTTACACCTTAACAAGTTCAGCTCTTTTTTCAAAAGTCATGTACCATCAGAGCTCGTGTTCTCTGCTAAGTATTTATAATTATACACGAGAAGGAAAAAACCTTGAAGAAGCTGCAGCAATGACATCACCACAAGTACTAAAGACGAAGACGCGCTGCTGTTGATGACTGACGAATGATGAAAGGGATAATGATTTCGAACGTTACATCACATCACGTCCACCATACACACGTCCATGAGTACATATTTTAAAACAATAATACAATGTTGTCGCTCTCCGCTTCGTTTCATTTTCCTCCCATCCGCCTCCCTTTAAGGCATATGATTTATTTCATGTCTCGTCACATGGACAGAAGTGCCCACCTACACTAATAATTTACAAAGTTTAAGTGATGTTTTTCAACCGCAATGCAATAAAGCATATTATTACTTTTTAAAAAACTTATATAGACACACTATGTACACAATAATGTATGTCCAGGCATAACTTTTTCAATTACGCTTTTGCAATTGTCTAGAGAAAATATATTGTCCTGTTAAAATAAGATTTACTACGCCAATTGAAAAACTTTGTTTTCGCTCATCTGTAGCCAAATTTCTGAGCCCCTCTTTTCCTTGTGCTAGAATAAGTATTTTTTAATATGTACTTAGCTTTTAAGTACCATGAAAATGTTTGACTGAACGAATTACTATCGAGAAGAAACGAAGGCTGACACCCAACCCATATACTTGTGTGTATAGTAAACGCGCGTTGTAACTACATGTTTTGCAATTTTGCAATAATAATTGTTCATTGTCAGAGCGAAAGCAACTGGGAACGGAACATGATAATGTGCCTAGTTTGGCCAATTAACAAAGTCATTACAAAGATGAATTTTATGGCTCATGTAGGCATCTAGGTTGTTTTGGTTTGTAATTTCCCCACGGTGCCAGCGTAAGCGCTGCGTTTCTTGAAGTAACTATAATATGCAAACTCATAATTACACAGTGGTCGATTATACTGGCGACTGTGACGATCGCCTCCAAATGAATTACAAAGCTTTTTGAGCTTGATCATAATCATAAACCATAAATTCAATGGTGAGCATTAAAGGTTTTCTTACGAGATTATAAAGACAAGTCGTGTCCTTTACCTCCACCTACATGTGATATGCATTCATTTGCGCGAGGTCCACAAAAGGAGTATAATAACAAGGCAGAGAGAACAACTTCAGAACAAATAGTTTTGACGGTTTCTTGTCTTTCTTTGCAAAAGACGATTTGTGAATAAGAAGCGAAAAAAGTTTGCAAACTTAATATTTGAGTATGGTACATTTTCCTTCTTTCTGCTTGCTCATTGTGAATGTGTAGATATTTTCTACAAGAGTGAGCAATTTTTCCCTGAAAACAGACGAATCAAGGCACATTATGCATCATACGCTCTCTTACTTAATACCTATAAAGAACTATTACTCTTGTCATCCAAATATGGAGACGCATGATGATGTGCAATGGCTCAACTTTTATAATACCATGCAGAAACCCCAATCTTGACGTGGACAAACCCTCTTCTCGCACAACCTGATGTGATATGCTCATGCATTTCCAAAAATGGTAAGGTCAATAGTTTGAAAGTTTTAATTTAAGCATACTTTTGAGCAAAAACATTTCTTTTTGTTAGAAATGTACTTATTTATTATACAAACTAGCTGCTTGGGATTTAGGGATGTACATTCTACAATATTCTGCTTTGAAACTGGTGACCAATCAACAGAATCTAGGCGTTTTTAACCAACTTTATTTCACGCAACAATCCAAAATTGTATGAAAATGAAGTAGTCGATTAGTCGATAGAATTCAAAATGGATTATTGTTAACCAACCATACTAACACGATCTGACATTCCATGTGATTCAACATTCGGCTTCAATCTCATCACAGTCACTAAATGAAAACATTCTTGCGATGACTGATGATGACTAAAAGCTAGTACGACCACAGCAATTAAGCGTTAAATATATGCATACATGATTTGCACATTTATTTTTGAAAAAAATAAAATTGCTCAATATTTCTTTGAAACTTTTTGTACATCTTTTTGTGTCATGCATAAAAAGGGGTAAAAATATTTCATTTTTCTACGCAAAATGCATTATACCTATAGGCACTTTAAAATGTATAACCTTAATTCTAAATGGTGCACTTATGCCAAACAACAGTTTTCTCGATTACAGTAACGGAAATATTAAACTCATGCTGATAATAATATAATGGATTATCAGCTCAACTTTCTGCAGCTTACTGAAACGTATTCGTCATTCGTCATACGTCTTCGTCTTGAGGCGAAATTTTTGCAAAAAACTTACATTGCTGTATGCAGGTACAACTACTCCTTATTAGTAAACAACCAACTGCTGCTGCTTCTTACAATGTGCACGCAGATGAAATGTTAATATCATTATTATGATTATTGCATATTAACATCAACGCAACAATAAAATACGATACCAATCTCTATCATAGCTCAAATCTATCAACTATTGATTTTCAAAGCATTTGTTTTTCTTCACTGTCAAAGAAGTGTATTCTCTTTCGAAATCGCTTACAGGCTACGAAGCCCGTTTGAGGTTTTTTAGTACATTTATTTTTATTTCTTTTTTTTTCAACAAATAGAGTTGTAAGCAAATGTTGTTGAGAATGCAACAAGCAGGAGTAGTGATAAACATTTTCGTGCTCTCGCTAAAAAGTAAAAACAGTAGCCATTTTGTGTGGTGTAAACCACTTAAGCCTGTCTATCCTAATGTATTTCACCTTCCTTTTATTTTTTTGGCTTTTTGGACACTAGACTTCTTCATTCAGCCATCATTCAACGAATACATTAAACACTGAGAGCTGATGATAGTCAAACTGTGTGCACAAGTATTATGCAAACAAAGCAGGTTTATAATGTCTCCTAAATGCCACGCTATTGCTATTTTATTGCGTGTGATGTGTGTCTTGTTGCTTTTGTTGGCATGTTTCTAGCAACGAGAAGCCTCACCGAAAGTTTACTTTTTTGCTTTGTAATAATTCATGTGAACGTTCATCAGAACTGTCTTTTTGGTTAAGGCGATGCGATATACATATTATGCAAGCAGAGTAGTAAAAGCCTATCTACTGCCTGTCGTCTCAACTTGAAAACTCAATCGCCTATCACCATCAAAAAGCCTATATAATAATATACGACGAATGCGAAATTAGAAGGAACAAAATTCTAGTAAGTGGTAGGTAGTTAATGTTGACAGAGAACAGTGCATTTTGAAGGAGTTTTGGAGTGATAGAATATATAAAACTATAAAAGCTGGTTCCACCACCAAAATTGAGTACGACTTTCATTACATTATTCTCATTTGCTATAAAATATACCTACATACATGTCTATATTTTATTTTATCGCCTCAGTTGACTAGCTCTAATCTTCCCTCATCATTCTTCATTACTATTATTGCTACAGCGGTGCCTGGCTTGCCTGCCTGCGCAAACTCTCAACGTAATCATTCTCTTGGTGGTGGTGGAAATAATCCGTACAACGCACGCTGCAGGTATTAAAGTGACAAAAATAACAAATGAATTAGAATTACAACTCAACTGCCTAATACAATTCGTCTCGATCTAAATAGATACAATGCAAAATGCATACAAAGCGACGTTCCCGTTCTCATAATAGGACTTGCAGGATGAAGCTAACCATCATGCATGACTACTTTGCAAAAAAAAACTACTGCAGCTACAGAATAGCTACAGACTGACTAAAATCACTATTGTTTCGTGTAGTGCATTAATTCTAATGTCCGTCCAAGTACAAACTACCATCATCATCATTGTGTCTTGTCGTGATACTAGACAGAAAACGCAACTAGTCATGTTCCTCCAATTACCGTCAAGTGTAACCAAAGCAAGAAGTGTTTTGCTTTTGATATTTTCGTAGAATGCATATTAGAAATGGACGGTTTGGAGGAGCGAAAGGAGCCACAGTTTTTGTGTGGTATTAGAGGTAGTCTTTTAAGAAAATCTTTTTGAACATCAGTGAGTGCGTCTCTACATTGAGATTTTAATACCCTTTCCATCCGATCCCCTCCTCACGTCTTCACGTAATGTGCTTTTCCAAAGCTGTAATTACTATCAGATTTCTTGAGTACAACACGCGCACCACAGCCCCACTCTTTGCTAAATTGACCATAGTAAGCAGTTTTATTGTTAGAAGCTAGTTATTATGCCGAGGAGGTATGCTAGACCTTGTATCGATTAAAAAACATTAGCATGAAGTTTTTTTGGGCAAAATGTCGTCTACTGTGTGTGAAGTAACACAGATTCCACTTAATCTTGCTTTCTCAAATTATACAATACTAGTGTGGTATCAAGCACTAAATGAAGATGGAAGGGGAAGAAAGGCAGAAGCAACATGTTCTCTTTATGCGAAAATGCTAGCAATTTTAAAGTGTATCACTGCCAAAATGTTCCGACTCAACCAACTCCAACAATCATTGTCAGTTTGCCATTTTTCAACTACACACGAACACGATAAGCACGGCTTGTATCCTTTTAAGAATTTTGTTCTACGATGACAATAGATGTTTACGCCTGAAGCTGAAAACAGCACGCTTGCCCAGCGTGTGTGTGGCAAAAGGTAAACCAACCAGTCAGAGAGCCAACGTTAAGGGGGTAGTGCCAAAACTTAATGAATTTCATTAAATGATTGAGTCGCATCCGAGAGGAGAGATGAGACTTGTCTTAAGTCTCGTGCCCAATTATTTGCATGCACTTTTAGATCTATACTGCAGTGTGTAGACAATCATAATTAATCACGTGAATAGGCCATCGGCCAACATGTTAAATAATACTACAACAGTCAGTTATAACTTTTTAAGAGCAACCCAAGAGAATGAACGACGTGTACACGGTGACAGGAAAACAGTAGATAAACGTCGCCAGTAGACGCGCAAGTGATAAGAAGCCAACGCCCAAAAAATCCTCACAAACTTCCTCTTTTAAAAACAAGGCAGCTAGGTAGTATCAAAATGAATTTCAAACCACCAAAAACTACAATCCAATGAAAATCAGACGTTGTCTTACATTCTTGCAGATTTGTCTATTCCACATCCTACTATTTTGGATGAGTAGTTTAAAGAAATTCTCTAGCCCGTTAGACCATATTTCAAATTTTAACCTCTAGTAGTACACGTCTTCCAACAAATAGCAAGACAGCTTTAACGATTTCAAACAGGCATGAAATAGTTAAGTTGGCCATCAGTCACTCTGGGCACAGCGGTGTGCATTTTTGCGATTCAGACGAAAAAAATGAGCAAGTCAACCAGAATAGTTGAAGTGCATTGTGGTGCCCTGATAAATCAAGATGCACCGCAGTCACCGCATGACGTTCATGTACTTACTTACTTTGAACATGATTATAAAAAAGTAATCTCACCGTCTGACATATCAGAACCAAACAAGCCATACCTATTTTGAATCACAAAAGGAGCAAAAAAGTCAATTGTAAAATGGAAGGCAGTTAGTTACTAGCCACCACACCATCAAACGCTATAATATGTCTACGTGCTTCCTTTATATAGGAATGTGGTGCAAGGCAGCAAGACATCCAACTTTTGAAAATGACGAATCCGTTTTCAACAACAATGAAAACTGCTGAATAATAAGAACAACAATCTCTGCCATCATCAGTAACGGTGAACATGAATAGAAAAAGTGCATTTTTAGTGATAAGAATGATGATGGTATGACAGGATATGCAGCAGCAACAGACAATTTCAGATTTTTTACAGTGCTCTGGCTTCATCATACGCATTATCATTTAATGTTTTATCGTTCATCCATGCAGAGAAAAGTAAGAAGAATGCAATTCAATATTGCTGTAATGATAATTTATCCTAGCAAGGTCTACTGTGTAATAGTAATGAAATGAATGAAATGACGATGATGATGGTATTATCAAATTCAAATTCAAAACTGAAGCTATCATAATATCATTTTTGTATTACTACATGCAGCAAGAACTTTTTTACTAGAACAGTACAAGCATTATGGTAACTTTATACTCTTGTTTTTGACGATGACGAAGTCGATGCCTGCATACAAGAACAGCATAACATCATATTATCAAAAAAAATATCAAGCCACTTTCCAAAATGCTCTGATTTTGATTGTACTACAAGAAAAGAAACTTTTTCTTTGTCAAGCCCATTCTGCATGGTCTCTTCACATTCAATTGGCTGCTTTTTGTTTAAAATTACATGTTCACTTGCACTTTTTAAAATTAGCTGCAAATTGTGGAGGTAAGCAGTTTATAGCTTTGAAATTTGTTTAATGAGAATGCACGCATACCCACATTGTCTCATAAAATTGAAAAAATTGACATAAAAAAGTCTTCCCTATATTCTCTTCTTTAGTTTACAGATCATGTACACTTACACTTCACATTTATATAATTTACAGAACAACAACAGTGTCATTGATCTATGACTTGCATTGCAACGACAAATGACACATGTCGCACAAGGCGTGATTAAGATTTAAGTAGGTAATATACTCTCGCACTATAGTTGTGGTTGATATTTTGTTATCTGGGGATTTTTGGAAGTGATAATCTAAATTCTTGCGTGAGTTCTTTCGAAACAGAAAACTGTTTCGTTTTATGTAGCGTGTAATGGCATTATACAATATGCGTGAAGTGAAATTGTATACCTACATCTGTCTCCGCAACAAACATGGATGCTGATATACTGTGATAAAAATGAAATATTTAATGTGTTTTTCTTGTTGAAGTAATTAGTTTTCAATTTGCCGAATTTGTTTGTTGTTTCATTACACAGAGGCGTGCGCGATAAATGAAAAATAAAATGACAAGACGGTACCAAGTGCACTGACCGAAATGATTTAAAACGGTTTAAAGTTTAAATGTATGCAGGAAAGTACATAAAACTTTGAACATAAAGAAAGGTGTCCCGTGGTCTGATTCTCATGCGTACACTCAATCGTGAACACTTACGTTTATTACAATGCAGTGAGTCTATTTGTAAAACCTCGTTCGTTCATGTTTTTACGACTTCGTTTACAACTTACTTAGGTAAATAAGTAATCAAAACTAATCTCAAGATAAGCCTCTCAAAACTTCTGTTGACATAACAGGTAGAGAGGTATATACAATTGTTGTAAAATTAATTGGATTTGATGATAAAAAAAAGCTATATAAATCTAACAATACTGCCCGTCACGACATACTTATAACGAAATTAGTGAAAATTAAGACTTTCAGATTACTGTCGATTTAAAATTCAAAAAATGGATTAAATAAAAAATGCAGACTAATCTGTAAATTGTTAGTTTGGTAAAATTAAAAAATGATTCAGCATAAAACAAACCGCTTTCTATAAAACCCAACTAGCATTGCTAATTTATGTGAAAGCCCGACCATTGCATTAGTGATTAAGATAAATTGCTCTAAAAAGGAAGCAATAATGCAGGTTTTTTATAGCAATTATGTGCAAACTATGCTTATGCGAATCTACAAAAATTTGAGGGTTAAAATTAAACAACGTTTTTAAATCGGTTCAAAAGCATTAAATGTGGATATTTAATATAAACATTGTACTTACCCTGGAGTCATCATCCAGTTTGGAGCGCTTTGCTCCGTTGGCTTCTGCCATATAAGCCATTCTTCTAGTGGGGGGATGAATTTTATCGTGGCACAGCAAAACTTTCGTAATGTTGGTGTCGTGTAGTGTGTGGTGTAATGGAACTGGAAGAGGTGTTTCAAGTGTGTGTTGTTGCTTCACAATCTTCTTCCCTTGTGTGTATTGGGGTAACTCAAACTTTGGGAAGGATTGGTGTTGGTCATGGGCTGTATAAATATCCTCCCTTGACGTGGTTCCTTTTTTTCTATTGTGAGACTATCACGTGTATGAGCTCATTTATTCATGAGATGGGCTTCACAGACAGGGTACACTTTATCTCTCGAAAACGTTTTGGTCGGGAAATATTTTTTTCACAAACAAACAAAAGTAATGTTTCTCTTGACCTCTAAGGCTTCAACTTGCTTCTATCATGGAGCCTCAATAGCATTTCTGATAAATGCACGTGTTGATCCGACAGATAATAGCAGAAGGTATATTGGAGACCTGTTACAGAAGAAAAGAACTCACATAAAATACGTTTGATACAATGATATGCCTTCAGGCAAACAACAAATAGTGTCCCACTATATATTTACGTGAATGTACATATCGGTTTTTATGCTTTATTTTCATGATGAAAGATTGATAACTGCTATTGAGAAAGGGAGCACATCATGCAATATTTTAAGACGAAACATGCCCAATTCTCATATTATTTAATAGTCCCAATAACCTGACCACAACGGCAATATGTTTTTCGTCGTGTCCACACCGTCGTATGCATCAATCAACTAGTTTTTAAGCAAATAGTGGTTACTGTCAGAGGCTCCGTCTCTGCACTCACGCTTTTTGTTTTGCCTTTTTGCTATATAAACGTTGAATGTAAGAATGAAAACAGGTCGATATGATGATAGCAAATGGCAAAAACTTTTTTGGTAAAAAGAAGGATTTTTACCCCAAGTTATAGGCGACAATGCTGACATTTCGATTGACATATTGCCAATTTACCAAATTGCCATTAAATCATGAACATTATTAAAGGTCGCATACACACAAGCGATTCATCATCATTCATCATTATTATAAAAAGGCAAAAAGGGTGAATTTTTTACCCAGACAAAGTTGATCCTCTTTTTTACGTTGATGAAATGTAAATATCCTCTCAACAAGTAGTTCAGTTCAGCAAGCTTGTAATCAAATTTATTTCCGACAAAGTGTAATCATGGGCTTTTACCATGCAAAAACTCCTGCACTTTGAACTTTCTGTTTGCTCATTAAAATGTACATACGCTTTTTGCAAGGTGATGTACTTTTTATCAATTGACGAAAAAAGCATTAAAATTCATTGAAAGATTTTTTGTTGCAAGCCAAGAGAAAACGTTTGCTTCAAAATTTATAGTTTTCTTGCAACTGCCATCAACACAACAATAAAGCAAATAGGTATTTGTTTTTCTTCTCAGCTATTAAGCATTTTTTTATCCTCTTAGCCTGGTTAGATAAGTTGTATCATCCTCATAAAAATAATGCTTTTCCCTGATAAATTTCCGGAGCACCGTGCGTGGCAAAGAAGAAAAGTGTCACTAGTGATATGCATGTACAAAGTAGTAAAGATACACTTTTTATCCTCGTGAAAAACTCACAAGAAGTATTTTCCGCTTTTTAGTTGCTTGCTACAATAGAAAATGCATTTTGTTCTGATTGTGAGCTAGCTGCTGCTGATTATCATCTTCCGGTGATGTTGGAGCAGAAGTCAAGACGTACAAAAAGAATAAGAGCAGTAGCAGCACAAGAGAAGGGAATTCATAATCTTCTTAAACTTGTGCACACATTAAAAGTGGTAGTCAAGTCAAGTGAAGTCACATAAGCAAAAGTTTTTATTCGTGCCTATAAACCTGTTTTTGCTCTTTTGCTCGCACACGACACATCAAACACAGACGAAAGAATCCTTTTTAGTAAAAATGCTTTACTTGTCTGTGCGCATTCACTTTTTCATAATCCGTTTTTTAATATACCATCACAAAACACTTTGCTTTTGCTAAGCTTTGATTATATCTTGCAAACGAAAACTTCCTTTGCTTCCTATTCCGTCTCTTTTTAAAGATAAAAAATATTATACATACACATCAGCACAACACCCTTTAAAAACTAGACAAGAAAAACCAAAAATCAGGGCCGTTTATAATGATGATGATGATTTACAAAAGCATGGGCATGGGCACATGTAGAAACACATATATATCAGCCACCTAAAAAGAGCAGCGTGCTTCTTATTATTAGTACCACCAACTTTTTTATTTATATTTCGTGTAGTGCACACAAAGAGGAAAACAAAACTGTCTTGATTTTTATCGCTTCTTTTATTCTATAAAGTTTCTTCTGCTGTTCTTTTATTCTATTCCCTTTTCCTTTGACAATTATTGTTATGAATCTTAACGAGGCCCCAATATCAGGATCAAAAGATAAAACAAAAAGTCTTGTTTGCTGAATAACAAACAATGTGCGCAATTTATAATGTTGGTAGATTACACACAACAACAGACACTACTGAGAGGATAAACGGATGGATTTTTTAAAGAACAAAAAAGTGTTTCGATTTTATTTTGCTGACAAGACAAGAGAAGTGGAATAGTGTGTAAATATGGATGATATCATCCATGTGTACGAAGAAATCAAACAGTGAAAATCCCCAAATGTCTCTTCTTCGCTTGATTAGTCGCTTCGGGTATATATGTATTTCTATAAACTTTTGTTGCGGATAATGACGTTGATTGTTGTAGAAGGTGCAATATGATACATTTGTTGATGTACGACAATCCAAGTGTACGAAAATGTTCGCTTTTTTGCCAGAGCGAGAGAGCAAGGCCGTAATGATGATGACAAGTAGCAGGAAAGAAAATCTGATCCAAAAATCAATATTATGATTTTGTTTGATGCTTTAGAGCAAACGAACGTTCCTCTAGATTTGTAGAAGATCGTAAAATGACAGATAACAGAATTTTACAATTGGTGCTGCTGCTACTGCCGCTGCCGCCAAGAGCATGATTTGCTCCGTAATGAGTGATGAGAATGATGATACTTTTGCTCGTTTCTATTTTATTCGAAACAGTTGATTAAATAGCAAGTGTGGCGCACATTGTGTAAAGCAGTAGAAAATGTAGCTTTTAGTATTTTTATAGAAAAGCCTTGGTCGTCCTACCACAATATATACGGTTTGAAAAATTATTACGTTTTCTTGCCTACAGGCTCTTCTCTGATGTACAATACTGTTTTGATAATAAGAAAATGCGAGGAAAAAACGAGGGCAAAACTTGCCTTGTTAACTGGTGGTTGTTCTTGCTTCTACAGCTCAAGACTGACTGACTGTCAGAAAGCGGTGTTGTTGCTGCTTGTTCTGAAACACGCTATGGTGGTGTTATGTACGTTTATGCCAAAAGTATCATATACCTACACCAGTCTATACAACCAACCAGTTTCTCTCTGGGAGTAATCTATTTCAGCGTGGTGCTCTGCTGCTGTGTGTGTTCTTCTTGGATGGGGAAAAACAAGGGTCGCAATCGCAAGTTAAGTTGGCTGAAATTGTGATCATGAGGTTGAGGATGATATTATACACCTTGCAAACAAGTAGAGATGTAGACATATTATACAAGTTTGTACAATACCAATTTCTTAGTTCGTCAACGTTGCGTTGCTTCTTGGGAAGAAGGTGATAGAAACGTTTTTTTCCTCTTTTCCTTTTCCATTCTATTCTTTCTTTCCGAGATCTTTCCAAAAAATATAGAAAGAAGGTTGTTCCGCGATGTGTATGTCTACTCACATTACACTTTACTGTCTGATTATTGCATGCACAATGGGACATGAGAGCAGTAGTATGAAAAAAGTGTAATACTGGCTTGAAAGGTTCCGCATAACTTACTTTAATTTCAATTTCGCCACCATATCATATTTCGCCATCACTCGAGTTTTCTGGCAAGCGGAACAATAATGAGAAGATCTCACTTTTTAGAGCAATGAAGCGAAGATGCCGATGCCAAGTTTTGACGAATATATTGCGACTTGCGACGCTTTGACAAACGTATATAAACTAATGTGTAAGATAATAAAAGGTTTACTCTAATTGGGGTTGGTTGGGGTTGCATATAAACCATCTGGATGAATTAAAGATAAATTGGTTACATAAAACAGCCCAGTCGCCGCTGTATAAACAATTCATTGAGACTTAAGTCTACTTCAGTAGAAAATGCACTTTTGAAAAATGCAAACTTGTTTGTAGTTGGACACAAACAATTGAAAAACTCATTATTGTTGCTGCTCCGATTTCTGGAGAAAGGCAAAGTTATGTCCATTTTAGCAAGTTGTATGAAAAATATATTAAACCAATTTTCTGGGTGGTTCACCGCACTCAAGAAGGCCAAGTAAATGTTTAATGTGTTTTTTGACTGCTCCTGGTTGAACAAAAACCCTTGCTACCTTGATAATATATTTTGCACCTTGTAAGAAAATATATATTCGAGCATAATCCTGTACAGAAAGCATTTTCAGAACATCTACCTATATTATTTTTGTGCACACATCACAACAGCATGGCATTTACGACTGTACCACTCTATTCCCCAAAGTCGAACTTTTTCGTAAAATAAGATATAAAATATAATTTTGGGAAAAATGCATGCATAAAATCTTGTTCGTTTTCCCACAACAGGCAGGTAAGACAAAATTACAACTTGTCTGACGTTTTGGGGTTGGGGAATGCAACACGAAGCGTAGGTGGATGATTGGATATGAATAAAAATTCTCATAAAATGAAAAATATGGTGAAGGTATAAACTTATTCCATTACAAGATTGCTCCACCACCGTGAAATTTTGTACTAAAAATTAGTTTTGTTCTTTTAAATGCTTACTCTTTAAAACAAACCGACTAGGTAAGTGCGTGGTTGACCGGAATTTTGAGTGGTTAGATAATGGAAAATTGGCATTTAGTCTAATTTTTGTGTGTATGTACCTCTATTTCTGTAGGAAAACTGAAAAGGTACAAAATGCTTCAACAACCTACTACAAGCGTACAATAATACAGATAACACGGTCATGCATGACAGCAGCGAACCACGAAAAGGTAGTAATTATGAAATGTATAGTAAAACTGCTACACATTTAAAATTGGATTTCATAATTCTGGTAAATATTTTTATCAACTTCATAAAGTAAAAAAATCGTTTAAAAATGCTTACAATTTACGATGGTCAGTAAGCAATTTATGATTATGGTATTTTCCTCATAGAATTTATTAATGTAATATACGTGACTTTAAAATTTAAAGTTTAAATGAAAAATGCAATCGAGCTGAGATAAATCCGAGCTAGGTCTTATGTAACAAAGGCATTGTGTCTCAAATGGCACGCTTTAAATTAAAATCTTCTTGGCCTAATTGACGTGATTTATTAAAATTTAAAGTGCTCCCTAACTTGAAAAAATCAATTGCCAATTAGGCGATCCACTCTTAATTACTAGGTAGCTAACAATATAATTAGCTTCCTTAGGGATTCATAATATTATTGAATCCTTGAAATAGTAAAAACTGGCAGCTATAGGCTATATACTAATACTATTTCAATATGCTATACTATTCAAGTACATGCAAACAGAATTTTCGGAAAAGTTGGATCCATGTACGTATGCCCTTTATCATATCGATTAAAACCTCGAAACCAGCGTACCTCTTTCCAAAACAGTGTTTGCTTTTCCCTGTAAAATGCAACAGTAACAGTCAGCAGTGCAATGAATTTAGGATGATTAATTAATTTCATTAATGAACCTATCCACACAGTATGAAAGGGGACAAGAACTATAGTCAGCATATTATATTTACTGTCTCGAGCTGCAACACATTTTTTGGAACTGGAACAACGCAATTCCATTCGGTGCTCCGTCTGTTTGTTTTATGTCTGCTTTTTTGCATATATATTATTTAGAAAGGCAAGGGGCAAGGATAGTACGTACAAACTTTCCCCGTCATATTTATATGAATGCAAGTAATTTCCTGTTTCTAACTTCCTAACATTAGCCAAATTGTTTTACCCGAACACACCAACACCAATGCAAATGCATAATAGCCCAAAGCCCAACCTGTAAATTGTTTTCTAACCCATTTACAATATATACTCTTACATCCTAATGAATACAAAGCATGAGGGAGTCAAAATATAGTAAAAATGAAAGGTAAATTACCACAACACACCTGCTGATTCAGGGTTGATCGGACTGATTGATCCATATCTGAGTTCTAGGACTAAATGACTTTTTCCGACATTTCGTCGCTGCTATCATATCACTCCCACCATTATGAACGCTTTTACATGCATGTTCTCACGTTGCGTTTAAGTCGCTTTCCACACAAACACGTGATGATAAATTACACTCATTTACAGAGACAGTTCAATTGTCGGTTTCTTACCCGATATCGTGACGAGCCTCCAATTCTCTAGAATGCATACATTTGTTTTTACCGTAACACTTTTTATGGTTCTCGCTCTTTCTGTACTTATAACGAGTTAATGACCAGGCCAAAGATTAACGGAGGAATGTCGTGATTCGTGACACGCTCCATTTAGGAATGTTTGTTAAGCGTAAGCTCGTGTTCCAGTTCAGCCTTTTGGGTTCAGTCTTATCATCATGTACCTTGCCTTATCTTATCTTGTTTTCGTTTCTATAAAAATCTCTTGTGGTTTTCTTCAGGTTTAAATCTATCTCAGGAATTATTATGACTCAGGACAATAATGTTACTACGTATGTAAATGTTATAAACCTTTCATCTTGTCATCTAACCTAGTGTGCCCTTGAAATGGCTATCATAAAGTGACCTCACACGATACAAACACGCACTTGCTGCCGCTGCTCCTACAATGACAGAGTGTGAAGAAAGCTGCTCTGTGTGTGTCCATCGCTTGTGCAGGTACATATTTATTTCCGCTAATTGCTAATTAGCTTTCTAACTTCCTTTTCTACTTAAGTAAGTGTGTATTTAAGTATTTATATGACTGGAATGAATGAGGATGGATGTCCAATGTGGTGCAATTAACAAATAATATAAAATATATCACAAAAAAGTTAGTGTTATTTGTCTAACCTTTTTTCAGTGTTCTCTGGCAAGATTTGATGTGTGTCCGTCCGTGTGTGAAAACGTGACCAGTATTTTAGTTTAAAAAACGTTTTGTGTTTGTTGCTGAGGTTAGTGTGTATCTGTTTTCTGTCCAGTTTTTTTAGTAGTTTTCGTGTCAAAAGCATAAATAGTTAAGTGGTCAACCAACTAAAAAGCTAAGCCACTGCAACGACACACTGTTGATCACTTCCGTCGTCTCCACAGGTAAATCAATTACAAAGTAATGAATCACTTCCTGAGCTTCCGTTTCTGATATGCTGCCTTTTTTCTCCACAAAACTGTCCTCATTCCTGGCTATAATTAGCCTCAAATTGTTCCAACTTTGGCAAAACTTTCCATGAATCAAACCCTCCACTTTGGTGTGTTTCTTTTAAAAACAGCTTTTTCTTTCCAATTTGCCACATGGGTTCAATATTTTTACAAAAAAATCACTCTTTTTGCAATTCTTTATGGTCAGCAGGTCACAAAAATAGTTTGGCCGCGGTTGATCCGATGATGATAATCAGATCAGATTGTTTTTGTTGTTGTGCGAGTCCCATGTGTCATTTGTCTATCAAAAGGTGTTACTTTTGTGTGTTTTGATTTGATATCGTGTACACCTTGCAATCTGACCATGATCATCATCTCGTTCACGTCTCTTTCCTTCCCTCACCGATCTGACTAGCTGATGTGTGCATCTGCTGATCTATGTAAATTTTGTAAATAGAAATCCATATAAACATTAGCAAAAGGGCAAATATTCCCGGCACTTTACAGATGAAATTCAGACAACAAGAAAGTTGATTGGGTAGCCAGTGCCACCTTTGAAAAGGTTCGGAGAGACCGGCGATCTTGCACGAGTACAAGGTGCGCCATCCACCAAGTCCAAAGTAAAATGGATGGGCAAAGACGTTGTATTAAAGTCAGTAGTCTGACGTCAGGGGCCGGTTAGAGTGAAGCGAAGGTGTGAAGTGGGAACAAAGACATGGGCTTAGCAATTTTGATCTGTGACAAGAGCGTAGGGAAAGTTGGAAGTGAATGGCCCGTGGTGGAGGAACGGGAATGGGAAAGCGGGTAGTCTTTGAAATTCATAGATAGGGCTAATGTTCCAACAAAATAGAAACAGTTTGGATTTAGATTTGGATGTAAGTGGTGCAGATTTTTTTGTACTTTGAAGGGATTTTCGTTTTGGTTTATTGTTATCGCTGTGTGAAACATAGGCTTAGAAGGAACGCTCAAGTGAAATGTGCGAAGAGGAGACAAAAAAGAGGTAAAGTGGAAGTGAAAAAGGTAAATTGAATTTTAGAGTGTGCCATTTTTGGCGAGCAGTTCCGAACACAATTTTTGATCCTGTGAAGAAGTACATATTTTTAAACCATATGTGTTTGAAGAACATATATGAATATTTCAGATTTTAATAGATTTTAGGAGACATTGGTAATGAAACCGAATAGAGTCTTATTTTGCCCCGATGATGGAGAAATCGGGACTAGATAAACCAATTTGCAACTTTCAAGGCTACGCTAAAGCTATATAATAGCCCTGTTCAAAGCTAGGTCTTTTAGTCCTAAAAAGGACCAAAATTTAAAAAAGGACCAAAACGAATTGGCGCGAGGCAGAAATCTTGGACTAAAAGTCTCGATTTTTAGTCCAAATTTTCTACCTCTCCGGAGTGGTAGAAATTTTGGACTAAATTTAATGGTTGGCAGATTTGTAAGAAATCATATGGCAGCATTAACGTGTAAACACAAAATCTCATGTAGATGCTTTTGCCGGCGTTGTGCATTTACATAACGGGACATACATGACTGCTGCTTCACTTTATTCTCAAAATTTCTACCAAACTGTTCAAAGTTTAGTGGACTATTTTTTAGGACTAAAAGCGTTGGCAGAAAATCGTTGGATCAAACTGCACTAGCTTTGAACAGGGCTAATATGTTACACAACACGCTGTATATTTTATTGTCGTTGGTCATGATGATGAAAGGATTTTCTCCGTTTTTTATCTCTCGGAGATGTCGTTTGGCCTTTTTATATTATTTGATAGCATACATTTTAATGGCACATTTCAGCTCTAGAATGAAATGAATGTGCTGCTGTTCTTGGTTGTTAAGTTTCCCATCACGCGCATCTCTGGACAAGATTTTATAAGACGTTTAGTACCCCAATTTGCATCCGGCTTATGAATTTTCATTAGATTTTTCAGGCGACACTTTTCTTTTTTATTCTTTTTTGCAATTTGCATTTACATTAGGGATAAAATGAAATCCATTTATGAGTTTACATCATATGCAAGCGGGGGTTTGGTGGGGTGTTAGTGCATAATTTACTTTCATTCATGGAAAAATGAAATATGTGAGAGAGAAATACGCAGAATAAAGTTGAGGCTTTTCGCAGAATGCAAGCAAACCCAAGTTTGGATATTAGGTAGCTTGTTCAGCGACTTGAAAATAATAATAGGTACGTAGTAGAAGAAAGTTCCAGCCGCTGCTTTACAAGCTGCTGGGTTTTTTTTCAGATTTTTCATGTTGCCCCAACCGTCGTCGGGTTTGCTTAAGCCACTGTTGCGTTGCTTCCCGGGTATTACTTTTCCGATTCACCTAAATATTTTTCAAAGAACGAACTTTGCTTTGTCACATTTTTTGAAAATTATGTACGGAAAACGCAGCAGTAAAATATGCATTGAATAGGAAATGTGCTCTTTTGACTCGGAAATTGAAATTCATGCCTACGCAATAGCAGCAAGGGATGGGAAATCACCATGTCATGCTCCTGGTACGTTTGATGTTGTATGTGGGTGGGCGCATGCAAGTTTGTAATTTCTTGTCTTTGAAAAACAAGCTTTCACAAATACTAGGGTTCATTCGTACGTGATTTGACTCCCTTCTTGCCACTATTGTGTTGCCTTAAAAGCAACTTTTTAATTGTAAAATTATTCTATTCCAGGTTGACAAAGTTAAACTTTTAGAAAAGAATGGCTGACTCAATTACTGAGAATGAACAGTTTGCCAACAATGAAGTTCTACAGGTAATAAAATTTACATTTTTTAATTTTATTATTATGTGAGTTGGCTTTTCGTATTTAAGAAAAATAGTAAAGTAGAATAACCGAAGTGCTGGAACAGAAAAGCAGGTTTTTATGATTAAACTTCAAAATTAAACCGCTTGCGCTTCCCGTCTCCAAAAATGATTTTATTGCACCAGAAATGTCACATAAACTATAAATTTGAATCTTTTTTCTTTTCTTGACTACTTTTTCATTCCTCTGCCCTTTTGCACAGCCGAGTTCAAGTAGTAATCATAAATGTGCTAGTTTCGCAATACTCCAAGTAGCTTCTCTGCAGTAATGTAACTGGTTATACGTGAAATATCAACAGGATACTTTGGCAAAGGGCACGGCGAGGTTATTAAAGAAATAAAACAACTTCAACTGCGTTGTTGTGTTTAAATGAGGCACGCTGTATAATTTTGTTTTATTACTCTTTTCTCTAATTTGTCAGTGTTCATTTCAGCGTTTTCTTTTATGATGACGTGAATTCTCCTTTGGAAGCTTGCAGTATTAAAGGATGTTTACTTGAAAATTTGATGATACCTAATTAAAAGGCTTTAGCTCGCCCGCGAAAGCACTTGCCAGTGGTTAGTTTGTAGCTTTATACTGCTGCGTATTGCCTAAATATTTTTGAAAGATTCATGTAAACATAGCAGTTTTATAGTTGCTGCTTTGGTATTTTTTGAATAACAGTTTTATACTTTTATTTGAAGCATTACTATAAAACACAGATGAAAGGGTTTGGTAATGTTGTCACTCATATTTCGTGAAGTAGCAAATCCTTAATGAAAACAGGAAACTTCATTTTGCCATGTTAGAAATGATTTTATTTTTGAACTGACTGAGTACATCATATTACAGTCACTGTAGCATGTCGATTCCATAAATACATGCTACTACCCTTTCATAAGCTACAAAATTTGCGTCGCAATAATATTCAATTATGTTGACAGAAAGAAGAGCTGGAAGCCTTGAGTGCGATATACGGAGAAGATTTTCATTTGGAGAATGACAATGCGGACGAGGACTACATGTATTCTGGAGATACTGAGGAATCCAAACAAGCAGGGATGTTATCAACTGGAGTGATGCCCACATTCAGTATCTCCATCCGACCAGACAATACTGATGTTGAGAATGAAATTCTAAAGACGGATGTTGTCATCTCCGCTTCTCAGAAGTTGGAAGCTCGATTGATTATCTCGTTTCAGCCAGGCTACCCAACTTCAGGTCCGCCCATATACCAGCTTTCCATCCCATGGATTCGAGGAGGTCAAAAGCAGCTTATTGCGGATGCTTTGGAGGAGCTTTTTCTGTAAGTCAAGTAGAAAAATGAAGGGCAATTTTTTGTGAAGTGATAATAATATGCTTTGGGACACTTCCAATATTTTTTCCTTACGCGTGGCATTATTAACCCAGAAATTTGAATGTAGTACCTTCTGAATGGGTACCTTTGGGGGACATAGAATACAAACGACTTGTAATGGATGTAATAATATCCCATCTTCCATGAAAGCACATAGAACATTTCATTTTTTAGAATGTCTGGATTTTTTAAAGTTTAGTTGGTATTCATCCAATTCGATAGACGTCACTACATAAGATGAGGGTAATTTAATACAGCTAATATCAAGTTCTCGTTTTTGTGGAAAAAACTTTCAAATTCTAATATATGTTTATTGCCCTTTCATACTTCTTGGAATAGAGTAGCTCTTGTAGCTCCTTCTCAGATGTTAAAGCATGGTTTGGTTTTACCATTTTCATAATAGTATTACTGCTAGGAGAAAATCAAAGAATTGTCTTTCCAAAAATGCTCATGAAGGTCTATAGATGCAACTTCCGCCATAACATATGAAAATGGAAATGGTTTCTGGATGACACAGAAAAAAAGTAGAAATGAGAAGGAATATCAGCTGAACCGTGATAAGGAAAGAGCAAAAGTTAAGATGCTTAAGATGTTTTGAACATTTAGAGAACCTAAAACAAAAGGACAAGAATTTTACTTACATAAAAGTTCATACTAAAAATCTTTCTTTAATATTCTACATGCATATGTATGAAGAGACGTTATAATGTAGAAATAAATAACATTTAAGTGCAAATGGGAAACTGCTCGAAAAAGGAGAAAGGTCCAAGTGTTTTTGAGTGGCAGGGCATAAAATGTGTTTTTCTTCCAGAAAAATATGCAGGATTCTTCGGTAGAATAATAAAAGCACGAACAAGTTGGAACGACAGTTTTGCTCGAAATTGCGTTTCTCCGGTTCTCATATCAAAACAAGTAAAATGATTCCATGATCCGTTGTTGTTCTGTTGAGTGCTCATCCTTTAATACGTGTTTATTCACTGTGCATGCATATTCAGCTCTCAACTTTACAATAGAATTTAGAACTTTAGAAGCTGTGAAGTACTCACTAGTCGCGGTTGAACAATTTTTTATATTCCCGTTGTACCACACTGATATTGCTTTCACCAGTGCACATATTATACGTAACGGAGTTTGGCAAAACCTGAAAGCATTTTTTTCCAATTTCAACTGGTTGTTTTTGAATAAAAGGTAGTTTCCTGTCATTCCATTCTTCTATTCAGGGAACACTTGGGCGAGAGCATTGTGTACCTATGGGTGGAAAAAGTTAGAGAACTGCTGCAGGACGAGCTTGGTGCAAATCAGCAAATCCCCAGTGGCTCGGTAGACGATAGAGCACAAAATAGCAGCGCTGTTGGAAAGTCTACTGAACACCAGAATGCTGCTGGCTTTGCAGAATCTTCAAAAGAATTGATCGACCATTTTTCAAATTCCCTGTCTTTCAACCTTGCAGCTGGTGATGGTTGCGAGAATGATGATGAGAATGGCAGAAACAAACGGTTTGCTGATTTGCATGGTAAGAGATTTGATTTTAGCAATGATGATATCTTATTTTCAAAAGCGTACAATGTAATGCTTTCACCTATATAAATTGACGGTACAGTAATATGAGATATATATACTTATACGGTATTTATATTGCATCATATATCGCGTTTTTGTTCACAGCTTACATTATATGTTTGTTTCATGTATCGAATATCAATAGAAGGACCGTCTCCACAAGCTGCTTACCACAAATCCCAGCATCAGCCAGATTCCTCAGGGCGAGTTCCGCCGATACGCACAGGTGCACCGTTGACTGATCGTAAAAGTACTTTCCAGGCTCATGTTGCCCCAGTGAGAGACTCAAGCGAAATTCGGTAAGTTTCAAAAGGCAGCTTGTGAAACGATTTTGGGGCTTTGCTTTCTTCAAACCCGCTTTTCTCTCCACTTGTCATTTGTTCACATTCACATCGACTTACCCCTTGGGTTTGATTCTGACATGTTTTGTGCTGCTGTTGTCCTTGGTATAGTCTTCTTCTTTTTGTTAAATTAATTGAATGAATTGCTGCTATATCTTGCTTTTGGCAATATATGAACAAAATGGTTTCTATTCTAAGAATTTGGAATTTGATTCTTTTAATGACTTGAATTACTACACTGGAGTAATCAAAGGCCTAGACACTCGACCTAAATTATCAAGCATACATACCTAATCACAAAAATGTGTAGCGGTTTTTATTGTAATCGCATCCCGAGCTTTCAGGCAAGAGGGAGTAACCTTTCAAATGGCAGAATATAAATCCCCAACCGATTGAACCGTTTCAAAAACTTTGCGTTTGTCAAAGTACTTCAATCAACGGCAAGAAAAAGAAAGACAAGCGAAGTAATTCAAGTACAAAATCTTTGCAGTAGCATTAAAACTTTGTTTGAAAAGACTTGTTTTGTGGCTCCCTAGAAAATAATCCTCTTTTTTGTTTTTATTCTTTCTCATTTTAGTTACAGTTTCAACTATAATTATAAAAAAGTTGGATAGTTTTGTTTTCATATGTGAGGCATGATTCCAATAATGGTTTTACGAGAGAAAATAAATGAACTATGTTCACGCTTTAGCTTTTTGCAAAGCAAATCCTAAAAAGTTTAAATGTTTTAGTGTGGAACTTTTCTCTGTGATGTCATGTGAAAGATAGAAACCGTAGATAACGGGTCTGAGAATATTATCAAGAAAGATGAGATCAGTTTGTTAGTTTACAGTATAAGTTACTAACTATATGAACGGGAATATATAGGAACACTTGATTTTAAGCTAGCTAGCAAGAACCTGAGCTCAGAAAGCGTTAAAAAGGAAAAGGAAGTTGTGCCATAATATAAGTCTTTCGTTGATTTCTAAAACCTTGACGTTTTTGGTGAACTTTCAGGTAAGAAAATACCCTCGAGTGAATGAGAGGCGGGGGTCGTTAGAATCTATATGAAATGTATACGACGTGCGAAAAATACTATTAAAGTTACTTTATGGTATAACTTTCCTTTATTCATTTTGCACATGAAATACCTTCAATGAATAAAAACCAGAGTAAAAAAGTATCTGGAAAAGTTTAGAAAAGGGTTACTCCGTTTTCCTTTTTGAAAATGCCTGACTATTTTCTTTTTTGTTCTTGCTATATTTTCCAGGCTAACGCGTTTCAGTTCAATTCCCGTTCATATTAGAGGTGACTTAAATGTGATTTGCTAGCTCGGGCATGCTCGTGTGTGGAGTGAAAGACATAATAGTAAATTACGAAAAATGGGTTTATAATAAAGTAGAAGAAAAAAGGTTGATATGAATAATAAAATGCTTGGCTTTGTAGAATATTATTTCGCTTTTAGTAGAAATGAGCATACCACAGCACATTTCGCAATTCACAGAGTTTCTAATTCAATGTATTTATAATCTTTTGGCAGTCTCAACACCACAGTAGTAAGTAGGATTTTATTTTTGTGCTGAGCATTGTAGCATGGAAGTTGGAAAGGAAGAAAGGGAAAGTCTATGACGCACCAATTTTAGAAGCTGACAAGCCTGAGAATGAAAAAGGCTTAAGGCTCAAAACAAAAGTTGGCTGTGAAATGGTTTGGTGATAGGTTGATTAAAGATGCATCTCAAGAGACGAACAAGCCTCAAGTATTATAAAACAATGAAAGTTTAGTATACCCGTTTTCTTTCATTTCCCAGTGTCGGCATTTCATTTTAGGATAAAATCCTGTTAGTTCACCTATTCACAGTTCAAGGTCAAAAGGTATCTAACCAAAACTTGTTTGACGCAACAGACAAAAAGTCAATTAATACTTCAATTATGTAGGTAAAAATGAAGCTAATGTATCGATTTACTTTAAAGTACCAAAAATCACAAATTCTTGTCGTAAATTCTTACGAGGATGCAATTACCACTTTCACCATTCGCATTTCCTAGCTTGTTGAAAGCTTTCTTGTTCCCTTCCCACAGAAAAGTTTTTCAACGAAACCAAACACGTTTTTCATTACACAAAGTCAATTTTCAATCTTACTCGAACTCATTTTTACCTGCGGTCCACCATACCAAGAAACTACTAAAAGGTTTCCCTTTCCGTTTTTGCAGCTTGGTCTTGGACGAGCTCTACCAAAATAAAAAAATCGCCTCCGCCACTCACAACATGTACGCTTACCGAATTTTAAAAGAAGATTCCAAGACTTGGCTTCAAGACTGTGATGACGATGGTGAGACACATGCCGGAAGTCGATTGCTTCATTTGCTACAGGTACGTCAAAGTCATCGTTTCTTTCTAGGATTTTAGACCTTTTCCACAAGAATGTGGGTTTAATCTTCTTGCTCATATTCTATTCTAGTAAAGGAGCTCATAAGAATTCCATTTTAATATTGCATGAGACTTTTATGTGGTATTGGCACAAGAAAATCAAAGATACCCACACATGAGCATATAATATGCTATATTTACACACGGTGGTGATCTAAATTGGATTTGTCCCTGTTTCTTTACGTAAAACTAAATATTTAATGCTAAAGTCTACTCCTTTGCATAAGCATAGAGGCTGCTCTTAGCTGAGTTCCTCCTACGCAAAAATGTTTGATGCATTAATAATTTTGATCACATCTCAGAGCTTTAATGAATAATATTCGTCTTCATTAAACCTATTCTTGTGTTGCCTTTTGCAGATTCTCGACTGCAGGAATGTGATGGTAGTGGTCAGTCGCTGGTACGGTGGAATCCAGTTACACGCAGATCGGTTCAAACACATTAATAACGTAGCTCGCCAAGCCCTCGTCGAGTTTGGATTTGTTTCTTCAACAGATGGAAAGAAAACGGATGACTCAAAGGCTAAGAAAGGTTCCGCCAAAAGATGATGCGTTTGTTTACAAAGCCTTTTTTGTGTATTTTACGTCTTCATTTGTAGAAAATGCCTACACAAAACTGCCTACATGCTTTATTATTGCGTTATAACTCATGTCATTCTAACGTGCATCCAATAAAACGTTACTCAAGTTTCATCAGCTTCCATGTCTTGTATATTTGTACTTGTACCCAATACCTCAGGAATCGAATAATTTATTGACTGTAGTTCATGTCCTTTCACCTTTACTTTATTCATGCATACACAAACGTGATTTTGTAGTGAAGAAACTGTTTGTTTCAAAGTACCCCACTTAACAAATACAAATGATGTGTTTTTACTTTTTATAATAAAAGTGCTTTCCAATGACGTTGGAGACTGGAGACCAATATATTTTTTGGCCTGTGCAACACAATTCTAGTTACCCTTGTATAATCCTACTAAACCTGATTTAATACCTGACAGTCTGGACCCCCCAAGTCTCTTGCTCAATTTGCAGAGAAAATGGCGTTTTTATTTTTGTATACTTGTTCCCACTCACAATCAGTATTTACTTCCATTTTCTCGTAGCATATACAGCCCCTCCTGGAAGTGACTAGTGTCACTCATTTCACTCTCTACCTCCCTAAAACATAAACAACGATCGACTCTTTGGGAATGGATTCTCTAAAAAATGTGTCTCTAGCATTTACCCGGAAAAACTAATTCCATTTATTGTCAAATGATCATAGCAATTCATTGTTGAAAAAATAACACTCATGTAAAAATGCGTAGGCCTAATGTAATCCTGTGAAGGCACCTGCTGCTTTTCCAGTTCGATCCCCCATGCTTTAGCAATATGACTTGTCGCATCATTATTACATTCGTTGAGCAAAGCAACCTAAAGACTAGAAACTCTAGAAAAATGGTACCAGATGTTCAATAATCCAAGTTAGAGAGAAGAAGAAAAAACGAAAAAATAAAGAGTTCTCTGGAGACTCAAATATATTTCATGTTTGTTTGCCTTGAGTACAAGAGAGAAAAGTAAAAGCAATGAAAGGAACACGGTGAATTATTGCATTAAACAAGGCAGAAAATGTGGAGCAGTGGTGGTAATATAATAAAAAGCAGTGGACACGAGTTGAATGAATGGAAAAACTTGTATATACCTAATAGATTGTAGTAATATTATTGCAAGTTGCAAGTTACTCCAACGTAGTAGTAGTAGTAGTAGTAAGCAACTAAAGTGCTTTCTCTAACTTTCAACTGTATTTTTTCTTACGCAAGCAATACTTCTCTAAACCACACTACATAGTCTTCTCATCTTCATCTCTTTAACATGTACCATCATATTACTTTTTGAACCCCGGAGGAACATAAAGCTGTAAAAGTTGTCGAACCATAGTTTATGACTTTGGTACATACACAAAAAAATTGTACTGCTATTATTACTCAAACCAAGAGAGAGTTTAGGGATACACAAAGGTGTCTTTGTGGGGTATCCTGTGGCGGAGAAAGAAACGGAAAAGCTGGATTTACGGCGTGATAGGTTGCGCAACAAAATAAAGTAGTACGTATTCGTGGCTGTCTGCGTATTTTTCCAAAGGATAAATCGAGGTTGGAGGACAACTGAACAAAGGACAGCTTCTGAGCTCGGAATTTAAAAAATGAAGTTTTTTCCATTTGTAAATGGACATAAAAAATGTTCATGTGGGCACGATAAGCCTAGGAATGGAGAAATGTCATAAGATGGCTATCGATTCATATTAAATATTTTGATCTGTATCTTAAAAGAAAGATGATGGTGAATATGTTTCAATAAGTATATATTATGTTTAGATTGAAAGCAAAAGTAAACAGTCAACGACGGCACGTTTGAAAATAAAATGCTGAAGGTGATAAAAATCGATTCTAGGAAAGAAATGCTTTTTAATGTTTCCGTATGCTGTAGATGGTAGAATTTCACGTGGGCGGTAAAAATTGTTTGCAAACAACAATTGAATTTTAGTCATTTGCCGAAATAGAAATGTTGGGTTGTTACTGTTCAATTTACTTTTTTTCTATTATAAAAGTTTGAAAGGAGTTTGGCGATAGAGCTGCTACTAGACCAAGAATAGAATAGAATTCATGAATAAATCAAACGTTTGCATTTAAAACGCATGATTACAGGATATTATGGGGATGAACATTGTCGTTTTGTTGTACTACAACATCATCGATCGGGTGATCAAATTAAGGTATTTCATTTACATAACTGGATTTGCTGTATACACAAATTGGGCCATAGAATTGGAAATCGAAGTAAACTACAACACATTGCTTATGCACAGTCCTTATACATAGTATGTTTATTCAACATGTTTTCAGATTAAGATAAGGATAAGGAGCAATAGCAAAACCAATGTTGGCCGTAGTTTTGAAATAATTTCTTATTCTAACAATGTTCTGAAGACTTGTAGCATAGACTTTTTTTGTCTGATTTGTTGTATTGGTGAAATTTCCTAGTATTATTCTCAGGTTTTTGGTGGAACGCCTTTAGAAACAAGCGAGCTGGAACTTTCTGAAATAATGCTATAAACTTTATTAAAAGATATGTGACATGTGATATTTTTAGTCATAGGACACAATTAATTACAGACTAACATATGAGACAAGGCCATACTTATTATTGAAAATTATACTTGTTTTTGTCAACAGAGCCTTGTTCTGCTCCAGCATGTGCGTTAACAAGATTAATTGTGTTTTATTTCTTCTGTAAAACAAAAACTACGCGTAATTCTATAAATATCTGCACAACAGACAAAGACCATGAATATCTCTGCTGATGCAATACCATACTGCCCGGCTCAGTTTTCTTTGTAGTTAGCTAGAATCTTTCATATATTTCAAGTCAGTATCAGTTTCTTTTTCGCTAGTATCATGCATAGTCTTATTCTTGTCTTCATTATTATACGGCCATATGTACGCTAACAAGTCACCCGAAACCAACGTCTTCTTCTTGATCTTGACTTTATGAAGACATCATCATCTTTTCTCCCAAGATGACGATGACTGTGTACCCTGGGCTTTATGTACCCACCACCACCACCCCATGTCCATGTACAAATACACGTTTTTTAAATATCTAATAGTAGCAGCATCAGCCAGCATCACAATCTTACTGTAAACACGCTGGGTTCATCTACTTCATCTCTCCAAGGTGGGAATTCACTTGTAGAGAAGAAAGTAAGAGAAAGCAGCCATATGGTGTTGAATGACAGCTGCTGCTGCTGGTGTTTTCTAAGCTAAAACATTCTAGCCACCAGCCATGATGTATAATAGGACCCTGCTGTTGCACCCCCATGCCACCGAACCAATAACACACACAGACCGTTATTCCGTTTGTTAGAACCGTTAGTGGGAGTGGGAAACAATTTGATGATAATATGGTGGTACAGACATGACTATTCTGCATGCATGAAAACATTTTATTAAATTCTGTCTGAGAGATGAGAATAAAACTTGTCTTAAAATAGTAACATTTTGCATTAAGCAAATGTTCAAATTATGACTGCAAAATAACCCATGCTGAATCTGTGAAACCGGTAGCGGTTGCAAAATATTTGTCAGAATGACCCGCATTGTAATATACTCTGCCTGTGCTAAAGTGCTAAAACTAGAGTTCAATTGTTTTAATTTTGGAAACATTTGGACATTTGAATGATTAGAAAATCTAGCTTTCTTCTAGAGATGAGGATATAGTGATAGCTTGCTAGGGAAAGTGATCTAAACAAAATACGAAATGTTTAAAATGAGAATTAATCTAGCGTGAAACTATATCTGATTGCATAGTGTAAATGCACCGCAAGCAATAAACAATCCATCTCAATTTTCCGTATCCAATATCCATAGATTAGAATACATGTCTGAATTTCCAAAGTGTTTGGTATTACATTTCTCAGTCTCAGTTTGAAAACTATGTTTTATCACACTGTCTCCCATTTCCACCATTTTCATTCCACAGGTACAGAAAGTTCATAGGTGAAACTGGAACGCTTGTGTGCATACCAAATTTCAAAAGCAAGTTTACTTGTGCAGTCAAACGAACCGAAAATTCGAGTTTACACGGACTCTGTTATTCGCTTCAGGCTCTGGCTTCACAAGAAAAACAGATAAAAATACGCAAACTTTGTAGACACGCTTCCTTTAAAATTTTATACCAGGCCAGAGTAGAAAGTTCCACCGCGCACTTGCACCAGACCAGGTATTAAAGTGAAAGTTTACAATAAAAACCTCTGGGAGGGCTAAATATCAGACGGATGAATGAACCATTCACGTTAAACTCCTTTTTATGGGCGCATTAGTGTAATGCATGCTTTAAATTGTAAATCTTTATCGTCCAAAGTACATGACAAGACGTAGCTTATTTCGTACACTGTAACTGTATCCTGTATGGAGCACAAGACGAGAAAAGAAAGCGGTGGTTTCCAGTAAAGGAAAGGTCAGATGTCAGTTGAGTTACTGGAAGGTGGAGATTATAAATTGTTGTGGTGAACACTACTACTATGCTGTAATGGGGCGACAAGAGCATTGGGATTTAGTTTTTTCTGCAAGCTGTGCTCCAATGTGCAGTCCTTTTTGCATTTGCCAAGAAAAGTATAGACCTTGACAAGCTCACATTTTCTCTATTACTGCACAGCAAGTAGAAACAAAGTTTCACTTCAAAGTACTTCATTAAAGCGTAATTTGCCAAAACTGCGATGTTGGCCGCTGCTTGCATAAACACAATAAAAAGTCTTGACATTCTTAAGGGAAAGTGGCACAGTAGTGGGGCGGAATGGAAGAAATTGCTAACATTTTAAGTACAAGTCCAATAAAATGTCTTTGGAATAAAAGCAGGTTGTTTGGGTATGTTGTGAAGGCAAGTAGTTTTGCAATCAGAAATGTTTGCTTACAAGCTTATGGCAAGAATTAAATAATGGTCGAGTTTTTGGCCATGTGACCGGACATCAATATGCACGTATTGTTTATTGCATTGTGGTATATAGACAATATTAGAGAAGGAAACCAAACCCAGTGTAATGAAATTAATTACTGAGAACGCAATGACTGAGGTGTGAATGATCACTGTGTTCTATATCAAGTATCAGGACTAAAGCCACAATATTGAATTTCTGGTATGTTTCGTCCTGAAAATGTTTGTAATTATTGACCAAGCACACGAATAGGTCCAATCCATCCAAGGTAGCGCAAATGTGCAATTTATGGAATTGGTCATCAACGAGTGGAATACTTTAGTTGGTCGCTGACAAATATTTCGTTGTTTCATAAGGCATATTAAATGACAATGGCTATGGATATGCAATTATCCACGCATGTCTTGTTAGTTGACTGGTACGCGAGTAAATAAGTAAACAGTAAAACGCTTGTTTACTTTTGATGAAAATGATAACACATCAGAACAGTATAAAATTACATCGAATATTAAATTCCATATGGTCTATGAACCGTTATCGATGTCTCATAAACAGCGGTCACAGCCATTTTTACGTCCATCTACAAAAGTAATTGCTTGTTTTCAGGTCTATTTATTTGCAAACAATGTAATTTATATGGGAAAACTGAGACCACTAACTCGTAATTCATGAAATACAAATGTGACTAGTGAAATATCAGAATGGGCTTGAGTAACAAACTATAAATGTGTTTACGCTACCAAAAATAGAGCACACTCAGCATATTATTTTTATTGCCTCATTGGTTTGTACATGTAATATTTGTTGTGTTTTCTACCCTTTCCCTTATGCATGCTTGAAAGCATTTTCTCTTTCCTTTCTACTTTCACCAAAAAAATATTGCACTAAGGTTCTCTTTCCTCTCTGTCATATTTACAAAAAAAAAGTTATGTACTCCTGCATTTATCATCCATCATCAGCAGCAGAGTAAGCATGACCATCAAGATATCCCTAGCGTAGTCCAAGTTCAGTTTCACTCCAGGTTTGATAAATTACTAGCAAAGCATTCACTCTGTAGCCGTGTAGCCAATGCATGCAACCAAAAATGTTTTCAAGCATCTTTCCTGATTTGCTCTGACTTTGCAAAAAATGCGCTTGGGAGAAGACAAGGTGAGCAAAGAACACAAGAGAATATCAATATATGCCATCGCACAATACAAAATATGCCTATGGATCAACACACAATTATATAGCATATTTTTATGTAGCTACACTGTGTATATATACCTATTGTGGTGTGTGTGCAGCCTGGTTAGCTCTCGGTCTCGCAACTTCCAGCATTATTTTCATTTTCATTCAAGGGAACGTTTGTGGATACGAAGTAGTGCTTCCCCATGCAGTGCGCGTTTCCACTAAAACCTCTTTTATTTTCACACTGCTCAGCATAGCACGAAATGCTTTCCAAAAGAAGGAAATTGCCAACTAATGTGTATATGTATGTCTAGTATGTATGTTCATATTTGTTTCTCAGACGTCTATCTTGCTACACTGTTTCAACCAGAATGGAAAAATTTCCCCTTTAAAACCATAATAAACAGCAAGTTCGTATAGCGAGTACAATGAGTAGTACCATCTCACAATACTACCAAGTTTCCAGAGAGAGAAACAAGACGAGAAAGAGTGGGAGAAAAAACGGTGAAAGAACTGGTAAAGCTTTCCTGCTGTTTTCCCACACCGACTCATGCGCTCCTCATGTAATCAATTGATTTTAGTGACGCTCGAACTTTCATACATTTCTTTCCCCGTTTTATAATGTGCTAATATGCTACCACAAGTCTGTATCAAAATGTGCTTATGCATGTATTCATTCATATGTATGCTCCCAATGCTAGAAAGTGTACTAGCCACCAGTATATTATCTAGCATGAAAGAAAAGCCTATTGTTATAGGGTCTAAGGTCTGCCATGAATGTACCAAAAGTTGCTGACGTTATTCCTCTCGTCCACCACCATTCTCCACAGCAGGTTTGCAACTACAGAATACCAGCATATGTATGGAATACCACCATCATGATCGTCATGCACTTTTACCATGTAGTAACAATCCCCAAGTTATGAAAGTTTTCTAGGCTGCCTGCCTACTAGTCATGCTACTACAACATAAAAAAGCTCTGTAACACTGGCGCTGCAACAACACTCTTTAATGCTACATGCTCGTGTCCCTGGAATAAATAACAGTGCATATAAGTCCAAAACATATACATTTGTCAGCAAAAACTTTCATATTTTTCTCCTTTAGGCTTTCCCTGCAATGCTTTTTAATGCAAAAAAATAACAGGCATGTACGTACGGAAACTTGTCTGCAAAGTGGGTAGTAAAGTTTTCTCTTAGTTTATTTTTCCTACTTTTTCTCCCAACTTTCTTATGAAATTACATTCATAAACTGTACACTCTACCAACACCACCATGTTTAAGATAAGCATCAGCAAAAAAGAAACAAACAGCAGCATCCCTTAATTTTCTCCTAAAAATAAAGTTTCCTTTAAAAACAGGAAAAAGCAGTGGCAAAATTCAACTACATAATATTCAAAGCCTTCATTTATTTTCCGCTACTACCACTGCTGTCAAGAGGTTGTTTTTTGCTGAGTTCTCTTCTTGCAGTCAGTTGACATTGCCGTTTGCGCTGAGAATAAAAGGAAATGAAATACCCGAAAAGGAATTTCTAGATAAATACACATAAAAGGAATGCCTATACCAATATAAATATTATACCATTAACTACATAGCTTGTATTGCAATCAGACCCAAAGTGTTTTCATGGGCTACATGGTCGCGTACAAAAACCAACTGACGTGGTGCGGGCAAACAAGATACATAGTTTGTAATACATTGCCAGCGGGTACATAATAATATACAGTCAAAGAATTACATGGAGAAAGTCAATGCATCGAGCTCAAGAGAGTGGTATTAAAAATATGGTGTCGAGCGAAATCACATTATTGGAAGAAATATGTATCAGTGCTGGTCTTGCATACCGTAATAAGCACACGACATCACTACATCACCTTGTACGAGAGGTACATTCATGAACTAGTAGCAGTGCTGGTATTACTATCCTATTATCACCATCATCGTCTTTACTTCGTCCACATAAGAAAACGCTCACACTAAAGAAAGTTTTTTGCTTGGCTCTACACATCGCATCAGAGACATATAAGAAGACGGAGCAGATCACACAAACATTTCTCGGTATCCTTTCTCTCCTACAACTTTTCTCCCTGTTCATTGTAAATAAGGGCCGCGAAATATCAGGATAGCTTCATAGTACGCAGGAAGAAATACTACGGAAAGTGAAAGAGAGAGATACAGAAGCATAGCACCAGGAGCAGCTTTTACCAGCATCCTGCTACGTTGAGCTAAGGGAAGATCACACACTCTTTATTATTTCATCACTGAAACGACTACATACTTTCGTTTCTCGGACTGCTGTCATCTTTGATATCAACACAACTGGTTGGAGAAAGTGGAGAGTGCTTCACTCGACTTGCCTATCATTATCAGTAGTAACACAGAAGAAGAAAGTAGTACCAAACACACAGTTGGAAATTATAGATCTCTATAATTTATCAGGAGCATCATCATATGTGAGCACATAGTAGAGAGAGAGTTGAAGCTCGGTGCTATTTCGCTGCTACTGGAGTAGGAGGCAATTTTTATTACTTTATTTCCAGCTCCGTCACTCAGTCAGTCAGTTGTTGCTGGATAAACTGAAGTAAAAGACAAAACAGGATCCCATTTTCACATTGTCTTTGTAAACATTTTTATTTTTAGTACTGTGTGTAGTACTCTAGTACTTTCGGGTGATTACAATTACACGGTTTTTGTACGGATGGATATGAGCCATCGACAGGAAGGGACTGAAGAGCGGAATATTTGTGGGGAAAATAAGAACTTGAAGGGAAGGCCAGTGAAGTAGTAAACAAGTAAATGAACTTTGTTCTTGTTGTTGGATAACATTTTATATTATATACATGTTTTCCTAGTTGCTTCTCTCTGCTACACATTATTTTCAAAAATTTGGCCAAGTTTCTTTTTGAAATTCACAACCAAAAGGGTATCAAACGGCACAATTTTAGTCTTTGACTTTAGTTGTGCGTTTCGAGTTTTATTGAGAGAAAGAATTTGCTGAAATTACATTTTGTAAATTTTGTAGCACAGTTTGCACATATTTCTATATTCTTGCTGTACATGCAATTTTTTAATTAGTATCTCTACGTTGTCTGCAGAGTTTATTGACACAGTTTTCCTGGTTTAATAGCAAGTGCCAAAGACTAATAAGCAAAAGTGACAACATAATTTACAAACAATTAGCGCAAGTGTTGAAATATAATAAATCAAAAACTAACCTTTTGTGATAACAGTACTTGACAAAGTGACTTTATAACATTTACTCTGAGAAAGCAACAAAGCATATAAACAGTTTGCAAACTTGTGGTGAAATCTGTTTTACTGAAAAGAAAGTACTGTTTTGGCTTACATTTCCACCAGTAATTGCTACTTGCACGGAATAGAGTTAGCAGGGGGTGAAATTAAACCCTACAACCTGAAATTTTCTCACCAGTTTGATTGATACTAGGCAATGAGGGATGAAGCAACATGCTGCTTGGACCGCAGCAGTAGATCGAGACCAAAGGTCGTCATTATCACAATGGGGCAATGGTCAGCCCTCTCCATATTCTCGTGTTTGCTACTAGTCTCCGTGGTCATCCTGAGCCTTGGCCAGGCAGCTCCGGAAGTATTTACCAACTCATTTTTTGTTCGACTTAATGGAGATCATGGACATGAGGTGGCAAGTAAAATTGCAAAACGAAATGGATTCGAAAATCTTGGGCCGGTAAGCAAAACCTGTTTGAAATTCATAGTAAACCACTTTTATGACAAAATGGGAATACTTTGCATAGTTTGCATATTTTCGAAATTCCCAAAATTCACAATGCTTTTGTTGGACTAACTAAAGGACGTTTAAAAATTATTCATGGATGCCAGTGTCGAAATTAAACTTAGATTGAAAGGTCATATAAGTGACTATGATCATAATGTTCACAGTTATAATTAGGCCAATTAGTTTAAGTTGGAAAAGTCTGATGCATGCTCTAAAATGCATTTTGTATTTATTGTTTAATGACTTCTTAAAATTGTTATTAAAAACTGAAGAAATTATTAAAGCATATCTGAGCATAATGTAGACATTCTGGAAGATTTAGTCATGTAAGATACATGCGCAATGTATGACCATTTGCTTATTTTGAATATGTGATAAATCCTTTATTCATCCAACCCATGCGTGTTATCTCTGTTTACACAGTTTGTACGTTTGAGATAATCTGTTGGAGGAAATGCTTTGAAAATTAGATACCTACTTATAGTATAAGGACTCAATTGTGCATTATCAAATTCTACTTTTTCGCAGGTTATGGGATCAAAGTCAGAGTTCCACTTTGTTCACCGTGGCTTGCACCATGCGCGCACAAAACGAAGTGTTCCACACACCCGCCTACTGAAAGCAGACCCTTTGGTAAGCATTTTGAATTAAATCATCCGACCCTTAAATCGAATCATTCAGTGAAAAATCTGGAAATCATTCAATTCATTGCATCCATTTCGAAGCTGTCAAGCTAGTTATATCGATTAGATATTGACATGCTTCACCTTCGAAAATCCTTCTAACTGTGTTACTAACTGCTTTATGTATGTTTGCTACCTTTAGATAAAATATGCTGTACAGCAGAGTGGATTTCGACGTGAGAAGCGGGGCTTCAATCCTCTCAGAGTAGAGAATCTAGTGGCTGTTCCGCTCACACACAATGACCCTACGGATCCCTATTTTCCCTACCAATGGTACCTGGTAAGTTATCAAGTTTTTTATTCACCAATTCCTTCTATAGGCATAAGTTGATAAAACATACGCACATAGTTTACCTGGAACAACTGATGATAGCTTCTGCTGACACCATGTTCGGGGCAAACTGTTTAACATGCGTCTTCTGGTTTATCTCTAGCAACGTGACGACACTTGTGGCATTGAGTGTTTCACTTTCATCATTATTTTATTGACATTTCGTTTTTCGCACTAGACACGCCAAATATTACAACTTCAGTGCATACTCCCATTATCTCTATCTTGCTTGCATCACACACATACTCATTCCATATTTGCCAAGATAAAAATAAAGATAGGTTTAGTGTGAAATAAATAATGCCTTCATGTTTGCTAAAAGGCATCAATAATCATAAAAAGTAATAAGTGCACATAGAATGTAATATTACTTGTTGGAAAAAGCGACACACGTCAGAGACAGGATGACAGTTTATTTGCATTTATATCCTCCTATCACCCTAACTCTGATAGTTTTTTTTTTTTTCGCTTACGATGTTACGTTAACCCCTACAATCAGATAGGTAGGTAGATTCTATTTTAGCTCCTTCAGGTTTTTGGCTGAACTGAAGTGAGCTCTAAAAGTGTCATTGTCAGGCTTAACCCACTTCTATAAGAAAGTGGAAAGGGATAATAATATGAAAGTTCTGAATATATTCTTCCTTTTGATTGGGGTAACTTTAGCAAAAAGCGAGAAATCGCAAATTCCTTCCCTGTTTCAATTTTTGGACTGTACGTTTAGCTGTAGCCAAGCCTCTAGCTGGAAAATCCCACTAAAAATGGAAACATTATTTTGTTCTAGACAGTGTCTTAGTGTTCATTGTAATGCTTCGTAATCTGTATACGTAATGTGATGACTTGTCATTTACTGTATTGCGCCTAACAGTGTAAATCTTATAGGCGTTGTAATGTATAGGTACGTCATACTTATAAGATACTTTCTTTGTAATGCATCCAGTCACGGCAAAGAGCGTGATGATGAAAGCTGCAAAAGAGTTTGAGAAGCGTGAAGAGAGAGTAGAGAGGCTAAAGCTTTTGACGATGACGCCAATAGGGACAGAGTGAGGGATAGTATGCCGACTTCTTGAGAAGTGGAATAAAGAAAAGGCATAGTTGATAGTAGTGAAGGGAATAAAGAATAATCATTCTCGTAACATAATCTTTATCGTCGTGTTCAACGACGTCGTCGTCCAAAAACCCATCTTTTGTAAATACCCCTTCTTCTGTAACCAGGCTCGACTTACAAACCGCTATATAGTAGCACCATCATTATCGTCATTAGTTTCACATTTTCTCTGCGAATCGCTTTATCGTATTCATTAGACCAGACCAAAAGTCACGGGGGATAGGAATGTGTCGTTGGTTTCAGCTCATGATTTTGATTTCAAATTGCCCGTGTTTTCCAACTTTCAATTGATTTTCTTATATTTTATTTTATATGTTAAAAATAATAATATATTGAATTGAAGTAAGAGTGCAAAAGTTGTAAAGAAAGAAAGAAATGGAGCTATTTCTTTGAAAATGCTTAGAATTCTCTGTTTAAAGCCCGTTTCTTGTTAGTTGCATGGTACACCCTGTGTGAGCATGCATATAACATGCAGTGGAAGCGCCATAAACATGCACACATAACGTCTCCTATTCATTTTCATTCTCCGTCAATTTAATGCAAGAAAATTGAATTGCTCGTTAACGATTTCTTATTTATGTTCTCCCACTTTGTGCAATTTTCCCAGAGAAAGTATCAAAAGCTCGACGAAATAAAATATGATGGCGCACACAAGTATATTTTACCGTTTCGCCGATGACATTCCCCTTTTTATTGGTGTACACGCAATCATCTTACAATCTGGATTACATGTAACAAGCCAGAATGGGATTTTTTGGGCTCAAGAGCGCTTGGGTTTGTGTTACGAAGGGACAATGGCACTTCATGCATAGTGTATAAGCCATTGCAATGAAAGCACACACTACGCTCCGCTAAGAAAAAATCTTTTGTTAAAACTTTCTTCATGCATCATAACTTGAAACCCTTTTAACGTGTAGAGAGTTAAGTGTTATATTGGTGTCGCGTTGAAGGGCATTGGTATATCTTTTCAGATGGCTCATGTATCATTTATTCTTTTCTTGCGTAATATACTGCCTGGGTTCCGCAGGGCAAGAGAATATCCCTGTCTTAAGTCCTTCCACGTTACTGCTTACTTTCACCCTTTGAATAACATTCTAGGAAGTTCTTACATTTTGTTTGCTTGCATGAGAATGTGTACGACATATGGATTTATTTACGGTTTTTCGGGCTAGCAAGACGTGTATGATGCTAGGCAGTTTGTTAGATGTCTCAAAGGAATTTCGTTAGTTTTTGCTGCTGTTACATCGTAGGACAGAAAATATAAATGCAGTACATACACAATCGCCTTGATTATTGAATGAAAATCTAAAATGGTGCAGAATATTTTAGGAAACACACACAGTGCACTCCTCTAGACAGAACACAACATCATCTTACATCACATCATATTTTCGCCCAGCAGCTAATCTAGTTTATGATCAAGTCTTGCAAAAAAGATTTTCCCTACTTTCGCAATCCCTTGAGCTTTATGGGATTTTGGTTCCGCGAGAGAAAGACAAGGCGAAGCGTGTTCCATCATGGTTCATTATCTATACGTCGTCTTATATCTGACGGGAGAAAATTGGTGGAAGTAAAATGTACCATGCCATCATGCATATTCTTCTACAGCAGCGTGAGTGACGCACACACAAAGTTTATGAATGTTGTAGTGTTTGTTTTTAGTGGTGGTGGTGGTAAAGGGAATGGGGGAGGGTGGGATTTCAGGGTGAACGAAACTTTGTCATTACGATCATCATGACTCCGAGGGCCACACGGCACTCTTTTATCTCTTAGCTTTTGTTTTTTTATTTGTAAATGGAAACAGGCCGTTCAACTTTTAGATGAATTGCTTGCGACTCCTCCACTTTGTGTGGTTTACCTTAATGTTCACCGCGAAGACTTTGAAAGGCTATATATTGTATGTATACATATTGTACATAACTGACGTGGTTGAAGCTACTTGACTGTCTCGTCTATGTGCAAGCGTTGCTAGAAAGTATTATGGTTTTCTGAAATGGAATTTATTCTGTTCTGCCTTGGGCAAACAACAGTACCTATCTGCATTTTATCTGGCTAAAAAAGACTGCTGGGCGAGTAAAAGAATTTCCCAGTTTTTTCTAGGCACAGATTCCACCGAATATGTCATGTTTTCTGACCCGCAATGAATGGGTACGGAATTCTGTTGGATAAAATTATTTTGAATAAAATTCCATGCATTTTACACAAATGCATATCTTACAAAAATGTCAATATGTCGTTTCAAATTTTACCCACATCGAGCACCGAATCCGACACCTTTTTTCTGCAACACTGCTCTTCTATCCTGTTGTCAAACACGATGCAAAGGAGAGCATTTTTGGCATGTCTTTTTTGAAATGACACGTAATTTATTTTTCCACCGAATTACTCCCACGTCTTACAAGGGTTGTGTATGTTTCATAATAGCAAGACAAATTGAACGTATTTTGCAATGGCATTGCAATTTGGTGTTCCTGTGCAAGGGCATAGGTATACACTCATGGAGCTAGAGGTTGAATTTACAGGCACATGTAAAATAAACCATTCGTAATAAATTTGAATTAATCCTAAATTGGTATTTTAAACATACTGGAATTTACATTTTCCCTTTATACAACAGAATAATAGCTTTTCGCGACACAAAATTCAGCATTTCGTCTCAATTATCTTCTAAATGCAACATACCATTAGCATGTCATATTCATTCCAATTTCTGAAATAAAGTAGCCAATTTATTTAATCGGCCAACAAAACGATACTGCGGTGAAAGTTTAAAGTAAATTGGAAAAATCACTTTAATAGTACTAGTTTTGGCATGCAAGCTGTATCATTTTAACCTTAAAGTGATATAATGATAGCTTTCTTCTTTCCAAAAAATATACTAGGAGTATTTCCATTTGAGTAACTATTTGCGGATGTTGACACCAAAAAATGAACTTTCTTGAATTTCAAAACTTTTACCACATAATGATAGTAGGACTACAGAAAATAGCCCGTGCAAAGTTTCAGCCCTCCAAAGTAGCTGTGGCGTCGGTGGTGACGAAAAACCGTTTTTGTCGATGTCCACGGAATAAAATTCGAATTTCTCAAAACAGGATAAATAAAGGATTGTGATTTTTTTGGTGGAGCTTAAGGGGTAAATGAGCAATCAAATTACGTACAGACATCACATTATTGTGCATACACATTTTAGCAAAAAAATATTTTTCCGAAATATTCAATTTTTTTCTGCACTTTTTGAGGGTTTTAGCCGCGACCATTTTTCAGAACCATCCATAATTCTTTAAATTTATACTGTATGTCTAGAGTACGGTATTGCCGAGCTACTGCAGAAAACTTCGTGCAAAAATTCGATTTTGTTGAGAAAATGTGGCCAAAAGTTGAAACCGGAAGTGACTCAAAAAGTTGATCAACGTAGAAAATTGGCAATATCTTTTCTTCTTTACAACATTTTAAAAATCTGAGAATATACACTCAAGCTAAGTGCATTAGGATTCATTTGACACCATAACTGCCAGTATCTGACCACTGACCACTGTGGTCGTCTAGGCTACTTTTGTCCCTCAGTTCATTCAATAAATTGTCCAGTTCAAGCAAGCACAATCAGTCGTTTTAAGCAATTCTTCAAGTTTGTGTAGAAACTATACTTTCAAAGCAGCTTATTGTTTTAAAAGTCATTCACTTTGGTATCTACAGTCCATGAAACTTAAGAATTGCATACAACGACTGATTGTGATTGCTTAAACAGGACATATTACTGAATGAACTGAGGGACAAAAGTAGCCTGGAAGACCACAGCGGTCAGTGGTCAGATATTGGCAGTTATGGTGTCAAATGAATCCTAATGCACTTAGCTCGAGTGTATATTCTCAGATTTTTAAAATGTTGTAACGAAGAAAAGTTATTGCCAATTTTCTACGTTGATCAACTTTTTGAGTCATCTCCGGTTTCAACTTTTGGCCACATTTTCTCAACAAAATCGAAATTTTGCACGACGTTTTCTGCAGTAGCTCGGCAATACCGTACTCTAGACATACAGTATAAATTTAAAGAATTATGGATGGTTCTGAAAAATGGTCGCGGCTAAAACCCTCAAAAAGTGCAGAAAAAAATTGAAAATTTCGGAAAAATATTTTTTTGCTAAAATGTGTATGCACAATAATGTGATGTCTGTACGTCATTTAATTGCTCATTTACCCCTTAAGCTCCACCAAAAAAATCACAATCCTTTATCTATCCTGTTTTGAGAAATTCGAATTTTATTCCGTGGACATCGACAAAAACGATTTTTCGTCACCACCGACGCCACAGCTACTTTGGAGGGCTGAAACTTTGCACGGGCTATTTTCTGTAGTCCTACTATCATTATGTGGTAAAAGTTTTGAAATTCAAGAAAGTTCATTTTTTGGTGTCAACATCCGCAAATAGTTACTCTTTATCATTTCCAAAGAAAATATTTCCATTCAATTTTCAGACACTTATCATATTGTTTACTATTGCCAACTCATTGTTAAGAGTTGTGGGCACTGTATATGAATGCGGAAAAATACCTTGTTATTATGCCTTTCTCTTTTTCATTCTTTCTTATAACTAGTTAGTGATGATATTGGATTAGGATACAAATGAATTTACAGACAAAAACAGGAAATGGGAATTGCAACTGAAGAATGTTGTAAGGTTGCCAAAATTACTTACTTTTTTACTGTAAGATTCATGGAACACAGCAATTTTCTTGACAATGATTATTAATAAGTAACAAAAAAAGAACGTCGGCGCTTTCTCAGCAAAATATTACTATACGTGTACGATCCATAAAACTTGCACAATTGTCCCCGATTCGGTTCAGATTGTCGTGTGTTTTTCCATACCACCCTATAAATATTAGATTACTTCTTGTTTTTTTCTTACTTATAGCATATTATTCGTCCATCTGGAGAAAGAAAATAGAATTTATTTCTCGGCAGGAGACATTGCCGTTCTGCTCTTTTTGTGCTCTCCCAAAAAACATGAAAATGGGGAAAGCATTACATCTATCTTTATACGTTATGCATTTTCATATCAATCCGTTACAATGGTACACGCTCAACCGCCGCCTGCTCATTCTCCGACCAAAACATTGAACAATGGGATTATTATAAACCGATTTTTTAAAACTTAATCCCAACATCTTAATGTTCTTTCTCCGACCTGATACATAACCGACCATACTAACTCACAACGCAGTGGTGGTTCACAAATGTCCAAGTTATCGCAATTTGTTGGTTATTGCAGTCAATATAACCTGATAATAATGCTAGGTAGAATTTTCTACTTGTGAATTACGTATGACCTATATTGTCCAAAGCTTGGAGTAAATATATATAAGGAGATGGAGAACCCGTGTTATAATAATTCGAAATTTGAACCAGCAATTTTTGTTATTTTCCTTGTTTTGTATGATCCCTTATCACCATGATAGTTTTTTCCTTACTTCCCCTGCTTGAATCATGAGTGATTGCTGCAAGAACGCGTGCAAACGCCAACGAAGAGTACAAATAACGAAGAAAAATAATACATGGAAACAAGGGATCATTGTAAACAAGAGTCTATTTGGCTCAAAATCGTTGTGAACTATTCCATCTCCATCATATATTTACTCCAAGGTCCAAAGCGTTTAGCTTCAGACATACTTAAGTAGTAACATCCTGAAACTGCTACTTATTCTAAATGTAAGTGCAGAAATTGTATTTACATTTAGTAAATAATTCATAAATTTAAGAAAAATCATGACATGTACATACTATGGTGTTTTTGTTTGATAATGAATTTTAAGGAAACCAGAGACTAATTTTTGTTAATATGCATACAAAAGTATTCGTTGTTAGCATTTTTATATTTTGTGTTTATAATATTTATGTACAAGTACTTGCAGGTACTTGTTACTGTTAAGGTCGAGAGATGAACAGGGTTTTGGAAAAAGATTAAAGAAATGATTGACGTTAAGCATTAATCCCTGGGGTCGACATTTGCGCCGATCTGCTGAAGCTACACAATCGTTACAATGAAGGCGCTGCTGTTTGTACATAATATTGCAATAAATTCATACGTATATTTTCATGTAACGCTTTGTAGCACACTTTGCCTTTCTCTTTTCTTTAGTACTGCACACATTTCACCGTTTTGTGTGTGGTAATAACAATTGTAGCAGAATAGCCTTTACATGCATGCATTTTACTTTACGGGGCTAACAATGCAATTTGGCAAAGGAATGAGGATATTCCCAGTTTTGGTTTAGATGCATGCATATGGATCATACAAAAGAAACCTCACTACTACCACCATCATCATTATTACTATCGCCACACAACGTGCAAAATACATGTATTTACTACCAACATTACTTTCAAATATATCCTCCTCCTTTCCAAATATACGTACAAATGTAGCAAATATCGTGAAATAGTAGGCCTATTAAAATAACATTTCCACCACACCACTACAATCTACTTGCACATGCTGACGTATTTCAAGTGCTAGACTTTGGCATGGGGCGTATGTAGCAGTTCACTTGATGAATACGACGATTGGAAGCTGATGATAGCAGCGTATTATAATAGTAGTGTCGGTGGTGGTGGTCGCAGCTGCCAAAATTGCTAACCATTTTCTCTCCTTTTTTATGCGAATCTCTGACAAACTTGTGTTTTTTCACCAATCTATAAAGAAACATGTTCAGTTTTGTTGTTTGAGTACACTCCTTTTCTTTTTTGCTTTCTCTTTTGAAGAAGCAACACTTTCTGTAGAGGGCTGTTAAAACAAAAGTATTTTAGTGTGTAGGCAGCAAATACTACTGAATAGAACGTTGTTATTTTGATGCTGCTGGTTTTCTTCTTTTGATTCTCCCTTTCTCTGAATCAACCTCCCTTTTGATTGTCGTCATTGTTTTTCTCTTTCCATCCTTTTTCCTAAACTTCTACATACTCTACTACCAGTACCAGTAGACTTCTTTATCCTTTCTCATTGCTAGTGACGAACACAAAAAATATAAATACAGAAATAACACGACATTTTGAGTGACTGTATCAGTCGCTTTTAGCAAGTCAACTAGAACGGAAGTAAAATTGTCGTTACTTTGATATAAAACGCAACAGCACATTTTCTAGTGAATACACATTATTATATACAGCTACAGCTTATATGATAAATTGAAAGCAAGCGACATTGTGTGATGTGTTGAATGACGACATAAAAGCAAGTTTATTTTATTTTGTCGCCCAATGACTCCTCGACCTTGATGCTCGTTGTCATATTGAATAGAAAAGGGAGAAATGAACGAGCAAATGAATGCGACAGCATTCAAACTAAATTATTTTTTAGAAGAAAGGATGATGATGTGAACGTATATTAATGCTTTCAATAAACTTGGACGTATATAATAAAAGTCCGACTATGATTCAGAATAGTAGTAGTAATAACACTTGACTCTCGGTATGTTCCATTTTTTGAGTGAAGGCTTTCATTTTTAAGACTTCTCATTCTCCTGTTATTATGCTGTAATCTTGGTCACTTGAGAATTGTCATTGGCGGCGGGTGATGGTAGCACTAAGTTGACACGACAGTCAGCTTGCTAAAATTGCTTGATATTTTTTGCCTGTCTTTCACGAGTGCAAATATTATTAGCGTGGTTATTACATATGTACACAGTAGATAGAAGCCAAGTATTTAGTTTATAGTTTATAGCAGCAACAGGAGCTAAAGACACCACCATAATTCGATGTCAATGCCAAATGAGACTCGGGCGTAATCCCTCTTTTGATCAATAGCAGGAAAGTGGTGTACAATTATTTATGTCTTGCTTCTCCACAAAAGTTATTCGGCATGGCGTAGGTATTGGATATATAAATGCAACTATGTACAGGAGAAAGATATAAAAAATTAAATGTACCTACCTACCATCTACATATTGTATAGCATGTTCTCTAAGTACTGCTATTTACGTAGCAAAATGTTGAGCTCACAGGCTAGCCGTTAGGCTATTACTCACTGTCCCTAAGCTATTCATTCCTTTCCTCCCATTATGTTTCTGTTCATTTTGGTTAATAGCAGGGGCGAAAGGCGTGTACCGCAAAAAAGAAAAATCCATTCATGCTAAGGATTTTCTTGGAAATATATACACACTCAACGTGTAAATGTTTTAGTTTATTTATATACACATACTATAACAGAAATCAGGATTTGGAAGGTTGTACAAACAAAAAGAACCTTTCTGATTTCGTCAGAGTCAGACCTGTCTTTACGATTAGCCTTTTTGGTGGTGAAAGTACAATAACTGAATGGTGCGGTGCAGGCAAGCATTTGTATGATTTTCTTAATTTTATGGTAGACCGTGTATTCAAGACACGACAAAGAAGCAAATGAAAGGAAGGAAATGTACCGCTTCTATTTTCAAAATCTAGTTCGTTTCAGCTTCTAACTGGAGCGGCAAAACTAATTTACTTGAGAAAACGAAAAGCCCCGACTTTTACAAGAGAATCGAGTAAAAAGTCACGTTCATGTAACAATATTCCGATATTGTTATTCTTCAAGCTCAAAAGAGCTAACACCAGCACCGACGCCATACCATTAGAAATCTAGTCTGGCATGGTCTTAGTCATGTGGATGTACTAGAACAATATGCAACATGTTAACGTACATTATTATTCGTTGTGGTAGGCATATGCCGAAGGTGAGGTGGTAGTGGTGGTATGAGGTATGTGCCAAAAACTGGGGAATGTGATACCCTTGCAGAGAAGATGTGGTATTTCATAAAAACATTATTATCGCTTGAAGCAACAGTTTCGTGTTTGATGCTGCACACGGCTATATCGACATTTTTATTTGATGTGTGTAATATTTATCAAGGTCTCATAAGGTTAATCCGTGCTGTGCTGGTACATCAGGAATATTATGTACCTCAGGAAATAAATAAACGTGACGCATCTCTTGAAAAATTACGTAAGCTGACAGGATAGATAGAACTATTGTTCAAGGCTCAAAGCACCCATATGCTTACATTTTTATTGTGTACCATACATTTGTAAGGGATTCCAAAATTCTCAGTGAATTTTCCATTTTTCACAATCTATTACTCTGATATCCCTTACGTAAATGTTATTTCACTTGATAAATATATCCATTCTTAAAAGCTTTCCCACAATATCTTTATCCTGGTTCTCCAGGTTGTGTACAAAAATTGCAAATACTTTATAAATGTCGTGGTTTATCTAGGTAGCATAAGAAAGCAAACATTTTTCAAGCTGGATTTAAGACATCACTATCAATGTCTTGTTTCTTTTTTGGAGCAGAAGAGTAAGTGGGAGTGAAAGGGGTGGAAAACGGAAAAGGGAGGTAGAGAAAAGCAAATGGGTAAACTTGAACAGGGATCATCTATAAAAATGTTTTTGTTACGTATCAGAATAATATCTATCTCGACGCTATCAAATACAAATATAGAAAATTTTTCTTCGTCGGGTTAAGAGTAATGGATAGAAAATGACACGAATACACGTCAGTCATATACATAAAAATTATCCGGGAAAGTAAGGTAAAACTATATGTCATGTAGGTGGTGGTGTAGATGTACTTTCACTATAAAACGCTACTTTATGTCAAAAGAATTAACAGTTTTATTCTCTTTTCTGCTACTAAGTTTACCCGTTTGTGCTACATTTAGTTTTATTTATATGAACTCTGAGCATGAGAACATGGTAGGATGACGAGATGAAAAGTCAGAGATAAGACAGCGGGGATATTAGAAGTAGAAAAGTTTATACTTTAGCTTCCTTTCGAAAATATTGACGAAGAAGGCTACACATACGGAGATTGGCGAATTTCTCCTGGGTCGCTCCATTTTTCTTAGCGTTTCCTTCCATTTTATGACTAAATTCTCTGAAGGAAAAGGATGTTTTGTGGATAAGGGAAATGTGTAGGTATATCCCGTTGCAAAACTATCACCGTTTACAAGCCAGCGCTTTTACGTGGGCTCTAATGTAAGCAGAAAGCCAATGAGCAAAAAAATCATAATATTTCTTTTCTTCGATGAATAAAAGAAAACGACAGAGAGAAAGGATGCGGATATATGTGGTTTGCCTTTCTGCCTGTTGCCTTTTACTTTCTCTTTGCGACCTACCAGAGGGGAAAGCAATATACGGGCTGACGGCATAAGGTATAGAGTTTCCACCTTATACATTTTAGACTTGTAACTTACATCATCATTAAATCTAGCGGTGGAAAGCTTTCTTTTCGTGTGTTTTCAGTTTAGGATCTACATCCTTCCTCTGGTATTTATTTTTGAAGATGGTGATCGTCATCGTCGAGTAAACATTTAATATACATTGCTAGAACATCTACAAAAAGGAATCTTGAGCAAAACGGCATTCTGAGCAATTTGACATTTGATAAACAACTTGCGTCTTTGTCGATTCAGTAGCCGTGAATCCACTTATTGCTTATTATAACGACATGCTTTTGCATGTTGTGAAAGTAAAAACTACCGGGACGGAAAATTTAATAGCAGAAACTTTAGTATTTTTACAAAGCTTATGCATAAATTACTTTTCTCTTTTGTTCTCAGCAAACTTTCCACAAAGCATGGGAAGAGGAAATGAAAAGAATATTAGTTTTCTTCGAAATGATACAAACACCAAACAAACATGAAAAAGATATGAAAACCAATAAAATTGTATATCAAACTACTTTTATTTCTCTGTGATCACTCTTTGGAAAAAGTAGATAAAGCACGTTTTTTATTTTCTTAATTTAATGCTTGTTTACTTTCACGATCACGAAGATCATTTTTGTGATTGATTTTTTTCCATTTACTGGTGAACAAAAATTTAGATATGGAAAACACACAGGTACGTCAGTAAAGAGAATATACCAAAGGTAAAATGACATCAAATAAGCCATGAGCCATGTGTTTAATTTCCTGTCGTTCTCTTTTCTTCTCAAAGTACTTTGTTCGCTTCGAAGGAAGTTCAAAAATATATACGAAAACTTCATGCGTCATCACTACTTTTGTTGTCGGCTAGAATTTCATAGATAAGTTTCGTCAGAACCTTGGATCCAAATAATTTCTGTAATGAACAAATAAGGAATAATATGACACAAGATCTTTATTAATACTTCCTGCTTCATATAAATCAGGATTTCCTTTCTTCTTTTTACAGTAGCAGTATCAACGGAGTTGAATATCATTTGTAATTAATTTCGCAAGAAATGTTTTCAAAAATAAACACGAGTTGTATGAAAAGAGAGATATAACGAAAATTATTTCATTTGATGAACACACATTCTAAAATTCCAACTAATTCTAATACTAAAAGTTTTAGTGTGTTTTCTATTCAATAATTCTCCTTTGACTTGCTGAGCATTTTATTTGCGTACGAGTAGCATAAATACATATTGATAAGCTTTGATGCAAATATTAGATCTGCATTTTTTAATCTAACTCATGAATATGTATTTGATGGAAAAAGTACTAAGCCTGTCATGTAAGCAACTTACTCACGTGTGATTTATTGCGAAACAGTAGTATTCATCAATTCACATTTAGACAAACAAGCTGTTTATTATTTTTGCGCTTTGAAATAAACTTTCAGCTTTTTATATCAAATGCTTTGCATGCACAACCAAGTTCCGCTACTAACAAACTACTTGTTCTAGTTGCTCATCCGTTGGAACATGACAGGATTTTATTTTTTTGTTCCAGTTCTGCTGCTTATAAACAATCCCCTTTCGATAATCCGGAGTACTAAACATGTCATATTCGTTTTTTTCACATGATGATTCTATTGTGGAATTACGTAGCAAGGATAAAATATCTAGAACAAAATATTTTGTTCTCGTTTCCTGTAATGTATAGATTTTTAGGCAGTATTTTTCTAATACGTAAGTTTTCGCCTTTCCGCTCTCATTTATTAGCAAAAACAATGTTGTTTAATCCCTTCACGAACATTCTGGAACGTCAAGCAAGATCACAAAGTAGCTGTGTATTAGTTTATTAGACTAGAATTTTGTATAAGGATAGATATTAAGTGATGTATCAACATGTGAAGTTATAAGAAAAGAACATATCATAAAGCATAAGCAACCATTTTATACGTTTGGGGGGATGTTGGAATTTTTACGTCTAAATATCTTGATGTTGACATGAGCATGAGCAATGAGCATGTATGGTGCGGACTTTCTTCTGTTCTGCTCCCATTGAGAAAACGCAAATGAGATTATTGACTTGCGAGGGCCATGGGAGAAAGCCTTTGATATGGCATGCTACGCCACACCACATTATTTCCATATGAATATGATAATGTGTTCCACTCTCCTTACTCTCTCATTTTCAATGACACGACGACATGAAAACAAGACACTTTGAAGGGAAATGACTACCAATGGTAGTGCTCTGCTTGTAATGAGGGTCTATTGAAATTCACCAGATACAAGATAAGGGTCTAGGAATGTCCTCTGTAACTTTGAAATGTAGTCTTTTGTTCTTGCTCCAGGACTGGTTTACATAACAATGCATAGTTGTAAACCAGTAAAGTGGATAAAGTATCCACTCTTGTTTTGTCAAGTTCTGATGTAAAGGGTTGATTAATTTAAATTAATTGTTGTGTTTGTTTTCAACATGCATTTTCAAAATACTCAAAACCAAGCTCCGGAAAAAGTTATTTCCAGCTTCAGTAGTGCTTTATTCAGCTTAAGAGTTTTTCTATCATATTTAATTAAAACGAACGGGTTGATTAGTGGGGCAATATTTATGGTAGTTTGAGTTCAATAATATATTTTTTCCGGTTTTAAACGTTAATAAGATAGAACGAAACAAGCATAAATAAAATAATGGTTACGGAACAACTTTGCAACACGGAAATAGTTTTTCGACTCAGCAATTCAGGATGGGAGTTTAACACGGGAAACATCTATTTTTCAGCATCAACAACTGCAAACAAATGGATGGTTTTGTACTGTATTGATCCGAGTTTGTGAAGTAAATACAAGTAAAAAAGAAAGTATTCAAGCTCCTGTTTTATAATAACTTTCACATCATTTTGCACAGCATGCTACTTATTTTTGAAGGACACCTTCAATGGCAAAAAAGAGGAAAAGAAGCAAACACCAAGAGGGTACCCACAGGGGTATATACTTTCTATAACTAAAACTTAGAACTTGTCAAGTAGATATAGAGAATGCAAGTTTATATGTACCTAATGAGCACTAAACTCCCTGTCTATCCCTTTTTTGAACTGCTCAAGGACTTTCCTGAGACAAATCAGATTTTCTTAAATCTTTGATTTGATTACGGTTTTATGGTGGCAGCACAGAAAAGAACACCACAGTACACACAAAAAATATGCAAAATTCTCAAATGGGAAAATCCCCTGCTGTGTCGTGTATCCAAAAAAGAGAGAAAAAGAACAAGGAAAAAATGAAAGTGCTATTTTTGCACATAAGCTTTAGAAGTTCAAAGAAAAGATGTTGGTGTGTGTCTTTTCTGGTAAGAACAACAAGACAGCGGATCTAGGGAGTTTTTATAGCCCTTGGTAGTAGTATGTATAGTACATCGATATATAATATGTAGGTAGGTTCTCCTAGTGCCGATATAATAAAGTTACGTCAATCAAAATGGGGTAAAGTGAAATAAAGGAGATGGAGAAAGTTGAAACCCAGTGTTTTGGAGTGGTTAGCTGTTGGTTACGAAATCAAGACAGGTTGAGAAGCGCATATCGCACTGCACGCCACAAACAAGGCTTCTTATTAGAGCTTCATATAGTTTCCAATTTACGACGGACCGTTGTTGCTTTCACCATGATTGTTCATAAGGGTTGCAATTGATTTGGGTCCTGGTGTACATCTGAGTAAAAGTCTTACAACTGTCAGTTATAATCGGTTCTTTGAAAAGCTCATGTACCCGTCAAAAATAAGCCTTTGCTTTTCAATGTAGCACACACAGGTACAAATGCAAAAAATGCTTTAGGTTTTGTAGTTCCATGTTGTTTAAGAAGATTTTCATCTATTATCAATGGAATGATTCCCAACGTATTATTATGACGAATGTCTGGCATGTTATTTTTAGTTTTTGTTATTTTAGACGCATCCCGTCAATTTCTTTCGGTTCAGTCAGTAAAATAGCTCGTTTAACCACGGCAAACAAGTGTCAAGTCATAAACCATTTGGGCACAGATGCTTTCCAACACGAGCGAGTAATAATTGAAGGTTAAACAGAACACCCAACAGTCTCAGCAGTTGGTTGGCATATATGTATGTATACCTTTATTATATCTTTATTTTTAGAATTCTGGGAAAAGTGCTAGCTGTTAACATTTATAGGGTTACACGCTCTACAGCTTTCTTACAAAGAATTCATTGTGTATCAAATGGATTCCAGATGCTTGATCCCTGTCACTGCTTGTTTGTCACTTGACGAGCTCTGAATTGATTATGTACAAGTGCAAGGGAAATATGGGATTGAAAAGAGAGTATACCTACGTCACGTGTTAAAAGCCGTCACAAACGTTACAATACGACCTACAGCCGTCGTCACACACAAGTTCTCTTAAAAACGACATGTCATTGTGGGTCGGGTCTCTTCAGTATTTGACTGAGAGCAGGATATTCTTGGTGCAAATTATAAAGCCTTTTCTGTAGCTTGTTTTCAAGTGGGTGGCGTCTCCTGCCTTAATTCCATATTTCAACAAGCGTTGAACACGAATAGTACCTACATGACGTATTTGGTTTACCAAGAGATGCACATGAGCAATTTGTCAGAGTCGAAAGCAATAATATGCTTTGTTGGCGTCTTTCTCAAAGCGTCTTAAACACGTAGAGAAGTGTACATATGCTTTTAACCTTTACCGACAACATATCCATATAAAAACGCTTTAGGACTAGAATAAGGCAACGCTTCTCGGGGAAATATCGTTTTGCAAAGTGATATAAGCCCCAAAGGTTATTTCATTACACACAGGAGAATCCTATAAAAGCGGCTTTCTGATTGGCTGTTAGTGGGTGACTGCTGGCACTTTGCTGGAAGCATTCCATTAGGATATTAAAAACTATGAGATTCAAGAGCATAATATTCAAATTAGCTGGTGAAGGAGTAACTACTAAAAGCAAACCCATTTCCATGCATTATGCGAAAGCAAAAACCATTTGAAACTTGTGTAGTATAATGGACTACTGCTTTTAAAATACGCTTTTTAAGAACCAAATAGTCTAATGTAAACACGTAACATTATTCACAAAAGTTATCATCAAGTCATTACTTTCATCATGTTTCTCATCACTTTTCTTTCTTTTTCTTTTCACTTTGCAGAAAAACACGGGGCAAAATGGGGGCAAACCAAAGTTGGACTTGAACGTGGAAGCTGCCTGGGCCCAAGGCATCACTGGAAAGAATGTAACGACTGCTATTATGGACGATGGGGTGGACTATATGCATCCCGACCTCAAATTTAATTACGTAAGTAATTTGTATGTTAGTCAGAATCACAATACTTGGCAGTTGCAGTAATCAAGTCAGAGCTAAATATGCTATGGAGGAGTAAGAGATCTCTTGCTGGTTTCCTCTCTGTTGAGAATCTCTGTGATTGTCGTTTTATGTCTGGTTTTCTCTGGGTTATATGTCGACGTACAAAAACATTTCCCTTGTTTTACAGCACTTAACTGGGATTTTCACTTGAAAATTGGAGAGCAAAGGGATGTGAAGAGAAAATCAATTCGAGTAATTGTGCATATAGGTATGTGTTCGTGCTCAACAGAGACGGAAGCACAAGGCAAACTATCTGTTATGTATACACGCACACAGTAGTAGTAAATTTTCAGGCGTGATATGTGTGTGTAGTCACGACCTAATTAATTTTAACGAAGGCAGAAGTACTAGCACAAAACAGATTTTTGACACGCTGTCATGTCTGGAAAATTCTGTTCGCAGAATTAGAGAGAATCTCTGTTCTGTTTTCCAAGATTTAGCGCTAGAGAAGATTTAGATGTTTGCATTTTAGCAACTGGAATGATTTAGCGTTTTGAGTATATTTAAATAAATAAGACGTACCAAAAATATTTACACGGACGAAGAGGAGAGAGACCTACATATTACTAGGTACATAAGTAAATGAACTCTCTTCTGGCCAATGTTTGCCTGTACTTTTGCAAGAACACGAATATTTACACGTGAGAGTTTCTTTTACTGGAAATGAAAAACATTCTGTGAGAAATGAGTAGGAGGATGATACGAAGGTGCGTGATATATACAAATAAGCAACTACAAACCTCAAAACAATGAGTTAATGTACTACCATATTATCTGACTTACAATAATATAAAAAACAAACAATTTATTTCACCCACTGAAACTATGCTATCCAATTACATACCTGTGCTGTAACACGTGTAAATATATATTTATCATTTCATTTAAAGCGAATAATATGCTGAAAGTAGTACTCATGAGTTATATAAAAAAAATTATCAGTGAAATTAGCTAAACTTCAGACATTTGAAAGCTTCGAATTTTCTCAGATATTATACATGAATTAGCTAGTATATTAGTACTAAACCATTATTTAAATTCACTCAGAAATATAAAATGAGTTTTATTAAAAAGTGTACTTAAGAGAAGGTCAAATTAGTAAAAGTGGAATTGCGACTAATTAATAGTGTTAGATAACACGAATATATATATTTCGCTCACATGTTAAGTTCATTCTAGATAATTATTTTGTATTATGTCGTTTCTACTTTTGTTCATTTAAAGTTTCACGTTTCTTTGTTTTACAGAATGCAAAGGCCAGTTACGACTTCAGCAGTAACGACCCCTATCCATATCCAAGATATACTGACGACTGGTTTAACAGGTAAAAATGATTACTGATCCGTATAATAAGATTTTAACTACCTATATTTGACTGGTTGTAGCAACTCATCATTCGATTGAGCAACTAATCTCATTTCGTCATTCAAGGGTAATAATATAGTCAACATGAAAGGATTGCTACATATGAATGTATTTAAAATGCTGTAGAAGCAGTAGCAGCATGTGAAAAAGACCAAATTGCAACTTTTCACAAGGGAAAAGCTTATTAGTAACTCGTTCTAGAACATAATACGGGATAATATGAATATGTTTTAAAAAGTAGGAAGGAATTTATAGTTTTTTATATAATGGAACCGTATGGTTAGTTATCCAATAATGTTGCACGAAGACACACAAAATACCATGCAATTTGCAAATTGCAGCCAACCACTATGACGTTTCCCTGTCAAACATTGTTATTAAGGCAATCGATCATGATCAGTCTCAGGAAATAGAAAAAACCAACAGTATTTGGAAGGAGCATAGTTGGACTTGAAAACGAAACGTGCTAAATTGAACTGCTTGCAAATTGCCTGCTTACACCAAACCATTTTATTAAAGTTTACATTGCCGGAATGTAGTCAAATAGGATACCACAAAATCCTCAAAAAATATTCATTTTGTTTATCCGTGAAACAAGAGATTCATGTTTATTGGTTATAAGTGAGGGGGAGTAATATCAGCACAGCATTATCCTAATTATATCATATTCAATTGTGGTTTGAATATTTCATGATTTCATATGCCACAATGGAAAATCCAATTTTGCAAATTTTCTCTTTTATACTTTGGCATTCCTTACTTCATATTTGCCAATAAAAATTAATAATTCCAAAGATTCCTTGACATTACACGCGCTTCCATAATAAGAAAGTGTAAATGTAGAAATCATAAGTTGAAGCTTTCGTTTTCATCAAAATTTAATAAGCCCACTTTAGCGATTACCAAGCCAAAGGCATTATACATTACATAAGTTTTTTATAACCTTCATTTTTTAATCGATCGGGTTCGGGTATAGCTTTGGGGTTTTTATGACTTTACAGCAAATGGAGCACTTTTGACTTTACAAGCAATTATGAAATTCCAAAATGGAAAATTCGTTTTCTGGGTTATGCAAGCAAAAAGTATTATTAAGTGCTGCTAGTGTGATTATGCTTATCCTCTGCAAAATCGGATTTCATTTGAAGGGCTTAATGTATTTGAAAACGCAATATCATGATTACTGAAACATTTTATTGCGGAAATGGATTTTTAAAGAGACTATACCTATATTCCCCATTCTGCCTACTCATATCAGTTCTTTTATCTTTTTCTCAACACGGGAGAAAACTTTTCTCATAATTTATTACACGGAAAATATCAGACAACACTTCATGTTACAGACGATGATGAAATGGAAATGCGAACTAATATCTCGTTTTGGTGAAAGTACACTTTTTCCAGTAACACAAGAAGTAAGGGTACTTCTACTTATAAGTTATAACCCGATTAAAAGGTATACTTGAACAAAAAGCACGCTCAGACAAGAGGCTAGAGAAAGATTTTTCCCGAGTTTTTAGATAACTTTCATCATGCAACTGTGCCATCTCATGTTCTCCCGTTAGTGATATCGCAGTGGCGATGATGATACAATCTAGTTCTCATTTTCAACTCCACAAGTACACAAGTTAAGTGCCAACGTACTTATCACACGTTATAATATATTACCAGAGAAGTATAAATGTAAAAAGTAGAAAATGGTGAAAATTTTCATTTTGAACAGTTGGTCCCATATGTGTGACGTAGCGTTATTGCGTCACAGTTTTGGAAAGAATATAAGTGGGGGAACATGAGATTTTAATCTACCTACACGAAGGCAAATACTTTCTCCTAAGCCATGGATTTCTACATAGGAGTGAAGAGAAAACTAAAATGGAAACGGCCTGTGTAATAATAAATATTTTTAAAATGGTAAAGCATTCCTCATCATGACTATATTCTCTTGGGCAATATCGACCAAGTTTCTGCCGTTTTGTTAGGATGGAGTGGGAAAAGTGAGTTTTCCTTTTAGTAAATTTTCACCAAGTTGGCGGATTTAAGAAATTGAATATTGTTTACTCTGTAAACTTATTATTATTAAGCAAACGATATATGCTATAGTCAGTAGTAGTTCAGTTTATATGGCTAGTAAAGTATTTTTATCCTCACATCCATCACATTGTTTTCCCTGCGACAATAATTGAAGCTTTTTAATTTGACATATCTACATCAGTTAGGTAATCCAACTTTTATTAGGGTTGTATACCGATAGTATCTTTGTTATGAAGCTATAAAATCATTGGCAGGATCACGGTTTATGAGCACTGTATTAATATGTTGAGACATGCCAAAGCAGAGACTGCGTAGGCGTCATACAAAAGAGCAAGCGTTATTGTCGAGGTTCATAAAAGACAAGCCGTGCTATTTCCCATTGTATCACACTAAATGTTACCGGAGTTGTGTAATAATGATGAATGAAGCTTGGATTCGTATTTTTTATTAAATTCGACCAGATGTTCTTTTCAGAGAAAGAAGCCGCATGAGTAGCATATTATTCTGCCAGATCAGTTGGAACAAAACTGTGTTTACAGGCAAACAAAGGAGAAAGCTTTTTACAGTAGGAAAATTTCCCTTTTGTTATGCGGGTTTTTGTTTTCATGTACTTTGATCCCACTTTAAACAAAAGCAAGGTAGAGCAAAACTGTTGACAGGGTTTGTGTGTGGCGAGGAGAATGGAAATTATTATTTGTCTAGCAGATCCAGTGTGAGTTTGTTTTGTAGGTTCGACAAGTCCTTCCAAACGACTCATCGTGGTTTTGGTTATCATATTTTGGCAAAATGCAAAAACGTGATGTTGTACTACAACTGCGTAAATGTGACCGCTTTATCATCATCAAATCACTAATCCTATGTGTGTGGGATTAGTGGTTTCATTACTGGCACTAGTAGATTTTGTAGACAAGGATAACGATGATGGCGGTGCTTTGAAGTGGATTTTTTGTGTGCGCTGCCGGAGCGTGATAGGGTAGTACACAAGCACAAGGGCAACATGAACGAGTAGCAAAAACTTTGGACTTTCATCTTGTTCCGAACTTATAAATTCATCCTATTAGTGTCAGATTCATATGAATTATTTAGATACGGAAAGAATATTATTAGTATGCTGATATACTATGAATGTGAACGATTGCACAATTGAGTCTTCAATGTCAAGACAAGGTAAAAGGCCAAAAAAGTAGGGGAAGTTCAAGGAGCTTCCCTTGGGGAAAAAAGTAATAGGAAAAGTACTGTTTGGCTTGCATAACGTGTCTGCGTTGGGTTTGTAAAGATGGTTTTTGTTTACAAGAGGAAGTAATTTTGCTATTTATTACCAGACCTTGAGAGATGCGATGAAATATAAGGCATTTCAAAACAGGCTACTCAAAATTTGAATGGCCTACTTTGGCTGAAAAGCCTGCATACACACTGTATTACGAAATATATATATCGTGTAATTTATTTTTCTCAATTGAAAAATTAATGTTGTCAGAATTCATAGTATTAGTTAGGATGTACTTTTTATAGCTTAAAATCCTCTTTGGTCTACTGTAATTTGACTTAGGATGAGCTACTTTTTTCATTATTCATTATCATTCATTCATTCTATTAGATTTCAAAGAAACTGGCTCCAAGGCTTCCAATGGAAAATTGTGATGGGAAAAGCATGTCATTTTTTATTTTAAAGCTGTAAGAAATGAAAGCACAGTTTCTCTCAAGTCAGTAGCAGAGTGGTGCGAGAAAGAAGAAAAGATAAAGATAAAAAATGTTCCTCTTTTGGCATTAGCACAATATGCACACGTAATCTTTTTTCCAACATATGTGGGCGAAGCTAATGCGATATAGAAAAGAAAATCTTGTCCGAACTACAAAAACGTGACTTGTAGCCACGAGTACTAAGCCATATTATTGAACTGGTTCTATTTTTTGAAAGGCTTGTCTTCTTTTCCAGCATTCGCTCATTTGTTGCGCATACGATCCGTTTTGGCAACAGTGCGATGTCCAGAGAAAAACGCTAAAAGCTACTTCTCAGTATAACCAATTCAATGATCAAATCACCTTATTTATTGGAAACGGAGTGAAATGGATTTTTCTGAGAAAAGATAAAATGTATGTACCACTAATGCAACCTTTTGACTTTCATCCAGAGACTAAAAACTACAGCATCATGCTCAAAGTCGGAATGACGCAACGTGTATTACTATTGATAAAAATTGTAGTTAAATCAAAAAAGGTATTAAAGCATCCGTGTAGAAACACTTAATGCGCTAATATGTATTTCCTTTGGGGTTTCCACAATTTAAGCTCCAGTTTTGACAGGATAGCTTTCTACTGATTACTTCCCTGTTTATATAAATACCCACAGACTACTGTTTTGACACATGTTCAGTGTTCAAATTACAGCAAATTGCAAAACTGCAAGCAGGCCAATGTTATTTGGGGTTGAGCGAGAACTCAAGTGTGTCCGTAATTTCCCGTTTTATGAGTGCTGCTGTATGCTATCTCTACTTCCATCTATTTTATTGACGGTTGACACTGACACGTGTAAGCCTTGTATACGAAATTGCTAATTATGAACGGATGGATGTTTCCATTGTACAATGCTTACATCTGCTATTCCAGTGTTCACTGTATGTTAGGATAATGCGAAGCTGATTTTACGAGCAGTTTTGGTTGGTAATGTTATGATGATCACAATCTGAATGAAAACCCATTTGTAATCAAATTACAGTCGGAATAAAAATACTATTAAATCCGAATCATTTCTGGTTATGCTAACAACTGGTTTAGGATATTTTGGCATCAGCACGTTTATAGGAGTTTTATGCTAATTAAAATGTGTTTGTTGTTTACATTACAGTCACGGAACACGATGCGCAGGTGAAGTTGCTGCCGCTCGCGACAATGGGGTTTGCGGGGTTGGAGTCGCCTACGATTCTAAAGTGGCAGGTAAGACAAAAGTTATAGTTTTGGAAAAATACCAGTAGTGTTTAGGAAAATCGTAATTATGAGTATGTATGTATACACGTGGCTCATTTTGGACTCATTTTGACATGTTGTGAGAGACTATACACCTGACATCATAAAGAAGGCAATATGACATGTTATGATGAGTTTTGCGAATTTTTCTATGAACAATACAATTTTTATACCTACGCGTTCAGTAAAAAGAGAAAGTCTTCGGGGCAAAGAATTTTCTTGAGAAATCTTAATTAAACAAATGGAATGCATTTTTAGACCTACACTACAACAAAGCACGCCCACGACTGAAAAGAGCCATATGGGGAATTCTATTCTCCAGCGTTTTCACTCAAAAAAGTGGAAGAACCGCTTCAAAAAAATATGCACTAAACATGAACTAGCGCTAAGACTAGGAACGGGTTACAAGATTATAATTATTTTATACGAAGCATTATACGTGCATGTAGTTTAGTAGCAGTTTTAATTTAACCACTTCTGGTTCGTTAATTGCTCTTTTCTATGTAACAAAAAAATGAAAAAGCCTTCATACAAGTAATTTTTTAGCTTACATAATTCCATATGAAAACGTATAATAATATCTTTTTGGGACTTAATTTGTCTTGCCTTTTAGAGATATTAAGTTCCAAGAAGGAATTTATTCTTAGACAGAGTATTCATTTTATGTATGGAAAATTAAATGGAATTTTACTTCCTAATTTTCCAGAAAAAATAAAAAAGCTAATTTTCCGTAATGGCAAATGAAGTTGCTACAGAATAGTGTACTTTCTAGCACTCATGATATATTCTTGAAATTAAATAACTTATTCATTCACGAACATATATGGTGATCTTGATGATGCTGATGATGATCATGAATCATAGCGATGAAGAAGAGAAAGCAGAACTTCTGCACATTGCTGAAGTGAATGAATAGACGACAGCGGATGATATGTTTCTGTCTTATTCACATCATTCACATTCACAAAGTTGACGCAAATCTCTATCGGCAAATAATATCAAGCCGTCCCTTATGGCGGTACTTAGACTATAACTTTTTTAGTTAAATAAGTGAGCACGAAATGAGAAAGTAAATAAGAGCTGAAAATAGCACTGAAAGTAGTTTTTCTCCTATTTTTCTTCCAAGATGCCTTTCACCATAATTATTTTCATCCGAGCATAGCGTCTTAAGTTTCTGAAAATACAACACCGTCATGTATTGTATATCCTTTAAACTACGAAACTTGCTAGGGCTACTTCATCTTTGTCGACAACTACTCTACTACCACGCAAGTAGTCAGCAGAAGTGTATGATGATGTGATGATTTAATTTCAAACTTGCTTTCCTTTTCTGGCCTTCACCATTATTACAACTTCACGTAATAAAAGACTGACTAAGCTTTGTTGCTTGCCTGCTACTATTTAGTTTGTTAGCTGAAAAAGTTTTTCTTTTTTTAGGTTTTCTCTGTCCTTTGTTGTTTAGTTTTCTTGTTCAAAGTAATAATACCAGGGAGAAAAGAAACATACACATGGGGTGGTTTGGAGAAAGTGGTAGCTTGTTACATAACTGCTTAAAGAACAATACCAGCATATGGTTTAGTGGATGACGAGGAGTGTTATTGTGAATAGCGGCTGGCCAACAACGGTACCAACCAGTTCTTGTCATGATTTAATTAAAATTGTTTTTCTTGTTTGATTTTCATGAGTGCGTTTGATGGTCATGTAAAGACTTTTTCTGCTTTGTTTAAGGAAAGCTTTCGTTCATGTATGTGTGCTGGTGGTGGTGTTTGCTTGTGTGCAAAACTATTTATTTACGTAAGATGTTCTAATGCCTTTTTGTGTAAATCATCCCTGGTGGTTTTCTTATAACTTTCTTTCTTTTCAATTAAATACCTGGAAATTCTATTTGAAGCTATATAAAGTTTTCAAAGAAGGGAACCATGCTCCAGTTAGAGGAAAAGTATGAAGGCTAAACGTATGTATAATCAAAATTATAATTTCCAAAGCTGTGATTTTTCTTTGAAGTCTTTTATCCATTTTCTTACGTCTAAATATGAAATTAGTTCTAAATATACTACTAAAGTCCATTGTCAACATATGGCATCATTTGGACAATATGGTAGCAGTGGTTTTGCGTGGGGGGATTTTGCCGGTTGTTGGCTCAATGATAATATTAAAATCCAACCTTGGTCATAAAGTTAAGTGTTGATTGAAGCCAAGCACTTCCGTATGAATTGAATTCAACTAGGCTATGCTTGCTTTACATGAAACAAGGTTTGGAAATCAATGCAGTTGTAAGTTTCTTCAAGCTTTGAAACGAAGAATAGTAAAAACTGTTTCTTTGTCCGCAGGATGCTTTATGAAATTTGGGAAAGTTTGTGCAATTCATAATGTCAAAAAGCATGTTGTTTCAAAGTTTGCACTTTATGTACTGCGCTAGCTTATACTGCATGATATTACAGTGGATAATCAATACGAACATGCAAATTATTTAACTTAGAACTACGTACATACCTATTAAGCAAAAAAACAGCAAAATTCGTACCAAGTAACTTAGCTCACTTAATGTTTGAAATAGTACTTGAGGATTATAGCGAGTATAACGAGGTTAGGAAAGTGACTAGAGTCAACAGTAGAAACGCAATGACAATCTATCGGTAGGGGAGTTGCAGGTGAAATCTGTTAAATTATTTTCGTCGTTGTACTTTTGACTTTTATTTAGTATGCACTACTTTACGTAAGCAATTTACATTACCAAACTATCTAGTTATAATTCATAAAGTTGCATGTTTAATCAGCAGTAAATAATTAAAAACTAAACTCATACTTTTATAAAAATTTACCTCCGTATCCCGTTAGATAGTTCTTTATAACCACGCATTATTTAGTTGAGCTAAAATTTGCTGCAGGGCACAGACAGAGAAAATTGTAGACAAAGCATGAATACTTATCTACTAATAAATAAAAAAGTTCAAATTCAAATGAATGTTGCCCATTTAATTGATGGTGGTAATGGTAATTAACAAAGCCATACTCCTTCACATTGATGTATATTAGGATAAACATTTTAAAATAATTTCCAGACATTTAAGCAATTAAATTCAATTTGAATATTATTTTCAAAGTACAGCCAGCAGCTATTTTACAGTTTACAGTAAACCTATAAATAACTTGCAAGCTACTTCCATTTCTAAAAACTTGAAAAATCAAACCCATGTAAATGGTTCCATTTGCTTCTACTGTTATAAACAAGTGATAAGCGTAAAGTGTATTTTTATTTCTAAAAGCCATTTAGTGTTTCATTTTAAAGGCAACTACAGTCACAGTCTCATTTCTCGTGCCACTTTACGAAACATGCACAAGAATAGTAAAAATGTTAAGAAAAATTATATAATGGGAATTCCCCAGAAGATATTATGGCTTTTTCACCCCAAAGGTTTTTTGCCTTCTCTTAATAATTTGAAAGGACTTGAAGAGAGGGGAAAATAATTCGTACGTTGGCATTCTCTATAAAACTGCCACAGTCACAGTTAGCATCTATCCAAACTTATGTGTGTACTCAAGTCACCGTATCGTCGTCGCATCGTCGTCATCTTCATGATCTCTAGTGCTTGTATGCTCTCTAGAGTAATGGATTTTTCTAATATAACTTACATTTACATTAAGTCGCATCGGTCAAGGATTTTTTATTTACAGTTCCACACTCATGTCAGCTTGGCAAGAAGAGCTTTCTCCAAGTCTATATAGTCATATTTGCTTTCTACTGGGTGCATGCACTCTGCGATGTGAGTCAAGTAGCCCACAAGTTGAAGCTGATGGTTGGCTGAATTGTCTCTTAAAGTTTACTTTTTATACACGCTTTTGTTTACCCCTTGTGTTGATACACGCTGCGTGATTTTCGAGATTGTACTTTCATTACGTTCTTTTTTCATTTCGAGTATTTTTTCCTTGAAAAAAGCTCCCGGGAGGACGTGGAAAAGGAAAGGATTGCTGCTTCTAACTCGGTACCTTTGGCTTTTCTTAGAAGCTCACCAACTACTCATGAATCCGAATCTGAAATGCTACAGAAAACATAAAAATTCCAAACAAAAAGATGAGCTGATGAAACAACCTGAACATACTTTACTATAGACCATATAGTTTGTATTTGGTAATGCGCTCAAAATATTTTGCTTGCTTCACTTGATTTTGCAATGTTTTCCTGGGTTGCTTGTAATTTACGGATTGGGACTTGTCGTGGGCTGGGCTGGTATGCCACTTCAAAGAGACCCTCCAGGCACAAAAGAGAAAGTATACATACCATACGTCATCTACTAGGCAGAAAAAAAGGACCGGAGCTTTTGGAAGCTGCGAAAAGGGATTAAATTTTAAATTATTGTGGTTACAAAACCATGACCGCGTTACGTTATCAAATGGGTTGTTTTTCCGGCATGATTATAGGTATTCATAGACTTGTTTACAAACTTGTGTCGGATCTCTTTTACGAACGAGACGCAATAATGTGAGTGTGGCGACTTTGTTGTTGTAATTAAAGGAAATAAAAGGAGAAAAGTAAATACATAGTACTCGGAATATAGCCCAAACTTTTCGCATAACATATAATCATATAATCTAATGATTTTGCGTAGTTGAGCTTACCGTATTATTATTATAGTATTATGCCCTGACTTACTTCGCATTTCAAGAAAATCTTTGCATAGGACAACAGGAAATAATTCAAAGAATGTGCACGTTGTTTTGCACAAATTTCCTCTGCTTGGAAATGTCAAACGCGTGAAATGTCACAAACGCTAACAATCAAAAGGCATGCTGTTTGCAACAAAGAACATGCCTTCTAATCGCAATTTAGTGGAAACAAAATTTGTGTAGGTGGATGGATGGTGCACACGTCTTTCTCACTTCCTGTCCTAATTTCGATTACACCAGGGTACATCCGGTCACTTTGTTATCCCCATTACTTCTACACAAATGGCGCCCATATGCCGTGATATGTGTATCTTTTTTAGTGCAAAGGAAAATTTTGCTGAAATGGTAAATGCTATTTTTGAACAGGCAAAATGAGCATAGAAAATTGTTGAAATAGTTCATGGTCTCAAGAGCAGTCCCTGTTTCAGGCTTTAGCTATTGCAAATGACTACTCAAGTTTTCTGTGTGGTAATTAGCTGTGAAACGAATATGGATAGAAAAGACTTCATTGTAATATCACGCTCCACCACACCAGAATTAATTCGCTAAGCAGATTTCGAGTTCAGTATCTAAATCTTGTTGTGTCAGTTAATTATTCTGGGCATTTTGGTCTACAAGCTTACCAAAATTCTAAAAATAGATCTAATCCGAAAATCGATGCTTTCTGGGCTCTATAAATGGTTTTGCTAAATATTTGCAGCCATTTTTGTTACATTTATGTCTTCTGTGAATTCTTACAAGAATGTTTTACCCAATAAAATGTAGCTGTCATTTAAATCAGAGTTTCCCCAAAATCCCACAATGCCTGGAATATGCAAGACAGCATAATCTTCCAAACCGCGTCGTCTGCATATTTTTCTCTAATGTTTTGTGCTAGGATCAGCAAAAATAGTCATTTTGTTCCAGCGTTGTTTCAATTAATCTGCTCAATTTCCTTTAGAACTAGCCCAAATTACTATACCCCCATTTTCCCTTCCGCTCCTAGCCTAATGCAAGATTTAAAGCCCTGAGCACCGGGAAAATTAGGGGTTATTTATCAAGATAGCATATATATAAAAGCCAGTGCATGCATCACCAAAAAGGCAAATGTGCGTGGCAGTTTGTGAAGGAGACTCATGACGTATTCGTCTTCCTTATAGACATGTACGTAATTTGCCTGTTTGTGTCGATTTTCTTGTGGTTCTTGTTCGCTGATTACTAGAGCACTATCACGACAAAAGCTAGAGATCTGGCAAAAAAGTACAAGTCTGCCATGTCATGTCATCCTATAAAACTGGTGCATGTCCCCGAGATAATTTATTGTACTTGGGTATACACATATATCTTGTATATATAGCTGTAGCACAATAAATGGTGAAAGCAGTTGTGACGACGGACTTGGGAGAGAATTATCGCAGATGGAGTAGATAGAACATGCTTTGGTTTTATGTTTATTGACCAATCCTAGGAAACTCTTACGGCTCATCTCCTTTGATTAAACGATCTTCTTTTCCCTTCCTTGTGGCGTATCGCTTTTTCTCTTTCTCTCTAGTGCAGTTGGACACATGCAACTTGTGTTATGATTCTAGCTTTTTTTATAGCTCCGAGCAGCAGTTAGCCGGTAATCCTTTTCGATTTCCTCATCTTCTTCCTATACACAACCACACAAGGCTAGAGAGATGAATCTTTTCCCTTGGCAAAGTAGTTTCTCTTCTTTCATAATAATCAACAGAAGCGTGATATGTTCTCTGCTGCTGTGTGTGTTGTATGCACATGGGATAAAGCTCACGTTTTTGGAACCAAGTACTGCGTAAAATAGATAAGTCCTTCAGAGGATGAGGATGATACGATGATGCATTACACGCGGCTACTGTAGTTCAGCGAAAGTTCCGTTTCGTTTGTGTTTGCACGAAACGGATAATATGTGCTTTCACGAGTCAGAGAGATTTTGGAGAAAGGTGATATTCAGGGACACATGTAGGCATTATCACAAGCGAACAAAGTTTATTGCTTTAGGGAAATGTTCCATAGAGTGTCCATCTAAAGCTTAAGGGAAAAGAGACGAGTCCAAAACAGAGTCATGATTAAATTGAAACATGTGTACTGTATATTACTACAGGAAAACTTTTCAAGTAAATTACATATGCTCAAAATTTTTGTTTTTCAAACAGGAATTCGTATGTTGGATCAGCCCTACATGACCGACTTAATAGAGGCCAACTCAATGGGCCATGAACCTAATTTGATTGACATTTACAGTGCGTCATGGGGGCCTACTGATGACGGGAAAACGGTGGACGGTCCTCGGAACGCCACCATGAGAGCGATTGTTCGTGGGGTCAATGAGGTAAGCGTACCGGAAAGCTTTGAAGTTTTACCTTTCATTACTAGTTAATCAGGAAAGCTGGGTTTTATTAAAAGTCTACATAGCCATTTTCCTCATGCCATGTCATGTGCGTACGCGAAGATTACCAAATTGGCTAATTTCTCTGTCGTACCTATGCACAATGCCAATTTAGAAAGTTCAAACGACCTTTTTATGAAAGGCAAGCATGCCTACCTATAAGCATCATATATCGAGTAACCCCATATATTACTCTATTTGTTTTAATGGCATTGCAAAGCTGTTATCATTTTATGCGCCACATTTTCCCTTTGTTTTTCCAAGTGTGTCAGATGAGCTTACTAGACTAGTTGGTTACTCAAACGTTAGAGATAATAAAGTAATTCTACAAGAGAACGAGCTGGTATTTATTTAATGATTACGTGCGAACACTTTAATTCCACCATAGTCCTACATTTCTATGCTACCACCTTGTATCATGGATTTTAATGAGTGTCTTTCTTCATTCTTTGTACCCACACGCTATTACAAACACAGGGTCGCAACGGTCTCGGAAACATTTACGTCTGGGCGAGTGGAGATGGTGGTGAGGATGATGACTGCAATTGTGACGGTTACGCTGCTTCAATGTGGACTGTCTCTATAAACTCGGCCATTAACGACGGCCAAAATGCCCATTACGATGAGTCTTGCTCATCCACACTTGCATCCACCTTTAGCAACGGAGCGAAAGATCCCAACACTGGCGTTGTAAGTTCATTCGACTGAAGAAAACTTCTTCTTTTCTTTTTTGTATTATTCATGAGACCACGGACTAGAAGCGAAGATAACGAGCTTTTTGGTACTTTCATCATCCTTATGAACACGATCACCGTCATCAGTTTTAGAGTCGTTTTTGTGGCCATGCCACAATTGCAAGTAGAAAATAGCAATATGGAGAAAAGACCATCACTCAAAGTGAAGCGCACCAACAACACCAAAGTTGGTGAAAATGTAACTTTTAATGTATTAGTAGTCGTTATCAAGTTTAAATGAATGCATTTTATGGACGGAAAGTTTTGGAGGTTCTGGTAATTCTTTTGATGAGAGTAGAGTGATGATGATGATGATGATAATGAAAATGACAAAACGAATGCGGGGGTGGCAAACCAATGAATGAACACAACGAGCTCTAAAATTGGTGCTGAAATGGTGGCAATCGAATTAATGAGGGACTCCGTCTCATTTCATGGTACTAATGTAAATGTTCCTTCTTTTGTCTTTTCAAAATCCATCTTTTGCTGTACTTGATGTCATTCTCCTGAACCAAATTTCTGTCGGGGTAAACAAACCACCTTGCTGTTTTCTGGCTTCAATTCCATCAAACAACTCAGGCTACTACGGATTTGTATGGAAAATGCACAAGGAGTCACTCGGGGACTTCTGCGGCAGCTCCAGAAGCCGCAGGGGTGTTCGCTCTCGCCTTGGAAGCCAAGTAAGTCATAGGTAGTTGCTTTCTCCTGGTTTCTTCTCAGGAGTACACATGCATGATATCCAACTTGCTAATGCCAAATGAAATGGATTCAATGAACTAGAAACTTTCTTTTACAACAAGCACAGAGATAAAAGGACAAAGTTTGCTTTTTGCAGTTTTGTAATTAAATTATATAGAATGAAAGCATTACATAAGAATGAAGTGTATTGAAATTTTATTTCTGGAATTGGATTACCAGCGAGGACATTAGTAGCACAGTTTTTTCAGCACAAGTTACTTTTTGTGCTTTTATTTGTAATAAAAGCAAATTTCAGAGTGAATTATTACTGCTGCCTACCATAACTGCATTGCACTTACAAAGTCTCATTTCATGGAAATCAATTTTATTTCTACAACATGCAGTATTAGAGTTAGCTTAGGTTAGGGTACATTTTACCAATTTTGTTTTATTTGGATATTTGTATCTCAAAAATAGACGTGACATTTTGATTTAAATCCTTCCATTAAATATGATGACGCATTTTGAGCAAAAATAAAAAGTAGATGACGACTTCTGTCACTGTCAAAAGCTTGAAGGTTTGTTATACGTTGAAACAAATGAAAAAAAGGAAAATAAATCTCGCCTTTTTATTTAATGATTTCAAACCCAACTTATGCAAGTGACTGCTTTGGCTTTGGCGAAATTGCTGAAGAAATTTCTTGAGCAATTTTAAATTGACACCTACAAAGCATCACTAATACTTTTCCCCGTTTTTCGTCGTAAAACAAAGATTACCCACCACCGCGAAATGTCCTCGTTTTCTTCTGAAGTCGATTAAAGACTAAAACTCCATGTGTGTGCTTGCAGATGTTGTTTCATTATGAAATATTCTTGAAACTCTTGCTTTTAATGGTGTGATTGACATGTCTATAAACAACAAACAATTATTTGTTCTTTGTGTGTTTGTTTCACAGCCCTTCTTTGACATGGAGAGACATTCAGCATTTGACAGTGTTAACATCTAAACGCAATTCCCTGTTTGACGCCAAGGGACGCTTCCATTGGACAATGAACGGCGTAGGTTTGGAATTCAATCATCTCTTTGGTTTTGGTGTGCTTGATGCTGGGGCAATGGTAGCACTGTCAAAGGAATGGAAAACTGTACCAGCTAGATATCACTGTGACGGGGGTAGCATCAAAGAAGTGCGGTAAGGGGTTGACTTTTAAGTCATTATGCTTGTATTTCTTTGGAATAAGGAAAACATGTAACATGAGTAGGGTAGCAAAGTCATTTGGATTTGAAATGTGAGAATAATAAGTAATTTTTTCTTACAAAAAATTGTTTTGCCATTTCCCCGAATCTCAAAATGAGCATAGTAATAATACGCTTTCATAGCAAATTAGGTATGTGACTTGAGATCAAAAGATTAAAAATAACAACTTATATAAAGTAAATAAGAAAGTGTCACCAAAGAATTTCGTCCTTCGACACTTTCTCAAAAGATTTTATTTCAACGTGGGGGCGGATCTGTAAGAGTCTCTCCGGGTTTAACAAGTTTTTTTTGCAGAAAGTTCTGCGTTTCAACATACCCCATGTTACAACCCATGCCAAGAAATATTTTTAGCTTTTATATAGGACACAAACATTATATTGATTGGTTTTATATATAGACTAGCAGTCACTTTGTTAATAAAGTTTTATAAAATTTATTTTTTTTGCATATAAACACAGGCGAATCCCCAGCCGTGGTACTCTTGTCCTGAAATTGGATACCAAGGCGTGTGCAGGGACGGATACAGAGGTCAATTATCTGGAACATGTGCAAGCAGTTGTGACACTGAATTCAACTCGTCGGGGAGATACCAACATTTACTTGACTTCGCCGATGGGAACTCGGTAAGCAGATCAGATCAGGGTGTAATAGTATCTCTTAAAAACAAATTACAAATTTCACTGGGGAAAAGTGGCAGAGACTTCAGGCTCAACTTTTTTCAGACTAATATGTAGGTATATTGTGCCTGTATCGCTGAACAAATCTTTAGCGTGAAATGTACTATATCGCAACAAAGAATGGCGTGGGCGGTGGATGACTACTGCTGCTAGTTGTTAGTGGTTTTTTGCTCTAGTAATCCTATTTGTTCAGCTCATTTCGGGCATACTGCTGTAGGTTATTTTCAACATTAAGCATGAACCAAAGCATGGTTGTTATACGGGCTGCGGGTTAAAATTAAACAAAATTGATGATCTATGTATGGCTTGTACCTTTTCCGGTGATAAGCCTTTTTCGGAACTGAAAGCTTTGTCGAGTTAATACCACCTAAAAGCGTAAAATGGCTGTGAATGAATTTTTTAGCTGTATACAAGACAAATACTAATTGGCAGGTTGGTAGAAGTCAATGAAAGAGAGCCATAAATAATACCTTCTGCTTTGCACTTAAAAATCACTACAAAAGTGCCATTTTGGTTTTGTAAAACATAAAAAGCGGGGGTTGATGTTGGAAATGTTAACTTTTTCAATAGGTCCATGATTCTGAGTCGACGGCCAAACGATGATGACAGACATGACGGCTTTGTTAAATGGCCTTTCATGACTACCCACACTTGGGGAGAATACCCGAAAGGAACGTGGACGCTGGAGGTGAGTTATGTTCTGGAAACAGATTTTGCACACTGGCTAATGTTCTCGTGTCAGAAAATTTGACATGACATATTAAATAAAATATTTCTAAAAGCCTGTTGAGTGTTTTAAAACTACCTAATAATACATTTTCTAAGAAGTCAACTTTTATCCTCCTTTTAGTAGGCAATACGTAACTTATTTTTCCCTGCTTTTTCAGTTGTTTAAAAATTAAAAGAATTTCTGTGAAACGTCAACTGAATAAAATCTATTTTTCACACATCTACATTTCTCTGTTTTGTTTTCAGGTTCGCTTTATGGGAGATACGCCACAAAGCGGATGGCTAAAGGAATGGACATTAATGCTTCACGGAACACGAGATGCTCCGTACACTAACCTTCCCGTGACAGATCCTCACTCAAAATTAGCAGTTGTCAAAAAAGCACACGAAGATCGGAAGAAGGCCTAAGTTCAATTATAATTTAGTCTAAATCAGTTCCTTCATTTGGTATAAAATCACAGAGAACAAAAGTAAGATTATTCATTACGTTTTACAAATTAGTTATTTTTCTCAGACAGATTGGCATTAAACTTTTTTAGTTCTTGTCGTTTCAATACTTGACATTGACTATAACACACTTAATACGTTAAATCCAGTCAATTTTGGTTAATTTATAGATTGTCTTGTTTTACCCCAAGATTTGATATCCATAAAAGTCGGCCCAGGCAGGCTGATATTATTTTCTCTACCCACTATTTGTAAAAGTATTAGCCTTCCATTTAGTTAAACTCTTGACTCTTGTATACAACATAACGAGATATTATATTGTACTACATATTAAAATAAATTATAAAAACATTATGCGCCAATTCAACATACTCAAAGGTGCAACTCATATTTTATGAGGTTAACTTAACAAACTCACGAACTGTTTAAGAATGTACAACAAAAACTCAAACAACAATTTTCCAAAGCCAAGGTACATTTACTACAACAGATTGAACTGAAAAACGAAAAAAGAAAACCAAAACTATTTTACATGCCTAAAAATATGAACAAGACAGCCATATAAAGTAGGTAAAAACTATACCCGAATTGTCTGATTGCAGGTGTATACTAAAAAATCCAGCAAAAGGAATCGTTTTTAAGGGTACGTTTAAACAAAGAGAATCATCTTTAGAGATATTAAGCTGTACTAGCTGTGCTGTACATTGCTGGCAATGGAATCCAAGGCGGAGATTCCAATAATCAAACAAAATTTGTGACTGCGTATATAATTACTATTGATAACCTTTATTTTTTATGTGACGTGATGATCGATGGTTGTAGTTTCCCCTGTAAATTATTGTCACCTACTACTGTAGTAAGCTATATACATTGTAATTTAAAAAGATCTATAGCTATACACAGATATAATATTGGATAAATTAAGAAAACTATTAAGTTCAATTTTTCCTTGTTTTTGCTGTCTGAAGAACCGGTACATTACGCTAGATATCTTGTTAAAATTGCTCTGAGTCAACTTATCAGTTTTGCAAGATTGACATGTGAATGTGATAATAGAATGTAATGTTAAGGTAGCGTCAGTAGGAATATCTGGGTGGATGTATGGGTGATATTTTAATCGGCTTGATGTTAGAAATATGGACTTGCCATTATAACCCGTGTGCACATTAAGTGAGCACAGGTTATTTTGAAAAGTTGCAAAAATGGGTGATTGAAGATCTGGCACTACCACACAACTTCTTTGTAAGGTAGATTTGGTACATTATAGTTATCCTAAAATACAGCCACTAAAATTGAATGATGTGCGAGAAATTTGTAGGGTAGCTAATTAGCGTGTAGGTATGTTAGCATGATGTGTGTGTTTATTTCAAGAATTGTATTGTAAAGAAGTTTCTACATATTATTATTATGTATACCACTGTAATTTATCTTAAAGTAAAAATAAAAAGCTAGCGTATCATGTCAGTCGACTCAACTCTCTTGTGTATTGTCAATCATGTACATATTATACCTAAACATAGTAATTAGTTTGTAAGTACTAACTTAAGCACAAAAGATTTTCGATTTAGAGAGCGACGACGCAACACACAGGTTAAATTGCATACTGCAAATAGTAATCAAAAGGTGTCCCACCGGGCGAGTCGCTCGCCAGGAATCCCACAAGATATTATGCAAACAGTAGTAAAAAGTCAGATGAAAACGATACCGATTAAAACCTTATTTCACTCCGTCTCTTTAAAATGAACAAGAACAAGGTGAATTTCAATATATACGGAATATAAACGGACAATGGAAAAAGGTGGATCGTATCAGTGTGATCTGTCTTTTAGTAGTAATTATCTAACACTTAACTTATATAAGCATACAATTTTAAGCTTTTTTTGTTTGGAAACTTTTGACTTGAGGAATGAGTTTACGGAATAATAATGGGCTTTTTATTGTGAAAAAGTATTGTTAGCTTTTGGTTAGCTCTGTAGTATGGTGGTGGAATAAATTTCCAGATAAAAGTAAATCCGTGCTATTTTGTGGCTTAAGGTATTATGTTTCCGTTTTCTATAAAATAGTGACTTCTGACAAAAACTGAGTATAGAATATAGTAGGTGTAAATCAAGGACAGGTTGAATATATTTTGTGTTTCTGTCCGAGGAAGCGTAATTTTAGAACTAGTAAGTTTGTAAGTTCCAATGAACTGCATGAAATGGTTTCATCTTACAACTAACAATAACTTGTATAAAAACTCTAGGGAGAACAAAATAGCCATGTAGAGAGTAGGCTATGTGGACGTATATAAATTGGTATTATGATTAATTAAAACTTGTGTGTCATATTCCACGGGAAATGGTATTGAACTTAAAACGGTCAGCAGTATGCATTGAGTTGTACTTGTACATAGTAGACTATAAACAAACTTATAGAGAATAGTTGGGAAAGAATTCAATAGGCTGCTAGTGTAATATAATATCTTATTTAATCGAAATTATAATTTTGATCAAGGCTATTATAACTGTAGATTGCTATACAAATCATATTTCAATTCTGATAATCCTAATCCAAAATAAGTTTCCATTTTGTGTTTCCTGACTTCCAAATTTTTGCCCGGTACCTGAGGATTTTGTTTTTTGAGTATTCCGAACTTGGTTTCGCTGGTCAAGATATATAGATTTAGTGCTGCTACGAAATTGCAAAAAATATTATCATATGTAAAATGCCCTTTATGTTTAAAAGGAAATACTTCAAATACCTGTATTCATCTCTTTACATTTAAGTGTAAGGGTCTAAGAGAAAGTCAGTATATATATTTATGATTTCAAGCAACAGAAAACACTTCCATGTTTATTGATATACAATAATTAAAGAAGGTATGATTATGATGATATATATAGACATATAAAAAATGTAAATATTATTGTATTACAAATTTTAAAAATGTTTTTATTCCTTGCATTTTTCATCATGATACTATACATGAAGGTCCTACGTTTGACGTACTGGCAAAAATATAATGGATATTGTGAGAAAAATCAAGAAGGAATTTTTGCATGGATGAATAAATTCTCCTTCGAGAAAGTATGTTTTTGAAAAACAAAATCATAAGTCATGTGTGTAATCGTTTAAAGCTTAAATAATAAAAAAAACTTGATAAAACTTTTGTTTTGATGGGTTTTCAATGAAGATGAAAAAATTGTACATAAATCTCTGCGGAACAGTTTAAATTGAGACAGTTGGAAAGGATTATATTGATCAGACTAAAGAATCAGATTGATTTTTTTTTTTTGCAAATCGTGCAAAAATAATATGTTTTGGTTGGTAAACTGTTTGTTAATCTTACTTGCTGTTGATTAATGTACTTGATACCTTTAAACAATCTTTTAAGATTGTATTGTCGGAAATATCTCAACATTATATATGTACATTGAGGAAAAGTTTGCATGAACATGTGTATTGACAGAGAGAAACTATATAATATGACATATATAATGATGTTTACTGTATTAATGATGATGAGTATGATTACTTCTTATTCTTCTTAATTTAATATTTTATGACACATTTAAAAAAATGGACTGACCAATTGGAAATAAATGTAACAAAATTAAATTTTACTTCATCATTATGAGCAAAGCAACATTATAAAGAAAATTTTACCCAAATCAGTACTTTTTCTTAAAAAGTTGATTGATTTTCGAAATTGAATTTGATTTTATTTCGTTTTTTAGAAACCTAATTGCATTTCTTGGAAATTCTTTTTGTTAGCATGCATGAATCAGCACCGAGTATGCATAGAAGGCTTATTTTGTTTTTCGGAAAATTTTGAAAATGTTCCTCATGAAATGATATATGAGTCATCTATGCATAAAACGGATGAGCCTGTTTGGAGTTGGTCAAGGATCAATTAAAAGATTCTCTGGAAATTGTTAACTGTGTAAAATAAGGACTTATACAAAACATTACAAATCAAACTGATAATAATCATTAAAATCATGTTTTTCAAGCTAAAAAATTACAGGAGCACAAAGTATTTTTATTTGTCATATATGTTCGGACACCTTGACCAGTCTTGAGTTTCTTTACAATTCCAGTAGTCACCATTAAACATATAAATATATTGACCAGATAAGGCGTCCCGCTGTCTGGTGAACCAACAAGGTGTATAATACAACTCTACTCCATCATCTTAAAACCATAATTGCATCAATGTTAAATAATTACTGGAAAACCTTTAAAAAGTAACTAGCACATGCACTCCTGTTGTTCTTACCCGGGCCTAAAGGAGCTGGAGGATTTGAATTTCTCATTGGTTTGGCATTTATTTTCGAGCTGGTACTATAGTTCGCCGCTCCGTCTGCAAGCCTTGCTTTTCTAGTTTCCCTTTGTCTTTCTTCTAGTCGAACCTTTTCCAGATTGGCTTCGTCCCATAAGGCATTTTCCATTAAACGTTGATCCGGCCGTCTTCTGGAATCCGTTGGTGCTACACCGTCCTCCATTTCATTTAATTGACAGGCAAACATGGAAAAATTGTAACGCTTATCCGCATCTGATCTAAAAATTAAATGATTCCAAATCATGATGTGTAAATGATTTCAAAACTACGTTTAAGTAAATTGGATTACGGAAGATTGTTTTTCCTCCACAAAAGTTTAGGCTCCTCGCAAGGTTTTCCTTTCTCATCCAACTTGACTGCCACTATTTCGGTGTCCCAGGCTCCACGAATGTCCCACTTTTCTTCGTTGGCCCGATTATAAACTTTTCCCGTGACCTATATGATTATTTGAAACCAAAAATTATAAAATTAAGAGATAATTGAATTGATTTGAATAAAAATAGTGCTCTTTTCCATCATCCTTTTGTCAACGAAGGAATGGCAAAGGAGATTTTTTGGGTCACGAATCCCGACAACATATTTGAGTCCCAACATAATCCCAAAGGTATTTGTACAAGTGTCCTTTCACAGGATTGTAAGGTGTGCCCCAATCCTTGCTGAATTACTATTGGCAAATGATAACGGACGGATGACGGACCCAGAAAATCACCTTTGCCACTCCACAGTTGTGTTACCTTTGCCATTCCTTCGTTATCAAAAGTAAATCAGGGAAAGAGTGGTGGTGCACTTGAATTTACAGATCTATCCCTGGAAAACATCCCTCCACAGGAATACTTCATATGACATTTATCGCCTGTGGTATGATTTAAAATATCCATTTCCCCGTCCTGTTCAATATAAACTTTCCCCATGTACAAATTCCGCACGATGGTGGAGACTTTGCGCCAAGTGTAATGGTTATCTGCATGACATATTTGATTCAGAGTTTTATGAATAAAGAAAAAGAATGCATAAAATGGTATGCTATGTTTTGTTTTAAATACCAACCATCTTGTTTGAAACGTAAATGTGCCACTCCTAACGGATGGATTTCTAAATATGTACCCCGAAAATTGGATTTCATAGTAAACTGTTGCCACTGAACCCAGCCCATGGCGGATTCACAATGTAACGACGCTATAGGGGGATGATGACAAACTTGTTCCGAAATGGCTCGCCACCCAAGATCATCCGTTCTATAACGAAACAGCACTTAAAACTAGATCTCTAACTTCAAAAGTAGCAAAATTAGAATTTTTACCGGTCGCATTCATATGTTTCTCCTAACAAAGGATTGAACGGTTTCGCTGTTCTGTACGCACAATTTGCATACGAGGAAACCGTAAAAGCCGCCACGGACGCCATCTGCTCTGCAGAATCCGCTATGTGCACAGCCTTGTCCAAAATGGCGCTGTACTCATAGTCCTCCGTAAGCCGCTGTAGCATGGACAAAGGCTCCCCAAAATTAACCGGAAGTGGCATCTTCGAAAGATCCTTGCCTATTGCACTTTTCAGTAGTCCCCACAAGCTCATAGGTTTATCCGGTTTGTCAGGAACTGTTGTTCTCCGAGGCTTCTTGGGTTTAGCTCGCACCTCCGACGGAGACATTTGTAACGAAGTAACCACGCTCAGGGGATACAGCTCGAGAGGGTTAACCAGCATATCCGCTGCGGATTTGTTGGCAAATATTTCTGGAGTGCCGTAGCCATCTTCAAAACTATCATAACTGGTGACGCCATTCATGACTTTGCGTTTAGAGCGCTGTCCAAAACAACAACACTTCTGGCGAACCAAATTCACCAAGGAATATAAATTGATGATTTATAACTCCCAACTCGTTATTGAATGTCGAGAGAAAGTACCTTATTTTTCTTTTTATTAGTGGTAGACTCCAGCTTGATTAAAGCGGTATCGCTAATGAACACAACTGGGCTGCCCTACGTAAAAATGTGACCCGACGACGATAAGTCATGCTCACGTCGGGAAAAAATTATTTGCATTGTTTATTTTTATTATTTTTATTACCAAATTATTTGAGTTTACTGGCTTTACAAGAGTCAAAAACTCGTCTCCAGGACCATCACCTACAATTCCCTGTATAACAAAATCGGAAGAATCCGTTCCCCCCACAGAATAAAACGTACCATCAATTGAGACAATGGACAAAGACGGATCATCCGAAGTTTGCTGGCTGCTGCTGTTTAGTAGTTGGGCAGAGCTACTTGCGCCCATTGAAAAGCATAAAGTACGGTTTCTGAGCAGGCGACAAGCACGAAAGTAGCATGTGGGGTCATAGAGGTTGTGAAACTACCAAATGGACGCTGTTTAGGTGAGACATTCCCAGAAAGGACTTTAATTTGATGATTAAGTGTCCACTCCAACCAATAAAGTTAGTTCTGTGTCCACATTTAATTTCCTGGGAGGATATAAAAACTTCGATAGGTTAATGAAGAAATGTAGGTCCAGTCTGGGAACGTACAGTGACTTTTACAAGGACAAATAAAAAACTTGTTACATATTAATGAGGTGTTTTATACTTTAGAATTTTTACTGGTTATAAACCTCAGGTTTGGGTATTTTTTTGTTTTTTACTATTTTTTGTGGGATTTAAAAAATCGAATTAGGAAGTTGTTGTTAAAAGTGCCTACTGATCGTGTGATCATTCAGCCATGGAAATGGCCAGTTCACTCTTTACCAAAGAGTAAAAAATGTGATTGATTACCTATATGTACTATTTGAGGGGGGCCAACATAAGATCTGATTAGTACATAAGCAGGCTTTTATTAATTGCACGAATTTTTCGAACAAACAATTTCATTGCTTGACCTCTCACTTTTGATTAATTTGATTTGTTGACAATTTTATATTAACCCAAATGGGTTCGTATGAAAATCTCTGGTAATTAGTACCACCTAAAAATAGCTTTCCTATTTGGCATTGTATTTTCACGTTTTGAGTCATCTCCCTGCAGAGTCATGAATAGAGAAAGCAAGCGTGAAAACCATATATTGCAAACTTTCATTCACAGATGGAACTTTCTTCAATTCCTCAGTTTTGGTGGTGCGTCTGTTTCTTCATGCTTATTGAATTGCATAGACTACTTTTGAACTGAACCATGAGCGAACTATGTATTCAAATTAATTTTACAATTCATATACATATTACATTGTATATTGTATTTCTCCAATGAAAATTGTGCATTTATGAAAGCACTCAAGATACGCAAATCAATATAAACAAAAAAAACTGTAATCAAACTTGAAATTTATATGGAAAATCAATTATAATTACCCGTGCTACAATAAATTTACCAAATATGCACGTTTTGCGTGTTTATCTGTAACTTTCTGGAAATAATAGCTTGCTCAAACGCAAATTGATCATCATCCTTTGTTTCATTTGGAACTTTGACCGCTTTGAATTCTTTGAATGCATGGAAAAAACAAACATCGTATGTCATCTTGCATGTTGTAAGACCTCCCATACTGAACTTCTATTCTAACTGAGCAATGGGAATGTATGGCATGACTAATTCTGGAGTGCTAATAAAAACAAAAACGCATTTATACGATTCAAGCGCGTAAGATTTAAGACCGAGCTTAAACACAGCCCCCCATTCACACCAAAAATTTCTAGAATCATAGCATGTAGACATGCAATGTATATGCAAGTCCTATGATTATAATAATACACGTATGGAAACTTTCTAGTTTTGTCAGCAATGAAAAAAATATTCACAAAATACATTTGTGACAAAACCGATAGCTCCTTCTTGTCCATTATTTAGTCGAAAAGCCTGTGATACTCCTCCCGCCACCATAAAATTTCCCAGATTTTGGCATTGGAAATAATAAAGTGTGCATAATGTACAAAAGCTGGTAAGGTGCAAGTTCCCATTCAGTTTGCCACCTTCACACAAAACCGATCCATACCCGCATAGTACAACAAAGCACTAAAATCGTAGACCATAAGAATACACGCAGCCTTTAGTTGGGTCATGGAGTTCTTGCGGCGAGAGAGCGTACATTCATTCCGGTTTGGTGCACAACACCGCTTTCCCCTCACTCTCTTGGTTTTCTCCTGCAGGGCTGCTGCTTTCTCTCTAAAGCTCTGCTTTCTTTCCATTTTCCAGCCAGTTCCATTTGAGACGAGTGAAGAGGAGCAAAGCACTGTCTTTCTCTTTCCTTCTCTGCTCTTCTTTTCCATGCTGTTTCTCTTTTGAGCTCTATACAACGGCTATAATTACTTTATTCCTATCACTTTCCCATTAGCCATCTCCCTTTCCATTCCATTTTTTGTGTGGTGTTTAATACAAAGTGCTGTTTTCCTCTTTGTGGAGGGTGTCAACTATAACGAGAGACCTTTAGGGCTTTTGCGGAGCAGATAGGAAGTACGGTTCAGTGTGTGTCTGTATTTTAAGTGAATTAGCAGCATTACCGGAACCTCGAGAACTGTCATTTCTATACGTCAAATGCCTTTCCCATTTTCTGCTGCTTTCTCATTGTCTCCTTCTGTCAGGATTCTCATCTCATAAGCCTTGTGATAGGACTTTCTCAGAGACTTGTGTTGGAAGCAAGATTAATAAAATAAATTTAAAACAAGAAGCATACTATAGGGCTTTAATGTCCGTGCCACACATTAATTGGCTCTAAGATCCAATCTAAAAAAATCTCCTCACAAAGGCAATTACTGTATCTGTCTTTGCATATTTTTTCTGGGAAAGCACTAATCTACTTATTTCGGCCATACTTTCGACATGAGCAAGTGAATTTTATATGCATATCCTTGATACTACAAGTAACTGGTGTTGTCGATAGCAGTCGATAATCATGTTAGGCGTAGGGACAAAAACGAAAGTTTTCTGTTTTTCCTAGTGCAGCCGTGTGACTTGATGGCTTTGGCAAGGCTGTGGCCAAGTACAAAGTCATCCCATTTTCTTGTAGATTACCAATAATGTGAATGCATAAACATTGCCAAACCCGCACCACAAAAAAATCAGTGGGGCAACCCAGTGGACAAGGACAAGGCAACAAAGAGGAAGCTTTTTACTCGGGGACATTAACTAGGATTTTTTGGCGTGTGGCAAGCGTTCTTCACAAACGTTTTAGCATACCGAGAGAGTGAGAAGTTATATGCCAGTGTTGAAAACGGACGTCATAAAAGTTTGTGCATGGAAGGAAATATACCTGGAAAATTGAATTGAATACTTAGCCAAAGAAAACTTTTAATGTTTTCTTTGCTCGTACATTAAATGCTTAGCATTCAAGAACAGAATTTCGTAAAGCTCAAGAGCTACTGAATAAGAAAATACTTTTCTGCTTTCACTTCATCGCTTGACAAACACATGGGGAAATGTAAAACAGCAGAACTACTAGACAGAAAACAATACGCGCCTATATGCAACCACCTTGTCTTCTTCACCAAAACACGTTCAAGCGGAAAATGAGCCAATTCAGAAAGCGATTAGTAAGAAAAAGTTGAGACAGAAACCTGCCAGGAATTACTTAGTTTTTCAGTTAATAATTCAATCGTGCTGAAACACGGCATTCACATCCATTTACATCAGAAAGGAAGGAAATATAGAGCGGATGAACAAAAAATAATGCAAGAAACATTTTCTACGTAACTGGCAGTTAGTGAAATAATAATACCTGTTTATTTATTACCACCTTCCTTTCAGCAGCGTTGCATTATCTGCACAATAGCAATTTAAAAGCAAAGTACACATCACACTTTATTATCTAGAATGTATAATGTCTCTTCTGTGCAAATGTAAAAGTCTTCCGACATTATCAATGTGCATAAACATTTAATTCATATACCAAAGCAGTGAAAAGGCAATAATGCAAAACAATTTCCATCATCATTAAAAGCATACAATGCTCCAATTTATTACACATTTTATGTCTGTGCACAAGTGAAAGTGGGATATTATGAGTAATATATAAAAAGCCGTTGTCTAAAAAGTTATTGTTACCGTTTCTCTCTATCTGTTCATCCTGTCTGCAAAGTAGAAAAGAAATGCACTGTGAAAGCCGCGCCACAATAGTAGCAATACCGGAAGCAGTGTGAGAAACAAGAGAGTCGTAAACATATCGTGTTTTTCTGTTGTGTTGTGATGATCATGATCACGATGCTGATAGCATTGCGCCTCCACCACGTTGTTGTTGAAAGAACAACAAGCAAAGGAGGAGGATGATTATTGCGAGAGAGACAAAGGATGATGATGGTGATGGCTAGTAGCAATGCACCGATGCTCCTACCAATTCCAGTTATTTCAACTACAACAACGGAAAATGATAATACTTGTGTATTAAAAACAGGGAAGAATAAACAACAACAAGAAGACTGCTACCACAACACTTCACAACGAAAGCAATTTGAACGAAGAGCAAAAGAAGAAACAGCTTTCTCCACCGTCATGTAAGTCGTAAGTACGTTAAATATGTGTTGAGCTGTTGGGGAAAGCAAAACGCATACATTATATTTATATTTTACAATATTAGCAGCCAGAATGCCACCACCCTCACACAACTTACTGCATATTACATTGTATCTATTTAGAGAAGCGAGACGGGTAGGCAGCATGCTATAAAAACGCATTGCATCAAAATAATACACACACACGTGCAGTGGCAGATAGAAATGAAGCATAAACACAAACAGAAGACGACCAGAAGAAGGAGAAATACAAGAAGATGGGAAAATCCATAAGGCAAACAGAGAAAGTGAGAGAGGAAGAAAGTTGTGAAAATTGTAGGCACATAAAAAAGTCGCGGTTGTTGCTGTTGCAAGATAACAAAACATCCTTTTTTCCTCAACAGCGAATTCTCAGAACGATGATGTTGTCTTGTCGGGGAGGTTGATGATGATCATGATGACGATAGGATATGATGCTAGGGTTTTTCTTTTTGCTGTGCTGGTGTTGGTGCCAACATAAAAAATATAACAAACAAGCACACAGACACAAACACTGCTGAAACTGAGAGTGCGAGTGACTTTACATACTTTGTTTGCTATTGTAACTCAAGGAGCCTGTCTAAGGAAATTTTGCTAGAGAAAAAACGAAAATCGACATTGGCAGCAACATTGGCAGCTTCTCAAGAGAAACGAGATAAGTTGAGAGTAGCAAGTAGTAAAAGGCAGTGGAATGGGAGGAAAAGCGTTTGTGACAGAAAGTACTACACTAGTAAAGTATACAAAACCATACAGGAAAGAAAGGTTGTAAAAATGAGACAGATAAGCACAAACGCAAGAAATATAATGTAAATATGAACACTTGAAAATTTGACTAGAGAAATTATTGCGCAGGAAGTCAAATTTTAAAAGTTAGTGAGCATGAAAGAGATAAGAAGGCTATTATGCTGTCGTCATCAATAGTTTAGGCTTAGTAAGCAGGAAACCCGACTGTTTACATTACTTTTTTAATATTAAAAATATATCTGCTGATCTTCAAGTCGCAAATGAATGACTAGTTATAAGCCCTCATAAAAGGATTTCTTGGTTGAAATTTCATTTTGCTAGAGTCAATAATGCCGACAGGAGCTGAAGATTCATCCAAAAGTCCCAAGAAAAAGTCCATGATGGTTGTCTCCGACATGGACGGAGTAACAAGAGCCACTGCTGCGACAAACTCCTCGGGCAGAGAAAGAAGTCGCGGAGGCGGTGGTGGTGTTGATGACAGTAGAGGCAGAGGAGGATCACACAAAAGACCCCTGAGGGACATTGAAGGGGAGGCCAGATTTACGGGGAGAGAGATGAGACTCACCGCGGCTGTGGCCATTCTAACGATTTGCTTGTTTGGATTGGCTTCTTTCATTGTTGTTTCGGGACCTTTGACTGGGCTTTTAAAGCCGGTAAGGAAAGCAAACGTTTATTAGAATGCATGCAAGAATTTTACTTTTAAGTCTGGTAAAAGTAGTTCTTCCGACTAATATGCAATAAATGTGCATATTGGCGTTTGAAGTTTGGCTTCAAACAGTTTTGCAATTGTAGACATTTCTTCTAGTAGATCAAACGATTTCATTTCATCTAATAACACGGAAAAGGCGGTGGCCTATGAATGAACGACATACCAAAAATACATCAAGTTTATTGAAACGTTAAAAATTTCAAGCCTTTATTCTTCTACATTTGAGTTCAATATGTGTTTTTAGGACAAGTCCTATCAGCTTCAATTTAAATCCCCCACAAAAATGCAACAAAGGAAAATTAAAAAGTTTAGTGTACTTGATAGAATTTTCTCCCTTCCGTCTTTGTTCAAACAGCCCATTAATATTTTCTCTTTGAGCTTTCTCCTTCGTTGAGAAAAGAGAGGATAAAAGTAGAATTCTAGAACAAACTCTTGCACACGGAAAACTTCCTCCTCACAGCCCATCCAATTGGATTTGTGTCACTGGATTTTCATGTCTGCTCTTGTTATGCAACTTATTGAATTGTCCGACGCTGGATAGGGGAAAAGCTCTAAACATATCCTTTGGAAAATATGTGCATGAAAATGGAATTATGAAATATTTCGATCGAATCGCGCTCCTTCCATCCACTTCAAATTTCTTATTGAATACCAAGTTGAGCACTACCACCTCTATATTTCTTTGTATTTTCTGGAATGTTGTCATCTTATATAGTTTTGCAGTATGTCGTCAGTCGTTCCAGCAAAACCCAAGCCAAACATTTTTTTCCTACGAAGGATAATTCTGGTAGCATGTCATAAAGTCGATATAAACGAGAGTAGTCAATAAATTTTGAAAATATGAAATGAAGCCATGAAAATGAAGTAGGAATGCACTGTTTAAGCCAATCTACTTGCACTCACTAGTCGGTATTTTTGAGAAAATGGGAAAAGGACTATAAATAAAAGTTATATCCACAGGCAAAAAAAATTTGATTACCTCTCATCATTTTCACTTTCCTTTCAAATAATAACGCTATCAAGGATCTCTCTGCTACTACTACAATGCAGTTTATTCCTAGCTAGTGTAGTAATGTCTCGGCATATGAAACATGATGTTTTGTTGCTGATATACCCATTAGAGTTTTATTACTGCATTCACATTCACCACGATGATGATGATATGATCGCCAATAAATATATACGTTTTCATCTACATGCGTTTTTTGCTCAAATATTATACAGAGGTGTCTGGACGAACGACTGGGATTTTCTGGTCTTTGTGACTCGGAGGAATGCATCGACATCTCATATCGCTCTGTTCATAGTGCAAACTTTAGTGCAGATCCATGTCAGGATTTTTATCATTTTGCCTGTTCCAAATGGCAAACGCAAAACCCCATTTCCGAGGAACAACTCTACTTGGCAGCCAATATCAATCAGCTACGAGACAGTGTGGATGGTTTCCTAAAAAGTATGCTATTTACACTTGTGTCAGTGCCTGTATATTCTGTTTTTACATGTGTAAACGCAGCAGCAGCATGAGAAGATATAATAGTAATATAGATGTTCAATGAAAGTAGACATGAATGGATATCAATAGCCCTAGTCCTAACAATTTCTCGAAGAAAAGGTGAAAAATGACTTTTTTCACAATATCAGAGATGTTCTCGCGTGATGCATGCATATGAGTTGGATTTGCTTTCTCTATTTTTTCTTGTTATCATTTGGCAGATTGGACAGTAGAAGAGATATCTTTTTAGGATATGTGTGTGTGCACGTGCAATATTTTCCAAACTTTTTTCTGTGTGAGCCCTAGAGCCACTGCATGATTTCCCATATGTTTCTTGGTAATCCTCTTATTTTGGAAATGTCATCAATCATTAGACTTTTTCTACCTTTCCAAGAAGATATTTCTTTTTCCCTCCTTACCACCCTTACCTCATTAAAAACTTTTTTCCAAGAAAAAAAGAACACCTCAGGTAAACAAGCTTCTTTCATTAAAATATTTTTTTTCGCTGGTAACATTGCCTCAGTTTTTGTGCATCCAGCTATCTTGAGCAAAAGTTGGGATGAAAGCTTATTGAAAAGTTGGTGTATAAAATTACCCGACACTTCCATCTTCTTTACTTTCTTCTCTGCGTGCTAATTAGTCCATCTCCAACTCTACATGTATCTTTCTTTAATTATGTGTGCTCGCAGCGCTGCTGGAACAAGAGATACCTAGTCACAAGTTAGATCCAGGAGTAACCGCAGTCAAGAATTTCTACCGGAGTTGTATCAATTTCACAAACCCTGATGAGAATGAGCTGAGTAAGTAGAATGAACAAAAAAGTAAAACGCACACTATCTTCCCTTTTTTATGTTCTCATAAAAGAAACGATCATCGCACGTTATTGTCACAGTTGGAGAAAGTACGTCAAGGTCTTTTCTCTTTGCACGAAACTTTTAACAAAAGTTTTTTCTTTTTTTGTTTCCACAAATCTTCACGGGATTATGTGAACCCAACTCGCCACCATAATTACCATTGTGTATGTGTGTCGTCTCCAGTTCTAGACCTGTTGGACTCTCTAGGAGGCTACAAAACTCCGGATCTTTGGTCTGATAAGGAGTTTGATCTTACTGAAGTCCTCCTCAAATTTCTCCAAGTAAATGCCGCTCCCCTGATTGACCTCACGTTGGATATAGATGCCAAAAACAGGGAGCGCTATGCTCTCATCGTCGAGCTGCCAAGACAAACCAGCCTTGTGCCAAATTTATTCCGACCGCCGCGTCAAGATGATGACCTGATGAATGTACGTTCTATAGCACATTCAACTTTCTAATCATCCAAATCTTTCCCCGTGCCTTGTATTGTAACATAAAGAAAAGAAAAAAGATTTGTTCTACGCGCATTAAATTCTTAGCACAAATACTACTCACTAAGAATAAAAATTGAGCTTGCCATTTCCCATCCCAATAAGAAATCAAGGCAGCGAGAAAGCAAAAAGGACAGTAATAAAAATGCAAATTTTTTGTCTCTTTCTTTATTCATTCGCCGCGCATCACACATCACACAGAGTGAATACGCCTATTACAACGTGATAGAAGAGGATGAACCCATACCCATTTCCCCTGCAGAAGTGACACCCGGCCTTTTGAAGAACGTTTCTCAATCCAGCTCAACAAAAAGTAGCAGTAGTGGAGCTGGTGACTCTAGTAATAACGGCACGTCTGCTCCCACCAACAGTACCGTGGCCAGACAAGCCTTGTACAAAATGATCAAAGTAAGTAAATATTTTACTAGATTTTCTACCGAAAATGTCATGAAATTTCTTTATGTAAACGTGTACCTATTTTTTTCTTCTGGTGAACATACACCACCCACACAGCATGCACGTTTATAATACCTCCGTCTTAACTTTGTACTCCATTTAAAAAAGCATAATACATAATATTCTGTACCTACTTACTATACCCACTAAATAAGCCTTTTGTCTTTGTACACGAAACTGTGCCGCGTAATGTATTGATGTTAGATAGTAGCGGTGACATAATATATGGCAGTTGTGTCGGCTTTTGGCCTACTGTTGTAAATGAAGTGGAAGAAATGTGGTGATGGTGTTTGTTACGATGTTACGTTTCACGTTACGTTACGCGTCCCTCTTTTTGTTTCGTGTTTCCATTAGCCGAGAAGTAGACCATCATTTTCTAGCCTGCTTTCTCCAAGCACGAATTCCATGTGTGCCTGTGCATACATGTCTGTTGTGTGTCTGTCGAAATGGAAGCTAGACACAAAAACTGTGTTACTTTATTTTCTCCACTCCTGCACTTTATTTCATTCCTCTGGGATTTTTTTACTACTTTACTACTTGCTATCCATACAAAAATATACTTTAATGCTTAACTTTTAACAGTGTGGGTTTTTTAGTAAGAAAATAAGTGGCCGAGTAGTATAAGTCGACCCGAGAAAAAAAAGAGCAAATGAAATAAGTGCACAGTAAAGTGTCAATAATTAATGAATGCCTGTCACACACTCCTTGCTAGAAATAATTCTCGTCGTATTCTCCTCTTTTACCCTTTTCTTTCCTGCTGTCTTTTTCCTTTGTGATGGAGCTTCACTTACTTTAAGACTTAATAAACTTCTTGGGTTTATTTTTGTGTCTGGTGGAAACTGGAAGATAGTGTACAACCATGAATGTAATGACAGTTGACTTATTGGCACGAGATGACTGTGACTGATGGTTTGTCCTTGTTTCTTCTTGTATCTGTTAATGTTATTTAAGCAACTTTCTTTTTTCTCTGTCTGCAACCAGGACAGTATCGATGCGAAGAAGAGAGAGCATCTCAAGTCTCTTGTGAGGAAGGTGGGCCAGCTAATCAGAATGAGTGAGGCGGAAATCCTTTCGGACAGCCAAGATATTGCTCTAATTGCGACGAACATTGATAAGGCAGGTAGAATTTTTCTTATAAATGGGCTTTTTCAACGTTAATAAATTGTACCAATTTGTGAAACATGGTTTTTAGAGAAGTAGCTGGAACGAGCGCATTAATAAAACTGCTTTATTTGGCATTCCCTCTGGTTATGTAATTTATTCTTTGGAAATAAATGTAGCGAAATGCCATTGTAAATAAAATGCTTGCTATTCTTATGCATTGATTGGTTAGTTTTCTGCATGAGAAAATTTAGTTGATTGGATATAACTATTTGCAACCAAATCTAAACCTCATTCCGACAAAACTGCAAACCAAAAAAGTTTGGCAAAAGGGCATTTATTTTCTGGCAAGGCAAATTAATCAAATAAATTAGCAACTTCTCTGTTAGAAGATTGTGTGCTGTACTTTTAAAATGCTAGAATTCCATTTAGTTGAGAGATTGACATTTTTAAGCATTCTTTTTGTAAGCTATATGCAGTTGTTGCAAACAATTCACCGAATCTCTCTTTCTTTCTAAGAAACCTCATCACATTCTGTCGTACTGAGATTAAATTTAAAATTTAAAAACTTTTTTCTTTCTTTTTCCATTCCCTGGTTTTACTGTGAAATCTATAAAGATTTTTTCCAGAGGGATTCCTAGAAACGCCATAAAAATGTAGAAAGGGTGAAGAAGCACATAGTTTGAATTGAGTTCTCAAGGAACGCACACACTCACTGAACTAATTTCTTTGTAACAACGAGACTGCTTTACCCCCAGCCGATCACGTATTGTGTGGTATGCATACAGAACCAAAAAAATGGAGAACCGAAACAAAAAAAGCTTATTTGACTGCTTGTAGAGATATTGTAGGGAGTAGAGCCTCGTGGCACTAAAAGTTTAGGAAATAAGTCCATGAAAAGTGTACCAACTACTATACTTCTGCTGGCGTTTGTTTCCTGTGTGTTCACACAGTTAAAATGTAAGACGATAGCCAAAAGCTCTTATTTTATTATTACACAAGGCAGCAGCAGTAGCACAGCACACCACACACCAGTGACAAAATATTAAAAACTTTGTTGTTTCGATAAAGTGGGAAGTCAGCACAGTTTATGCTGTCTTCTGAATGAACAAAGGAAAAGAGAAAAGCTCCCGATTACTTCCTACACATTACTTATTACAACGGGAGAGAGAAAAGTGGAGAACCACAACACAAAAGTAGTTGTTCTGTAGTCTTTGCGCCCTACTAGCAGCTCTATAGCATCACATTTTGCCAACAAAGTTGAAAATTCGTCGAAATATGTAATGCAAGTTTTTTTCTCTGCCAAAGTAAATAAAATTTTCTCCTTTACAACTTTCTCCACTTTTGCATCAAGTTCTCCACTAGGTACGCTTGGCAATACACGATATAAGTACTACGCTCGGCTTTTTGTCTTGCCTTCTTACTGGCTTTTATTGTGTTAGTTATTCATTATCTTGGCTTTTTACCCTTTGACTTATCAATACGTAATTCTCTTGGGAGTGAAACCAGTATGAAACAAGGAAAAAGAGCTTGAAATCAAGTAGGGAAGCTAGAAGCCGGAACTCGGGCTTTCTCTCTGAAAATGTCTTGATGTTCTTCATGCATTATCATCACACTCTAAAAAGCCTACACACACCACAAATTTTACTAGTAGAAGTCGGTAGTCAAAGAACAACAATGGTAATATATATTAAGTAATACGCGTGTGTTCTGGTGGGGGGTAGTGCGGTGGTAGGTACATTTCGTCGGGATATATGTAATCGGATTTGACAGTTTTTATATCTCTTTTCTTAATTCTTTTCCCTTTTTCTTGTGTTTCTCCATTCAGCCGGCAGTTTTTGTGTCCTTTGCTTGGGTAGAACGTATGCTGACAATACGACAAAGACGACACACTTGGCTAGTCTTAGAGCTTATGTATTTTTTTGCCATTGCTGTTCTTACTGAACTGTACTTACTGCAGGAAAAGGGCATTTTTCTGTAATTGTGCACCTTCATTCATTTACTTTTCCTGGTTTTTCCGTTTCTCTCCATATCTAAAAGCTTGTTTCATAAACATGCTCGCTTTCCCTTCACGCTTTCTTTTTCTTTATTGTTGGCCGCCGCATCGCTGTCTTGGTCGTTTTCTCGTTTATTTTTCATCGCGCTCCTTTCATGTTTATAATACTTTTATTTATTGTCCTCTGTACGAAACAGATCAAACCCAGTCAACGAAGCCGGAAATTTTGGAAGCAGCAGAATAAAGTGTACAATGCGTACACATTGGACCAACTTCAGCATCAATTTGGCACGGTCAACTGGAGCTTTTTGTTCGGCGAGTTAATGGGCTTTGATGATGTTGCGTCGAGAGAGGTTGAGGATGACTATTACGGCAGCAGCAACAAAGCCGGCGGAGGAGGAAGTGTCGGCGGCAGCTCCAGTAAAGCCACCAGCAGCAATAATAAAAAGGGTACAATCAATTGGCACAATTCCACAATCTACGTGCCCTATCCAGATTATCTGCGGAGACTGCTTCAAATGACACAGTATACAAGCAAAAGGTTAGTTAGCCTATTAACAAAAAAACCTATGAAATATATGGCACGTCTCTTACAAAATAAAAGTTTACGCAGGAGTGGCTCCCTCAATTAAAAGAGAAAAGTGGTTTAAAAGCAATCGACAATATTATTTTTACGTTTTCATCATGTTTGCTTAGCCATTCTGGTTTGTTTGCCTAAAGATGTTGAAGAGCGCTTTAAATCATAGAAAGCATTAGCGCAGAGATAGGTCAAGCCTTCTTTTCAATCTGTTAGTACCACTGTTGGTAGCAAATGCAAGTATGTACATAGAAACCTACACATTTGATTATTTCATCACCACAATCTATTGTGCATCAATTATGTTGCCAATATTCAGTTGGCTAAGCTTGTGTGAGGGGGAAAGCACAGCATGCCTTGCAGCTTCATTACTTTGTTTTTATTTTATTTTTTCAGAGTTGCATAACAGATACATTTTTGGAAAACTTTAGATTTTTGCTGATGCTCAGTTTACAAAGTAGTACGTGTAGCTTAAAATGTATAGCTTTTGTTGCTATTTAATGCCCGGAAAGCACAATTTTTTGTGCCCTGTTTCATCATGCAAAGTACGTACTTTTTTATCCCTTCGTCAGAGCAATAGAGTAGCTAGTAAAAAAGCTCATAAAATTCCGAAACTGGCATTTTAGGGCTTTTTCCATATTCCTATTTTGTATACTATGTATATTGTATGCGTGCATGCATGGTCGATGTTCCGCGTGTAATGCATTCCTTTTTTAAAGCTAGAAATGATGAGGAATGGAAAATGGAGAATAGGAAAAAAGAAAGCGGAGGGCTCGACATAAAACCATTTTGCACAAAAAAAGCATGAAAAGCGTTTAATGTGCTTTCCCCTTTCTCACTGCCTTGCTGGTTTTTTGTTCTTATTGTGTTTCCAAAAAGCTATGCCTTTGATCCTGAATGCATATATAAACTGTATGTAGAACATTTTAAGCTTTAGATTCGCCGCTAAAAACTACTAACGACTCCAGTACACTCTTTAGTATCAATTACTTTTTAAAAGTGCTTCAATTTCATGAAGCTTTTTAGTCATTATACTTTTTATCTCCTCTTCACCGCCGCCATAGTGCCTCCCCTTGTCCTCCTACTCTATTTGCTTTTCACTCTGGTTTTACTACTTCCTGTTTTACTGAATACTCTACGTACTACTGCAAATCATTCGGATTTTGATTTTTTGTTGTACTTTCTCCAAATTTTACTTCTTCCGTACAGAATGCTGTACAATACAATGCTCATGCTGTACGTGAAGGACATGCTGCATGATTTACTGCCACGAAGTCAAGCCAAAAGAGATGAGCAACAGCAACAACAGCAGTCGTCCTCGTCGTCGCATCATCAACAGCAGAAAAATCGAAATCAGCAGCAACAACATGGTCGAAACAATCATCATCATCACCAACAGCAGCAACAACAACAACAACAGCAGACACAGAATAATCAGCAACCAAGATGGAAATTTTGTGTCCAGTCAACAAAGTCGGTGTTTGCAATGGAGTTATCCAGCCTGTACATGAAATCCTTCAAGCCCTCGCATTTGAAGCGGATTCGGCACGATGTAAGTTTTTTGCGGTTTTCACTTAACCTCTTTGGGAATGTTGCATGTGGGTTGGTTTGCTACTGGTGGTAGTTTGCATTCCACTATTCATTTTACTATTCTCAACAGGGAAAGTTAAACAAAAACTGCTGAAGTTGAAACAATAAGCTTACAATATGATGATCCATCCATCTATTTTCCCATTTCAATGACATTGCTAAAATAGTGCTAAAGTAGTGGTTGTAGCGCTATATGCTGCTGATTGAGCATTCATGGAACTTACTTTTGTTCCAGTTTTCGTGCTCACTCCAATTTACGGTGCAGCAGCATGTAACTTACTGATCCATCCTTGAACTGCAGCTACTACTGTGATGAGAACTTTAATAATAAAGGAGAAAGTACATATTGCATGTACACCGATTTAAACCGTTTTGTTAGAAAAAATCATGGCCAAGTATATAGTGAGCACATTATTTCGCTTAGATGATCATCAACATCATTATAGATTCCCTGTGGTGATAGCAAAATTCCTTGGGATCTGGTATATATGCGCGAGCATTGTCAATTCTAAAGGAAATCATTAGGTAAACTAGACCCCAGGGCTATTTATGTTGAGCACACTTCATTCTTATCATTTATCATCATTTTTAAGATTTGCACCATTTCCATGAAGCAGGTTGAATACAAAAGTTCACGAAATTCTTTTGACTTCAAGGAATTCTTCACTGAACAAAAACACGTAGAAAAACAATAGGAGTAAGAATGATATACATTACAATAAATGTAGACATTTTCAAAAGAATCATTAGACATTCTAGTTCTGCCTACTAAAATCCAAACGAAAACACTTTTATGTCATCACATTACTTTCTGAGAAAGAGAAAATGAATCAATTCTGCGCAAGAAACAGGAAATTGCACTTGTATATATTGGCATCATTCGCAGTCATTGCCGAGGTTGATGATAATATCATCATGACTATGATCATTGTAAAACTCTAACGAGATAACTTTGTACCGTACAATTTCCACATGCTCAATTTCTCTTCCTTGTGCTTTGTCCAGGTGGAGAAAATCTTTTTAAACGTGAAAGAAACGCTTATAACCTTTCTCAATCGGTCCAAAGACTTTACAACGACACCACCATCCCAGGAACAACATCCTACTAATCATCATCAACAGCACGAAAGGCCTGGAACCGGTAATCACGCCGTGAGCAATGACCGGGATAATAACAACAGCAATAGCAACAGCAACCACGTCGGCAGTAAAAGCGCCATAACATTCAGCACGAGTAACGGTGGTAGGAGTGCCACTGCGTCGGAAAGCATTAAAACGGGTGGTGGGTATGGAAATGGGAGAAATGGTGGCAGTAACAATAGTCGGGATAATGTAGCGAGCAACAATTCCACCCTAACTAACAGTCACACTCCCTATCATGTTGGCAGCGATGGAAGTGGTGGTGGCAGCACTGGAAATAGCATAAAAGACGAAGCCATAAGAAAAATTGCCACGTTAAAGGGCAATTTCCTAGGACCTTCTTTTTACCTTCAGGAAGACTTTTTGGATGATGCCATCAAAACTGTAAGTGGGCAAAAAGAAGGAAATCTTTTTATTTGTAGAATGGATAGAGAAAGTAGTAAGGTGGTGTACGATGCTCGAAAAAAATGTTTGCATATTAAAATACAGTAAGTAAACAAACGGACGCCGGGTTTATGTTTGCATACTATATATTATGGAACACAATAAGCTTAGAGTACCAAAACAGTGAAGTCAGGTCGTTTTTCCACCTATTCTTTTTTACCTTTCAATGAATTTAGTGTTGAGAATGGTAATAGATGCATGGTTCTTGGTTTTTATAGCTGTTTATAGGCATTAGCGCATTACACTGATGAGGATTTGTTTCTCAACCGGAAAAGGAAAATATAATTCTCTTTTTTGGCGAAAAACTGTGTGTTTTTGGCTGTGAAATGTATAGTAATGTTAGGAGGTGTGTGTATGTACACACGTATGTATTGTGGCTGTTAACAATACCGCAACACATTTCCTTTTTTGCATTTCACGACATTTTCATTACGGGATGAACGCGTGAAAGGACTGGAAATGGTCACGGTTATAGCAATTGAATTACTTTTAAGTGTTGCATTCTGGATTGCAACGCTGTAATAAAAGGGACTTTTGCCCATAACTTTTGCCAAAAAGTATTATGTGTTTTGGAAGCTGCCTAGAAAACTGTCTATGTGGTAATCTTTGGTAAAAACATGACTATTTGATGATATTCGTTATATGCAACTACAGAGCTGTTAAAAACTTTTTATTGCTTTTTTCGTGGCATATATTAATGTCCGGAAAGGATAACTTGTACACTTTTCTCCTGCTTTTCTAGAGTTTACTACAACTGTCAAAAAGTACTACCCATTTATTGCGTTTTCATCATTTTTTTGTGTAACCGAGAAGATTGTACTGTAGATAAAATACAACCGTAGCATATCCAATTTATAGTTTACATTTTAGCGTGTGTATGGCGTGTGTGCAAATGTGAATTTACGATTTTGCTCATCACATTTTCTAGTCATCTCAATTTCATTTATCTTCCATCAATTGCATACACCTTTTCTTTTGGTTTGTGTGTATGTACTACTACACACATGGTACACCAAATGGAATGCCAGCTTACTATAAATTGAAGGTTGTAACTGCGAAGCCCTTTGAAAGTCAGAACGAAATAGACAGCTTTATTTTTCTAGACCGCTTGAGCAAAAATAACACGAGTTTTGTGAAAACTGAAAACGAAGTAATATGTTTACTGTCAATATTATTTTTCATCTTTTTCTCGTTCTACAAAACAAAAGAAGACACATGTAGGATATCTTCAGCAAAAATATAAGAAATTGCTTTTTTTTCTTCACAGGAAATGTGCGCAAAGTTCAATCTCAAATTCCAAAAGTCATGAGAAATATTATATTGATGTGTTTTTATACTTTTGGCAAACCAACTAGAAATATTGCTGGTTGTCAAAAGGAAGAGCAGATGATCACGATTCTAGTAAACAATAAAAATTATAGTGATAAGTGAAGCGGAATATGAGTACTAAACGAATTATTCCCCAAATCTTGTAGGTTGCACGAAAATATAAATCTTTTTTGCTTGATACGTACATCATCATTATCATCGCATGACAGAACAGTGAAGTTTTTCTTCTTTGCGTATTTGATGTCTGACATTTGATATAAGGAAAATTGGACAAAGTTTCATTTTCATATTATTTCAGCATCATGTATTACAAATTACAATATATTTGTATTTTCACATTGCAGATCAGGATGGATCCAAACAATTTTCTCTTTAACGTAAAAGTCGTCTACAGAACATTCCGTGAGCAGTTGTATAATCTGTACTGGAAACCAGTGGACGAGGAAAGAGCCACGTAAGTAAAAAAACTGATTTACCTTTGCAAACTTAAAATTATAGCTGTAAGAAGATCTGCGAGGGTGACTGCTACTTGTCACAGATCAACCTGTGTAAAATATTTAAAACATTTCCGGTGTTTTTATTGCCACCAAAATTTATCTTGGCTCATGTGTAGCAAGTACAACAGCCATCCAGCGAATCATTTGTTAGAGCATCACGAATATAAATAGGAGTACTGGGATTTTATTCCAATTCACACTGCTTTGGAAATGACTGTCTGGTGGTCTGCTAAATTAGTCCCTGTTTCTTTCCCTTTTGTACTATTAATAGTCTAGCACAGAGAAACGAAAGTTGACGCTGTCTCCGGATCTGGGATTTTAGCAAGTACAAAAGCACAAGCTGGACGGTTACACCTCCCTGGGAACTCATTATCGTTGCTAAAAATCTTTCTTTACTTCCGTCAACTACACCTAGCCACTTTTGTCGTTACGTATATCGTCCTCCATAAAGCAGAGTGCTAGTAAACATGTTCAGTGCTTGCGCTTGACATATTGTACGACACATGGCTAACAATAAGTAGATAAGGTTAAAAATCATGTATGTTGTGCGAGTGTGTGCATACAATACTAACATTGATAAGCTTACCAAGGTTTACTGCAGTTCTTCACGATATACACAATATATACCTGTGCAATAACGCATAAATTGGTGTGCAGACAAAGAACATGTTCCCAAGCTTTGGGAACATACTTGTTTTTCTTTCACTGAAATTACTGTCTGTCTGCACAAAAATAAAATAAAAGAGTCGCCGCTGGTCTTGGCATATACGGCACTTGTTATTAGTCAAGGGTGCTTACGGCTTACTTGCTGTATTTTTTCTGCGGATAAAAGCAAAGAAGAACAAATCTGAAGAAAAAGCAACTTGAGCTGTAAAAGAAACATATTGCTAAGACCGCATTCACTTTATAGATGCATGATTGTGACCGTAAAACCAAAGTAATACAATAAGGAATTTATGGAATTTCGTTTTGTCTTATTCCACTTTACTCTTATGGATCAACTGAATACAATCGTATTATGGGAGAATGGGAGAAAGCATGCATGAAGTTTTGTAAAAGATCCATATGGTTTATATTAGGCTTATTATTTGAGAGGGCTTCATGGTAGCAATCAGCAAAGACTGAAGACAGACAACAACGACAGGGGACTAGAGAGCAGGAGCTTTATGCATAGTAACTTTCTCAACTTTCCTAAGGAAAAGACTTTCTGTCTCCAGTTTTCTCATTTTCCTTACAATTCTAGTGCTGTTCTCTTGAAGAGAAATAGAAATGTTAAGATGATGATGTTGGCTGACGTGATATGATTATTATGTTGTACGCTGTGAGTGCTACGTGTGTAACCCTATTTTGCAGCCTTCATTCTTCATTGTATTGTGTAACACTTTCATTTTATTTCATGAGAAAAACTCACCAAGATATGCATATCCATGTCATAATACCAAATCATGTATGTGTGGTCTCATTTCTATGCATGTACTTTTATCCGGTTTTCTCTTTCTCTGGTTTCTCTTGCAGATGGGCTTTTGTGACGTTTCCCACCACAGTGAATGCATTTTACATTCAGCAGTTCAACAGTATTGTAATACCACTTGCCTTCCTCAACCCACCGCATTACGTGGAAGGAGCCCCGGTGTACATTAACTACGCCACAATTGCCCTCACCCTTGCACACGAGGCTCTACATGCTCTTGACAGTTCGGGTGCGTTATTATGCGTTTGTGAAACTACTTTACTTTATTACACCTGCAATATACAAGTGGCAGAGCCACCACATTTTTTGCTCTTACTAGTATCATTTTGGATATATTTCAAGTTCTAGAATGTTTGATATCACTGTTTTAAGATATCAGACCAAAATGTACATTTTTCTTTCTCTACGTCCTTTACATTATCTCATGCCATGCCAAGGCAAAGGCAGCAAAAAATACAAACTGAGACCAACACGCTTTCACATTTGTGTTTTAGCTTACAAAAATACTTTTTTCATGAAAAAATTCAAAGTTGCTGCATTTGCTAATATCAGGGAATATCTTTTCCTGTGCCTCTTTTAGAGACAGACGGAGGGAGTAGTATAGTAGGCGACAAAAAAATTTCTGAACACTTAAAGGTAATAAGGAAAGGGGACTTGGCAATGTGAGATGATGCACTTACGAAGATAAGGGAATCTTGTTTTCTTCATCCCAGTGGACATGTTTTTCATTCTTTGCTCAAAGTTTTTTTTTACTTTGGCATACTCCTGTAGTGTAGTCAAAGAAGGAAACCGGGAGGTAAAAGAAATTTAAGCAAAGTGGGAAAAATGTGTAAAGTTGAAAGAAGAAGCTTTTTTGCACTTGCCATTTCTTCTTTTTTCGTATATATTATTAAATATTTTATGTAGGAACACGGTTTTTATCAAGTTTTCTTCTTCATGTCGCCCACGAATACGAATTTCGTTTTTGCTAAAATGCGGTTGAATACAGGATCATATAAACATGACTACTGTGATAGCATCAACATTATGTATTATGTATCTCTCTACGCTGATGGTAGTGAAGATGTTGAGTACTCCTGTGCCAGTGTGGGTAACTCTGGTAAAATATTATTCCACAGCAGCCGGCAAAACGCATGATGGCGACATTTTTTTCTTCTGAGGTCTCTTTTTCCTTGGCTCGTTAAGAAATATGAAAAATACATATCACATTTTGCGACTACCACACCGTGTAGTGCGTCGTTTTATTCTCAGAGAACTAACTGGGTTTACTTTCACATTTTTGTTATATGATATATATATGCATGCGTACAACAACAAACTGGGGGATTGAACACCATTAGGAAGTGGATTTGATGCAGATGGTCGTCTTCAGGAGTGGTGGGAGAGTGAACCAAAGGGCTTCCTCCCAGAGAAGACCAACTGTGTGGCGAAGCAGTATTCTGACAATTTCCGAAAGGTTTTGCCATTCTATCAAACTCACCACGTCCCGATTCAGGTAAAATGTTGTAACGTGACTAGAATCGTGTACTTGCTTATTTCGTATTTTTTAAAAGAAAAAAGTCCTTCTGTTGCTGATGCTTTCTTTTTCTCCGTCCATATCTTTTTTCTCTTCTTTGAAAAAAAAACTAAATTGAGAGATTTTTTTCTCTACTTTTCTTTCTCTTCCGAACTCGTTTCCCCGTCTGTCGAACTTTACGGAGTGATCTGGTCGTGATCTGTATTTATCAAGTGGGCATTTGCTTCTGGTGATGCTGTTGCGTATATAGCCTCAAGTAACTCTTATCGAGATGAACACATATAATACAATATTATATAGCTTTTCTCTTTTCTTCTACCATTTTTACAAAAACAGTAAATTTTCTATTATTACAATCACTATATCTTCCTCACAAGTCCGTTGTGTAGTGGTTCTGATGGTGGTCCCTGTCTTAAAGGATAAAACGTAAAAAAAAACGAACAAGAAACCCCATCCCACCTTATTTTCACCGTTTCATTTTCAGCTCATGTTGCTGATGCACACACGGTCCCTCCTGCAAAGTTCGATTTCCATCTCTTTTCTCATTTTACTTCTACTGGCCTTTGGCTGGACAGTAATCTTTTTTGCGCTGAGAAGCACGTACACCTTTTGCTGGACAAGTTATCGTCTTACGTACTTTTCCATATTCTATGCCTACTATCCACACAAAAAATATTTTCTGCCAATTCGATAACTTTTCTCTGGAAGAAACACATACAGCAGCAGCAACAAGATGCGTGGGCCACGCCAAGCCGCCACATAAAAAACGGTGAAAGCCAACTTGATCTTCAGCAAAGGCAATAATAATGGTATTAGGGATTTATCATGGCCATCGCACACAAAAAAACCAAAAGAGGAGACTAGAGTGAGTAGATAGATTTAAAGATAATCAAAAGGCCGACTCTCAAGAGCTTCCCAACAATATATTGTTCTCAAGGTCCAAAGCCTTTGTATAAGAAGCTAAAATAAATAGGATTTAGGTATGGTGGACCGCGTATCGCGTAGATTAGGTGGCTGAATATGTTTTCCGTTACAAGAAACAACAAGGCTTTTGTGTTTGGAAACAAGAGCACTTACAACTACAAGCAATAATATTGACTATAGGGATATACCTACTTTATAAGGAACATGATCCGACTTTCATTGACACCCCCACGCACACTACAACTGTTTTTACTGCTTTCTTCTCACCTTATCATTATGCAGAGAGCGGATCAAAAATCTGTGGGATTGAGTGGAGGCTCCTGTTGTTCTTTCTCTTTTGGTGGGGGTTTCCTGGGATTATGTTCAACTGGCAGAAGACCAGAGACCTCAAAAGAATCCCAGAGTTGGTTAGTGTAGTTGTACATGCGTATTAATTCTGAGAACCTTGTCTTTTGTATCTCTTTTTATGTAACGGTATTAGTTGGGTACCCATGTACGGAGAAGGAGAAAGTAAATACGGACAGATGGTCTTTTTTGTGAAGACCTAGAAGGGAATGAGAAAAGACATGAGAGAATGTTTTTGTGGATGACCTGATCTTTTAGCCTGTTATTATTTTCTGGTGTTTTTTCCTACTCCCTTTGACTCAATGTGTGACCATATTGAAATTCAAAACAGGTGGATGGCAACCTGACGCAAAATGAGAACCTGGCCGACATTGCAGGTCTTCAGGTGGCTTTCTCCGCGTACAGAAAGTACAGATTAGCAGCTTCCAAAGAGGATTTGAAGGCGGAACGGAGAATACCTGGATTACTTCTCACTTTGGAGCAAGCTTATTTCTTGACTGTTGCACAGGTGCGTTTCTTATTAACTCCTTTTTTTATTTACTTTTTCCTCTTTTGTAAGACTACACATTCATGTGCTGCGTTTGAAATGATGATAAAGTTGCATGTGTATATCCTCATCCTCCCAAAGGAATATTTTTTGTCCATGGTCAGAGAAACTTGAATGAATGTATGGAGCTTAGCTTGGTCTTTCCTCGAAACTAATTTTCTACGCCAAGAAATTCCGTTTCATTATCTGCTCACGGTATGCAAGTCATGAGCAACTTTAAATCATCATTATCATCCCCTAGACTCCTCTACATGTACACACGGTAGCCATCACGGAACGTATTTACTCCCAAGTCCGGCTTCACCCATACATTTTCAAACCTGACATCGCAACAGACTTGTTGTTCCACCATGGGAAAACTTTTCATTCACATTCTTCCACTCGTTTGTTATCTCCCACGTGGAGAGCAAAGATAGCTTTTCTCCTCACTTTATTTACTCTTATACCCGAGCTCTCTCATATCTCCACCAGCTTTCCTACTCGTAGTCTTTTAACCCCTTTCATGTTTCAGTTTATGAAGGTGCTGAATGCACTATATAAATGCAGTTTATTTTATGAGTCTGTCAGCAGTAAACTAACCCTCTTGACTCTTCCTGTCCCGTTGCTGTACACTTTATTCTCACCGTATTTCTGCTGTCAAAAGTAAATTAAGCTCCCCTTATTTTGCCTGTCCTTTTCCTCTTCTCTGGTGACCTACTAAAATCATTTTACTTTTTTATTACCCCGGCGCACTTTATACACTTCATTCAACGCGGCGCGCCGACACGACAATATTATTTTACTTCTGTCTGTCTGTCTACGAATATGCGGTTAATGTATACCACACACAACAACGCAGTGCTTACAAGTTAACCCAATTAAATTGACACGTGACATGGAGAAGTAATCAAATGAGTTAAGTGTATATTCATAACATGCAATGAAATGTTACAACACGCTGTTAAAAACATGATGGTTGTACACACGTCAACTACTACTACCTCCACCGCACTACCACGAAGAACATGAGAGGAAATCATTACACTCAAAAAATTCTTTTCTGTTTTTTCTTCTCTCTTTCTAGGCTTATTGCGCAAATATTTCTCCCATGGGATATATCTTCCTTCTAGAAATGGACGAGCACACGCCACATCCAGAAAGGTATGTCAAAGAAAAGAATAGACTTTGTTATGTACATGCGGCTGCATAATAATAAGCAGGGTATGTATAGTCTGTAGTCAATAATAAATTGCTATTAAACTTACCTACCAATTCACAATTCCCATACGTATTTTGTATGACCAACCGCACCGTTTTCTTTTCTCTTTTCGTACCATTTATGCATGCATGCATGCACATTTTCAAAAATAGCAATAAAAAATTCTCCCATTTGCCTGTTTATGTGACTGGACTGTTGGTGACTTTAGTGTAGTCCCCGAAATAGAAATAGTAAGTAGAGCACAAAAAGGTAATTTTGTTCTCTCGTCTGGTTTTCCCAATGCAGCAATACTATATTTAAGTATCAAAAAGCAGAAATAAGTATTTTGTACTTTACGCCACATGATGCAGGAGGACGCAGAGAGAGTGAGTGTGTGTGTCAGTTAAAACGGTTCCCTTTTTCTGAAGAATGTATACTCGCATGTATAATTATTGTGGCTGTATATGTATGCTTTCTCCAAATATGTAAAAGAGAAAAATGAGACGAGCCGGTTTTTACGCCCGCTAACATGTGTATGAGCGGAGTGTGCTGTACAGTCATTAATTTTTGGAAGAAAGCTCCGGCTCATTTTCCCGTTTCTTCTATTGTTACTCATCCAAAACATTTCTCCGGGTTTCTTCTTTTCTTCTTGTTATAAACTTTCTACTTTTTCGCCCCACTGGCATCTTCCTGGCGGTGTACGTTTCAATCATGTTCATTCTGTTGTACACCCACTTCTATACTCTTCCCTGCGTGCTCAAATTCTCTCCATTTTTTGATAATGATGATATGCAGAAACACACAAAGGCAAAATGGGGAGAAAGGCTAATGTGATTATTATTAGTGGTGGTCGTGCATACATTTATATGCGCAAGTAATATCATAGCATGGTTTCTCTTGTATTACTGCTCTTCATCATGATCAGTCTGAACTGGGAAAACGCATTAATGAGTTCCTGCATCTAATTTTTATGTGTGCTATGCCCTGTAAAAGCAGATGTATCTAATGTATGTTCGCTCATTTTCGTCTCTAAATATCCGGCAGAATCAATGGAATGCTAATGAACAACCCGGACTTTGTGCAAGCTTACTCCTGTCGAGCGGGGACACCCATGAATCCTCCTTTGAAGTGTGCTGTGTGGAACTAAAATAAACGTTTAATGATAATGACAACACACATGGAAAATGGTGCTAACGATGATGGTGCAAGCAAAAAACACTCCGGATTGAATGTTACTACTCTACAGCCGTAATCGTAATGCGTGCAGAGATTACTACTACCCACACACACACACACCCGCAGCTTTACACCTGGCCAGGGTCATCATAGGAAAAAAGGTACTTGGTTTTTACGATGATGATGACGTTTTGTGGAGCTCGACAATGATGGTGCTTTTTAGTTAGTGAGATGGATGACTGCCTAATTAGAATTTAATGGAAAGGGGAAAATGTTTGCCCAAAAACAAAGGAACTGGGGTTACACTCAAAACGGTACACATCATATGTACTCTCAGAGAGAAAGAATCTTAAGAGGATCAATTGCCACGTGGCAGGAAGAAAGTCGATTTTTATTATGCTTTTGACAAACTCTTAAAACTTTACTGAACATTTTATTACAACGTTAAATGAATAGCGTAACATAAACATTTCGAGTATTTGCCCTTGTCGGGTTTATTGTGGAAATCAAAGTGTTGTCCTTTTCGTTTATATTTTTGGAAACAAAATGGTCCACAAGAGGCATATAACATATATTCCTGTTCATATTATAGCTTTGCCTGGACATGGCTTACACTGTTGACATATTGCATTCCATATCGATTACTTTTTAAAAACTGTGAATATTAAAAACACAATCCAAATTTGTGGATAATGTGCATATTATATTAGAGTCCAGCCAATGGACTAAAACAAAGCTTTACGGTGGATGTAGCGCTTGTTCTGTCTGCATTTGCAAGTTTCAACCAAGCCAGATGGCTAGATTATAAGGTGCTCGTTGTTGTCGACTTGGTAGGTATTTAATTAATACTAGGGTATTTACCAACGTTGGGATCGATAGTACTATCACTCACTCATAAGTTCACTTGCATTAATAAAAGGCATATTCAGAATCAGTAATTATTACCTGTAAGTAGATTTTTGGAAAATCGCGTTGTTCATATAATGAGTACTTTCTATTACATAAAATAAAAGGGGAAAATTCTTCTCGTACTAGTACATATGTATATATTCTACTTTCTCTCCAGAGCTTTTCACTCGTTCGATGTTTCTTCAAAATTCTGTAATATGTAAGCGTAATTACACTGGTACTGTAGCACTCATATTCTCCATTCTCTCTGTTTACCAAAATCCAACGATTTCCTATAAAATATATATTGATGAATGGTGAGACAAAAACGAGAGTCGGGCTTGTTGTTCTTTACTGGATACATATTTAACGTGGAATTACGTATTATTCATGCCAATATCAACAAATAATGTTATGCTTTACGCTATACATTTCTTAGGAAAAGTAAAATTATAAAAAGTATATACACAAATCCGCGTGTTAAAATGTTAGCAAAATATATAATAGCTGCTGTGCATTTGTACTATACCTCAGCAGCAGCAGACTTCTTTGTAAGTAATTAGTGAATAGGCTAGATTTGTATGTTTTGCCTACATAGTAATAAATACTAGGAAAACGCTAGTTGGATTTATATAATGAGTGCTTACCATTTTCAAGCATTGTGACGGGATATGAAGATGGTGATATATGGGTAAAGAAGTATTATGTGTATCACTGCAAAAAGTTAAACTGTTACATGTATCCTGAGAATAATTACATGTACCATAATATACAATATATATATTAGTAGTGATATAGACACACGGAAAGGAGAAGCTATAAGCGTTAAGCGACATACAAAGGAGTTCCAAGCGTCATACAAGGGAGTTTAAGCGTCATACAAGGGAGTTTAAGCGTCATACAAGGGAGTTTAAGCGTCATACAAGGGAGTTTATGCGTAGGGTTTCCCGCATTCATTTTTTGTCTCTCTATCTGTCTCACCATCACACTCAAAAAATCTCTATCTCCTACCAACAAAATCTCCCACCACCGCTCACACAAGTGAGTTCTCTTCGCTATACACAAAATCTATGCATTTATACAAAAGCTCTGTATATATCTAAGGCTTATATACCAAAGCTTATGAAACCAAAGCTTATATAAAGCATATAGCTCTACGCTCTGTATATCAGCCAAAGCTGAACATCCAAAGCTGACCCTTTTCTAACCCAAACATGATGATGATGATGATTCTATTGTTCAAGAAAGGATACATGAAAGTAAAAGGGTCGTCTTGAGCCAAGGGTTCTTTTGGATAAAATTTTTAAGTTTGAGGTTGGGTTGGGTTTAAAGAATTTTTAGGAATAGGATACATGAAAGTAAAAGGGTTGTAGCTCAGGTTTATTTTTAGGTTTGAGTTCAGGTTAGGCTCAAGTTGAATGAAACCAAATGTACAAGTAGATTGGCTTTGAAATATAAAAGTATGGGGTAAAATGAAACGCCTGGATTTTCATGAGCTTTTATGTACTTTTATGAAGTTAAAAATTTTCTGTTTGATTCTTAAGAGCCTATATGATTTTCTCATGTGCTTTTATGTATAAACTAAAAGATTTCTCTGTGAGATTTTTTCATGAGCTTCAAACGTTTCATGAGCATGAGTTTTTTCAAACTTATATGATTTTGTATGAATTCTTATGGATTTTCTCTGGCTAAGTAGCAGTGCAAAGAATTTTTAGGAAGATTCTTCTGTGTACACTCATAAAGATTTCTAGTGCATTCTTATGATTTTTCATGAATTTTTATACAGTTTTGTGAATGTGTACGTTTCTTATGAGTCTTATGAATTTTATGGGCTGTGCGATGAATTTTTATGAATCTCGCCTAAGCACGGTAATTGATTTGTACGCATATATTTAGGAGATAAGAAATGTTTATTAACAGTAATTACATACTTTTACCCTACAAAACTTTATTTATATTTACACCCACCACCTCCCACCCCAATATTTACAGCAGATCATACATAAGATAATGGACACTCTTTAACTATGTCACAAAGTCTAAGGTAAATTGGTTTCAAGGCTTGACGTAAGGTTTCAGAACATTTAACTCTATAAGACTGGTAGAGAGTACTAAATGCCAAGTACCATGACTTATAACAGTCATAACATAAGGTTTCATGTGAGTGATTACAATTTTTAATATTATTCTTAATCAATTCATAAGTTTTTGAAACCTTTATCCAAAAGCTACTCTTAATCATAATTCTAGAATTTAGACCAATAAAATGCTTACATAAAAACTGAATTAAAAGTATGGAAAAATTATCAAAACATTGACAGTTTAAATTTCTAGACCAATATAAATTTATGTGCTGTTGAAAGTTCTTAAAGAATACTGGACTTATCGTACTATTATCCATCTTGAAACATCTATAAATTTATGGAACAGAATTCATTACACTTGTGTATGCTGGTACAAACCATATTATAAAAATCCATCAGTCTGTAATATAGTCCACTGTGTGATCTTATCAAAAAAGTACATGTTTCGAAACACAACGTTTTGTACCATGAATCAAAATTTGCACAAGAAAAATTGCAATGAGGTGGGCTATGCATACACTTATCAACACAATGTACTGTACACTTGTAAAGTGATTCTGCAAATCCTTTGAATTCTTCCGACATGAGATATCCAGGAAATATGCAACAAAAGTTTTCAGTTAAATATCCTGCTAGATCAATCACAAATTTGTAGAAGCAATCACAGTCAGTAAATTTGGGGTATGACGATTTGATGTGGTTCTCAAAAAGGATCAAAAAATCCGAAGGACTGGTCAGGATTGGAGCCATTGCAATTAAACGCAAAATTCGCAACACATTCGAATGTCTGAGCACATATCGTGATAGAACCGATACAGGACTTTGTCAGCTCCGCGTTTTAACTTCAATTTGCACAATTCAGCATACTTAATCATTTCAAAGAACCACTCGTCCAAATTTTCGCAATCCCTGGAAGGTCCAAAAGATTTTGACACCAATTTGCATGTAAAGTCGAACGTGTGAACAAAAAATAAGCCAAATTCTGCTGACAATAAGAATTGTGACGTTACCGAGTCAAACACTTTGGCGAGAGTCTTTGCAAACTGAAGAGCAAATGTCTTGTAGCACAGGCACTGTTTTCTACTGTTAAAGTTTTTGTCGGCATACTCTTCAAAATACTTAAAAAATGACAAAGGAATATTACTAGACAACTCCATGGTTACGCAAGCAGATTCAAGACTCACGACACAATCTAATCCTATATCTAATCTTAAAAAACCACTGATAATATCTTTGGAGCCATAGGATTCTATTCCGAAAAGTAATTTGCAATATTTAGTAAAGTTTTTCATTGCCTAAGGCTATTAAGACAGATTTATTTATACGAAAATAAAAAATCAAGTATCCCCGTACAGATTTCACACAAGTTTTTATTAGTTCCACAAGTTTCACACGTCTCGAGTGAATTAATCAAATAGGCTAGCGAACTAGGGAATGTTTTAGGACTTTTGTCAGCGGTAACCTCTAATGAGAAGCTTCTCTGGCAAATACAACACTGACTTAGGTTATAGCTGGTACAATCGTCTTTACTTTCAAAGCCAACTGAACATTTTGTACAGTAGAATCTTGTGTTTGCAGCCATGATGCTTAGAACGAACTGACACAAGTACTCAAGTGCTCACTTGTACTCAAGATTCTCAAGAGTAAACTTGTCTCTAGATTCTCCCATCACCCCTCAGCCACTTGAACCATCAGCAACCATGGCAGACTATCTAAAGAAACATAGGCTTCGCCAGGAGTTACGGAAAATTAAGAAAGCAAAGCCATCGTATTGTTCTGGTTACTATTTACGCTGCTACTCTCTTCTCAAAAATTGTCCTGTTGAGCACCTCCACTACAATCCAAAAACCAAACGTGCAAAAGCTTATCTCTGCCGTCACGACGGCACTTGTCAGCCGGAGAATGACTTTCTATTCTACCTAATAACACTATTTGCTCAGGGATAATATCTGAACAGGAATGGCATGATTGGGTGCCAAATCATCTTCCAGAAAAATCAATCAGGAAAGATGGGAGATACTGCCCAGGATTCAATTTTGTACGTGGTGAATTTCCTCCAACGAGACTGGATTTGGACTTGGATTTTAATAAGGATATGAAACCTTTAATTATCCCTTGTGATCACCGCCAGTGTCCTAGTGCAATGATGTTATTCAAATATCGGTTGTATACAGCCTATGCTAAGAACCGGGTGCCAGATATGAACATAAGGAACAAAGGAAGTCACTGCTTGTATACCCACATTCGAAACCACTGTTGGGGTGCAATCATTGCCAAGAAGGATGACTACAAGCAATATTTTCTTCAAACAGAAAAATCGCCCGGAAAACATTTTCACCATTTCATCAGTGTATACATGTTCGACAGGAAGGCGTTAGTAGAGTGGATACCAGACAACTACATTGAGCCTGCCATATATCAGAGCAATAACGGAGCAAACGTATCTTCATTGTATTTCGCAGACAAGATCGTCGAAGACGGCAAAGCTTGTCGAGCCATCCTATTGGGTAAGCGGAATGACACTACCAGAGCATCAATAGGGTTTGAAAAGGACCCCTTAGTGTATTTGGAACGTAAAGTGGAAATTCCGTATAAACCCAGCGCTGAAAAATTGAACCGACGATGGCAGAACGACAGCATTAGAATTGACACTCGTGAACTGGAATTCGATTTTGATTTAAAGCATGATGGAGTAGGAATGGTTACCTTCCTATGTAATGGAATACTTGAATTACGTAACGGAAAACTAACCAAGCAAATGCTCACTGCATTACACAAGGTGCAGGAGAAGGCAAAGGACTCAGATGCACTTTATTCTGCAAGGGTGTTGAAACAAATAGATGACAGACGACGACAGTACAGCAAAAAGTATCCTTATTTAGAACCAATTCTCGTAAAACATTTGTCTGTTGGTTTCCCATCTACCATGGCTGCTTCAAAGTTCCCAGACCTATATATCAACAATTTTGTTGGGGATGATGACGACAGCATAAGGGCTAGACTGGACACCGAACCGGAACCGTCAGATCCAAATCTGGTTCTGTGCAGGAAATACTCAACTTACATGTCTGCCGATCCTGATACTCCTACTACATACTCAAGGAAGAAGTTGCCTGGTTTCATATTGTCGTCTACAGCCTATGAACGTGTAACCCTTCCATTGATCCAAGACGGTGTTGGAATAATTGATTTTGTGGCACAGTGCATCTTTGAATTAAAGAACGAAACTCTTCTAAAAAGTCTAAAGGAAAAACTTTCAGAGCTTCAGCTAAAAACTGACGAAGTGACCAGAAAAGGCCTAGCCAAGAAACGAAAGTCTGTTCAAAAGGATGTGATTGATCTAAGCAAGAGATCAAAAAAGTGTAATTAAAGTGCTTCAATCTAAGTCCAATTAAAGAAGTCAGCTTCATGATCCAGACCCAACATCATGGCTCATACCACTGTAAATACGGTCATAGTGAAAAGTGATGGAGTAACCGTTACCAGGAAGTTTGCGGGAAGTGAGGGACAACCCAAGCGGATCAAATTCTCGGACCAATCCATTTATCTGAACATACTGAAGGATGGACCAGCCCTTGTTTCTTCCATTTGTAATTATATAATTGAAAATGGTGATTCTGATACTGTTGAATCATTTGAAAGAATTTTAGAGAGAAAACTTTTTACAATTGTTAAAAGAAGAAAACTTAGTGCTCGTTTTAAATAATTTGTTTGCCTTGCCTTGTCCTCCAAATAAGAGCAAAATATTTCTAAATAATAAATAAGCCTCAAAATAGTGAGAAATCCCAATTCTTGTGAAATCTATGTAAAATAAAAAATGTCTGAAATTCCAAAAACGACTGAATACTGCACTTATTCCAAACTGCACGACTCTTTTCAGCATATATTCATAGATCTCTCTGTATACCATAAATGACTCGGCCAACCTTAAATGTCCTGAGATAATCAGCTAACATGTGCCCTGATTATTATTGCTACTATTATCAGCTTAAGGTCTTGATATGGGGAGTTGGTTGCTATAACTCATTGGCTAAGACACGGAGCCAGTCTATTCTTCAAAATTCGCAATAGCATCAAAATATCTAAATAGTATGGGATAATTATAGTTTTCTTATAGCTTATAGCAACTTATAGATTGGATAAGATTTGCAGGCGAAAAACATGCAGTAGGAATCCAGAGGCGGAAAGTTGTCAAACGCGTCTCAAAGTGCCCCCCAAATTATTGTTATTCCGACCCCAAATAGTTTTATTATAGAGAAGAGAGAGGCCCCAAAGAAAAACATCCGAATTCTTATATTACCCTTATGCATAGGAGCACTTGATTTCTTATATTACCCTTATACATAGAAACAAGGCAGATTCCGCCTGACAAACCTTAAGCTAGGCGCTAGTGTGTGTAGTTACCCCTTTATCAAGAATTTTATTATTTTTATTTGATAACATTTTTATTTGTAAGTACATCAAAATAGTACATAAGTCATTCAAAATACCTTAGGCTATATCTCTAATTTCATTGTAGTGATTGTCAAGCTCTACTTTTAAATCATCATCAATATCATTAGCACGATACTTTTTATACAATAAAAATGCGCATAGACCTATGAAACACAGCATTCCAAGTACTATCCAAAGCCAGCTCATACCATCAGTCGTCTCAATTTTTTCTGCGTTCAATGTTTTTTCTGTAGTAGTAGTGGTTGTAGCGGTATCATAATCACAAGGCTTGAATGGCAAAACTAAAAGTGTCAATGGAAGTGAGTCATCCACAGCGTCAAGACATAGTCCTTTGTCTACTTTAGCGTAATAACAGCCGTTTTGACTGCAGACAGTACAGTTATCTAGTATATGACAACCTACACAAGAGAAAAATTATCTTTGATGCATGATGAAGAACAGTAATAATAATGTACTTACTTGTTCCTAGTCCAACAACCAGCAATAACAGTAAAAGTCTCATCTTGTCAAACTTTTGCTCAATTTTATACCAAAATCTGACTGAAATATTTCAGTTAACCTTTGCGAACATTATTTTTGGGATAAAAACAAGCTACAAAAATCTGAATGAATAACAAAAGAGTGCCATGTGATCCGACAAAAGTTCCAAAAATGTCATATTTACCAAATAAATAAATTATTGGCATGAGACTTGGATGCATAATGGCATACAAAATTTACATATTATTATGCATAGCTCACTTGTGTTATTAGACAATATATTTGTAAAACTGATCAGAACTAGCAAATATTTTTCTCCTACCGTTTTGATAGTACATTAGTTGGCAAGATATTCATTGAATGAGAATTGGTGATACAAAGAGACTTTTTCCCCTTGAGTCATAAAATATATTTTGGTTACGCATTTTTTGAATACCTAATTCTGGTGGTATATTCCGTCACGAAATGGTTTGAGCTCGGGTTGGTAAGTCAAAACCAATTACAACCAATATTTATTACAGCTAGTCATAAGCATAATATATTATATTTTATGCTGAACACCAGACATGAAAATTTTAAGCTCCTTATGCAGAACTTTCAGTATGAGAGTTCCTTTTAAACATGTGAAATTTGACGAGCTAATTGGATCTGGGCTTACCAAGCAGGCTAGTCAGATAAATGCTATTTTTGGCTGTTCATGAGGTTTTTAGGATAACTTGTGGAATATTATGCTGTCTTAGCAACAATAAGGCTTTGTATGTATGTTTATTTTCGATTTTTTGCTCCCAACTTTAATCATGAGTCATATTGTACGCACTTTTTAGCCACCTGCTAGTTCGAAGAAAAAATGCTCAAGATGTTGAAAGAAATGTCACGTAGACCAAAGCTCTGAGCTTACGCATGAAAATGACCAGCTTATGAAAATCTAATTAAATTCAGAATGATTTGAACTTTTGAGTAGCTAGGATCACCAGGAAGTTTCAATATTTTATGGAAATATTTCTCAAAGTTAAAATTCTTTTAAAAATCTCTGTGTCTGCTACATTGATAATATTTGTACTGAGTTTCTAAGTATTCAAAATCTAATCAAATCTATTCAAAAGTTTCTATACTGTGCTACATTCATAATATCTGATTTGAACTGAATTTTTACTAAACTGTTTAAAAACTGATAAAGTTTCATGCGCTGTGCTGCATTATAATATCCGATTTAAACTGAATTTCTACCAAAATATTTAAAAACTGATAAAGTTCCTGCACTGTGCTACATTCATAATATCTTATTTAAATTGAATTTCTACTAAACTGTTTAAAACAGAAAAAGTTTCTATACTGTGCTGTATTCATAATATCCGATTTAAACTGAATTTCTACCAAATTTTTCAAACTGCGGATAATTACTACCCTTAAAATATTTGAGACTTAACCTACTTTTAGACCCCTTCAAACCATCGTAAAAGTTCTCTTGTTTGCTTTGGGTGAAAAAAATGTCTCGGCTTGGGTTAACAGTATTTGCTACCGTAATCATCATCATCATATCACAAGCTCATGCGTCACCCGATGACTGCTATACGCGCAGTTCTTGTTACTTGTGTGTTGCAAACCCTTACTGCAGGTGGTTTATTACGGAAAATGATGATTTTTGCGGTCATACGCTCATGGACGAACGCCTGTATGTGTTTCGAGTTTCTACCAGGGCAAGGTGCAACACACATGGTAAGCTTCTTGCTGTGCTTAAAATTTTTGCTTTGTCTTGATGCGACAAATTGATTATTTTTTACAGAAGATGACCCTTTACCACAGAAGTTAAAACCACAAGCATTGCCAAGGATTACGGAATCAGGTAACAAAACTCTTAAGGTTCACGCTTTATAGAAGCCATTGGCTTTCAGAATTTAAGGCTCCCAATTAGTGTTTGGCAAAAGTTGGCATTGTTAGCTACTAGTACCATGCATCGTGCTGATGTGCAGATTCTCTACGACAAAATGTGGTTGCAGTTTTAGCAAGTGAATATTGTAACCATTTTTTCCTTAAAATTTTTTAAAAAGTGAAGTTTGTAATTTAGCAAGTGCGTTTCGTGTTTTAGTTTTGATTTGAGCAAGTGCACTTTATTATTTGAAATCGTATTTGATTAACATAGGCAGGAACATATGAAATGAAATATTTGTTGAGAGGATGTGTTGTGATATTTAAATTACGTGCAAACAAAATCATTTTTAGCTAAATTGCTTGATATCGAAAAATTTTGGCTTGGGTTTAAAATTGATTATCGCTAGAGTGAAAGTAAAACATTGAGAAATTACCCGCCGCCACACTTGAAGTTACGTACACTTAAGATTACTCACATAAGGTTACCAGCATACAATTAAGATTACCCACATATAAGATTACCCATCTAAGGTTATCAGCATACAATTAAGGTTACTAGCCATCATTTAAGGTTACCCAGACTTAAGATTACCCACATAAGGTTACTAGCATACAATTAAGGTTACTAGCCAACATTTAAGGTTACCCACACTTAAGACAACCCACATAAGGTTACTAGCATACAATTAAGGTTACCAGCCAACATTTAAGGTTACCCACACTTAAGACTACTCACATAAGGTTACCAGCATACAATTAAGGTTGCCAGCCAACATTTAAGGTTACCCACATTTAAGACTACCCACATAAGATTACCAGCCAACATTTAAGGTTACCAGCCAACATTTAAGGTTACCCACACTTAAGATTACCCATCTAAGGTTACCCACACTTAAGATTACCCACATAAGGTTACTAGCATACATTTAAGGTTACCAGCCAACATTTAAGGTTACCCACACTTAAGATTACCCATCTAAGGTTACCCACACTTAAGATTACCCACATATAAGATTACCCATCTAAGGTTATCAGCATACAATTAAGGTTACTAGCCATCATTTAAGGTTACCCAGACTTAAGATTACCCACATAAGGTTACTAGCATACAATTAAGGTTACTAGCCAACATTTAAGGTTACCCACACTTAAGACAACCCACATAAGGTTACTAGCATACAATTAAGGTTACCAGCCAACATTTAAGGTTACCCACACTTAAGACTACTCACATAAGGTTACCAGCATACAATTAAGGTTGCCAGCCAACATTTAAGGTTACCCACACTTAAGACTACCCACATAAGATTACCAGCCAACATTTAAGGTTACCAGCCAACATTTAAGGTTACCCACACTTAAGATTACCCATCTAAGGTTACCCACACTTAAGATTACCCACATAAGGTTACTAGCATACATTTAAGGTTACCAGCCAACATTTAAGGTTACCCACACTTAAGATTACCCATCTAAGGTTACCCACACTTAAGATTACCCACATAAGGTTACTAGCATACAATTAAGGTTACCAGCATACAATTAAGGTTACCCAGACTTAAGATTACCCATCTAAGGTTACCCACACTTAAGATTACCCACATAAGGTTACTAGCATACAATTAAGATTACCAGCCACCATTTAAGGTTACCCACACTTAAGATTACCCATCTAAGGTTACCCACACTTAAGACTACTCACATAAGGTTACCAGCATACAATTAAGGTTACCCACATATAAGATTACCCATCTAAGGTTATCAGCATACAATTAAGGTTACTAGCCATCATTTAAGGTTACCCAGACTTAAGATTACCCACATAAGGTTACTAGCATACAATTAAGGTTACTAGCCAACATTTAAGGTTACCCACACTTAAGATTACCCATCTAAGGTTACCCACACTTAAGATTACCCACATAAGGTTACTAGCATACAATTAAGGTTACCAGCATACAATTAAGGTTACCCAGACTTAAGATTACCCATCTAAGGTTACCCACACTTAAGATTACCCACATAAGGTTACTAGCATACAATTAAGATTACCAGCCACCATTTAAGGTTACCCACACTTAAGACAACCCACATAAGGTTACTAGCATACAATTAAGGTTACCAGCCAACATTTAAGGTTACCCACACTTAAGACTACTCACATAAGGTTACCAGCATACAATTAAGGTTGCCAGCCAACATTTAAGGTTACCCACACTTAAGACTACCCACATAAGATTACCAGCCAACATTTAAGGTTACCAGCCAACATTTAAGGTTACCCACACTTAAGATTACCCATCTAAGGTTACCCACACTTAAGATTACCCACATAAGGTTACTAGCATACAATTAAGGTTACCAGCATACAATTAAGGTTACCCAGACTTAAGATTACCCATCTAAGGTTACCCACACTTAAGATTACCCACATAAGGTTACTAGCATACAATTAAGATTACCAGCCACCATTTAAGGTTACCCACACTTAAGATTACCCATCTAAGGTTACCCACACTTAAGACAACCCACATAAGGTTACTAGCATACAATTAAGGTTACCAGCCAACATTTAAGGTTACCCACACTTAAGACTACTCACATAAGGTTACCAGCATACAATTAAGGTTGCCAGCCAACATTTAAGGTTACCCACACTTAAGACTACCCACATAAGATTACCAGCCAACATTTAAGGTTACCAGCCAACATTTAAGGTTACCCACACTTAAGATTACCCACATAAGGTTTCCCGCTACCTTGTACTACGAGTACAGGGAGAATCTAAAGTATATGTATATTTCATGCATTTAAATGGGACGTGAGCCTTATTTCACTTTTTCTTGAGTCTTATTTTACTTGATATTTTTCTCGAGTCTTATGTAACTTGAGTACTCAAACAATATTGACAAAACATTATGACTTTGTTTTTTCAGCCAATCCTTCTCAAAACAAAAAGGTTCAAAACATCGCAGTCAAGTCACCCAACAATTTAAATACAGGTACATTGACTTATTATTATCTTTGAAAAATCTTTGCCTCTTCTTAAATTTTTGTCTCTTAATTTCTCCAGAGTGGAAACATGAATTCTCGTCCATCCTTTGTTCTCAGTACTCCCTAATCTTTAAGCGAATTCACCCAAAATCAAAGAAACCAGACTCCGAGTACCTACGCTGCCTGCGAAAAGTCCGAGTTTAAAATATTTTTTTGTGCGTTATTATATTTGTTACGCATTATTATATTTGTTATGCATTATTATTTTTACTGTTTACAGGATAGTAGGGAGATAAGTCTAGTTATCTGATTTCCTTATACATTTTTGTATAATTGAAAACATGTCTTTATGCAGTAAGCATAGGGCTAAGTGTGCACGGAGTTATGAAATGTGTCTAAAAGTTATCATATATTCTTATCATTTTATGCATCATTGAAGATGCTCTTATAATATTTTTACAAATTTTGATCTGTTTGCGACAAAATGTGATAAATAAAAAGTCTCAAATTTCATATTGTTTTTAACAACTCAACATTACGGTATACATATTCTTCTAGTATAAAACCATGTCCAATCTCTGTATTCAGCATCAAAGTCGATTTCAGCCTTCAAAAAGACAAACGTAAAGAAAAACTTTTGGAGAACTTTTTGGGGAATTTGTGGGGGAATTTTTTGGGGAATTTTTGTTGGGAATTTTGGTTGGGAATCATGGCTCCAGTTAAGAAATTTAAGATTAACAAAAACAACGCTAGGGGTGGGGAAGAGGCTCGTTCTGAATCTCCTTCAGACGAGCTGTTGGCGGGGATCAACATGGAAGGGGACGCTCCTGAAATTAATCCCGACGATGTTCGGGACATTTTGGAGCAGGGACCTTCGGGAAGTGGTGGGTTTTTAGGGCAACAAGGAGGGTCTGAGGGTTATGTAGAGGGATGGGCTACGCTGACACCACGGCGACCACAGGCGCAACCTCATGCACCAAGGGCTATTCCATTTCCTGGCTGGCCTTCAAATCCAGGACCATCAACCTCTTGGGGTACAGCATCTGCTTCTTCCTCAGCTCAACTTCCTGCTAGCTGCTCTGCTGCCGCTGCTGCTGCTGCTGCTGGATTTGGTACTAGGGCAACATCGATGGTTACGGCTACTGGTCCTGCTGCAAGCTCCGCTGTTGGCGCTACTGGCTCCCCTCCTGCCGGAGGTACTGGCGGTGGGAATGGAGGAGTCTCTCCCCCCGGAGGTTATGTTACCCCCATCTTGCGCCGCCGGGAAACCCCTGAGAATCGGGTTGCTCGGAGGAAGTTTCCAAGGAAGGAGGATGCATTGGAAATCCACGAAGACAACAATGAGGTGAGGCTATATTTATACAAACTATTTCAAGAGTTTTTCAAGAAACTTTAATGTGTTTTTCTTTTATGATTTCAGATGCTGTTTCGCCCGTTCATCTGGATAGCTGGGGACAACATCAAGATGCACAAGGTCTTTCCTGGAGGGAGACTCACTCAAACCTTGGTGATCAACGGGACTGTGGATGGACCACTGGTTATACGGGAAATCATCAGACTCCTGGGTGTTCTGGGTATTGCCCCTGGAGACCTGATCCAGTTCCTGGAGGAAATTATTCGTTCCCTCCGTGGTTGAGCGACTGAGAGAAGCCCATTTTATTCCTTATTCATTTGTTTCCCTTTATTTGTTTTACATAATAATACGTGGGCTTGTACTTTCCTTTCTTACATTGAATTAAAAATCTGGATCTATTTGCTCCTAATCTTTTAGATTGTATAATTACATAAAATCTCATGAAAAATCATATAGGTTCATAAGAAACATACGCATTCACAACAGTGTATAAAATTCATGAAAAATCATAAGAATCCATTAGAAATCTTTATGAGTGTACGCAGAAGAATCTTCCTAAAACTTCTTTGCACTGCTACTTAGCCAGAAAAAATCCATAAGAATTCATACAAAATCTTATAAATTTGAAAAAACTCATGCTCATGAAACGTTTGAAGCTCATGAAAAAATCTCACAGAGAAATCTTTTAGTTTATACATAAAAGCACATGAGAAAATCATATAGGCTCTTAAGAATCAAACAGAAAATTTTTAACTTCATAAAAGTACATAAAAGCTCATGAAAATCCAGGCGTTTCATTTTACCCCATACTTTTATATTTCAAAGCCAATCTACTTGTACATTTGGTTTCATTCAACTTGAGCCTAACCTGAACTCAAACCTAAAAATAAACCTGAGCTACAACCCTTTTACTTTCATGTATCCTATTCCTAAAAATTCTTTAAACCCAACCCAACCTCAAACTTAAAAATTTTATCCAAAAGAACCCTTGGCTCAAGACGACCCTTTTACTTTCATGTATCCTTTCTTGAACAATAGAATCATCATCATCATCATGTTTGGGTTAGAAAAGGGTCAGCTTTGGATGTTCAGCTTTGGCTGATATACAGAGCGTAGAGCTATATGCTTTATATAAGCTTTGGTTTCATAAGCTTTGGTATATAAGCCTTAGATATATACAGAGCTTTTGTATAAATGCATAGATTTTGTGTATAGCGAAGAGAACTCACTTGTGTGAGCGGTGGTGGGAGATTTTGTTGGTAGGAGATAGAGATTTTTTGAGTGTGATGGTGAGACAGATAGAGAGACAAAAAATGAATGCGGGAAACCCTACGCATAAACTCCCTTGTATGACGCTTAAACTCCCTTGTATGACGCTTAAACTCCCTTGTATGACGCTTGGAACTCCTTTGTATGTCGCTTAACGCTTATAGCTTCTCCTTTCCGTGTGTCTATATCACTACTTATATTTATGTATTTTGTAAAGTTAAACTGACAAGGAAGACTATTCAAGGTGCTGAACAAAGAGAAAAAACGCTGTTGCACTTACTGCTCAGATACTGTAGAGCATTCTGTAGAGATTTTTGCATCAAACTGTGCTTCCACATTCTATGAGTATATATACATGACTTTGTATTTAGAAAAATGGGTAAACTTTTAATGTTAGGTTAAGTGTTTGATTTATGGGATCGCATGGATATACTAGCTTCCATGCATAGAAGTACTACTACATTATATTTTTAAATTCCTAGAAAAGTATTGGTTGCAAGCAGCAAAAAATATCCCATCACGTGAATAGTCTACCTTGTTGGTTGACTTACGAGTAAAATTAGTTGTGTGAGTAGAAGAAAAATTATTTTGTCATTATGCGCCTTTCATATAATAAAAAACAGTTTTATCTCAAATTAGTTTTATTTTGACTCATGCTAAAAATTGTAAATTGCTGTTGGAATTACAGGAATAAGTAGCAACAACGGCTATGTAAAATAATTATATATCCATTTGATATATAGATCAGCAAACAGTGTGTAGATTTTATATAAAAAATTACAAAGAAATGACATTCCTACTTAGCTGAAAATTGTGATCTACTACAAACAAGTGTTTAGATAGTTGTACTAATGTAACCTTCTAAGGGATTTGTTACCACACTCCATGTGAATTCTTCTCCTTCTGTTGTTGAAACAAAACTGAATAAAAAATGTTTGTTCAGATGGAAAAAATCATCTATCACTCCAGTGACCTCATGCGTTATGTTATTCCTTTTGTATACTTTGTTGATTATTTCCACTTTCCCGGAAAGGGAAAGCTTGCATATCCTATTAGTATCATGTTTCATAACGCGACTGCATACAAAGTTCAAACAATAAAGCAAACAAAAGCCTAAAAGGGTCTCGTATTATTCCCATTGCTTTATTTGGCATTCTGAATGATATAACAAGACCTATAATGCTTTCCCACGCGAAAATAATTGCCTACATTTTATATGCTAGAAAACCACAAACTTCAGTTCAGCGAGCAAATTTTCAAAGTCTACGTTTAGGTACCACCGCCGCCGCCAACCACCAGTATATATAATAGCAATTGGAATACTTAAGGGATTTTTTCTTCTTTATGTGGTTTGGAGAGTTGTTGACGTATATACGTAACCTGTCTGGGTGACCTTTCCTTCAGGGATGATGTTTGGTGAAGAATTATTTTGGAAGTCTTGACGTCCATCCTTTCTGGAGAGCAGTAAGCAGGAAGAATTATGGAACTATAAGTGCAGAATTTTATGGGCTGTCTTTCATGAAACGAAACGAAGAAATGCGTCCTTTACATTTTGCTAAATTGCCCCATTTCATTTTCTTGTGGTTGGTGTTGAGTGACAGTTAGACAGCATATTACACGAAACATATGAGAGCACGTGACAAGATAAGGATGAAGAATGTAAAATTGTATATCATGCATGTATAAGGCGCTTACGGGCACGAACACAGTGGGTAATCACACTGAAATATGCTCCGCACTCAGTGACATGAATAAAAGAACATGACAAACGAGACAGTCGACAACACGGACCAATTACATTTTTGTTGGTTTTTATTACACAATTTTTGGAATTATAACATCTACAATAATCATGATGATGAATCATATTATTAGACATACACATACACACACAGAGTTTAACATTTTATTGTAATAGTAGAGTGTAATATCAATATCAAGAAGAGTGAAAGCGGAAGCATAACTTTGAATGTGAACCTGTTTTTACTTAACTCTAAACGCACACCATATTACACGCAAGCATATTTTCTTAGACAAAAGCAACTAGCCGTGTGTGTGTTTATAGCAATCAAGCCACTACTTTTTATTTTCTTGTTAGTCAATCCTATAATAAGAAGTTTGTTTCATTTCCTTTTCTACTACATCTACTCACAACAACAACGACAATTTTTTGTCTGACTACTCACTACAAAAATTGTTTCATTTCAGTTTTCTTTTCTACTCACTACTTGTGTTACTTTTTCTCTACCTGTTTCTCCACCCTCTTCCATGCATGCTTGCTTTTGCTATCTCCTTAATTCTCGGAGAAAATGTGCCTACGTAGTAATAATAACGATGATGATAAGTACAAATACAACAACCATATTGTTTAGAGACAAACGACAATGTATGTTACGCAGACGATTGTGATGACTATTAGCACTACAATGCAGCAGCAACAAGAACAACAACAACAACCCTGTCATAATAACATTTCTGCCCATTCTGTCACGCTCCGGTAGTGAAAGCTGTAGTGCCAGAGCCATAATAATAATTAAGATTGCTACTCTACTTTTGCTGACCACCACCATCGTCCCTGCTGGGTAAACGGTTGACGGTGCGTTTTTTTTACTTTGTTCTTTGTCTATCTACCAATTCAGCAATAAAAGTAAAGCGAGGAAAATAAGGTAACATGATACTGCAAAAATGGCTTCTCTGTTTACTTTTGCCATGTACGCAAGTAAAGCTTTCAATAAGATGGCATGCATTTTTTACTTGGTCAGTAGCGACGCTTTCACTTTCAGCGATTGAAGTGTGCCGTGTCGTCGTGAGCTCTTATTACGTTTTTTTTTGGGAAATGTGCTTATGCACATTATGAGCTTGACTTTTATTTACATGCGGAAAGCTTACTACTGTTTAGGTGAACAGAATGAAAATCATATTCTGCATTGTAAGTCATGTTGTATGATATTTTGTGGTTGTCGCTTTTATTCGAACAACGAGATTTTGTACATTTTTAGCCAACGCCGGATGGTGGGGGAGGCGAATGACCTACATTTATCGATGAATTGTGCCGTTTCGTAGAGTACCTATATACTGGCTGACCGCTGTCGTTTCTCTAGAACCGTAATTTATACCAGCACGCTTATCTTGGTGTACACCCTGTCATTATTATTATCGAAGCTGTTTTGTATGGTGTTTGCCGGTTACGCTACATGACTAATGTTCTAGTACCACTTGCCATTTATCAATATTGTACAGAAAAATTCATATAACGAGTTAACACGCAAGAGAAAATAGAAGAAAACGTGAGTGCATACAAGAAAAAACCTAAAAATTGATTGGATGATCTATAATTCTGCTCATGTCGCTTGCTTCTCTTCATGACTTTTTCAAGAGGGAACAATTTTCTGTCAAAAATATATGAGAAATTTATATATAACTGTATATATTGCAAGCATAATTGAAATTGAAGGTTGGAACAGCTATATAGCTTTATGAACAAAAAAACGGGTTCTACTACCTCAAGTGGGTAGTGGGTTACTAGCTTTTAGACTTTCACTACATCAAATTTTTGCTGCTTTTTCCTTTATAACTTAATAAAGACACGACATGTACCGTACATAAGCTTACGTATTTGGCTAAGCAGCATAGCATTAAAGATTTAAGGGACAGGGAAAATTCCAAGACGCTCAATGAAGCGAGAGACTCTGCGCTGAATGCACTATATTTACAGAAGAGCAATTTGTCGGAGAGGCTTGCACTCTTAAATTATAATCTTTTTTCCTCTCAACACAAAAAAATATGGCAGAGTAGTAATGATCATCTCGATATATAGAAGGAAAAAAATCCTCAAGTACGCTTCACATTCTCAGTCAGTCATCATCATATTTTCTGCTGCTGCTGTGAAAATTCTGCCTCTCCTGTTATTATCTATTATCCCCTTCCGGTATTCCTTTCCCAACGGCTGCTGCTGTTTCTGGCAGCAATTTAGATTTTTGTATTGGTGAAACATGATAATATTGCGTTTGGTGTTGTGTAGCAGTAGGAAGGAGACTAAAAAGCTGTTCATACATATATGAAGTTGTAAAAAAGGCTCGAGTTTTGTTGCAAGGTTCTTATGCTACCCTAGTAGCTGCTGCTGTGATACGATGATAATGATCACATGCACAACTGCACTTTCACTCTATCAAGAAATTCTTTAGAATGCTACTGCCACCACACTGCTGCGTTCGTGATGATTATCATCATCATCAAATCAACTAAAAACCTCTAGTCTGAAGCATCCCATCTTCTCCACTTCCCACCACTGGTGGTATTGTGCTCCCTTTTATATCCGGAAAGGATAAGTACGAAGAAAAAAACGTGATGAAAGGAACAGATAGAATAGAGAATGAGACGAGGGGTTTACAAGAAAAGAAAATATGCAATGAACAGAAGAGGGATACAGATATTAGAGAATTATTCAGACGATGATGGCGTTGGTGACAAGAGAAAATAAAGGCAAAGAAAAAGATACAATTTTTTTTGTACAGTAGTATTCCATACAAAGGTTTTCTTGAATGCTTTTTCTCCCTTTAGGGAAAAGACATGCATGGCAAATTGGAAATAATCTCATTTTTTGACTTTATACTAAAAACCATACAGTCAAGTAGCAGATAAGCAAAGTCATGTATTACTTGTGTATAGGGTGAAAGTACAGTTGACTAAAGAGAAAGGGATGTACGATGTACGCATAACAATTACGTGAATTGTGCATTGTAACGTGAAAAGTAGGTATATACGTTAACTTTGACTTTATATGGTGGCATACCACTTCCTCTTTTATTTCTTCCTTCCTACGACATGACTATTCAATTACAGCAACTGTTTGCATTAAATAGATTACATGCTTTATTCATTGCAGAATGAATACAAATTGAGAAGGAAAAGGTCTCTCTCAGAGTTCTCCCTATTCTCTTTCTCTTTGTGTATTTGACTGACTGACTGAGTTTTTAGTTGGTTGGTTGAGGATACACACAGAGGCAGAAATGGGATTGTTGTCTTTCTGGTTTATGATTATGAAAGAGTTACTTGTGTTCTATATGTTGCGCTGTTATATATAAGTGGAGTGCCCTGCTGTTTTAGAAACGTTTGCTTTTTTAAGCATAAAATTTATTATTTTAGTCTTCTGCATGATGACAAGTGACTTTTTTGTTTTCTATGGTTGTCTCTAGTCAAAACCCTTTTGGAAATCTTATATTTATAGTTTTCTACTTTTCTACGCAACTTTTGTTTTTATATATATTATGTAGTAGTAAAGTGAGAGCTTATATATATAAGTTTTCAGCGTTTAAAAGCAGTGGAGCATACAATAATGTGCAATATGCAAGATTTTTCATTTCTAAAACTTTTCAATCTTATCATTTTCTCCTAGTTGGCTTATCAGTACTTGTTTAAAAAGCAGAGCAGTTCGCTTTCACTTAAGTTTTTCTCCCTTTTTGAAGAATTCCTACAAATCTAATCAATTTTATCGCACAGATTCGATGAAGATTAAGCACACACGCACACACACAAAACGACCACGAGTGACTCAAGCATTCTACGAATACCAAAACTTCACGACACATTCATTCATTCCAACAGACACACACGTATAATAATCTAGTTGGTAAAAGTAATTCAATTTATTCTATTCAATTTCCATAATAATTATACCCACTAACTTATACGTATACCTGGCGAATGACTTGACGTGACTCTTCTTCTTCTTTTGCCTACAAGCTGACTACAAAACTTTTCCTGCTTTTTCTTATGCAAATTACCTAGTAATTTCCTGACGAATCCCTCCTCCCATCACCTACCTTTCTTGCCTTCCTTCCTCTTTTCTTCTTCTGGCGTTTTCTTTACTGTGAGCTTGCATGCAAATCCCTTTTTTCTCTTTTTCTTTTGATGGAAAACATTCCGTTGTTGTTTTTGTGCAAAAGGTTATAGCGTACGTTCGTATGTTTTAGGGTTCCTTTTTGTTTTTGAGCAATACCAATAATTACATTTTCACTGATTTTCCACTACTACCTCATCGTATTACATATATGATTTTTTGATACTAATAAACAGGTGTGTGTGTTTTATATATGAAGCTGGACAAACTAAACTAACCCTGATCCAACAACACCAGCTTCATTTCCGCACAGATTATAACGTTAAAAAGAATAAATGTGATTTTTACCCGGATTATGAGCATTTTTGGTAGAAGTAGAGTGTGTATGCAAATATTTTTGAGCGGTTTAATTTTGATATCAATAATAGCATGTCTGCCAATAGTTCAAAACGAATATGAAAAAAAACTTCATTTTGCTTACTAAAAAACCAAAAAGGAAACGAAACGTTTTTTCACAAACCAAAGCTATTTTTGCTACAATCATTTCAACCCGTGTGTTATAAACATTGCACATTTTTTCTCTCCTATTACATATTATTCATATACATGCTGCAAGTCTACAAAATGTCCGTTTAGTTTAGTACGTACCTACAGAAGAGTAACGATAAACGAACAGACTTTTATTATAACCAAATCATTCCAGTTCGTTAATTTTTTCTTTGCTCTCTTTTCCCATCTACTACAAACAAACCCCCATATTTATACGTTTTTTACGTAAAAACGCATATATGTCATGTATTTCAAAAAGTAAAATTAAATGTTTGATAAAGCTATTATACGTTTAAAGGTTTATGTTTACTCTTACGTGTATGAATCTCATGGTTTTTACATTGCAAGCGCGATATTTTCTAACATAAAGTTATGCAACTGAATAGGTAGGTATATTTTTACTACTGCATATTTACTCAAGCATGAAAACGGAGATATGAATGGGGAGAAAGCTTTCTCCTCCTACTTCCTGCTTTCTCTCATAGTAATAAAACAAACTGGAGAGAAGGGAGAAAAAATACCAAAACTATTTTCTGTTTTTTTTCTCTTATGGGTGCCGCAACTTGCTTCATGCTTCTGGGATTGTGAAACTTTTTAATGTCCAAGTGCAAATTATATACGGAGTGGGTGATGACGGAGAGAAAATAAAGTTGTAAAAATGTGAGTGTTTCCTTACGAGAGAAAAAAACATTAAATTTGTGTGTGTTTTCAAATCTCATAGTTTCAGTTTTTCCTTTCTTCAAAGTTTAATTTTCTTTTGCCTATTTTACCGCTTTCATATAATAAAGCCTGCTATATGCTGCTGAGTTGCTAAAAATAGCATAATTTTTATATAATTTATATACTTTCTCCCTAATAATTTTTGTAAGAAATACGTTTTACCTCTATATAGTCAATAGGAGACCACAGTCAATTAACAACTCTACTGGATCTCGTAAATTTATCAATTTGGCAAACATAATGAGCAAAAAGGCATTAAATACATCATCAGCCTACACCCGAAGGTTGTTATTTTCGCCTTTTTTATCTTCCCTTTCCAACCTTTTTAGCAAATGTCAAGTCATGCATGTCCTATCCTCATTTTCTCTGCCTCACAGCTCACACATTACTGATTCGCAGGGTCATTCGCCAGTTTTCTTAAAAAGTTAAGGTTGACTAATGGAAAGTTACACACACGCTCACAAATATATATATGTACTAATTATAGAGAGTAGTGGTAATAAAACGGTTTTTTGTATCAAATGAGCACAACGCGAGACGATCCACACTTTTAAAAGTAGGTTCACACATGCAATTTTTATGTAACTTTAATGAGTAATATTTTTTAAATTTATATACTTAACGCACAAAAAATTCGTTGCAATTCAGAGAGATGGTATGCAAGGTATTCCCGCAAGGTAATCTTTTTATCTTAAGTAGTTAGTAGTTGAATTTGATTTTCTTAACAATTTTAGCATTTTTAATTCAATATTTGAGTTGGTGATTGACTAAAGCTAAGCAGAACATTTGAGTTCACGTTTATAGATAACCTATAGAATATTGTGTGTGTATGCATTATATTATATGCTTTTTGCATTTGATCTTAACTTTATTTCATGCTAGCAGTTACAAAAAACGAAATAAAGCGAGTTTTTAAATAATGAAGAGTGTACTTTAGTTTGTACACACGATTGTTTCTCAAACAATATAAATCAAAATCCTCATTCATGATTGATCAAGCGATCATCAAGAAAACGGGTTTTACTCCACGATCATAAAAAGCATCACTAACTTTCCCTCTTCTGAGTAAATTATAAGGATTCCACACGACACACTATTTAATAGCGAATATATTTAATGCAAATGTTTTCAAGTCTTAAAAGGTTCATGAGCGGTGGATCACCTTGCATTAATTCCTGGTTTTACCTTTATCAATTTTTTATAAATGATCATCAGTTCCGTTATAATCTTAACGTTCTACAGCGCGGCGTTCTACAGTATTCGCTCAAGTGAAAAAATGGCGCAAAAACTAATTATCAATTGTATAACGTTAATTATATCACCCATAATGTATTTAAAATTAAGATCCACAACTTTCAAAGTTCATTTTGACTCAAAAGTTTATAGCTGGATCCAGTAACAGCACTACTTTGTCAGCGCAATAAAAAAACCAAACATGGTCATTTTAAAATCAACCTACTAAAATATACAACACCACAGAGCTAACAAAATGATGTATTCAAACTTGGCACGATAGTCTAAAACGATAACGATTAAAACAAGCGATATATCAACACGATAAAAGCAACTAACTAAATATATAACTACAAGCTAAACTAAGATTATTTAAGATCTTCTGAAAATCACAAATGAGTAAATAAAATCGATTAACATAGAGCGGGGCGCATATTTCATATTTTGTGTGTGTAAATAGTACGGTAAAAAGATCATTCATTTCAATAAGTGGCTTAAGATCCGTAATAATAGTATGCAATAAGAAATGACTGGTTTAGTTTTGCTTATTTTTTACCTTATAACGCAACATAGTAATCTTAGGTTTTGTCCACTATTGAACTTGACGATTTAAAAACTGGTGTAATTGTCAATATGAATGTGTATATTTTTTAGAGTTATGTGTTCAAATGGCATCTTAGGCTACAACTACACACATGAATATATACTACTTATAGCCACACACACGACGAAACTCAAATCGCTTACCCAGTCTACAGAGTTTTTATGATAGTAAATTGTTCATTAGCCTAAAAAATGTTTGTCAAACAGTTCATTACTTTACGAGAAAATTGATGAAATTGAATCTTTGGTATGTTACAAGATGAGGAGAATGGTTTCCTCGCAAGATCTCTTGATGAGGCTGGTCATGATGATGTCCTTTCTCTCTCTTTTCTTCTGTAAGTCAATTGGTCAACGTTTAAACGTTGACTGTGTCATAGGGAGTCAACCCATTGGGAATAGGGTGTGCAGCCTCATTTCTGTAATAATAAGAAAAAAGTTAGTAAGTAAAGCTGCATTTGAATCTACAACCATTAGCATACATTTTGTCATACACTATTCTCAGTTACAATTTGCAATTATCGGTTAACAACATTGCAATATAAGGAGAAACAAAAAAGTGTGTGAAAAATAAACTTTAAACTGTATCATTAGTTATATTAAAGTGTATATTTTAAGGGTTGTTGAAACTTACTGGTTCCTTTAATTATCCACAAGCAAGCAGCAATAAGAAGGAAGTTGAATTGTATTAGAAATTGTTCAACATAGTACATTTACATACATACATAGAATACATTCAAAGGACATGTTCTACAAAAGTGTAGCCTCTCAAGTAAAACTACATTAATGTTACATTACATCTCAGAACAAAGAGAAGAAGAACATGATTATTATCTTGCATTTTACAGAATCTTACTTTTCGAGAAGACGACGCATTTCCTCAGTATTTGTGCCAGGAGAAACTCCTCCAATAGAGTTGCGGTTGCGGATCAAAGGATCGCGGTCGCATTCAGCCTCAGACAATTCGTTGGATTCTTTTGAGTCATTTGCAGAGTTAGTGCTTTGGTTGTTTTGGGAGTGAGATGGAGTGGAGTTGGGGGTTGACTCAGCGGGGCGTGGTGGTGGTGGAGGAGGTGGGGAGGGGCTCTCTGGGATTGGGACAGTGCGCATGGAACCCATGGATCGTCGGCCTAAGGAGCCTCGGCGATTTGGGCTATTGTAACCATACTCATCCTCAATGTTTGCTGGATCGTCATACTCGGGAGAGAAAACGTGATTGGGGGGCAAAACGATCCCGTTTGGTCCAACAGTACCACCACCTGCAACGGAAGAAACAACGCCAGACCCGACTGGTCCACGTCCGTAACGTGTGGTACTGGTCCCGCGTTGTTGCTAAAATTGAAAGAAAGGTTCCCTCGTATTGTATTTGTTCCCTTTAGCACTGCAGTGTCGAAACCCAATAAAATTCCTTACAGTAGACTGAGATGATCCTCCACGATGATGCCCATGACCAGGTGGATGAGGCAAAGTTTGAGCTAATTTTGAGGGGTCCATCTCCTCGCGGAAGCCCAAAAGGTGGAAGGTGGCATAAGGACAGATTTCTTCATCAGGTCCACCAGGCCCTAAAATAAACAATAAAAATCATGGTACAGTCAAATTTGCATTTATCTTTTTTGAAATGGCACACCACCATGAGAAAGACTACAGACGAGACCAGACAGACGCTTTTGTGTACGAAACAAAGAATACAACAGAGTACAACACATTTTATGGTACAAGAATATAGAGTTGCAGTCGTTTTGAGAAAGTGTTCATAGAAGATTACAGTCTTCAGTGAAGTAGTAGAGCATTAAGTAATTGTCCAGTTGAAGATTAGTACATTTATCATTACAAATATAGCATATTATATACAGATATATATTCATTTAAACAAGTAGTAGAAGACGAATAAATAAAATATATATTTTTATATTGTTAAATTATTGGTGACAATATATAAATTACGTACCACGACTGTAATACACTATTTACGATACAGGGTAAATATAAGAGGATGAACGAACCGAAAAAACAAACAAAATAAAATGACCAAACATTATTAAAAAATTACTTTTTATAAAAACATAAATCATAATATGCAATATAGATCATACGAGACAACTGCATATTATACAAGATAATATATTGTTTGAATAAAAGCAGGATAGAAGACTTTGTGCGAAGTTCGATTGTAATTTGAGGTATTTACCACCATTAATGGGCCTACTATAATTATCATCATTGGCGTGGCTATGGGGCGGCACTGGTGGTTTACCCTCATAGTAATTACCACTGTCTCCTGCAAGCTCTTCGTAAGTATGAGGGCCTCCTGCAGAAGCTGCTATCCTTTTGGGATTCCACGTAGCTTGACCTGGGTGACAACGTTCCATTATTCCATACATATTTTAAAATAACATTTAAAGCAAAATAAAAAGGCAGACACATAAATTTTTAAATTCTCAGAAGAATTTATCTATTTTCTCTAGTCTAGTTTGTAAAAAAGGAAAATTTCTAGACTGAGCATTCTCGATAAAAGACATTCCAAAACGTATGGTTCAAATAATAAATGGGATTAAACGGATTAAAAAACATTTGGGGTATTTTATCAGCATTCCGAAACACATTAAGGTGCATAGGGAACATTCATCAGCAACATTTCCGAGCATGCGAAATAGCTTACCGGTGTGTACCAATGATGATGTAAGAGTATTACAGATTTTAACTTTTTAATGTTCTGGGGTAGTTTTCCATTATGGAGAAAGTTGGGATACCTTGATTTAGATACTTTGTAACATTGTCAACATTAAGTATGCATACCTTTCTTGATCCTGTCGCAAGTGCTGTAGTTAGATCCAGGAACCGGGGGAAGCTTTCGGTTAGGAGGAGCAATGTATCCCAATTCGTCTCGGTATTCCCGTTTCAAGGTCATTCCACGCATGTCCGGTTGAGCATAAAGTCCTTCATCTGAAACGTATTTAATAGCCAATTAGCAAAATGCAAATCAAATGATCATTTATTCTCCATGTTTGATTAGTTGCAGCCACAATATTCTCCTTGAATCTTGCGTATGGCTCATTTTGTAATTGTCGAAAAGAAAGTAAACCTCGGAGTCGGATGCTTTCCGGTCCACGATTGCGTCTGGCAACGGCCACGCAAATGACAATAATGCCCACAGTAATAATGACAACCATGGCCAGTCCGGCGATAAGCATGTTGTAGTCAACCCATTCCGGAAGCCATGGAAGGAGCTCCATCATATTTCGCCCATAGTCATTATTTGCTCGAACCGGCCCAATTTTAGCTAAATTGTTTTTGGTAGAAAATGGGGGAAAAGAGAGAAAGTGTTAAAACGTGAACTTTGTGTTTACCTTTGTGCACATTATCAGTCTTTCCTCGCCGGAGTGCGCAGATTGTAATTAATGCAGTGAAAATTACAATCACAGCAGTGACTACGGGTACTACAAGGTTAAGATTTCCACTTATGAATGTAATCCATTCTGTAGCAAAATCTCTGCTATCTTCACGAGATGGTGGGGCCAAAATATCTATGAAAGTACCACAATAACAATAAACATGGAGTTCCCTGTTGAGATAACCTTCTCCTTAAACGGCAATGGCTTATCAGTGATTTTAAATTAAGGTTAAAAATTAATTACAGCATTTGATTATAATATTAAAATTTGTGTATAGATTATAGTGAAAATCTACTGTTACTGTACATGAAAGTCTCTTACACTAGCTTTTCTACGTTTTTGGAAAGGTTATAAGATTATAAAAATAAGGCAATATTAAAAATTAAAAAACTAACTGCTGTGAAAAGGTTTTATTCTATGCTTTCTTTTTTTGTGAAATAAAATGAGTCTACTAAAAAACAAAGAAAAGTTTTGCATTGCATATTGAATTGGTAGTAGTCTGGAAAAAACTGTAAAATCATATAAAAAATTAACCAAGCTCGTCCCACAGCCCTCCAGAGAAAAAAGACTGATATTGGCTTCTATAAAAATGATTAATGTTTCATACATGAAAATTGCAAAGTAACGATTAAATAAAATAAAGCAGTTTTTGTAGGTAAAATAGGAAAACAGGAGTATTTTTTACGTACTTCCCATGATGGTCAGCGTTGCAAATTCGAATTCAGCCTGGGTAAATCCTGAAGGGAATAGTTAAAACACGGGATTAAAAAAGAGTTAAATTAAGCAGTTTTTCATAGAACAACATTGCATTGTTTCTCACTCACCAACATTGTTGTGAGCCGTGATCCTGAGCTGGTACCAAGTGGCTGGACTCAAATCCAACACAACATAATTACCGCTGGGCTTTACACTGTATGAAAGGAAAAATGGTGTTCATTGATTAGAAAAAAACATACATTAATGAACTATAAAACTATAATGATTTCGCAGAAAAATAAATCATTACATACCTGTTTGAAACCATTGTCCATTCTCCTTGGTGTCTGATGGAGGAAGAGCCATGCAAAAAGTATTTTGAAATATAAATTGACTTTCAAAACGGAAAATCTAGAAACGAATATTGGAATGCCTAAATTATTACCTTGCTTTGTACTCTACAACAAAATAGAGCATGGGGCAGCCACCATCATCCCAAGCGCTCAAGTGAAGGGTCACGCTGTTCTGAGAAACTTCGATAAACTTTTGTGCTGGTGGAACTCCGGGTTTCTGTCCTTTGGTGCGGGTGTTCAAAATGTCAGAGGCTTCGCCAGTTCCAATGCTGTTGAAAGAAGTAGCATAAAGCTGATACCGAGTTCCGCAGCTTAATCCTTCCAAAGTGTATTCAGAGGTATTTGGGGGAACTTGAGTGGTTTCCCATTCTCCAAAGTCCTGCTTGTAGTGGATGGTCATTCCGTGAAGAGGAGCGCTATCAACAGGAGACTTTAGGCGGACAGTGATTGAAGTGCCAGTTGTGCCAGAAAGAGAAATGCTTGGTGGTTGGGGAGGAGCTTGAACAACCAAAGAGTGCATGATGGCATCTTGTCCAAAGGAGTTCTCAGCTCGGCAAGCATAATCTCCAGCGTCTTTTCGAGAAACTTCCTTAATGAGCAGGCTTCCGTCGGGCAACAGGCGAAGTCGGTCACTCTGGGTAAGAGGTTGTCCCTTAACTTTCCACTTGATTTCAGGAGCGGGAACACCAACAGACTGGCAGGGCAATTTAACGTCTTCACGGTGAGTGGCAACAATCTTTTCGGCAAAGGAGGCAATCTTGGCAGGCACCTTGTTTGAAGGAGAGATTGTGACAGCCTTGGAAGCAGAACCTTCTCCGATGGCGGTAGATGCAGTGACCCAGAATTCGTACCGTTCCTTGCGTTTCAAGCCAGAGATTTCAAAGGTGGTTTGGAATGATGGGATCTTTTGGGATTTGGGTTCAGATTCCTTGGGTTCGATGGTCCTGGTGTAGACGGTGTATTGAGTGACGATTCCGTTTGGTAGTTGAGGTGGCTGGAAATATCAAGAAATGCAAATTAAACACTGGAATTGAAGTACAAAATCAAATTATATTAAAACCAAGTTCGTCCTACTACATACCTGCCAGCTAAGGAGAACAGAGTCAACAGACATGACGCTAGCCTTCACAGCCATTGGAGGTCCGGGAACGTCCTGCTCAGTGTGGCAAGAAATTGCTTCAGAAGCCCTGCCATCTCCACCGTTGGTATATGCCAGAATGGTAATGTTGTAGTCGGTGTATTTCTTCAGTCCATGGAGAATGATTTCACTAGCAGCAGTCACTTTCACATCCTTGGTCTTATCGTCTGCAAATTGAAATCGTTAGTGTTTCAAATGTCGATTCATTCATTCCTTGTTTTCTAAGCTTTCATTATAGGTATGCTACTTGACTTACCATACCACGTTGATGAAGGTCCGAAAATAACCTTGTACCCTTTGATAACACCATTTGCAGAAGCCAAGGGAGGGGAGGTCCAAGACACGCGGATTGATTGAGAGGTCAAGGTGGTGCAGCTAATGTCTTGTGGTGGTTGATCGGGCTTTCCTTCGGCAGTGTGCTGTGTGATTTCCTTTGACATGGGTCCAGGTCCAACTCGGTTGAAAGCTTGAACGACAACGGAATACTCAGTGTAGGTCTTCAAGTTTGAAACCATAAGATGATGTTCCTTTCCAACTTCCCGAGAGAATTCCACAGTTTCGAACAAGTATGGCTTGTCAGATGAGGCAAGTTTGTAGCCAACGTAGTATCCCATGATTTCACCATTCCATTCTTCGCGAAGTGGAGGCTTCCATGTAACCTTCAGAGTGTGCTGGTCAACGGGTTCAACTTGGATGTTTTGTGGTGGGCCGGAAGGAGCTTCCTCAGCAGTGATGATGGTGACAGATTGGGATGCTTCAGAGGTTCCAATTTCGTTTTCAGCAACAAGTCGCAAGTGATAGGTTGTAGCTGGTCGGAGATTGTATACTCCAGCCATTGTCTGTGATCCAGGAACCAAAACACGATCCTTTCCGGAATTCCAGTCACTCTTGGACATTTTGTATTCAATGTAGAAACGAGTGATGGGAGAGTTTCCGCTGTAGGGTTCATTCCAAGCCAATTGTACAGATCGTCCGGATTTGTCCAAAACTTTCAGTCCAAATGGAGTTTCTGGGGGTTCTTGAACAATTAGGTTGATGCTAGTCTCATCAGATCCAAATGCATTGGTAGCCACGCATGCAAACGCAGCAGAGTCAGTTCGTTCAGCCCGCTTAACACTCAAATCGCTCAAAACACCGTTGGACAAGATTTCTTCACGGATAGTGTAACGAGGGTCGGCCTTGGGGTCAAGACGCTTTCCATCACGGCTCCACAAAATTCCAATGGGTTTTTCTCCTTTGGCTTCACACTGAAGGATGGCTGGTTCTCCTCGTCGAGCAGTTTGGTTACGGAACTTGATTTCAAATTGAGGTGGTGCTGCAAAACCAAAGAATGTACTTTGTTTTCGCATGCATCATAGCATGTATTAATGTTTTTGAAAGTTAATTTCATTACCTTGTACGGAAAGATAGATGACAGCAGATAATCCAGCTCCAATTCCATTGTTGGCTTCACATAGGTAGTAACCTTCGGCTTGCTTTGGAACGGCAGCAATAACGAGAGCTCCATCTTCAACGCGCATTCCTGGGGCAGATCCCTTCAAGTCGCGGTAGTCCATTGGACCATCACCTAATTTGCAACATTAAAGATTTTGCTTTCAAAACTATCGCCGCTTGTTTGATATTGAATATATATTGCACATACCGGCAGCCTTTTTCCATGTAACGGTTGGTTTTGGGAATCCATCAGCCTTGCATTCAATTCGAGCATCACTTCCCTGAGCAAAAGCTCGGTCAGTTGGCTCAACAATCCAGCGCGGAGGAACTAATCACATCAGAAACATCTATTAGATTTAAGCCTTCCATGAGTTTGGAATAAAAATATTTTTAGCGTCAAGCGAAGCGCATGCTGCAAGGTAAAAAACGGGAGAAACTTTTACATGCTTGGTGATTTGAAACGAGAAACGAAATGACGGTGATTGAAGATTCAAAGCTTTTGAAACAAAAAAAAATCAAACATATAATAAATACGTATACAAAGCTATATAATCACACACACAAACAAACAACATAATCAATAGATAATAATATTTCATGCGAGCATGCAAAACATTTTTACAGCAAATAATAATTCTAAAAATATATTTTCGAACTACATTCAACTATAAGCGATTATCACACAAAAACGAAAAACAGACAATAGTGTAATGTGCAGTAGGAGAAAGGACGGAGACAGAAAGGAAAAGAGAAAGTTGGAAAGGATATGATGGAATAGATCCTAATAGCCTGACATGAAATGTTCCGAATGTAGTATGATGTTTTATGTACCTACTCTGAATTTGAGTATGCAAGAAAGTATTTTTGTACAATGATAGGTTTTTCATTTATCTTCCTAAACTTGGCTAATTGTTCATTGTAAGTAGTATTTTGTGTGTTTTACTTGAATATTTTTTCACCTACATTTACTACAGGATTTTTTGTGAAATTGGCATTCATTCACTTTATATACATTGCAGCAGCGCATGACTTTTGACACAATTTTAAACTGTACAATTTTAAACTAAAGTTTTCAAAGGAGGTTCGTTTTAAAAAGCACGCACCATACACTTCCAGAATTGCTGATGAGTTGGCCACACCGGCTCTGTTGCGAGCCGTGCACGTATAAACACCCGCATTGCCAGGAATTACTGGCTCAACTAATAAAACGCTCATTCTTGCACCTATCAATGATGTGCTCAAGCCAAGATGAGAGCTTAACCGGCCTCCTTGAAAGCTCCATGTTATATCCATGGGCGTATCACCTAATAAGTTTGTTGTATATTTCAGTTTAATTTAATCATGTTTCAGAAGGTTGCGTTGTCATTTCAGTATTTATTTTCAGTGAGGTTCAAGATTTGTAGTAAACTAACCTAAGGACACCAAACAAGTAGCCTGAGTGGTGCCTCCAGCGAATACAGGCTCTTCTCCAAAGTCAAATGGAACAATGCTTGGTGGAACTGCAATTCAAGCAAGTAACAGATCTTGTTGAATTTTCATTTGATTTTTTCAATCCTTTCCCCTTGTTACTTTTCTTAACATTTTGTCTCTAATTTTACTGTCATTTTGGTTTTCCCCCGATTATTTATTTTGCATGAAATCTCACTTATTATTATGGAACAGCAGTAGTGTGGAGAAGAAAGTTAATATCAAAGTTATGGTGAAAGCATACCGCGTTGCATATACATATAGCTTTTTATAAAAGTGAAACCCCAGAATTTTTCCTAACCGTTTACTACTAGTGGCGCAGTGAAATTTGCAGAACCTGCTGTATTTCTTGCCGAACACTGCATAGGAAGATTTCAAATAATGATTTTAGCTACATGTAATCCTGAATCTTGACAATAATTTCATTAATGTTTAGTTCTGATTACTGTGTAATTTCCCGAGTGTTCCGCAGATAAAGACTCAATACTGAGCAAACTACTGCGTTGGCCAACTTTGGAAATTTCTACCCCCGTCAGCGAATTCAATGTTGAGCCAAATCCTTGGAACGTCCAACTGATCTTAAGTGGTGTGTCACCTTTTTATTGTTAATATTTTGAATTAGATCAAGTTTAGTTTCTCACCAAATGCTTTCATGTGATATGTTAATTGAAGCATTGTGTAGGATAATTTACCATTTACATAACATTGAATCTGAGTAGAATCGCCGGCAAATAAGGTGTCAGCGTCACTGAATGTGAAAGGTTGAATGCGCGGAGGAGCTATAATAATAATGTAAGATTCATGACATAAAATAACGATGTCAAATGTACACCCTTCATTTAATGACTCGAGTCGCAAACTTGTAAATATGTTAAGGTAGGCTTTCAGGTGACATGATAAATGGGAAAATTTCTGTGATGTGATTTCCCAATGACTATCTATACCTTTCACTACACTAATAAGGGAGTTACATTTCCTATGAAACTTTCTAATGGCAGAATGAATGTGAAAGCAGAGGCCACACAAGCATTAATTTGCTAACACAGCTACTGATTTCATTTTGTACTTTGTACCCTGAACGGCAAGCACTGCTGTATAATTTGTTTGACCAGCCCGGTTCGAAGCTACGCAGGTATAATTTCCTATTTATTTCCAAATGGTCAGTTAGATACATTTGTTCTTATCCCATTCATTGTAGTGTTCATAATGAGACGAAAGGATAATTTTTACCCATGTGGAATGGTGCAACATTTTCAATAGTTAGAATATTAGTTCGCTTTCCAATTCTCATTGTTTCGATTCCCATTTGGGAAGACAGTTCTTGACCATGGAAAATCCAGGATATTGTCAGCGGTGTGTCCCCTTTAGTTCAAAGTCTTCAGTATTAAATTGTTGAATGATTTGGGGTGAATTCAATATTTTTCATGAAATACAACGAGTTACCATCAACGCTGCACTGAATTGTTGCAAGCGCGTTTGCCGTCAGAGGTTCATCACCAAATGAGAATGGTATGATGTAAGGCGCAACTGCTCAGATACAAAAATTTAATTGGAGTACCTGCTCACTTTTCAAAATCATTTTACGCAATTTTTCATATCTACTTAAATAAGTCTTTATTTTCTTAGATGAGATGCTTAAAATTTCTTTGGTGCACAATGCCAATTGCTATGAAATTGATTGAAATACCAGGGGAAGCATACCAAGCACAATAGCAAAAAAGCATAGTCAAAAACTGTTTTGACAGTAAAAAATACCCTGCACTACTAAAACTGCCGTGTAATTTGACTGTCCTGCCTTGTTACTGGCCACACAAGTATAATCCCCTTAAGTTTTTGAAGAAATCAAAATGATGGTTTTAAAAAGGAATCAAACCTTTATAAATTTAATTCAAGTTTCGTATTATTATATACCAGCGTGGAAAGGAGCAATGCTTTCTATGGACAACAAATTATTTCGTTTTCCGATTTTCATCGTTTCTATTCCCATTTGGGAGGACAGTTCCTGTCCATGAAAAATCCATGAAATGGTAAGAGGCAAGTCGCCTTGATCTACGAAACATTGAAGGGATGTATGGCTCCCCGCTTGTATTGGTTCATCCCCTTCGCCGAAGGAAAACGGGACTATGTGAGGTGGAACTGTTGAAAAGGTTTACTTAAATTAACATCAAGCCAAGATATATCTACATCTACATGCAATTTCGATTCACCACATGGATTTCAAAATGGTAGCGATGATCTAGAAATAATACCTTAAAATATGAACAATAGGACTATTCTACCTGGTTGACATAAGGTTCTAAACAACAAGCTTTGTAAAGCATGATAGCGGAAAAGCTACATCAAAAACTGGAAAAGTACCCTGAACAACTAGAACTGCCGTGTAATTTGCCTGTCCTGCCTTATTACTGGCCACACAAGTATAGTCACCTTGTTTTTTGAAGAGACCAAAATAGTAATTTAAAAATATGCAAGTGATTTTAAATGTGCAATATCATATTTTAGTTTCTTCATATTATACCAGCATGGAAAGGCGCAATGCTTTCTATCGATAGCAAATTGTTTCGCTTTCCAATTTTTGTTGTCTCTATTCCCATTTGGGATGACAATTCCTGGCCGTGAAAAATCCACGAGATTTGTAGCGGAGAATCGCCCTGATCTACCAAACATTGTAGGGCAGTATGACTTCCGGCTTCTAATGGCTCATCTCCATCGCCAAATGAGAACGGTACTATACGAGGTGGAACTAGGACGTGTTAAAACGGCAACATTAAACAGTCGTCCAAAAATATTTGTGCTCAAGTGGCAATTCAGTGAAGATCAGATAGGATTTTATTGTGCCAAGAACACACTCTCAAATTATCGATAGATCGGGTATGAGAAAGCAATGGAGAGATCCTTTGATTTAATTTGATGAATAATTGCGCTTTTCGAGCAATCCAAATCAGAGGAAACAAACCTAGGAATTCTATAGTTTTACTTTAAAGCTTCGTTACATAATGTATCATAAATCATACTATACGCCTACTTAAATTAAATAATCCGAGTAAGATTACTAAAGAATTAGATTATTAGTGCTCCAAAAATGCATGATTACCCATGTTTTGCAAGATATTGGTACTTCACGACAGCATCAGTAACCCTTAAATGAATAACTACAATATAACGCACTTTTAGAAGAGTAAAAAGGGTTTAGAAACACAAAAATAAAACAAGCTTGGCAGTGAAAAAGCCACGCGTTTGATTTTAATTCACATTTAATTTACCCTGAACAACCAATACGGCCGTGTAATTGGCTTGCCCTGCTTTATTACCAGCTTGACAAGTATAATTACCTGATTACAATTACAATAAGATATACAATTAAAACCATAATCTTCAAGTTTCGGCTTGAGCAAAACAAAATATTCAATGAGAACTGTACCAGCGTGAAAAGGAGCGATACTGTCAATGGACAAAACGTTATTTCTCTTTCCAAGTTTAGTTGTTTCAATTCCCATTTGAGAAGACAACTCTTGTCCATGAAATATCCATGAAATGGTGAGAGGCAAGTCACCTTGATCTACGAAACACTGAAGGGAAGTATGACTTCCAGCTTCTAAGGGTCTATCATCCCCATCACCAAAGGTAAATGGGACTATACGAGGTGGAACTGCAAAAATGGTTTAAGTAAATTGTCTAAATTCTACAAGCATATAAAATGTCAGGGATAAAGTGATACACCAAATCTGGAAATATTGTATTGAATGCCATGTTCCATGTGACGCTCACACCATTTTTAATTCTTCAATCTGAGAGCATACGAGCATATAATTTAATGTGAAGGGGGGTTTTCAAAGCAAGCGCAATAGCGGAAAAGCCACGTCAAAAAATAATTGACATCAAAAGTGTACCCTGAACAACAAGTACAGCAGTGTAATTGGCTTGTCCTGCTTTATTGGTAGCTCTGCACGTGTATTGACCTTGTTTTTTCAATAGATAATATTTAGCATGATTCAAAAGACCAAAAAACGGTAATTAGTAGTTATATGTGGGTTTATATTGTAATGAATACCGGCATGAAAAGGTGCAATACTGTCAATGGATAAAACATTATTTCTTTTTCCGAGTTTAGTTGTTTCTACTCCCATTTGGGAAGACAACTCTTGTCCATGAAAAATCCATGAAATTTGCAATGGCAAATCTCCGTGATCTACAAAGCACTGAAGAGATGTATGTCTCCCGGCTTCTAAAGGACTATCATCTCCCTCTCCAAAGGAAAATGGAACTATGTGAGGTGGAACTGTTCAAAGGGTTCATTAAATACGAATCAAGTGATACTGTTTCCAAAATTAAAACAACTACTCTCGTAATTTAAATCTTTAAACTGATCAATCCAAAAACGTTCATGCTGTGTATTTAAGATTTTCAAGATTTGATATATTATGCGTTTTCACTCTAAGCTAATAATTACTAATAATAATGCAAATTAACCATATATGATAGCGGCAACATGCAGCGCTGGCGATTTAAATTTTAATTAGTGCAACACCTTGAACAATCAGTTCTGCAGAATGACTTGCCGAACCGGCAGAGTTGGTGGCAAGACAAGTATAATTGCCCATATGAAACTGAGCAACATTTTCAATTGATAGCATATTAGTTCGCTTGCCAATCTTCTGGGTTTCGATTCCCATCTGCATTGACACCTCCTGTCTTTCTTTAGTATTACCGTGAAATATCCAGGAGATTTTTAATGGCAAGTCGCCCTAATTAAATACATTTCAATTTGCGTATAGCACATTTATTGGTACATAGGTAGTAGTATTTTTCAGTTTTTGTTTTTTTGTATTATATAGTAATAAAAAATCTCAATACCATGTCTGCAGTGCATGTAAGAGTTGCATGGCTTCCGGATTCTAATGGTTCTTCGCCGAAGGAAAATGGAACAATTCTAGGAGGTACTGGATAAATGTAACCAATATTAAAATGAAAGTTTATGTGTCTACAGAATTACTAAAAATATTTTATAAGCTTATTTGTGTTAATTGAATGACCATCTAAACTTTCGTAAGTTAAGGATGAGATTTATAAATGACAGATAGTAAACTTGGAAATTAGCGAAAATTGATGTAAGTAGCTCTATCGCGTAGAGCATCTCAGCAATTATTCTTATTCTGATTCTAACCATTAACAACTAGAGAGGTTGTATATTCATCAGTGCCGGCTAAATTCGAGGCACTGCACGAATAGCTTCCTGCATGGCTTGCTTTCACATAATCTATCATTAAAACACTGCTGCGTGGCCCAAGTTTCATAATGGACACTCCTTCCTGAGACTTTTCTGCCAAGTCAGTACTGTGAAACGACCAAGTGATTTGAAGGGGTACTTCCCCCACAGAAACAAAGCATTGGACTTGAGCAACCTCCCCTTCATTCAAAGCGCTCTCGCCTTCTCCAAACGTGAAGGGCATAATTTTTGGAGGAACTAAAAGCAGAAAGTTCAAGCGTATACAAAATCTTAAAATATGCTAAATTATTCAGAAGAATTTACACTCGTAGGTCATTACTAATTGTTGTAAGATCACAATTTAACTGGAGAAAGTAACAAGAAGCAGCGTGCTAGCAGAGCCTTATTTGGACAATGTATGAAAAAATCCTATACCGTTAACTACCACTGTAGCTGTATATTCGTCAGTGCCAGCATTATTGCTGGCTCTGCACGTATATTTCCCAGAATGTGTAGCCTGAAGAGATTCAATCATTAAAACGCTACTCTTTGCGCCTAACTTCATTATGGACACACCCTCTTGTTTTTGCTTAGCTGAGTCAGTGCCATGAAATGACCAGGTTAACTGTAACGGCAAGTCTGCAGAAGATGAGACTACACAAGTAAGCTGGAGCGTGTCTCCAAAGCTCATTGGCTCATCGTCACCTCCAAAAGGAACTATTCTTGGTGGAACTGAAATATTATTATGAATTGCATTTGTCTTAAAAAGGAAAAGTAAAGTTGCTAAATGTGAAGTGCTGATGAAAAGTACGAGGTTACGAGGTTAGTAATTTAACTAAATGAAAATTTTGGAGCTAAACAATGCTATATAGCGCGTTCGCAAATAAGCCTTCGAAAATTAAATCAGTTTCTGCACTACCATTTACAACAATTGATGTTGTGTATTCATCCGACCCAGCATTATTGGTGGCGCGACAAGAATATCTGCCTGAATGATGAGCTTGTAATGATTCTATAATTAATACGCTACTTTTCGATCCTAGCTTCATTATAGATACTCCTTCCTGTTTCATTTTAGCAGATTCTTCGGAACCATGATATGACCACGTTAGTTGCACAGGAAGATCGCCCGATAGGATTAAACAAGTTAGTTGCACCGCGTCACCAAAACTAAGGGGTTCATCGCCACCCCCAAACGGAACAATCTTTGGTGGAACTGAAAGTTAGTATGTATGTAACTGTTTATTTATAATGTACATGCATAAGTGACATTATTGTTGTTCACATGTTCCTATCGAATCGAGTTTTTCATGTTTGGAAACTGTTTGTGTGGGAAGTGTAATTGATAATTGTAACATGCATAAAGGGGTCGGATGGTAAAAAGCAAGCATAGCTTCGTTCCTATCGAAAAATTGAAATGAACTATTTAGTACCATTTACTACGACCGAAGTTGTAAACTCATCAGTGCCAGCACTGTTTTTAGCAGAACATGTATAATTTCCACTATGATGAGCTTGCAAGGATTCTATCATAAGAACGCTACTTTTCGAACCAAATTTCATGATCGAAACTCCTTCTTGTTTCTTTTTAGCCGAAGCCAAATCTTCTGAACCATGGAAAGACCATGTCAGTTGCACTGGTAAATCGCCTGTAGCTACTAGACATGTTAGCTGAACTGCATCTCCAAAGTTAGGCTGTTCATCACCACTTCCAAATGGAACAATTTTTGGCGGAACTAAAAATTTTATGTAAATAAAATGGTAGATGTACGCTGCTCAATTGTAACGTGATTAAACCCATAAGCAATTATCTGAAATTAGAATAGTACACAAATCTTTGCGCTGTTAAAAGGAAATAGTGAATAATTCAAATAAACCTCCAGCGATAGATGAAAATTATATTAATCACACTTATGAACACCAATGACTGTACTAGCTGTGAACGTGTCGTTGAGCCCTGTTATTCCTAATATATCACATACTTTATGAAAGGTTGAAAGGGTTTTATGAAAAGGTGCGTAGGACTTCCTTTGCAAAGTCACAATAAAGCTGCATTTTCAAATATGCAAAAGCAATCGCAATATGTAGTAGATGACAGCTAGTATTCCTTCATTTACCGTTAACCCTTAGTTCCGTAGAATATGAGGCATTTCCTGCAGAGTTTCTGGCAGAACACGTATAAGTGCCCGCATGTTCTGAAGTAACCGAGTCAATTACCAAAAGACTACTACGCTCGCCAAACTTGACCGTGGATACTCCTTTTTGTGTGGTGGTTGTAGAATCATTTCCATGAAAAGACCAAGTTATATGGAGTGGAGCATCGCCCGAGCTAACAATACATTGTAATTGGCCCATATCACCTGCTTCTAGGGCGTCATTGCCATTTCCAAATGAAAATGGAAGGATGTTTGGGGGCACTGTAAAAGTGTAATTTGTGAGTTTATCTGGATGTCTTTCCAATAAGTATTACAATACAAGAGTAACGAATTTTTAAGTAATTAATACGTCGAGCATTGCTAGAGTAGGCGACTTGTGGGTAATTACAAAACAAGACTTCTTCATCTAATTTTGGTTGAGGTTTGCAAAGTTAAAGAACAACGTTCGTACGCGCTGAACACTTTACCAAAAGACACCATTCCCACATGTGAAAGGAAGGTTGTAAGGATTTCCAAAGTTAACGATCTACCTGTTGATCAAACTACTTAACATAATCCGACTCAAACTTAATGGCAAGCTTTCACCTATCCACAGCCTAACCTTACAAAAAAGCAGCGCAAAAGCCCGAACAGCAAAGATCGAATGTTTTACCATTGACTCTGAGTTCAGTGGAGTACGATGCATTTCCAGCTGCATTCTTAGCATGACATTGGTATGAACCAACATTTTCGGAACTGACAGAGTCTATAATTAGTAGACTACTTCTTTCGCCTACTTTCATTGTTGATACTCCTTTCTGTGACCTAGTTGTAGTATCTTTACCATGAAATGACCACGTTATGCTTATCGGGGCATCCCCGGACACAACAATACATTGCAGTTGACCCATTTGACCGGCTTCCAAAGCATCAGTACTGAATTGAAATGGCAAAATGGTTGGCGGCACTGTAAATCAGTTGCATAGTATGCGTTATGATTCTAGTTAGTTAATTTACCAATATGCTACACTGGATACCTATAGGATGACTTAAATCATGAATCCACTAGGAAATTGAGGTAGGTAACTTGAATTGTGCAAGGAGAATTGCAATACATAAACACAAGTGTTTTTTTTTGTTTTCTGTGCTGTTTATATTCGACTCGGTTGGATATGACGCATATTATTATTGTTGGATAAAGGAACGGTAAAAAAGCAAGCAAAGCTTTTTTGCCTATTTAATAAACTTTAATTAACTCTTTAGTACCATTTACTACAATAGAAGTAGTAAATTCATCAGTGCCGGCACTGTTTTTGGCAGAGCACGTATAATTCCCACTATGATGAGCTTGTAAAGACTCAATTGTTAGGATGCTACTTTTTGTGCCTATTTTCATAATAGATACCCCTTCTTGTTTTCTCTTAGCAGATTCTTCGGAACCATGAAATGACCAAGTAAGTTGTACCGGAAGGTCTCCTGATGCTACCAGACAATTTAGTTGGACTGCGTCTCCGAAATTTGATGATTCGTCGCTCCCAAATGGAACAATTTTTGGTGGAACTAAAAATAATTTTATGTAAATGTAAATAAACAGGGTGATGTACCGTGCGTCACATTCGAAATTACAATACGTGCTATTATATGTACAAAATCCTATCGTTTTTCAAAGAGAAAGTAATGACCAAATGATGAATGAATAGTTAAAATAATTAAGCTCAGCGATAGATAGGAGAATTAGCGCAGTTATAAAAACCAATGACTATATTAACCATGAACTTGTAGTTGTGCCGTGTAATTCCTAGTTGCAACATTGTTGGAAGCCACGCACGTGTAATTTCCAACGTGCGAAGCAGCAACAGCATCAATTGTTAACAAATTAGTTCGTTTTCCAATGCGAACAGTGTTAATTCCCATTTGCGAGGATAATTGTTGACCATGAAATATCCAGGTAATTGACAAAGGCAAATCTCCTTCGGCTACCGTACAATCTAATGTTTTAAATTCACCAGCCTCCAGAGCTTCCTCTCCAAATGTAAAAGGGATGATTCTTGGTGCAACTGTGCATTATGCATGTATATTATTAGCATACTTTTTAATTATATTTATAAGAAAATATTTCCATTTCTTAATATTCTGAAGAAATCTTGCGGATTGATTAAGATTCAATAACTTCTAGTGCAGACTGCAACGGCCTATGTATACAAGGGCTATTACCAGGTGGAAGGAAAAAGCGAGCGTAAAGTTTTAGCAGTTAATGCAGAGAATCAAACTAATTATTTTTACCATTCACTTTCAACTCTGCCGAATGAGATGCATTACCAGCCGCATTCTTAGCGGTACAGGTATAAATCCCTGCGTGCTCAGAAGTTATTGCGTCTATTATTAGTAAACTACTGCGCTCCCCGACTTTCATTGTAGTGACCCCAGTTTGGGCTCTAGTTGAGGAGTCTTTCCCATGAAATGACCACGTGATTTGTATTGGTGCATCGCCTAGACTAACGATACAATTGAGTTGTCCCATTTCACCGGCTTCCAAAGACTCGCTACCAAAGGTGAATGGGATTATGTTTGGAGGAACTTGTAAAATGAAATGTAAATGATTTTTATTAGATAACAAGTTAGCGGTTCAAATTTTTCTTTATCCTATCAAAACCTGATTGCGTTGTAACAATTCTCGGAATAAAGAAGGAAAGTCATAGTAGGATATAAGTACAAATGAATTTATAGCCAGCAAAATGAAATGGCATATGAAGCAAAAACTGATTTTCAAACATTTCAAGTACCATTGACCCTAAGTTCGGCAGAATAGGATGCATTTCCAGCAGCATTTCTAACTTGGCAAGAATATACTCCTGCGTGCTCAGAGTTTACTGAATCGATCATAAGCATGCTGCTCCTTTCTCCTAATTTCATAGTGCTCACTCCTGTCTGTTTACTAGATGTTGTATCTTTCCCGTGAAATGACCATGTAAAATGTAATGGAGTATCTCCGGACAAAATTATGCAATTTAATTGACCCATTTGTCCTGCTTCTAGCGAATCACCTCCAAACTGGAAAGGCATGATTGTTGGTGGAACTGAATAAAAACATATTAATGCACATGAATACTGTGTCGAAATTGGTTCGTCTATACAAATCTGTTTTCCATATCTACCTAACAGGTTAAAAGATGAAAAGAAAGCGCTAAATAAAAGCCAGCTTTAAGACCTTTTTATAAACCAATTATACGAACTTTGCACTACTAATTCTGTAGTGTAGTTTGTTGTTCCAGCGGCATTTTTGGCAGTGCAAGTAAAAAATCCTGAAAACTCAACGGGATCTACTAAAATGATGCTACTTCTTTGACCAAACTTTGTTGTTTGTATTCCCTCTTGAGCTTTTGTTGGAACATCAGATCCATGAAATGTCCATGAGATTTGTATCGGAGTATCCCCTTCTGCTACGTAACAGGTGGTTTGTGCTTGTGTTCCCCAAAGCAAAGGCTTCTCTCCGAATGAGAACGGCACAATTTGTGGAGCAACTAGCGTACAAGTAATGTAGGATTGGAGAAAGTGAAACCATGTTTTGATGCAAATATTTATGACTTTCTAAATAAACAAACTGATTTTTACTGATTGAGTAAAACGTGGTAACAATATATGCGTATCTGTACAAACAGGAGAAGGTAGAAGTTTACATGCGGCAAAGGGCACTATTTTGCATTTAAGCGTTTGTATTCAGTCAGTTCTGCTAAGTTTACCATTTACTGCTAAATCGGTGGAGTACGAAGTATTCCCTGCAGCGTTTTTCGCAAAGCACGTATATGTACCCACATGTTCCGAAGTAACTGAATCGATAATGAGAACACTACTTCTAGCACCCAACTTCATTGTGGATACTCCGGCTTGCTTTGTCGTGGATGCGTCCTTTCCATGAAACGACCAAGTGATATGAATTGGTGCATCTCCTGAACTAACAATGCATTGCAACTGAGCCATTTCCCCAGCTTCAATTGCGTCTGACCCGAAAGCGAAGGGAACAATATTTGGCGGAACTAAAAAGCATTACATTAAGAGGGTCAGAATAGTCAGAAAACTGATGAAACAATTACAGCAAAAAGTAAAATAAAATCCCGTGGTAAAGCTGCTGTAATGCAAATTGCCCTATATTATGCCTAGTTCAATATGTAACGAACTTTGTACAAGTAGCTCGGCTGTGTAATTCACACTTCCTGCACTATTTTTAGCGGTGCAGGTAAAGTTGGCACTGAACTCTACTGGATCTATCGAAACAATGCTGCTTCGTTGTCCAAACTTAGAGGTTTGTACTCCTTTTTGTGTATGTGTGGTTACGTCTGATCCGTGAAATGTCCATGTAATGTGTAGGGGTAGGTCGCCTTCCATAACGTAACAGGAAGCTTGTGTTGATGCTCCCCATAATAGTGGTTCATCCCCAAAGGAAAATGGTACGATCTTGGGAGCAACTTTTTTAAAAGTAAAAAACGAATTCTAAATAGAAATGCCTACACTCGAGAAGAAGGAAACCTCACTAGTAAAAGCTTGCTAATAGTCAATGGAGCGAAAAGCCTAAAAATCTGTCTATCTGAAAAGAATTTCTTGCCGTTAACAACTAGCTTTGCAGTATGATTTGCACTTCCGGCACTGTTTGAGGCGGAGCAAATGTAGAATCCGTTGTGATCATAGTTTACATTTTCAATCATGAGCACGCTACTTCTAGCACCGAATTTCATAGTGGATACTCCAGTTTGCGAAGAGGTGGATGTCTCATTTCCATGAAAGCTCCAGGTAATTGTAAGCGGGGTATCCCCAAAACTAACCATACAAGTTAACTGGACACTTGCTCCAGCATCCACTGCTTCGTCGCCAAAACTGAATGGTACAATTACCGGTGGAACTAACCCAATATACCAGCCGAATTTGATGAGTTTTGTGAAGTATAATATGAATTAACATATACACTATAATACTATTATGCAAAAATTTATGCTAGTGTTTGTAAAAGTTGCATAACATTAGTCATCATGATTATCTCTTATCTAAATTATGTTTACGATTTTTGGTTATGGAATTTGATGAGTCCAAGGAAAATCATTGAAACTTGTACTTACCCATAACTTGCACTTCCAAATTTCCTCGAGAGGTGTAGCCTTGTGCATTACGAGCAACGCAGGTGTAAGTTCCTTGATCCGAGGCTCGTTGTACGTTTTCAATGATCAGAGTTCCGTTAGGGAAGACAGCCTGTCGTCTGTTGATTGGCAGCACTCGGTTATCTGTCAGCGATAACGATTTGTGTCAGGCAAAGTTTTCACATTCACTATTTACGAAATGCATAATTCGTGTAAAGACGCTTTACCTTTCTCCCAAACAACGGCATCAATTGGGTAGCCTGCAACTGGACAAGTGACTAGAAACATTTCTCCTGCGACAACTTGAGCTTTCTCCATAGGCTTGACGTGAGGAAGGCCATGAACATTGAGTCGGGAAGCGTGAGATGCACTGCCAACTTTGGAGACCGCGGTACACCTTTGAGTGCAAAAGTGAAAGCATGTTAGTTTTGCGGAAATCTGGTGAGGCCTAATAATTAAGTTAAAGCAAATACACGTTTTCTTACTTGTAGAGACCTCCGTCGTTACTGTGAACGTTGGTAATATTCAAGTGGGAAACAACTTCTCCAGTGGCCGTGACATACTGTCCAACAGACAATCTAAAAGGAAAAGTAAATGTTTACGTTTGATTACATGCTTTCATAATAAATACATTCAAGTCAAAGATTAGTGAAAGTTACCTTTCTCCGTTGACTACTTTCTTAGAGTCCAATTCCCAAACAATCTCCGGTGAAGGGTTTCCAGTAGCTTTGCATTTCAGTGAGACGGTTGGTCCTGGCTGTAGGATTTCTTCACGGAACTTAAATGTCAGTCGTGGTGGGTCGACTATAAATAAGTAAACCATTAGCTTAATTAGCTTTAAGAAAACTAACTAGACTGAATTTCTAAAACACCATGCAAAAAAGCTTACATCTTCCTCCCAGCTTCAGTTCAGATGTAGATTGGGCAGAATCTTGGTCATTTCGTACGAAGCATTGGTACATGCCCTTGTCCTCTCGTCTTACAGTATCGATTCGAATCACGGATTCAGTTGTGCTGAGTCGCTTTCCGTCCTTCATCCATGTCACGTTCTTCACTGGAGATCCCTGTTAAAAGATTTGATTTTTATGCCAAATTCTCAACGTTATAGCAGCAAGGGAACCCATAGACATGTAATTAGAAAAAATGCTTACTTGGTAGTGGCAAGTGAAAGTCGCTGGACGACCAAAGTCAACAGTTTGCACAGCGGGTTCAACGGTGGCAGCCAGTGGAGCGGTGACGGTAAGAACGGTTTCAACGCTTTCCTCTCCAACAGAGTTTGAGACAACGCATAAGTATTTTCCAGAATCATCAACCTTGGCTTCACGGATGATTAGGGTTCCTCCAAGTTGTTTGACACGTTCGTTAAGCTCCACAGGTTCTCGGGTTGAGCCATCGGCAAACTTGTACCACCTTCATAAACAAACAAAGGAAAGAGGTTATTCTAAGCTCATGAGCCTAATAGGAAACAGAATAAGAAGCAAAACTTAAAAAGAATTTTTCAAAGTAATCAACTATGATGAATCATGCATTTTAGTATAAACAAGAGATAAAAGTGAAAGTAAATCAAAAGTTTGAAAATTAAATGATAGCTTGACTGTTAAAATGGAAATAATTTATAATTTTTCATCAAAAGCCAAAAACTCTGTTTCAATCAGCAAACCTAAATGACGGTGTTGGAAAAGCTTGAATTGCACAAACTGCTGCAACCGAATTGCCGGATTTTACTTCTCGTGTTTCAGTAATTTTAGATGCACCTCGGGGCTGTACAGCACCAGTTGGTTCTAATTTCAATTTGTAGCAAGCCCATAAATTACAATATTATATCGATTTGCAGTAAACCAAATAATTGATGTTTGGAATGTTGGAAGTGATTCAGAGATTTGCAGAGTTTTTGACTTTCAATTGAAAATTGTATTAAAATTACAGAAGATAGTGAAATGAATTGAACACAAGTGTACAACATACAGAGCAAATAAAAAGTAATAAATTGTATTTGAAAATTGAATGCGCGATGACTCCTGACATGAAATAAGAAACGTGAGTTGAAATTATGCTTAGTACAGCTTAAACATGATCATCATGACTGTTGTCAAAGCTTATCCTGACAAAATGGAATCTTGGCTTTTTGTGAATATTATCTGAGCCAATGAAGCATAAACCTTGATTTTGGAGCTGGATGAGATTGGGCTTCGCAGTGCAACGCAAGGTCACTACCCCTCTGGGATTTGACGCGTTGCCAGCCATCACCGTTTAATTTGGGACCGGAGCGACCAGTTGGTTCTGCCATATTTTAACCATCAAGGGTTCATGCTTAATCTATTATATCCTAATCTACTCATATTCAATTGTATTGCATGCCAATTTTTCTTAATAAAAGTTTGAGGGGCATTGTGAGAAGCCTGAATTTTTATCGGACAATGAGAAAGTGATTACAATTACATTAGTTCTGATTTTTGTAGAAACAAATACATTTCTTGAAAGTGATTTTAAAAGCTGCAAGGATTTGAGAAGCTAACCAACCTGTGGGCTGGAGGTGGAGAGCCTTGAGCTTCGCACATCATAGCCACATGATCGCTCCTCTTGACAACTTTGACAACAGTCGTATCTCTAAGAATCGAGTCACGAAGACTAGGAGCTATAGCATTTTGAGGGTCTAAAAGAAAAGTAAAAGGAGCTCATGGTAAATTTCGCTAAAGGAATTCAAGACTGCTATCCTTAACTAAAAGTAACGTTCTACCAAACTGGGAGATGAATTGATTGCCGATATGACCCGGTATGATATGTAGGCACAATTATTTTTAACAAGTTATATATTAGCAAAAACCTAAAATCTGGAGTAGGATATCCCTGAGCGTCACAATTGAGAGCAACGTTCTTCTTCAATTCTATGACTTTTCTACCAGTTCCAATTCGTTCCCCGTCTCTGATTTTAGGGGACACGCTTGTTTGTGGTTCTACATAATTTTATTTAAAACGCTCGTCTTATTTTTGTAATGATATTTTTCCAATTTTTATCTAAACGATTATGGAATTGATATATTTGAGTAAAAGCCATTAAATAAGCTGTGACGATAGAGCAAATGGAAGCCTTTATGACATGACGTACAGAAAGTTGGGAGGGGGATTTCCCTGAGCCTCACAAGTTAATACGGCAGGAGCGTTCTTTTGTACTGTTCGCTGCGGTCTTACAAGTTCAGGAGACTTTGGAGAAACTCCGGAAAGTGGCTCTAAGGAAATTTGTCATTTAAGCAATCTTAAACATTTGCAGAAATTTAAATACTACTTAAAACATTTTTGACTGTAAAATCAGAGACGGGAAATGAATGCAGATTTCAAAACGAACAATTTATTCGGTTGTCGAGAAATTCTATAACTGATAAGTAGTCACCTAAAGTTGGGATTAGGATGAGCCTGAGCAGGACACACTACTGCGATAGAAGAGCCTGACATTGCTTGTATCGTTTGCATTCTCGACTGAGTTGGAAACTTTGGGGCAGAACTACCTAAGGGCTCTAGCATGTGAAACAAACAAAGTCATGCTTATAAATGTTGGATGACAGCCCAATTTATTTGCCTGAATGGTGAGACCAGGGAAGTGTGCAGTTTGAATTTAAATTTAATTGAAATTATGTAAAATCAAAGTACATAAAAATGGGAGCCGGATTTGCCTGAGCTGGACATAATAGAGCAAAACTGGATTTTTCTGACATGGAAAATGAAAACGTTCCTGACGCTGTTGAAAACTTGGGTGCTGTGCTTCCTAATGGTTCTGTAAAGTCATAAAGCGTACAAAGTTTGTAGCTTTAAGATTTATTGACTTTTTAAAATGTTAAATGCATTCCTAAACCTGAATGATAACATAAGGGAAGTGATTTAGTGATTTTAGAAGCTGAGATAATCATTTAGTTTATAAGAATTTGAATCAACGGTACATAAACGCTGGGGATGGATTAGCCTGAGCCGGGCAAAGTAATGCAAAGCTGCTTTTTTCTACTTTTGTGAATGTGTACGAAGAAGACTCGGATGAAAATTTCGGTCCCGTGCTGCCAAGTGGTTCTGAAATTACGGGGAATTTTATCTAACATTGTTTGCATATTAATACAATGTCGGAAAAGGGGGGATCTTTAGCGAGAATTTCAGCAGAAAGGAAGTGATTTTCTTATTATGATTTGCAACACTACCTATGAACCGGTGGTGGACTGCTTTGAGCATCACATAAAAGTGCAACATGAGAATGTCTAGGAACAATCTTTTTCGATCCGATGCTTTCACCATCACGAACTTTTGGAATCATACTCGTTTGCGGATCTGTTATATGATACCCATACATGATTAGAATAAACTTGTAACGCTTATTCCTAAACCATTTACGAATGCCAGAATGTTGGGAGACACAGGATAAATATGAATTGTTGCTTATAGGTATTTGAAAAATGTAACTAAATCAAGTACATGAAATCTGGCGCCGGATTTGCCTGAGCTGGACATAAAAGGGCAAAGCTAGATTTTTCTGACATGGAAAATGAACTGATGCCTGACGCAGATGAGAACTTGGGACCTGTACTTCCAAGTGGTTCTGAAAGTAATACAATGTTTCGCTTTGTAAAACTAACTCCCTGTATTTAAACTTGAATACTACTTTAAAGCTGTCCACAACTTCATTGTCGATTTGGGACATGTGAAAACCTGAATGACAAGAAGACGAGAGTTGTTGCAGAGACTTTATAAATTTATAGATAATGAATGTTAAGTACATGAATGACGGTGACGGATTAGCCTGTGCTGGACACAACAAGGCGAAACTGCTCTTTTCTACTCTTGAGAATGTGTACGACAAAGAATCTGACGAAAACTTTGGCGCTGTGCTGCCCAGTGGCTCTAGAATTTTGGGCAATAATTATGCTAAAAAATATCTGGGATCGTTTTATTTCGCTTAAATCAAAATAAGGGTCACAAGTAAGCCTGAATACTGCAGACAGGAAGTAACTTTCAAATTGTTGTAGTTAAAGCTACCTATGAATTGGAGGAGGGCTGCTTTGAGCATCACACAAAAGTGCAACATGCGAATGCCTAGGCGCTATCTTTTTAAAACCATTGCTTTCACCGTCGCGTACTTTGGGAGTCATACTCGTTTGTGGATCTGTTACAGATAGTTGAATTATCTTACTCTCAAAAATATTTACGCGATGATTTGCATTTTAAATGTTGAGATTATCATAATATGGGGCGACAAAATTCTGCTGAGTGTTAGAAACAGGAAGTGATATGCCCTTAATAAATGTAGCTCAATGATGAGCTTCTAACCTAGAATGAGGAGTTGGATGAGCCTGAGCTGGACAAACTACTGCAATTGCTGAACCTTGAGCTACAGTCGTTTGCGAGCGTGTTTCTGAAGGAAACTTTGGTGCAGAGCTCCCAAGGGGTTCTAAAAAAATCCAGAATACAATTTCCCTTCCACTGAAATTTATGTACTAGAATTTGAAATTTGAATGCATTCTCTTAGGTAAAGCCTGAATGTTGGTTAAGGAAGAGGATAAGCTACAAATAAATTACTGTGTCAATGAAAACAATCCAATTTTTTCAAATTACTTAAAATGTGGTCTGGGAAAAGCCTGAGCCGGGCAAAGTAATGCAAAATCAGATTTTTCCGCTTTTACGAATGCGTTTGAAATTGATTGGGAGGAAAATTTTGGCGCTGTGCTTCCCAAGGGTTCTGTTTTAGGAATAAATAGTGCCAAGTTGCAATCAATTAGGTTATTCGTTATCTATTACGCATATGAAAGTAGCCCGAATAAACCCTTGGAAAACGGAAGTGATTTTTATAGCTAAAGATTTTCTATATACCTAAGATGCTCCTTATTCTCTCTAATGTATTTTCTGAAATTACCTATGAATGGGAGCTGGGTTACTTTGTGCATCACATAAAATCGCAACTGTGGATGATCGCGATACTGTCTTGTGAAATGTTTTAGTTTCACCATCACGAACTTTTGGAGCCATGCTAATCTGAGGGGCTATATGAAAATAGGTACATGAATTGGTTATAATGAAAGTTCGTGAAAATTTTCGTTCTAAGAGCCTGGTTGGGAAGCGGGTAGTATTGTTTACGTTTTAGTTAAAATTATGCTAAATGAATGATTCGCTTACAAATATTTAGGAGGAGGAAAAGCTTGAGCTGAACAAAGAAGTGCAAATGAATTATCCTGGTGTTTTGTAAAAGATATGCTTTGCACGTTTCCGGAGAAAGTTGGCTTCGTAGTTCCAATCGGATCTACAAATCAGAAGGTATTTATGACCTTTCCTTAATATCATGTAATCCTGCTAAAAACTAATGATTTGTGACTTTGTGACAAAGAATTCATTCGAAGGGCAGCCCAGAAGTAATTTTCATTCCACGAAATCACCCTAACTAACCAAAATGTAGGAGCAGGGTGACTCTGTGCGTCACAAAGCAAAGAGACAGTCCGTTTCTGCTCAGTAAAAACTTTTGCACCCATAAAGTTTCCATCTCTGGCTCGTGGTCGCACACTTGTGTGAGGCTCTGTGAATAGTAAAATTCCCAAATCCAACCTTTATGCACACTACCATATGCTCTAATCTTTTCCACATGCATCTTAAATATTGTTTTGGAGTCCTAAATGTTGGGAATACTGGAGTGATATTAAGAGATTTCATGCAATGCAATATTGTATGCAAAAAATACGATAAAAGTATATTGTATTTCAACACACTTAAAATGCGGTACTGGATTTCCTTGTGCTTCACAAATAAGAACCGCCACTTCTCCTCTTCTACAAAACGTTGGTGGCCTTAACATTTGAGGTGCCCTTGGAGCAACTCCTACCAGTGGCTCTAAATATTATGTTTCCAACAGAAATGTGTCGTGTAAAATATAGCCTTCATAAACTATTCCGATTCTATGCTAAAATGCCGCCAGAGTCTAAAAGTGAAAGTACGGGAAGTGAAATGAAATACACAGTTTTCAGCCCTAACTGTTTCTAACCGAAAGTTAGGTGGGGGATTGCTTTGTGCATCACACAAAAACGCCACGGATTTCTTTGATTCCACAATAAGTTTTGATCCTATGCTTGTCCCATCCCTCACTTTTGGGGGAACGCTTGTTTGTGGTGCTAAATTGGTAACAAAATTGAATGTTTTCATTTCCTAGTCTTTACATTATGTAAAATTGCCATACATATTTATCCCTACTGAAGCTATATGTAGCACCAAATGTTAGGAGACAGCAAAGTGAAAGCGTAAACGAGTATCTTGGCGCAATGCACATACTTAAACATGGGAGTAGGATTTCCTTGAGCTTCACATGTAATAACAGATGGTTCTCCCTGCTTACTGAAAACCGGCGGATGATATTGCACTTTAGGCATTACACCAACAAGTGGTTCTGAAAGTTTAGAGTAGCACTTGTAAAACAACTTTCTCCAAAAAAGCTACATTGAAACGGCTTTCCCTAAATGCTGAGCGGCTCAAGCAAGATGCAAAGAGACGGGATTATGCGATATGCACGAAAGTGAAAGCATTCACCTTGAATGTGGAACCGGATTTCCTTGAGCTAGACAAGTCATAGCAATCGGGGATCCGGAAGAGCCCATCATTGCTTGCAAACGTGAGCTGTATGGTAAATTGGGTGCAGCACTTCCCATTGGCTCTGTGGGGAAAGTACGTGCATGTTTTTTCATTTTTATCTTACTTTTTTATGATTATGCAGTTCTAGTTTTTTACGAGAGAGGCAGCCAAAGACCAAAGTGCTGTTTTAATACACCCATTCAGACCAATAAAATTGGAATGCTTCTTTATGGTTTCATTCACCTGAAATGTGGAACAGGGTTTCCCTGAGCTAGGCATGTGATTGCGATCGAAGATCCGGCAGATCTTATCATGGCTTGTAAACGAGAATCGTATGGCAAGTTGGGCATAGAACTTCCCATGGGCTCTAGTTTGTGGGAAAATGGAAATAACTTGCATTAGCATTCTGTGTCGCTTATTGTTTAGTAATCGTTGCATTAATTAATTCATGGCTGTTGACTTTGCGAAAGGGGCCCGAGCACAGATTAATGTACTGCTTCAACCTCAACTTGACTTTCTACAACCTGCTGTGACTTAATACCTCTGTTTAAAGCATTTTAAAAGCGTTTGTCGTCTTAATCACTCACTTAAAATTTGGAGGAGGATAAGCCTGAGCAGGACATTGCAATGCAAAAGCTGCTCCGTGTTCTTTAAAAAACGACTGAGAATGTGCCTGACTGGATAACTTTGGAGCTGTTCCTCCTAGTGGCTCTATATTAATGTTTTCACCAAGTTCATTAATTGCGAATATTATCATACTGCATATGAAAAGATTTACGAGGACCGCAGCCTAGGCCTGAATTTTGGGACAGCGAAAACAAGATCATGGTATAATACCGGACAAAATATGACTGGCAATTGGCTATAAGTACAAGAAGAGAATGAAGAAAAACACCTACATAAACTTTGGTGCAGGATAAGCTTGTGCAGGACATTGCAATGCAAATGCTGCTCCGTGTTCTTTGTTAAATGCTTGCATATGAGCCTGGCTAGAAAACTTCGGAGCCGTTCCTCCAAGTGGTTCTGTAATCATATTTGTAATATAGTTTACTTAAAAAGTTACTAAAACTAAAACGCTATTTGAATGTTGCCTAACTTGGATTTTCTTAGACCTGAAGCCTGAATGTAGATATAGTCAAACAAGTGATATAATAAGCTGTATCAAACAAACATAACAAACTATAGGAAAACCTACGAATAATTAGGTGGAGGATAAGCCTGAGCCGGACACTGAAGTGCAAATGAACTCCCTCCTTCATGTATAAATCCTGACATTACTTGGGCATTGCCGGAAAACCGGGGAGCAGTGCCTCCCAAAGGTTCTTAAATTGCATTTAAGGATTGTATTATTGTTACTATTTTGTTTAAAGGATTAAACTGACAAATAGTAGATGTAGGGGCGGCCGAAGAGTGAAAATGGGATTCGAATGAATTATATAGAAGTGTCCAAAACCTTGATAAATATTTGCTTACGCAAAACGTGCAGGTGGAAATGACTGCGCTGGACACAATAGCCCAAATGTAGAACCCTTTCCACCAGAAATAGCAAAGCCAGATATTTTCATATCTCCTGCAAATCTAGGCGCTGTGCTACCATGTGGCTCTATAAATATAATTCAAATTGCCACCTTTGCATTATAAACAATACAAAAAAATCTAGTCCAGACATGAGGGGCTGCCCATCAACCTGAAGTACTTATTTTTACAGCATGAAAAATGCAACAAAACAGAGTGCTACTGAACTATCTTACAAAAATTGCAAATATTTCCAACAGCTTACTGAAACTTTGCGGGAGGATAAGACTGTGCTGGACATATCAAGCCAAAGGTACTTCCTTTTGTGCCAACTCTCATAAATCCTAAATGTTGCATATCGCCTGAAAACCTAGGTGCTGTGCCACCAAGTGGTTCTGTACAGACATAAGACATTGCATTTGCATTCACATTTAGGAACATTGTGTTTCTTTTCGTCTTTCAGCATAACAATATGATACAACTGTGAATATGAGAAAGGAGCGACCTTCTTGCTTTCCGTTTGATTGTATGTGAAAGTTGAAGTTGAACATCTATTATGTACCGACTATTACTAATGTATGTGTCATTCAAAAAGTAATACCACATGAAATGTCAACACGCTGACATTTCTGTCATCCAAAAGGTTTCCTACCAAGAAGAAGACAATAAGGCCTGATAATAACATTTGTTCTGCTACTCAGAACCTCACCTATAATTTGGTGCTGGATATGCTTGTGCTGGACACAGGAGGGCTACAGCACTACCCGTGTTTTCTGTGAACCAACCAACGAGTTGTGACTTTCCCGGAAAAGTGGGTGATGTGCCACCCATGGGATCTTTAGCGAAAAATGATGTTTCATTACAAATTATTGTAATCCTAAATTACTACATTCCCTGACACCAATTCTTAAATATTTTCCAAGTAATGGAGCGACCCGATTCCCTACGTTTTACTTTTTATTATAAACAAACCTTTCAAAATGAAAGCACTGACTTTTACAGTTTCTCCACTTACTTAAAACTGGGAGGTGGACTAGCCTGAGCAGAACATAGAAGTGCAAATGCACTGCCTTGCTCCTTGGTAAATGCTGATATTTCGGAACTATGTGAAAACTTGGGGCGAATTGATCCCATTGGTTCTTGAAATAAATTGCAAAAATTACTACTAATTTATGAAAATGCCTAGTGTGATGAAAATAAAGAAATCTGGAGAAAAGGCTGGCTGACCCGAAACTTGAGAATAGTAAAAAAGCGACAAAATCACTAACAAAATGTACTAAACCGTCTTGAGCTACTAACCTAAATTCAGGCACAGGATAACCTTGGGATGGACAAAATAATACATGTGGCGAACCAGCAGAAGCTTCAACAGATCTGCTTTTTTCCTTTCCTGAGGTAAATCGGGGTGCAACTGAGCCGATGGGATCTGATGATGCAATTTTTTTATCACACTTCTAAAGTTTTTCCACGAATATGTAATGTTTACGCAAAAACTACGGGGAAAGAGACTGGAAGTAAATGATTTGCAATTATGTGCTAAAGGTTGCATATATATGTGTTGACCCTTCTATCGCTAAAGCGTCTAATGCATAGTTTTACAATATATTAGGCTATTTTATTCCAGTTACTACTAACCTAACGGTTGGAATAGGAAACCCCTGTGCAGGACAGAATAGGGGAATTGAACTTGACATCTTGGTTTCGACAAATTTGAAACGTTCCGAAAAAGGAAACGTTGGAGCTACGCTTGAAAATGGTTCTATTCATAAAATATAAGAACACATGACATATAAAAATTATTAAGATGTGCTAACCGGGACTGTTGTACTTTTCATTATTAATATGTTTTCATAAAGTTATTGAAAGTGTAATAATTCAAAAATCTGCAAATCACTTCCCGTCTCCCAACATTCAGGCTTCGGGCCGCCCCTCTCTCATGAACCCGGCAATCGTTATGTTGTATGTACAACATTTTGTTTTAAAATAGAATAGTTTTTAGAATAAAAATTTCTGGAAACATTCATTTTACAAATGAAAGCTAGGTTAAAAATTTACCGATTGCCAGTTTCATTTATATCGTCACAGCCCATTAACCAGAAAGGAAATGCATGCCTTGTATTGTTTTCAAAATATTACAAAATGTAAATTGAATATTTATAGAATAATTTGAATTAAAAAGTTTAAACTTCGGGAAAAATCAAAAACATCATTTTAATTTTAATTTAAAATGTTTTACATGTTGAATTGCGGCATTTCCTTTCTGCTGGCTCAATAAATGTGTACAAAAAAGATCTCAAAGTTTGTCATACCTGTGATGACCAATTTACCAGCAGAAGCACTCATTCTGGTTTCACCAGTAAGCCGATGTTTGGTCTGACACCTAAAAGGTTTTAGAAACAACAATTAATTTCTTCATGAAATGTCATATTCGTCTACTTTTCCAATGGTCAAAAAATCTGTATTATACTACATCCCCCAAATACTGCTAAATCACACAAGTGTCGCCATTTGTATACAATAAGGTCATTTACCTGTATTCCTTGAACCCATCCTCTGGTCGTACATCCTTAATATGGAGCTCACCGGAGGGCAATACAACAAATTTGCCATCTTTTTAAATTACATCAAAACAATACATTAGGCAAGATCCTTTTCAATTCATTAATGGAAATATATAAAAATGCATTTAACAAGAACAATCGGACATGGCGGGTGCACGGGTCACAGGTCATTTTTCTTTGTTTTTTAAATATCATTTTCAAAAGGAAAGTTTACTTTAACTTTGGAAAATGTGAATTATTCACTGGAGTAATAATTAAAGGTTCGATGTAGAGGTAATATACTTTCTGCTTTTGAACTGGACAATATTGACTGAATCTTTGTTCATAGCAAATCACTATAATCAAGACAAATCTTATAACCAGTGCAAAACCTCAACTACAAAGCTAGAAAAAAATTTCTAAGTCGATTTATATCCATTGATGTCATACACACATGTATTTTTCTCAAGTTTTCATTTTTATCGTTAATCTTTGTGTTCTTCACAATCAATCGGTTTTTGATTTATTGTAGGGTAGCGATATTGTTAGGTGTTTAGACCTAATACATGTATGCAGATTGAGGCAAACGCTTTGTAAACTTATCCATGTAAAAGAATATTATTTCATACAATTATAAATTAGTTCATCATAAATTGGGTTAAAATAATGTTTTTGCATCAATCAGATTTTGCAATTTAGCAAACCTTTAGTACTTCACGGCACGGACCTCATAGTAGTCATTCGCTTTTGATTTGAAAATATTTTTGCTATCTTATTGTTTTTCGAACCATATTAAAACACCGGTCAACATAGCAAAAAGCAACGTGTTTAACAACCTAAATGCTATATAACAGCTAGAATGTATACAAACAAAACAACCTACTTGCTCAACACGCGGTTTTTATGTGCCTTTTGGGGCAATGAACCAGCCAACTCGGGGGAATGAAATAAATACGCACCGAAACATTCCGACCAAACGTAACCAGTACACCTACCACCTCACTCACTAGCTTGAATGAAAACAGGGTAAAAGCTGTAGTGTACCAGGCATGCTACAGTACACTCCACTCTGGAGAAAGCGGGCTTTTCTCCATATAAACAAATCAACAAGTGGTATTTAGGCAGTGAAAGTTTTCCAGGGTACAAACTTCTCTCTCTGGAGAGCAACATTATAAGGTATACAGAGTGAAGACATGTACTGGATAATATTGAGTACTTATTGAGTAAGGGTATGGTTTAGAAGAAAACTAAAGCTGAGATTGATAAAAGGCACTCCTTTTTACCATGTGATGTCGTTTGGGGAGTATATTCTTGTCCATCAGAGTCAACCCATGCAATAATTTGAAGAAAGTCCGCAACGAAAGAAGGGATTTTACACTTGAGAATGAGATTATTTCCACGAATCACGTATTCGTTTTCTGCCTCGCTTTCGTATTGTTGAGCAACAACTACATAGAAAAGGGTACAGGAGAGAATAAGGTGTCAAATAAAATTCGGTTGAAATGAAAGCACATAGCTATTAACAATAACCCTAATACTTTTTCTACAAATTTAAGTTAAAGTGAACGACAGAACTGCCATAGTTTATGTGAGCCATATCGCCTTGTCATGCCCGAGTGTTCTTATCGCATGCTTCATAAATGTCAAAAGTAATTTTCACCGTAGTTTCGGGTATCTTGACTATAAACTGTTCCGTCAGAATCATGCCATGAGACTACTTCGAGATAGTCAGCAACAAATGATGGAATTTTGCATTTTAGCACACCCGCATTTCCTCGAATGATATATTCCTGATCTCCATGCGTGTCGTAAACTTGGGAAACAACTGTGAAGTCAAAATATTTAGATAGTAGCAGACGTTTTCCTAAAAAGCTTGCTCAGAAATGCTTAGTATTTTCTCAGTATCAAGTATCAACCTACTTGCTACACCAACTATGAACTATAATGACAACTTTCTTTTGATCTCAATTTTTGAAATGCGTAGGTTTGCCGTAAATTTTCTTGTGACCTCTCCATTACATTCTTAAAAAGTAGACATTACTGTCTAGGATTCCGACACAACCGTTATGCGTCCGATTGCCCTTGCGTTCCCTAAAAAGGGCATGCAAAATTTACGACTTTCATTTAATAGTCGTATCAGCTACTGTACCGTGGGTTTTCCCATCATTAGAATACACTGCTCCCTCATCATCAATCCATGCCGTCACCTCCAAGAAATCAGCGACAAAGGAGGGAATACGGCATTTTAAAATCGCTGAATTGCCTCGGATTATGTGTTCTTGATCACCATACGTGTCATATGCTTGGGTAACCACTACAGTATCGAAAATAAGAATAAAAAGGTGTCATGCAAAATAGTAAAAAGTAAGATAATGACACACAACAATGATCTGAACAGCATTGCTGTTAATATTCACAATTAACCTTACGTAAAACTTAAAACATTTAAAAAGCACGCCCTGAAACCTCTGAAGAAAATTCCCATTTGAGATTTACATGCTCGTTGGGACAAATCATAATCTCGTTAATGTCCCCATTTTCAAGGGATTAAATTACTTTGCATTTCCTTTTCGGAGTTTGAGAAGTGATGTCGGTAAACGCTTGAATAAATCCCAAGTATGTAGTGGTGTCGCTGCTTTTCATCTTACATTTTCGGTGTATAAGATCCAAGATTAAATTTATACGATACTTACGCACTACGCACTAAAATATGAAATAGGCATACTAATATTATGGCATTACCTACCCTGCTTTTGTATGAACATGGCTCATGCATAAACAAATAATAAAACTTTATGCTAATGGAATGTCTATTCTGCTCTACTCCTTACGCTTTTTTATGATCATTCATTCATTAAATATAAATGTAACATGAAGCAAAGTGCATCCATTTTCTTCTGCAACTACCTATTATAGTTCAAATGATATGGTCATAAAGAGAATTTACTATGAAGTGCGAAATTTGACCCGTCTCTCTCCTGTCTTGCTTGACAAGATTTTATTCTACTTTTTTCTTGTTTTTATTTTCTGTCCTTGTCGCCGTCACACGTTCGCTTTTGTACCGATTGTTCTGTTTTTGGGCAAAGCAACAAGATTTTGTTGACTTTTTACGAGTCATAAAAAACAAAAAAAGGTAGAGAGAGAATAAAAATGCTAAAATGCTAGAAAAAATACCAAACGCATTTTTCTCTGGCGAGTACACATTGCCAATGTCATCACGCCAGCCAACTACTTCCAAAAAGTCTGACACGAACGAAGGGATTTTGCACTTGAGAATGGCAGAATTGCCTCTGATGATATCCTCTTGGTCACCGTACGTGTTATAGCTTTGGGTCACCACTGTTGAATTGGAGGAGTTTGTTCATCATTTAGTTAACATATTTATCTTTCTTTAAAATTGAAACGCTTATTGGTACTCCTATTTTGGCACCTTTTCTATAAAAATAGACAGTTAATCCAATATTTTAAGCCCAAGTCCTTATTTTCTCCTTGTTAATGTACATAATTTACTACTTATTTTCTTCCTTGTTAACCTTTTTGTTATGCAATAAATAATGCATATAATTAAAATTCAACCCAGTTGTATCTTTTAAAAGTTCCTATTAATCCTATACATTTATGCCTTACCTCAACCCTCTTGTTTGCCATTTTAAACAAGCTGTTAGACATTTCTTTAAAATTAATTCTAGTTATCCTTTTGTTATTATTTAAATCGCAGTTTATTACCCTTCTTCACCCACCATGTCCATGTTTGAACAAATGCTAGTAAATATATTATTATTATCGAGTTTACCCCCAGAATTAGTAACTTCATAAACCTCGCCATCTGAATCTACCCAATTGATAACCGACACAAAATCCGCAACAAAAGCAGGGATATTGCACTTGAGCACGGCGTTATTGCCACGGATCACGTACTCTGACACTATCTCTGACGCGTAGTGTTGAGCCACAACTAAAAGTACAAAATTGTAGAAATGGATAAATAAATTTTTAAAGGATTAGAAAGTCATAAACCGTGACTTTACAATGGAAATCATTTTCTCCAAAAACTGACAAAAGTAAAGTTTTCCCTACATTCGCATGAAATTAAATTATGACAAAAACGACGAAATTACCGGAGCATGTCATTACAATGCTGCTACAATTCAGCTAATTCACACGCAATTTCAGTACTTGTTCCAGTTATGTAACATAATATGACACGATATCGAAAAACGTGACTTTGGTTTTATGAAAAACATACAATGAATGCACGCATGAATTTTTCGTGCATTCACTGTTCTGTAAATCTGCGTTTCTGGAAATTGCGCAACATATATATATTTTTTCTTTTTCATATAATTTTAATGGTTAGACTGTGTGCACCCACCATATCAGCAATCGTTTATAGTAATTTCACAAATTATCTAAATTATTTTCTGCTTTTGCTGACCATGATCCGCTTTTGGCGTGTACACATACGAGTTCTCAGATTCATCAACCCATGCCACAATTTGAAGAAAGTCCCCAACAAATGACGGCATTTCACACTTGAGTATACCGGAGTTCCCCTTAATCACGTACAAGTTGTGAACTTCCGTGGCATAAGATTGTGCAACGGCTATATATTATACAGAAAAATGTCGAGTAAAAATTTGAGTGACAATACAAAACAAAGTTACTAAACAATTAAACTCTCATGAAATGTCTATTCTGATTTTTAGCATTTTGTTTATCATGTTTCTTGTGACAAATTTGCTTTACTTTCTATCTTGCACTTCTTTAGTACAAAATAAGATTAATGACAACAGCGAAATATGCACCCGCCTCTATTTACACCCGACTGATTCTTGTCAAACCTTCAGCATTTTTCTTTCGTATTTTTCTAACCAGCAAACTTTGTTTCCATTGTGTACGAGCTGCCGTCGCTGTCTTGCCAGGCTGTCACAGACAAAAAGTCTGCCACAAACGCTGGAATATTGCATCTTAGGGTAACGCTGTTCCCACGAATTACGTGCTCATTATGCACTTCGATCATGAATTGTTGGGAAACAACTGTGAAAATAATGCAACATCATTAAGTGATGGTTTTGTGTATAACTTCTTGAAACCCCTTTTCAAAGAAACTTAAACTTATGTTGTTATTCTAAAGTGTTTGAGTGAGACTATTATGCTAATGACTCATTGACGAACGTATGACCTTTTATACCCCATGCTTATATATTTCCACCATGTCATCTCTTGTCCTTGTCGGCATTTTTTACCATCTTATCTGCTCTATTTAATATTTGTGAGACTGACGCACCATAATTCTTGGCGTCTGCAGTGTAAATATCACCATCTGTGGAGTGCCACTCAGTGACAGACAAAAAGTCTGCCACGTAGGATGGCACTTGACATTTCATAATGGCATTGTTTCCTTTTATTGCATGCTCCTTGATGGGATCTATCTCGTATTTTTGAGCGACAACTGTTGGAAATAATATAATGCGTATACAGATTTACGTGATGATAAGCAAAAAATCATTTAAAAAACCATACACATTGTATATTCTGAGTACTGACTCTTTTTCCTATCTAGAAAACAGATTCTCTAAAAAAGCTATGCTGGAGACATGACTTATGACTTTTGAACACATAGACAAAAAAACCTTTTAATTAGCCATGACCTGCCATGTCCGTACGCTCTTTCCACTTCATTACTACACAAATACCGTATTTATCATTTTTCAAAATAGGTTCGTCATCCTGGAACCAGGAATCCACACTCAAAAAGTCTCCTACAAACGTTGGTGTGGAACACTTGAAAATCGCTGCATTGCCTCGGATAACATCTTCCTCAAATACTTTTGCTGAATAAGGCTGGTTGACAACTTGAATAGAGTAAGGAAATCGAAAAATGCAATCTTTCCTTCGCGTTCAACAAAAACAAAAGACAGCAATATGTACGTGTTCTCATGTTACACACTGCTAGATGCATTAAAGCAGAGAAGTAACAAAAAAATAATTTTCAATTACAACTCTCAACTACATCTAAAATGCATGTACTTCTCTAGAAAAAACCTTTTTTGGCACATGTTTATATACTGATTTGGTTTATCATCGAGTTTCCATCTCCGCGACTCCATGTTTTCTTTAGAAAACTACATCAAACAAACCATAAAATTTCTCAACTTGTTAAAAGTGCATGCATGCAAGGTTTATCATATATATATTCTGCTTGAGCAGCCCCTACTAACCCTAAGTATTTCAAATGTTTCGTAAATAAAAAAGGTAGCAAAAAATCTACTTCATTTTCAGTATATCACATTGCATGCTTTATAGCTTGTCTCTGTTTTGTTTTTCCAATGTCAGTTGAAAAAGTAGGCTTGGTTGTTTTTCGTAATGCTTTAATATTTCTTCTTTACGTCAATTTCTGCTTTTGTGTTGGGCAATAATATAAAATGCATAAACTGTACGGAGCGAAAAAAGAACCTCCACCCGCCATGCTCTCATCTTCTTGCTAGACTCCAGCCGTGAAAAATACCTACCGTAGACATCATTTTTCTCAATCTGTGAATCATCTTGATACCATGAGCTCACAGTGACAAAGTCACCAACGAAAGCTGGTAAATTACATTTCATCAGGGCTGAGTTCCCACGAATAACATGTTCTTCCCAAACGTTCGCGGTGTACATTTGACTGACAACTGTAGCCGGATATTTTTTCAAATAAAAATACTTAGAAAAAACGTAATTTTGCGTTTGTACATTATTTCTAGAAAAACAAAATTGCCTAGTTGATATATTCTGACATGCCACATATTATGCTTTTCGGGTACAACACATAATAACGTTTCACAATCTAAAATTGACTTGTCGTTTATTTTATCATGCTAGCTTATCAAAGTAGATTGTCCTTTAAGCATTTTCACCTATACTGTATTTTTGCCCTAATGCTACTTCCACTATAACGCAACGATATATCATCTAATTATCATAATGCATATATAGTCGCAAGTTTTCTCCAATAAGGCTACAAAAAAAAACTGTGGTAGACCACACATGGCACGGTCAAAGGACTTTTAAATTAGATAAAATTGCAGTTATTGCTATTTATTATGCATAAGTTTTCGTGAAGTGGCGTGGTCAAATAATAAAGCAATATTATTTTCCTAAACAAATGCCTGTTTAAGTATTCATAATGTGCTTGAAACCATTTGTCAGTTAACCATTACAACTACCATGAATATATACTTTGTCGTTTGTAAGGCTAAATAATCTTTGAAAAAATACAACTCAAGTGTTGAAATATTCGTAATAAAACATAATAAGTTTTGATGTATGAGAGCATCTTGAGTATATGACTCAAGCAAAATCTGAACTCTGTGTTGTTTTCAGGTTGATAGCATGTTGCCACTTATAGACATAGATAGTAACAGCACTGTGTTGTTTTTGTCGCTGTTTCTTCTCTGAAAGTCTAATTTCGCTAACAGATTTTGCACCACCCACCCTACCATTATGCATGATTAGTTTCAGTAACAATAAAAGTAAAAGCTCTCTAATCCAATTCCGTCAGTTGGTCATGTTATTCTTATTATTATTATGGGCATCCCTGTTACTGCTGTTATTATTATCGTGTTCCACATCCATTAAAAGTTATTCACTTAAATATAAGTATAAACTTCATTTTAGATCAATTTTGCAAGTAAATTTTCATATAGTACCCATTACTGTTATTATTATACTTTGTTGTGCAGTATAATGTTATTTAATGCCTGCACGCATGATCAGTTATGTTATAAAAATGTCATGAAAGAAAGCATAATCAATCTTGGATGTGAGTTACCCTATGTGATCGTGAAGGCATGAATGAACTCTATAAAAATTTATGAACTTTTTGGTTAAAGGCTATATTAATATTATAAACATCATTATTATATCTTCGTGTATGATAGTTTATATTGTTAGTAAACATTAAGGAACATTCATACCCGCACGGACGTGAACATCTCGAGAGTGAATGGTTCCAACGGAGTTCCTGGCCAAGCAAATGTAAGTCTGGGCATGGACCTCTTGACGGTAGTCCTCTGCACGGAATGGTGGAAAAACCAGTGCACCAGAAGCCAACACCTATAAAAAGCAAACAGGAAGATTGAGTACCGATCAATTTGGCAATATTTAGCAAAATGCCAACAGAACATCATCAGCATATTTTTTAGGGTTTCCTTCAATCTCGGGCGTCATGTGTGGATGCATTATGTCCACTATTAATGACTTGCCATGTTGTGAAGCATGACACGAATGGGAAATGAGCGTGATTTTAGTGGAAGAATAAAAACTTGGATTTGGACTTTGAAGCAAGAAGACTTTGTTCTCATTTTGCTGGTCATCCTGATGCTTTCCTTTTATCACTCCCACTGCTTACCCCCACCATTATCATAGAAAACAGCAACAGAAAAGCCTACCAATTTTTTTCTCAAGCGAAAATGGCATGAAAGCTAAAAAACCAGATAATCGGGATGGAAGGATTAGAGAAGGCACTTTGTCAAGCACACCTTAATCCTTCACTCATTCGGCGATATTTTATCCATCTATTCATATCGAATGACTGCACAGAAGTGCTTACTTTGAAACAATACTGGGTTTGTTTGTTTGGTGTTATTATTTTTCTTTACTAATATGGCTTCCGCAGGAGTTAACTCATTTGTTTTTCAAAAACTGGTACGCGTACGTGCTACGCATTTATTTTTTCACGGTTGCTTCCACCGTTTATTGATGAAAGGTGAGTTGAAACAGTGTGTATATTATTATCCTGTCAGTCTACTTGCGCTTACAGTTTTTTCTTTCTGCTTATTTGAATTCACACTAAAGCGCATGATAATGGCAAACAACAAAGGCGTGTCCGTGCATTTGACACTTGCTAAAGTTTACTTGCATCGAAATAAAAGACAGAGTTCATTCTTCATTCATCAGGTTTAGGAATTGTAAATATGTACAACATCCATATAAGCTCATCTTCATGAATATGAATGGAAACGTAATAACGCACTACTTGGTATGTGCGGACATGTATAATTTATCCATCAGCACCGGTTGCTATAATGTAAAAAGTTGTAAAGAATTTATGCGTACAACTCTTATACGCATACCTCTACTCATTCATTTCTCCGGTCGCGGTCAAGTTATTGGGAAACAAGTTCGGAAGTGACTGCCTAGTGTTGAAATGGGTATGAAAATTGATGTGTTCTGTTTCGTTGCGTCATTCGTTACAATGCCTGTCGTTGTCAATATGGCCAGGTGTCTATCTACCAGTTCACAGACAATCACCGCTAATTAGCAAGTAATCTATGATGTTTCCTTCTTTTTGGAGAGGCAATTCAACTGATAAATATTCATGTAGACAAATATGGCTTCGACAAATGAGTATGTAGCTTCAAAAATCCAAATTACAAGATAATGCGGTAATATAATCCACACTGTAATATTAATTAAATGCTTTTCCGTGGAATACTAGTTTAGTAAATTATTTACGAGTTCAAATTTTCAGAGTACATTCAACTTAAAAATTGCCAGAGTTTAGTACTTTACGATCAGTACTCGTCCCAACCCTACCAGAAATCTTTTGGCATAATATTATTAGCTTAAAAAATACTTATGAATTTCGTTTCCCCGCATGGAATTATTCTACCATAAAATTTATTGGACCTGTTTGCAATGAATGACTTCCTCTATTTGGGAGAAGTCTTTTGAACATTTCAAGCTTGACAATATTCAATATTCTTTAAGCTTTATCATAAAAGAACGCTCCGTGGTGCACTTAGGAAAGCCCCTACTTTTTCAGTTTCCCATTCTCTCTAGCTTATATTATTAAGGAGAAATTATTGCTACATGATCATGAGAGAAGGGTACATCATCACATTCAACGAAATGAAACCACAACGAAAGGATGCATGAGAACAGAATAAAAAGGGAAGATTCTCAGGATTTTAATGTTTTTTTTTGTAAAGGAAACGAAAAAAATCCCCTTCAAGAACAGAGCTCATTTTGTGAATCATGAGAAATGACTTTGCTTTTTACCTGTCGTAGCCCAGGGACATCTCCAACAGCTGTGCCATCTCCTCGCAGCCAAATGATTTCCGGTTGTGGGGTGCCTCTCGCTTGACAAGGGATTTCAGCTCCGGTTGAGTTAGAAAAGTCCACTTTTGATGGAGGTTCCTTTACAAAGACAGGTCCGCTTTCTTCGTCACCGGCTTGGTTGTTGGCCCGTGCTATTATAAGGAATCATCAAAGAAAAACAAGATACACATTAGCATTACATTATGGTAATATATGGATACACTTCTCTTATCCTGATTTCCCTTTTGCATTGTACTGCAAGGTTTAAAGAAGATGGTCAGGAGGTTGTTATATTTGTTTGGTCAATATTTAATAAACTGCAGTATTGTATGATGTAAAATGAAGAAATATATCCTCAAAATACTATATAATAATTCTTTTATGATTTATTGCATGATTTCGTTTTCTGAAAATGGTGTTTGTTCCCAAAATACCTGCATCACGCTGCCCTACTAAAATGGTAATAATAACAAAATGAAGGATCCACATCTTGTGTTTTTATAATGAGTATAGTACCCCTTAGCATGCAGTAATGCCAAATAAATAGTAATCAAGATTTTTTTTTAGATTTTCATAACAGCTGAAAATGGTAAGGTCTTTATCAGAAAGAGATATTACATTTGCAAAACTCCGCTTACTTACGCACGGAAGGAATTAAGTTATTACGCAGCCGCAGAGTATATAACTTTGCTTGAATATTTGGAATTAATTATTGTCTCATGTTCACTTTTATTACTCATTATCAAAACTGGCTCATGCATCATCCATTTCTCAAAAAGGATTATTGAACCGGTATTCACTGAAACCGGCATATTAAACAAAGTCTTGCAACCCAATATGCTGAATCAAGCATGGAGAATCTTGAAGTAGTAGCTAGCCAATAAGCCAGCATAAAACATATTGCTTTGTTGGTTCATGATCATGACTCAAAATTCAAAACCACAATGTAATGAAGATGAAGGCACACATAACGCAAGATGACAAACTGGCAGCTGCTCATGATTAGGCACTTCTTTGCCTTCGTACCAGTAGCAAGAGTGAAACTTCAGTGTAAAGTGATACGATCAACCCCACCACCACCGAAAACCACCATTCTCCTTACTTGGAGTGATTAAAGATTTCCTCATGTTGTTCATCGTCCCAAAAGACGAAAACAGAGAAAAGTTATGAAGTGAGCAATCTTCGGCAGCCTGTTGTCTACAACAAGCAATCAAGCAACATGTGGGCTACTACTGCGTACAGTGATTGGTATCGGTATGTACATTTGCCGACCAGAGCTGGAAAACGGATTTTGCTCTAAAGACCCTCTGACTTTTACTAAAAAATATGGAAGATGATAGATTATCTTGCAAGCTGACTCACATACAGGAGTGTACGCAAGAAATACTGAAAGATGTAAATTATAATTCGTTTTACAGCAACCCACTGTACGTCGATTTAGTTTTAAAAAATGAAGGATACCTACTTACAGCCTATTACTTAATATGAAAGAGCAAAGCACATGGCACAGTGTTAGCAAAATAATATTTCCATCTTCAAGCAGAACTAGATGCACGATACAGCATCATCACTATTGTCAGCTCATTTTCATCATATTCATCTGGCACTCATTATTCATCTAGAGTCAATTTATTAGAAAAAACGCATAACAAAAAGCGTGATACTATCGAGAGAAGAGACTCATATTCTGTCTTATGTAAAAGCAGTTATTCCTTGTAAAGCAACTACTCTTATCTCGTGTTAAAAAACATGCAATATCTGCCGATGCATTATCCAATGATCATGTAAAATATTCAAATTTTTACACATAACATAGTCAGCTAAAACATTTCAATATCACCACCTACCACCAACACAAAATTTTATATACAAAAAGTGTCCCACACGCCAAACTAGCCTCCCTTTTCCATTTTTGTCTTTGCTGGCCCTTTTAATGTATAGACCAGCAGGATAAAATAAGCCCTTTGAACTCCTACCCAATTCATCAGAAAAAATAAGAATGGTCATATATACACCTACAAAAAATTGAGTTACGGGTACTGTACAAAAATATATATGTAGCGCACGCTTCATGAATGAATATGAAATCTCCAACAAAGTTCTAAAAGCTTTGCTTGTACTGTGTATCTATACCCGAACTAAACCTACTCAGGGAAAGGAAAAAAGGTGAACCCTCTTTATTGTGTAGGTACCGTAAATAGACAAACCTTCGTCAGAGCAAGAACGCTCATTGTTGGGCCAACCTAGATAAAAATTTCGGTAAGTCTCCTCAGCATTATACTATAGCCCTTACAAAAGTTGTGCAGCGGATGGAAGCACGTCAGATAATATGCATCCGTGACCCAACATTTTAAAGAACAATCTTGTAATTTAATCTTGTACATATCCGTCGTCCACTTGAAAGACAAAAAGTAGACCCTTCTTTTCTGGATTGAATGAACATCTGCCGTTCCATTTCTTGTCAAATTTTCTTTAAAATGAGACCCTAGTTCCTTCACATCTTGCGTGTTGTTTGCTTTCTTGGTTTGGTCCAGAGTAAGAATTACCACTGCTTATTAAAGCTCTACTTGTTATCAAAATCAATACAAGAAAAGATTTCATTTCTTGAAGGTGGATGTGTACCTCCGGCGAAAATCTTTGGAGCAGATGGCAAGAAAAAGTTCAGGCTCAATGTTTTGATCAAGGCCAATAGTATTGTTATAATATAGATGCATTTTAATTGTTTATCGCCTCTTGAGAAATTCATGCTATTGCCACATATCCATGCATGTAAATGCAACATTGTATAAGATGTAGAAGTAAAATATCAAGCTCGGCTACAAACCATAATCATGAACAGTGCAAAACACCTTGTTCTTTTTTAACACCTGCAAATCATCGAATTTCGCGTCTTGCAGCTTTGTTCATTTTATCTATAAAATGAAATGAACAGGGCAAAATTGTAGCTTTCTAGGATGTTACAGAAAAATTTAACATAGAGTTTCATCTTTCCAATTATGTGACTATATTTACTTTGTATGCGATTTTTTTCTTTGTTTAACTACCTATGAAAAACTTTCTGTCAACCGATACAACCGGCATCACATTGCTCATTAGGTAGATTAGAAGGCAAGAGCAAGCACGTTGCTAAACTTGACATTCAAGCATCCACTTTGTCTACAAAGTGAAATGACCTCATTCCGGCGTATTCCGGAGTTTTTTCCTTAGGGTTTAGATAGGCACTTTGCGAAAGAGTAACGTGCTATCATATCATCAATTACCTAAAAAAGACAGTAGCACACATACACGAGCCGAGTTTTCGTCTCTCCTTTATTCTGCAATAATGGAGCATCATAGTATCGAGTTTAACCAGGAGAGAAAAAACAATGCAGACAGACAAAAGGCAGGGAAGAAAAGACAAAAGAAAATTTAAGAGCTTGTAGTGAGGGCGGATAAAACGTAGGAGATACGGCATTACTACGCTACTTTACTTTGTTTTGTTCACGGGAAACCTAAATTCATAGACCATAAAAACGGACCATGTTGTCTAATAATCCTTTCCCCTTCAACAACACAAGAGCAATGTAGCGATAATAATAAAAACATGGAAAATCCGTTACAATCATGAATCACCAGTCCATAAAGGTTCGTTAGGTGTTTATCACAAGATAATGTTGCATACGCACACTATCTCGTCTCGACTCTTTCTAACTGAAGTGCTGCAGTTTCGGAGGATAACAAAACTTGAATAGAGAAATATAGGGGCTAGGAATAGAATACAAAAAGCTCGTCTATTAACTTTACGCATAAAATGAGTTAGCACGGAAGTAATGGAGTGTACATATGTAAGTCAAACGGTAAAAAATAGTAAGGCACAACGCTGCCGGTGATGGTGGTAGCCCAGTCATTTCAACGGTGGCCAGTCTTGCATTCTTCGTGGTGTATGAATGTATAGTCTGCACTGCATCTTTTGCAGGTTTTTCAACGTGCTCAATATGTACATTACTTTCGATTATCACATTTTTAGATCATCTGTGTGCCTTTCCAAGTAAGTTGGACATGGAAAGTGCATAGCAGCATGTACAAATGTAACGTGTAACCAACATCTAATATGTATGCATGTTGAATTTTCATACATCTCATATTTACTTACCCGAATCGATATTCAATGCCAGGAGGGCAACGACACCCACCAACGCTTTGAGGAAACCCATATTACAGGGTTTGGATATCATTTTGTTGACTTTTCTTGAAATTCGTTTATACTAATTTTTCGTCACCACACACAAAACAAAACACTGATGTATCGAAATTGGCACAATGTCACACAAATTGTGTGGTAGTATGCAAGCAAAAAGCAAACTCTCTGAGGAATGCGTTTGCTTGAGAAAATACGGGGAATACGAATATGCGTTGACTTTTAGGAAGCACAGCGAGTCAGCTGGTTCCTCCAATAACGGTGACGGTTATACAATACCTCCGCGAAGATAATGAGGATGATGGCTGTAATAAAATACACACATAGAAAAACACTGATTACATTTATGAAGCATGCACGCATCACATTCTATACAAACACATATATAACACATCCGCATAAACATCCTTCCAAGCGTGATGAGATCAGGAATAAAAAACGATGACTATTCAAAAAAAATAAGATGACGATGACACATCCGAAGTAGCTTTATAAACAAAGTATGCACTAAAGTGGCATACAAACTTTAATCGTTTCACAAATGACAAATCATCATCAAAAACGCACATGTACGCATTTACAATCGAGGTTTCATAAACCGCAAGAGACACAACAAAGTTTTGGCACGAGATAATGACTGCAATGCCAACTGAATATACGATTCAGTAATGCTGATTTACTTTTATATTTGATGATATTACACTTATTGTAAAAGGAACTTCACGTTGGAAAAAACCTAACGTGATTAACTTAGGATACAAATCTCACGCACTTTCACTGATTGATGATGTATACTAATGATGAGTAGAAAACATTGGAATATAAAATTAATCTCTGTTTTTAAACATTTGCACAATCCTGGAGATAACCACTACACTGATTTTAAACTCATTTATCGCGGCTTATCATCCAAACGCTTTGATTGCTTTGCGAATGCTTACTAAAGATAACCTGCAAAATAAACACCATAACATTTTCCAATGGAACCGATTTAAATACTTACTCTGAGATAAGTAGAGGTTGAAATTTTACGATGATGAGATGTATAATACAAAACACTGTACAACACTATGACACAAGCACTTAAAACTAGATGGTTGAGACTAGAGAGAAAGTAGATGATTTATTTATACACACTAAAGTGGAAGAAAAAACTGGAAAGTTGATTGACTTTAAGTGAAAATGAGTATCTTTTCCTTCCGTCGTTTCCAAAGAAGACGACTTGACGTGGTAGAAGGCTGCAGACGCAACCACGTTCCCAATCCAGCACTGAAAAAATAAACAAAACATCAGTCAATTTTTGAAGTACAAAGATGAATCACACATTCAAAAATGGGGCGAGCAAGTCTAAACAATCCGAAATCTTCTCAAAATTGAAAATGGTTTCGAAGAATATGTATATTTTGCAAAGACTCTGATGTTTCCTTAATGTTTCCTACAATTATATTAATTTTAAAATGCCAAGAAAATGACTTTGACAGATGCAATATGCTCCCAATGGTTTCCTTCCACATTATCCTCCTCCATCCTGCCTACATCCATTCATTGTTTGACCCGTTGATTCAAAAACAGGAAATTGCCAAATTTTTATTTTCCTGTACCATGTAAATGTATCCCATTCACATTTTTACGGGTTTTGTCTGACGGACATCAGCCCAACCCACAATTATCATTGAGCAACAGTAATTACACCGTTTCATGGGATTCTTTCCTCATAAAGTCCCATAAATGGCGATTACCACTTTACCATTATCATCTTTTCTCCCAAAGAAAATCAGTAAATTGATGAAGAAACTCTTTTTGTCCATGCGTACATTACTTTGGCAAGTTGGCATAAAAAATAATGTTATTTGTGATGTGTGTCTGGCTGACACACGCACTAACGCGCATGCTTTTTCGGTTTCACAAGCACCTAATCATATAGGTAATTTTCCTTCATCCTTGCAATCATGAAGCATAAAATCATAAACCATGATGCATGAGATAGCTTTCATCGGAATTTCGGCAGTTTCTTCATAAATGCATTATGTCGAGTTAGTTGGCAGATTCAAGGCATATTGACATGTTGGTCGTTTCAGAGGTGTGTGAAATAGGCATAATAAATCATTTTCCTAAAATGGCTTTCATTGTTGTGGTGTGGTAGACATTGCTCATTTCGCTGCAAAGCATAATCTCTTCTGAGGTCTCCGTACCACCAAACAACTCGCGCTTTGTATATTTTGAGCTTGTCCGCTCGTCCCTGATTGACGGCAACAGTGTATTAGGCTTTTGGTGGATTAACTTAGGTAGTCGTACACACCACGTGTTTAAATGCCTACCTACTTTACTTGTTAACGCGCGACAATAAATAACACTGAATGCTAATTTTCCCTTTACAAAGCAAGCTTGTTTCTGTGTTCTCTTTGATATGTGTAATCGCTTTTTCTCAAATTATTTTACTAGCCAGTTTGGCTGCCACCACCCTAAAACAGATTTGTAACAGCGATAGAATGAATGTTGCTCAAGTAGTCACCAGGTCATCAACTGCTGTGCCGTGATGATGATCCTACACACTCAAGTAAAACATTTGTCGTCTCCCACCTCGATTTACAATAAATATAATCATTTACAATATTTCTATTGCATCTTCTCTTATGCGTGCTATTATTTCTGCCTTTATTTAGGAGAGAGGGGGCAATTATTGCAAATAGGATAAAGAATATAGACAAGAGAGTGAATTTGCAAAATAGGATGAAGTGCGCATGTATGTACTACATCACATCACGTCAAATTTCAGAACAACAACACAACCAACACGTTTCAAAAAAGAGAAGATTGCCATCAGCAAATAATTTTCTAGCTTGTTTCATGACTTCCAATCGCCAAAAATGGAGACCAAGCAAAAAAATGAGATTCTCAATGAGATGCGTTTGACGTTATACACACTGTGACTATTGGTTATAATATTATTTCAACGATGATGATCAGAGGATCCTTGTGATGTATTCAGAGCTCGCACATTTTTGCTTTATAGTTTCAAAGTGAGTGACATTAATAGGAAATGCTGATTAAAACGAATGTGGGTGGCGGTAGGATGTTTTGGTGCATGGGTACATAATTACAATGATGATCGTTTACAGCGAGGATGATCACGATGACGGAGGAGGATAGAATATGACTGAAAGAATGGCTTAATGAAAAAAAGAGAATTGAATAGGAGCACACTTGAGTCTAATTTGGTTTTGAAAAATGAAAGTTCATTAGTTGCCGTTATTTAACAAGCAACTTTGAACGTGCTTGCCAAAATGATTAGCACTTTTTTACACATTTTGTTTTGAAAGCCTACCCTAAGCTTTTCACTATATATCACCAAACAGAACTCATATTGCTTTAATCACAAACGAAGGTCACACAAATAGAACTTTTTTGAGTTCACTCACATTATAGCTGGTTAGAAATACTCCACGGATGATGTTCACTATTCCTTTGGTTGTTGAAAGGAAGCACTGTACAAGTGAAGAGAAAAGATAGGAAACCGCAGATTTAGTATCTGCGGTTTTTCTGTGTAAAACTGATTTCCGTTGAGGAATCACTTGCAGAACAAACGCTCTGAGATCTTTACCGACGAAACCGGAAGAAATTATTTTCTCCTGTAATAAGAACACAAAACAATTTGTTGTAACAATACTGGATTAACGAATGCAAATAGTGCAAATGTTCATGCGCACACACTTTTATAACAAGACTAGAAACAAAAGCTCTACAAAGTAGTTTAGCCGATAATTGGAAAAACAAAAATGCTTCAAAACTTGAAATAGAAAACCGGTAAAAGAACTAAAAGAGAAAACAAAAAGTTGCAACATTCATAAACTAAAATATTAATTTTTCTTTCTTATGTCAAACGGAAAATGTTTGTCACGTGTTGAATCATTTATTTTGAAAACCGAATTTCTTCACTGTCACTTTCACAAAGAAAGTGTTTATGCACTACTTTGTTTCCTTAAGCTTGGCGTTTGTTGACAGCGCTGCGTTCACGCTTTTGCATTAATGTGCACCGCTGCACCGCGCCGGATAACCGGATACACACTTTCAAAACGCAACAACTTGCCAATTTGACAACCACACAAGCCTTCACACAGCTATTTGCCTTCTTTGTGTTAAACAAAAGAAAACTCGGCTAACATGCAAAAAAGCCGGACATTCTGAGTAGTAAGCCACAAGTAGATAAAAATGCTCTGCATAATATTATTCATGAACAATAATGCACAAAAGAATTAAAAGGACGATTCATCTCACCTGGTCGAACCCACGATGAAGACTGAGTGTGGATTTTTAAAGAGATTCTTTCACACACGCAGGCAGACACACAATCCATGGATCTCCATAAAAAAGCATCATACAGAAAAGCACACACAGAATGTCTCAAATCTCACTCTGTTCACATTTTCTACCATGCAATGCCTGCATTTTCATGTAACTTGGCAAGTACGTAGGCTTCCCTTTACCAAAAACACTTACACACGAGACAAGTCAAGATCCATAGGCATATAAAAAATTGTGTGTGTCATGCATTCCTTATACGCAACGCTGCTATATAACCCATAATAAATTCATTCATCTTCATCTAATAGAAAAAACTTCTTTCAAGATTATTATAGCATGTACCCTGAAATGCCTGTTTACTGCCTATAAGATCAACATGCATCCTCCATCCATTGCATCTTTCTACAGAGCTTATAGTGGAACCCGGAGTGGTTTGCCTTTGGTTTGTTGCCCCCGTGCTGTATAAAAACAAGATCCATATAACCAGAGGGAGTCTTACTATTATGTTTAGTAAGTACATCCAAAAGATACATTTCCAGCATGTAGAAAACTTTAGCAAGAAGCGTCATTATTATGGAAGGGTTTTTGTTTGTTTGTGACTAAGCTTAAGGGAAAGAATATATAGAGTGCATTGAATGAAGTTTGCATGCAACATGAATATCCAGAGAGAGCTGATATATTTTTGGATTTTGGATACGGCTTTGCTTACTCACTCACCCTTCTCGGCTTACTCTATTCCAGCCTAAGAACATGTACATTTTATACCGAATGCCAGATGTCCAACAAAGGCAACATTTTCTGTGTTTCAATTCAAGTTATCTTTGTCAGATAGCTTGTTATAAGTTAGCAGGAAAGTTTTGAAAAAGTGTACAAATAAGCATGAGGGGAAAAATTTTCATAGGAAATGAGACTCGATCTATATGTCTGCAAGTAAATAGTAGAGTTAGGGTCGGGTGTTTGGGACAGCATAATAATTGTAATCTGCCTTTTGCATATTATACATACACACTTTCCATGCATTTGACGAATGATAAAAAATATTGCATTTTTGGTAAGGCACATGCAAGTTTATTTTATAGCTTTGTTACTGTACTTGGCTTGGCATTGACATAAAATGGTATATAAGCAGAGATGGTTAATGAGTCAACCAAAATATGTTGCCATTTTTTCAAAGAAATACATTTCTGCGATCTTACTTGTAAGTCCAATCAAGCCTACAAAATGCGAACGTGCAAAAATGCCAGCAAATGATAAATGAGTCATATCATATCCTAGAACTAAACGCAATATGCAGTTGATGAACAGAAATTGTATAGTAATTTTATAGCTGCTCTGAATCAGGGTCTTAAAATTCGAAATTTTACAAACCAACTGCAGATTCGCAATCCTTGTCAAAAACTTACCTAAAATCATGTGCTACACAGCATAGGTCCTTTAATAAAAAATTTCGAAATCGCTGTGACCTCTGACCCAGAGTTGACATATTGATCTGAAATTCATTAGGGTTCTATGCAGACTCCTTTAGATCTTTATTCCAAGTGTGGCTGTAATCGGTGCTAGCAATGCAGAGAAAAACGCATGCAACCGGACGGCCGGCCGGCAGGAATAAAACTATTAAGTATCTGCGATACTTCATAAAAATGCGTGCTGGAGGGATTTGGTTTTCTGCTTTTATCTTTACGGACATCTGACTAGAAAGCAGCTGATGCACAGAAAAAGTGCACAGAGCTTTTTGACAGCTTTTGCTTTTGTGCTCGTTGCAAGTGGGATTTATGTTGACAGTTATCTTCCGGACAGTTATCTTAGTTAATTGTTTTGTACCGGGCATTTATCTCACTTGGACAGTTATCACAAGACAAAAATGAGCTTCTTACCAATTCCAAAGGAGATGTTGGAGGCTGTGCCGAATTTCAATCCGATGGGATCCATGAGACGATTACAGTCCGTTATTGAAATGGTAATTTAATTTTAATTTAAACAAGATTTAATGCGGTGATACTAATAATGAAGCAATGAAGCATTTTCTGAGAACCAGAACCCCAAGATGAACTATGTAATTTGGCTAAAGTGACACTCTTGTTCGTGTTTTATTTGCACTTCAGGTCTACTTGGATGATGACGAAGAAGACTTTGAGGTTTCAATGGATGACTTGGCCAATGGGAGTGTCTCATGGAGTTCATACAATTCTAGAATTAAAAGTAAGTCTTGTTATTACCACATAAATTTCTGTTGGCAGTTTGTACATTTTATAAAATTTAATTTAATGTTCTGTTCTTTTCATAGCCGAGGCTGCAGAGTTGGCCAAAACGAAAAATCCTAATGATTCATTCAAAGTTGAGGGAGACCTTGCTGCTGTGAAATTGCGCACATTCAAATTTGCGGACATGAAAGTTGAGCCGGGTGACGATGAAAATGACTGTACTGTATTGTTTATCAGTGAAAGCAAGCCTAATACGCCAAGAAAAACGGAGAACCCGTGTAGGCCAGTTAGTAAACACTTTGTAGCTGGTGCACAATCACACAAATCACACTACCTGAAGGTATTTTACCGAATTTTACCTTATAGCAAATAACTAGGCAAATGCATACTTATCTTGTTCTTGTTTTCAATTTCAGATGCCTATGCCTATTGATCCAATTCGTTCCCACAAGGAAAACCCTGACACTTTAATTTTAAAACCATTGAGAATAAATACGTCAGAAAATAGGAATACTTCAGTTAAGCAAAACCATAATCCGTTTACATTTTCAGTACAAACTTCCAGACAGAAATGTAATTGGATAACAGATATTGTATTTAAATGTAACTCGATAAAATGACACTATTGACAGTATTTATATAACGTATGGTAATATGCATGATTTAATAATTTTCAAAATGAAAATCAATAAGTTTTGTAATTCAGTACCTAACTTTATACAGGTTTATTAAGGAAATAAAGCGTTCGGTCAAACATAATGTATAAAGCCCTAGTATGTTTAAAACTTCTCTGTTATATTATTCGGTAACGTCAGTATAATGGTCGTGGTCGTATGTATCATCGTCCCGTCTGTCATCTAGATCAAACTCGTTTGTAAGTCGGTATTGCAATTTCCCGTGAGGTACTACCATTACTGAACTTTTCTGTTTGGCTTTAGTTTTCGCAACTTGGGCTTCCGGAACTGCAAATTTCATTGCACACAAATCTCCCTTTAAAGATGTTATGTAGTTTGCTACATCAGTTCCGTCCAGTTTTTGCAGGGTACCAATCTGACTTATGATTTGTTTTGTGTAATCCCCTCTATACGACGCGGGGTTACCCGTTAAAGTTAGCTCCTTTATTCCGTTGGTTGTTAGACAGTTAATATCTGTTAGCGTCTGTATTTTTATTTTCATAAATTATTTCACACTTAAAATGTTTGTCAATTACATGTACTATTTAAAGAGAAAGGCTAGTTTGCAAACCTGAATTCTATTGTAGCCCAAATGTAAGGCAGCCAAATTGTTTAAATGAGGCAGACGTGGTAAACACGCTATTCTGTTGTGCTCCAAGTGCAAATATTTTAAACATTTGCATCCAACAAAGGTATTGAATGGAATATCTTTGATTTGATTGTGATCCAGAACAATTGCTTGCACTGATGATAATTTATCCAAACCCTTGAAACTTGTTATTTGATTGCAATTTAACATTAACGTTTGTAAACGCGGAAGGCAATGTAAATGCAGATCGTTTAGCCCAGATAAACCTGTTTACAAGTTTTTACGATAAAGCACACACTCACAAAGTTTTTTAAAAAGCGGCTATCGTTTTTGATAATCCTTACTATTATGTGACATGATAAGCACTTCCAAACGTGGAAAGACTTTGGGTGGATCTGGTTTAGCTGATTGTCCACCTCTCGGACTATATGGCGGGGATTCCCTGTCCCGGAAAGTACTGGAAGACGACCCTTTACTTTCTCCTTTACTACCTTGTTTTTTCTTCTTCCCGGTCGAACCACTGACGCTGGAAATGCATGACTTATTTTTCTGAAATTGTGCCCTAGATTCTGCCGTATGAGCATAACATTTTGGACATGGAAAGGCTCCCAGAGATTTGATGGAGTTGTAACTGACACATAGCACTCGTAGGCTGAAAGAAACGGACAATCATTCCTAAAGATTTTTGTGCTCAGAAATACAACCTATAAAACTCTACAATGCGTGGGTATACTTTGGAAGCGACGTAATGCCAGAAAATGTTGACAAGTGATTGCCAGTCAGGTCAAGGCTCATTAGTTTTGGAACTGCACTAGATGGTAAATTGACCCTGGATAAACCACAATGGGGAAGTGAGAGCTCGGTCAGAGAACTCCAATCACGTTGCCCCAAATTGAATTCTAACCATTCCGTGTTTAAAGTTCCTCCTATTAGAGTCAAGGAATACGAATTAACATCCGAGAAGCAATTGACTATCTTATCTTACTTTCGATTTTCAAGTATCATTTCTTGGAAAGCGTACCCATGTGGTTAACTATCTCCTCACTTCTCCAATTTGCCACTGGTACTCCATCAAGCATCTTTCATTGATAATATATAAGTCATTTAGTATGTGGTAGGGGTAAACATATAATAGCATAAATCAGTTCTGCTTGTTGAACTACCTGAATCTTGGGAATGTATCGAATGACGTAGTTTCCATAATCCGGATGGGAAGATAATGGCGTTCTCATTGCCTCTAAATGTTGCAAGTGCAGTAAATGTCTTAGCGGTGCAAGAATATACGTGCTACACGGAAGTGGATTTCCACTCAAATGCAAATGCGTCAACGCTGGACAGGCAAACTGAATCATGTCCAGTTCCTGGAGATGGTTGTTGCTTATATTCAGAATATGCAAGTTGGGAAAGATGTTATCTTTGAGCCAATCCAAACTCGTGATACAATTCTCCTGTAGATTCAGTTTAACAACGGCTGCCCTCCACTCGGATGTCCTCATGAAATTAGCCACGCCAAGCGCGGTAGACGACAGATAGTTATCAGAAAGATCCAGGGAAATGGCGCTAATGGCATATCCTTCTGGAAACGGAGGAGTTCTTGGAAGCATGTCCAGATTTGTAAGACACTTTCCCTTAAAGTCTTTGTATGTAAACGAGCGTCCTTGAACCCAGGAGTCAGACAAAATTGCATGCGAAAAGCCAGCTTCGATGTCCACGTCTGAGGAAGAGAGAAAGCAGTTGTGTGACATTTTGGGGGATGTGGCGAATGGGGAGGACCAAATATCCACGCGATGGAGCAATGGCAAGGCTTGACTAACCAGTAGCGGAATATGAGCGTAATCTCGAACGTCCTTGAAGAGTTAAAGACACGATTAGATTGCAACGAGAAATCGAGTATGACACAACCCAATGGTTTCATTACCTGGAACGGATTTGGTAAAATTTCCAGCGTGATGAGTCTTGGGGTAGCCCAAGTCAATGTGGAAATACTGGAGTGCAGAAATCTCAAGTAATTCCAGCTAGCCTTCAATTCAATCAAATGAGGCAGTTTATGAAGCCCTGATAGTGTTGTCAGGTTGTTGTGACTCAGGTTAAGACGCCTGAGATTATTCATTCCCTCCAACCCAACCGTAAGACCTAGACCATTTCCGGACAAATCTAGTGTGGTTACTGTATGCGCCACATCCTGTCCAAGAAACTTGGAAATGCGAAGCAGGTCTACGCTAGCCCTTAACCTGGTCAATGTTTTCTGATGCTGTTCCACCAGATCCTTTTCCGTGGTTTCATCTCTTTGAATTATGATAAGCAAACGCCATGTTACATTAAAACTTGCTTGTTTTGGCCAAAGTACTTAAAATTCATATTTTACGCACTTCACAGGGAGTGGATCTTGAACCAACTTGGTTATTGCCGTTAGGTCGGCCTTCATTCCATGTCCACATTTGTGTAGATAATACGGCTGAAGTCTTCGGCCTTGTGGTTTACTAATGCTAGCACCTACCGGTGGCGTCTTTGTGATAGCCTCCAAATAAAGGTTCTCTACGCCCTTTTTCATATCAAAGTCATCGGTAATCCCTTTGACCCAAATTGCATCTTTATCATTCTTTTGCAAACAAATATTTGGGTTTGAAAATTATTGACATAATTCGTGCAGTCATAGAGCAGAGAAATTTTCCAATGTAATGTCAATTTTGACTTACATAACTGTGCGATATGCTAATAATGTATGCTGGGGAGTACGACAATGGTCTGGACACGCCAAAGGTAAGACAGTCGTAACTGTGCTGGAAATATTACAAATTGGAAGATTATACAAATCATAATTCAGAAGTACAACAGAAAGATGCTAGGAATTGTACAAGCAAAACTAACTTTTCTGCACTTTTCGTTGGACATGGGTACCGTGATTAGGCACTCTTCAAGAACCTTCATGACCACAACCACAGAGAACGGATTTGCGCCAACATCATTTGTCCTCGGAGCACGTGTGCTTCCCGAACTTCGTGCTTTACCAGTGGTAGAGCTATTATTGTTGTTATCCGAGGCAGAATGGTTATGTGGATCAGAGAATTTTATGGCTTCAATTGCATTCCACAAGCAGTTAGTGAATCGAATGTTCTAAAAGTATAATTTGGCTGGTGCATGACAAAATATGGAATAGTACACGTAGACATTCTTTTGCTACCATACTTGATAATTTTCAGATTTATCTGTTAGCAGTCGGTACAGGTACAAAACCGCGTTATTCTCCACTTGGTTATCACACATGAGGAACATGAAACACGGGTGTGACCTCTCCGGAAGGCCCGGTACAGATTCGGGAAACGGGAACATGGGATCAGGGGGTCTGTACCCTGGATCCGTGTAAGTTGGCACGAATTTGTATTGAGAAAATGGTGGAATCATTGGATGACTGGACATTGTGGGAGGATCAATAGGTGGGCTATCCGGGGGAGGAGGAATGAACGGGGGCTCACTGCCTTGTGAAAAGTAAGCATTGTAAGTCTTTTCCACTCCCAATTCTGCTCCTTTGTCGCGAATCACGGCTATAGTCTCTACCTTTAATACCGTATCCTCGGGCCACGGTTTCGAACACGACAATGCGCTGACAAGTTGGTGAATTGTGGCCCTGATAGTATCCACGTCTTTGGAAGCAGCCAAGTCCAAAACGGAATGTGCTATATAGCCTTGAATACTTCCGTACGATTGGAATTCTATCCATTTCAGCCATTCTTCTATCTAAGGAATAATGCATGTATTGTGAAAGACCAAGAGCAAATATTTTAAGCTAAAATACTTGAGTGTATACGCACGAACCTCTTGTTCCCATCTATTGATGTGAATTACTGTTTCAAAACGCTCAATAGTTACCACCGCCCACATTCGCAAATCTGCAATTCTCCTATGAACCTGTGCGCAAGTAAAATTTGTGACAGATTCACTACAATTGTCAAATATTTCGGGGTAAAGTGATACTTTTGTAAAAACCTGTTGAAAAATTAAACCTTTTGCATCTCTTCTTTTACAAGAGTCTTGTTTCTGGCAAACGCTGGTGTATTGGATAATTGGTAGTCTGTCTGCATATGAGAAAAAAAGTAAGTCATTGTAGGAAATTCAAGTGTTTAAAAGAAATCAGAACGGCAACTGGTTTCACCTGTGCCACAAACGTCAGCAAATTCATGATTCTCTCTCCAATCGTTTCCAGTTGCTTATAAACTGAGGCTATTGTAGAATTCCGTAACGCAACGTGATTGGATTTGGAAGCAACGGAATTACTGTAGTAGTACAGACACCTGTCTTTGATGTACTCCTAAAAGTTGGAATATTTAATGTTTGGATTGATATTGATATATGATTGACTTCCATTTTTTGGGAAAAGCCGCCACTTCTTGGCTTTACATTTTACCTGAGTAATCTTAACTTCATCTTCAGTAATCTTTTTTCCATTGAGCACACCTATATTCTTTATTGCGCTCACAATCATGGGCCGACTGTCACACAAACAAGCTACGGGACATTTTCCATACATTGCGTCAATTAGCACCAAATCCCTAAGTTTGGGACATGCATTTGCATCCTTAATATCTTGAATTGTACAAAGCGGATTGCCAGCCACGTTAAGATGTTCCAGGGACATGCATTTAAAAAGGGATTCAGCAGACAAGCAGGAAATTTCATTGTTGGCAACATTGAGTTCTTGCAAGCTTGGTAGGCCGTGGTTCAAAAACTACAGAAATCGTCACAACATCGGTAAATAAATATAGTAATTACAACCGAAAATATTTTTTTTAAATTACTAACACTCAAAGACGTTAGTTTGTTTCCTGAAAGCCATAGAATTTTCAGACTGTCTAAATGAAGTGGATCAACCCTTTCTAGCGAGCAACCAAACGCGTACAGTCTTTGCAAATGCTGAAGCCCTTGCAACTCGTTTTTACGCAATTCCTGTAATAAAACTCAAATAGATAAGTCCCATCCTACTACATGTGGAAGTCACATTATGGATAATCGAGTGTAATATCGTACCCGGATCGTACAATTGGTAACCCATGCTTCCAACAAACGCTTGAAATTATTAATTCCATGAAAGCTTTCCAAGGGATGGCCAATCAAGCACAGCTTTTTCACTAAAAGTGGGTTGACCGAAGAAAACTTGCTAGCAATTTTCTCCTGAATAGCTTCCTTGGAGGCTAGTCTTACTTTACTGCTTTCTCTTTTACGACTCGGCATGGAGTTTGTAGCTTCATTGCTGACGCTTTTAGTTGCACTAATGTTAATATTATTATTGATAGAATCTAAACTGTTTTTATTAATATTCCCATCTTCGTCCGAAAGCACTTGGTAAAAGTTTCCAAAGTTTGTAAAATCTCCAAAAAAGATTTCTATGCTTCGACCTGCCCCGGTGAGGGATGTATTTGAAATCGAGTTGGAGTTGGCCTTGTTAGAATTAGAACCTGACTTTATTCGCTTTTTGCTGGTACTTGTTTCACTTTCCCCCTCGCCGCCCTCCTCATTTTCTTCTTCGTCTTTCTTTCTTGTACCCACTTGGTCTTCAGCAATTTTCTCGTCCGGAGCAGACACGACAGATGCTACCTCAGAAATTATTGTTGCTTTTGAATCCGAAGTTTTCGGACGAGCCAACTCATTGTCAGTATCTTTCGCCTCGTTCTCGTCCCTTTCGTCTGATTTCTCCGAATCCAGTGTGGAGTCCGAGTCGTCATCATCATTTGTTTCTTCTTCCTCGGTTTTTTCCTCCGCATTTTCACTTTCCGCAGTGGAATCAGGAACAGTTTCCTCATCTGAGCTTTTTCTTTGCACCCTACGAAAAGGTTTGTGAAACCTTAGTCGAGTAGGACGTGTGGGCTTTTCCACACTTCCGGTTATTATATCGTTGTTATTTTTGTCCTTTCCACTTGCATTGTTGTCAGTCACCTTTCCAGTACTCGACTGCTTTTGAGCTGCGGAGCCTTGTTCAGCGCCGAATATGTGACGTAGCATGATTGACAAAGATGGTTATTTTTAACTAGTATATATTTGCGAGCCTGTTGATATTCCATAAAACGGGGATTTAACTTTTGTAGTGGTGTGTATCTGCTATATCGCTTTCCTATGGACTACAGTACAGAAAAATGGATATCACTCCGGGGTGGCCAATAAACACATAAAGACATAACTGGTGTTGCTTTTTCGACCCCTGTTTGCATCACTTTTAACCTAATTCTTGTGCGACATGTATTTCCCAAGGTTGCATTGTGTTTCATAACAGCTATGCTAAATGAAATATTTATTGCATGCGCTATATGTGTACTAAAGTTACGATGGCATCTTTATGGGACCTTACTATATGGATCAATATGGTACTACGCAGATTGAAAAGAGGTGATGAGGCGACTTTTATTGTGATACAATTTTTTAGAATGAATATTGTCTGCATTTTTGTTATTTCATTCTTCATTGTCAGCTTCGTCATCTTCTTCAGCGTCCTCCCCCTCTTCATCTTCTTCCTCTTCGTCTTCATCCGCCGCTGGTCGAGACGCTGACTTTGCTGCGGAGGCAGAAGGTTGTGCTGTAGCTTGCGCCGTTGCCGACGCCCCTTGTCCTGACGGTTGTGCCGTTACCGCTTCAATTTCTTTTTGACTTACTCCTTGACCCTCGCCTGCTTTTGTGGGGTCGTCTGCTGGAACTTGCATGGTTTGCATGGACTGCTTGATAATTTCTTTCATTTCGTCAAAGTATATAGGCCTTTCTGACCACGCCTTTACTTCCGCATCCTCGTCTTCTTGTTCACTATCCACGCGACCGGTAACGTGCACAATGGGCTTGAATGGACCACCTTGCGGTGGAGGCTTTTGACCTTGGGTCCACAACTGTGGCTTCTTTGGAATGGCATTGCCATCAATTTCCACCATTTTGCGGACTTCCAACATACCCTTCTCGAACAGAAGCTCGGTCACCCGATGTTCCAGTGCTTTCATACACATGCAAATGTTGTGGGGACCCATGCCGTTCTGATTTCCAAGAAGAGCTACAATGGGCGCGTTGGAACAACCTGCCAGTGTAAACGCTTCATCCAAAAGATTTCCAAATTCTTCAAGAGCCTTGTCTGCTGCGCTCCATTCCTTCAATGTGATATCTAATTTCTTGGTAGCTTCTTCAAGTCTTTTGTCGTAGTCCGCCAGAGTTTGCTCTTGTTGCTTTGCAGTTTCTTTGGATTGTTGCGACAACATTTCAATTTCGTCCTTGATTTTACCTATATCTTCTTGAAGACAATTTGTCTGGAAAACACATAAGCCATTGTTATAACTAATTGCTTTAATTTTAGTTATAAAAATGTGGGGATGCTTGTTATTAATATACTTCGTGATTAAGGTCCGTAATAAATTTGAACATGGCATAATTTTTGTGCTCCTCTTCCAGATAAGCATTTACAAGACTGTCAATATCCCTGGACTTGGCCATACTTAAAATTGCCTTAAAGCTTCTCTTATAAGCAGCAAGGAGCGCATCCAGTTCATTAATTTTTCCTCTATTTTTCCTATCAAGTCGCTGCGCAGTATTTTCCAATAAATCCCTGTCTTTGTTTTTGATTGCCAGAAATTCATGAATTTTAGAGTCGTGGTGAAGCACTCGCTGAAACTCTTTGATTTCCAGAACATGCTGTTTGGAATCTTTATCGTTACGTTCTCTTAGAATGTTAATTTTGTTTATCCAGTCGTCCCTCTGATCGTACGCAGAAGTAGCTTCGTAAACCACCTCACCCATCCTCTGCTTAATTTTTCCAGACACCTTTTTGATGTGCAACATTCTCCGATAAAAGCTACCACGGAGTTTAAGCATCATGTTAATTTCCGCTTTCAACTCCTTGTTCTGCGACACCAAAGTGTCCGTCTGTGTAGTCACGTGATACAGCTTGTCCTCGAGAATTCTTTTCCTATGGTCTGCCTGGGGAACTGTCATGCTTTGTCCGTACAACGCTTGGACCTTCAACCGCTGCTCCACAAGACGCTGAGTAATTCTATCCACGTTTGCCTCCATTTCCGCAATGCTTAGTAGACAGGCAGTAATATCCGCCTTATACTTTTCATACCTTTCCAAAGCTTCAAGAATTGTGTTGATGCTCTGCTTATCTCTAGCCCTGTAAGCGCGACATCGTGCATTCTTCAAATCTGTTTGCAGATCCTCTTTCTCGTCCCGAAGCCTTTCAAGGAGACGGCCTTGTTTGGAAAGTTTCCCAGAGGCACCCGCAATTGCATGCCGAGCATCCTCCATTAATCGGTACTGCCTATGCAACTTTTTAAATTCTTCTCGTACTAACGTTTCAAAGTCTACTTCGGGATCTTCTGTCACCGCGTCGCGATCCCGCATTGATTTTTTCTTTCGCTTTTGCTCCATTGGTGAAGGAGGACGTTCCTCTTCGCCAGGTACCCCTTCTCCTGGTGGTGCTTCTCCCCCTTCACCTGCAGCTTCAGCTTCACCTTCGCCTTCGGCAGGAGGATTTTCACCATCTTGATTTGCCCCGGTGGTGGTTGCCTCGTCCAACGCCGTTTCACCAACAGATCCTGATATGGGATCATCCGTGGCCAATTCTGGCATGTCTGTCTCTTCCCCTTCCCCATCTGTCTGGAACGTAGTATCATCAGCTTCCTCGCTAGTCATTTTCCTCTTAAATTGTGTTAAAAATTACAAATTAACAAAACGTACCCGTGCGACTGGGTGGGTTTTTAGTAGGTTTTGTTTTAGTATTTGTCGGTGTGAAGAATTTTACAAAATTTTTGCACGAAACATCCGTGTCTGTTGGTATACAAAATATGCTGCGCAGGTCACTTTCTGTGAACTGTGCAAATTATTCGAAATTTGAAATCTGCTTTTAGCATGGCCTAATTTTTAATTGTGATAATGCAGTAACATACTTGTACTATGGAAATATGTATTATTTTGAAAGACAGAGCGCCCATATTGTGTTCTATGGATTGTGATGGCTTCAATTAAGCTACAGGTTATTTGGACGTAGAAAAGGTATGGTAAATGTTTCGTAGATTCGGTATGCACCAATGTACTACTTATTCCCATTGTGGTTTTACAAAGGTGACGGTCAATTTTTGGTATTTCGTTTTCTGTCTCTAAAACTTAAACTTGCTAGGAGGTTCTTCAGTGCACAGGCAAACGAAGGTGAAATGTGCAAAATTTTCTCACAAAACATTAAACACACTATTTTAATACCAACAATAAATATTACATTATGTTCATCAGTTTACAAATATATTTTGTATACATATGTACCACTTTTATTTTATAAAAAACTATTGCAAACTGCAATTATAAAAACTGATAAATGTATTAAAATATCATACTTCATAATCATCACGATTTTGGACATTATCTTCACCTTTATTCCAACTTCTTATAATATGTCAATCTTTTTGTATTAATCCTTTTGCATCTCCCTTTTTAATTTCCTGTACATTTAAAACCACAACATATTACAATATTTGCAAAGTGACACACAGTATATTTTTTATTAAAATGTTTTCTTTGTATACCGAACGCAGATCTTCTTGCGTTTTTCTCTCGATTCTTCGAATATCTTCAAGCGTGAGACCATGCCAGTTATCAATCTGACAAAACACTTGGCGATGAAAAACAGTAAAAAGTCTCCTTTCTGCTTTGGCAATCTTATTTTCCACAATGGATTGGAGACCAAACCACTACAACACATTTTTATTCAAGTTGTTAATATTTCATTGCATATCTTAAATAGTAAACTGAAGTATATCAAATTCGTAGTAAGCTACCTTGAATTTAATCGTTACAAGTTTGTAGCACGTCATGCAGGGTTGAGCCTAATTTGAAGAACGAAACGTTAATTTAAAATATGAAGAACCAATTATTTTCAAAGTTTTAACGCAAACGATTTTCTAACCGTATTCATCCAACCAGGTTTCAGTGGACCCCGGCCCGTCTTTGTGGATTTAAACTTAGCTGGATCCTCTTCCAGTTTGTAGTCTGCTTGAAGCTCAGCAGCTATGTCAATAACTATGACCTCCCTTTGTTCCAATTTATCCGGCGGAAGCTGGTGTACATTTTCTTGCTCTCCTCGACCGGGCAAATGAAGGGATTCGATTTTTATTTCGAAGTCGTCTCCCATGTACTCATTCTATTTTAGCGGTACATTTATCAAATCACAAGGTTGACAGGAACAAAGAAGTAGAAACGTTTGTTAAATTTTTCAAAATGGCTTACGTGAATAACCGTTCTGCAATAAGGATACGCGTTCCATGCCTCTTCTAAGCCTACCAAGGCAGACTGCGGTAATAAAGTTCTAACAATGCCATTCACCTTCCTATTTATGAATGAAATGAATATATTTTTGAAAACGTTCATGCTTGGATTTTCAAGTATAAAATTAAGATTTGATGATGTACTTTTTCCCTATGTAGAGCTTTTTTGTATACTGGCCCTCTGAATAACGCCCATTAAAAAGAGGAGTACCAGAAAATGGTTCGTTTACTAACACTTCGACCCCGTCGCCTCCACCAGTTTCCTCTTTACTTAATTCCGCGACTGTGAAAAGCTGGCCTATTTGGTACTGCAATATTTAACAAATCAGTTTGGAAGTAGTTAATATACCTATGTCATGCTGAATACCGCTCAATGTCTGTGTTCTTGGGGTAACGTACCTCCTCTACAGTTAAAGGCATCACTACACGACTGCATTTAAGGTAAAATAAAAAGATTCAGTGAACTTCACAATTATCAGTGGTACACTTTAAAGGATAATACACTTACAATTCTTTTATTACAACCATTCTGGCAAATTTGTTGATTCCTCCTAAGCGATTGAAATGTCAAATGGTTTGGAAATGTCAAGCTAGCAATGGAATAAAAAGTAGCTAGCTTTTTAGCCTCTTTTTGATCTCCTTATTTTCTTTCGCAGTCATCACTTTTTCGAAATGCACTTTAGGTTAGGCTAACTGCGTTGATAACATGATATGTAAATTGCAAACAGTTTTATTCAAAAAATGATTTTCAAGTCCATTTGATGAATGTTAGCAGTTAGTGATATTATTCTTAGAGGAAGTCACTATGGAGTGTGCAATGCCTCAGTGCGTCAACCGCTTCAACAATGGAGACTACTGACTACCATCTGTGTTCAAAATTACTTTCAGGCTATGCAAAAGAACCTCATTTGGCTATGCTGCGGTTTTTTTGTGAGAAATGATTTTTCAACATAAGACGTTTTAAAAAATTATCAAGGCTGGCTTTGGTTTTATTGTATGTTCAATGTTGCCAAACTAGATGTTATTCGTACATGAATATTTCGTGAATTGAACGTGGGGTAGCTTCGCATCACACTACAACTGAATACCGAAGACATAAAACCATAATCTACTCTATACTGAAAAGAAACAGTAGAATAAATCATAAACATGGTTTACATCAGTTCGACTTGCATGAATAATGGGAAAAATGTGTCATTATTTTCTTAACTATCTTTTCTTAGGCTATCAAATCATTAAAATAACAAAAGAGCGCTGTAAAATCTAAAATTATTGCAGAAAAATGCATTCTATTCGTTTTCAAAAATATAGGTTTTTCCTCCAAACAGGAAAAGGTTTCACAAAAATGTTTCACTTTTTCTCACAATCTTTGATTCATGGTTCTGCATTTGAGGTCTTGAATATGACGAACTGGCATGTGCGTAATGACTGAACAAAACTACATCACAAAATCCTCCAATCTGAATTGAAGGGAAAATCGAAAAAATTGCGTACATTTTTTGTGTGACTTTTAATTTAATTTTATTTTAAAATTTCTTGTGCTTGATTAAGTAATGATTGATTACTGTAGTACGTGTGTAGTAAATTATTTAGAGAAGACTGAAATGAGCAATGAGTTAGTAAAATGTTAGTATTTCTTATGTATTTTATACGAAGTACAACGTTTCTTGGAGTTTGATTGGGAGTATGTATATTAGATAACTTCTAGTAATTAAATTAAGGGAGATAGCAAAAATTAATATAGACTACTGACCACATTTTTGTTATTAAACTAATAAAAAAATTGAAATCTTTGTAATTAAATTATTAAATAATTATTATTTACGTACAAAAGATAACAAATGGGTTGATGATCTAATCTATTTGTCTTAAAATTAATTTAAACGTACTAAGACGAACTAAAAATTGCGGCATTTTGGATCACTGCTTGTTTTCTAAAGAAATCAGTCTCCACCAAAGACTTTAAATTATTTCCAGGAGATTTTAAAAAATCATTTAATTAATTAATACAAATCATACTATGAATTTGTCGCGTTTAAAATATCTTTAAATACATATTGGTTTACATAAATAAATTATACACTATTTGTATAATGATCACATGCAACTTACTTATTATTTGAGAAAAAATCTTTTTAATGACAATATATTTACTGAAGAGGAAGACCGTTAATGTCAAATACAACTTACTCAAGTCTAGACTTTAGATAATATATACCTTTGATGAACTCAAGTAGGGTTGCGCGCATTATTTTCAAAAATACTTTGTTACTTTAACTTACAACATAATAATGTATTTGATAAGTTCAACAGTTAAGGTCATATCACGTATCTATTTATTTTTAGGGATTTATAATCAGATGAGTACTTTATGTATTAGTATTGTTAGTTTTTTTCTGTGACTATATAACGACAAGTTGACATACGTTTTGATTTGGTATACTGACTGATAAGTAACTGGTATTGTTATCTTGCTTGTATCGAAACTACAAACAAGAAAGGAAGCTGTTTCAAGTTCTTCAAGGTAGGTAAGGGTTTGGCAATTGTCAGGATAAGGATCAAAACAAATTGTACCAACGTTTTTACCCTAAAAATCTAGGTATTTTACAGTTTAAAAATTATTGGAATCTCGTTATTTGAAAAATAAAAAACTAGACTAAAACGTTACTGCGTCTACCCAAAATGTGACTGTCTTTATGCAAAAACACAGATTGTGTTTAGAATATATATACGATTTGTATAATATATTTATCTAAAGTTTACAAAATATGGAAGAAATGTCATTTTTAATTTTATCAGTTTTCTGGAATTAGTGATGATATTGCTAAAAACTAATATTTCACATCTCCGTCAACATAATTTCTTCTCAGTAGTAGTCATCAACCATGTGAGTATACTTATTATTAATCCGCTGCTTGACATTTGACTCCGTGGTTAATCTTGCCTGCACAGACCAGTCAGTGATTTCATAAGTGTTATAACCTTTTGGAATGTACTGTAGGCACCCCGTTTTGGACAGTTGGCTAGTTTGATACATGTCGATATCGTCATCCTTATTGGCTTGAATCCACTCTCCCTTGTAGAACTGTAGCCGGTCCTGCACCTTTTCGAACAGCTTTTGCGTATCCTGAGTCGCATTTGTGGTTTCCACATTCCCGTTGTTCCATTGTGCGTCTTGCAGTTGCAAAAATATATTGTTGCTTGATTTGACCAACAATTTCTTGTAACGGTGGCGGAAGAACTGGATGTCACTCTGAAATACCACCAGTGCTACTAGTGCATTTGCAAGATCAAATTTGTGGGGTTCCTGCTGCTGGGGAAATGAAAAGTGGTCTGTCCAATAGAATGAGTAGTAGTACAGGCGCTTGTGTTTAGGCAGTCGCAATACCCCACCAACACGCTTGGAAGTTGCGTCCACGGCAAGGATCATGGAGTCAGTTTCATCCTCCTCGCACTGATATCTTTTGCGCAGCTTGTTGTTCGGAATCACTTTGAGAACCTCATCATCAACTGGGCTCTCACTGAACAGGGTGCGCCATGCAAATATCGCAATGACGCCACCAATGATTAAGGCGCCCCAGACGAAATCGTCTTGGTTAATGGTTTGAGTGGACGTTAATGCCATAGTGTACTATTGTGCGTTGAAAATATATCTACAAAGTAGAGAATTTCATATTTAAGCTGGGCTGGATGCAAGGATTCAATTTTCAAAAACGCTGTACTTTTAAAGGAGAGAGAATGCATACCTTTAAAATGAGGACATGTAATAGAAGTAGCAAATGAGCGTTGCCCCCAATAAACTTTTATAAGCACCAAAAGGTTTTAATTTTAAATGCACTTTCAAATAAGACACTTTCAAATGAAAAATCTGGTACAGAACGATAATAATTTCTCTAACTCACTAATAATATTTTTTGAAATATGAGTAACTTTTTCAGGTATATGGAGAGAATTTTCCACATGACTTGATCGAATCTCGGAGAAAATTCATTGATTTCGTTGCGTTGTTGTGATTGTGTAATAATTATTTTATGGTTAGGCACAAAATGGCTTTTTGGATACTACCATGATATATTTTGGCTACATTGCACAAATATTTTCCTGTCCTTTGTCGTGTGGCACGAAGGACTTGACTACTGTGACAAAATATTCAAGTGTAATTGAAAGGTAAATTCTTCTTTTTTTGGAAATGAATGGTTTTGTTATCGCAAGCAATAAATCAGCTTTTTGCAGTGCCACGAGCCATTATGTTATAATAGCGGAAAAAGGAAGAAAAAATGTGAAAGCAATAATAAAATACAATAACAGGCTCACACACAAAAGCCAAAAATTATAGCGCGGCGAAAATAGTTGCTTCTATAAAATAAGTAGTTTTGCAGAAAAGCTGCTGGCAACAGCAGCAGTCGTGCCGTATGAAGCTATTTTATTCTGCAGAGAATACAGCAGTTTCTGCAGTGGCAGCAAAAGCGGCAGCCAGCAGGAGGAAATCGAATTGGCACTGTGGAAAAAAGCACAAAATAATTTCCCCATGTCCTAATGTCGCCGTTGTGTTTTCTTGTTCGTTGAAAACGCAAACGGGCAGCTGCCGTGTGAGGGATGAGAATGGAAAAGAAACTCATTTTTGGATATTAGGCATGTTGGCGTGTGTACATGAGGAAAATCTGTGTTCCAAAACATTCCAAACATAAGTTCCATTCCATGTTCCAAACGTGTTCTTTTGCTCAAGCACAAGTCAAGATGAGAGAAAAGGAAAATAATGTTGGGCTATGTACTAGTGTTGTTGTAGGGTTTTCTGTTTTGATCAGGCAGGTTGATCATGATGATGATGGAAATGGAGTCGACCTTCTTTTTATCTGGAAGCTGTGTTCCACCGATGCCACGACGAAAGCTGCCGAGTAACGGTGGAATAAAAGTATGTGGAATGGGGTATGCTGTTCCAAAACCGAAAAGACATTTTTGTGACAAATTTTAGTCGAGGAAGGAAACTCGTAATAGTGCTTAATTACAGGCAATTAGAGTAAAAGCATGGTCATATAATTTGTCTCCGAGCTGAGTATGATGAAAGCTTTGAAAAATCTTTTTTGGGTGGTTTATGCAGCTTTGTTGCATGACCCACTCTTGCTTGGAGCGACAACTAATGGAATGAAGTGCAAGGAAAGCGATTTCGAGTTTACAGCAAAGCTATTACCTAAACATCTATGAAAAGTCTACAATCAGTTCATTTCAAACTTTGACTGTGAAAATTGTGCATACTGAAAACACTAAAAGTTGGCACTGATAATACATTTAATACATTCCTTTAGGTAGCATCTATGTAACATCTTACTTAATACCAGAAGAAACTCTCACCATCCTATTGCAAAGTTGTAATACATAATTTAGGTAGCTCAATATGTTTTAGTGCTGCATATACTATGTTTCAACGATAACAATGACTTGACAGAGTACGCAGCAACAATGTAACAACAATCTAAACTAGATTGCATACATGGTATATACACCAGTGGTTAAGCACACCTTTTTATACGCGTTCTCTTGATCGAGTAGAAGGTCTGGGGCAAAGCTAACGCAACGGCGAACACACGATTTCTTCATTTTTACTATCCTTAATGCATTATATTCCTCTGCATATAGCGTAATGTATAAGAAAAAAGTTTTCTTGACTGAAATATTTCGACGTCGCAAAATTGGCGTTTTAACCAAAATGTCTCCCATCGATAAACAGATTGTGAGTTTTTGAAAGCACTGTAGTTTTCTTAATTCAATGAACTATGTCTTTATCTAAAATAAAGTTATGTGGTCATCTAAGATATAATATTTAAATGCAAAACAATTATGCACCCATTTCTAGCTTTTCAGAGCAAAAGAGCCCCTATGTATATATACGACTTTTGTGGTCCCATTTAGATGGAAGCGTTTTATTGAGTACACGTTCAGACTACAGATCTCTGTATTCTCACGACTACAGAGGTCGTAGGCTCCGTGTTCCCAGCAGACTGAGCATTTCTCTGTTTCAGATCATAGAAACCGTTCGTTCCTATTAGGTTACCCGATGGCCGTCTCTGGCGCTGCCTCGCGGAAACCGTTCTAAATCAAATCTTAGCTAATTCCTTAGCGTTTTCAAATCTCCGCTTCCAGATACCGGCGCTGACTAAGTAGACAGTATGCCTTTTTTTGCAAAAAGAAATTCTAAAATGCATTAGTTTTTGCTTAACCAGCATGTCATTTCAATTCAAATCCAAATGTAGCTAATTTCTGATATAGCTTAGATGATTCCCCTCTATCCTCTTGTAAATCTTCATGCACTTTTATGTATCTTCTATACACTTTTCTAGATTTCAATTTTTTCTATTTTTGGTAAACGGATTATTCATCTTTAATCATTTTTCTTTCGTAAAAATATTCATTGCCAATTTTCCGAACCTAAACTTTATATCAGACTATTTTTGGAATAAACGCAACTTCCAGCATAAAACTTGGTTTTATAGGAAAAGAATTTGGCATTCGCATACCAGAGCGGATGATTTAGATAATAAATTTTAGATTTAGATTCTAGTCATGTATCAATGTCACCATCATCATTTTCTTTATTTTTGCCACTTTGTATGGTATCCAAATATTCTGCATTTTCCACATTTTTTATATGTTTATAATAGCATAATGCACTGTTATGGGCTATTTCTTGGGATAAAGTGTATATTTTCCATGAAATATTTATTTATTTATGTACTTAGACTTCTTATCAGATATTATTATGGCTCTTGACTAAAAGTGAAAACATTTTATGATGTGAAGGTACATTTAGCGTGACTCTACTTAAGATACATAGCATTTTTTAGCTTTCCTGTTTCTGCTTTTTAAAGCACTTTACTCTATCATGTTGCGAGATCTCCACTGATAATAATATGACGATGATATATTACGCAGTAGACACAGCTAGTAATGTGGTTCAAAGAAAATGCTAGAGAGCAATCAAAGGAATGTAATTCCCCACAGTCGGACTCGTCCGTGAGGTAGTAAGATGAGTCCTCTTGCAACAAGATGATGGATCAGAAGAATGTTATCGTGGCCTTCGATGAGGAGACCCCCTCCCTCTCCCCCCATCAACATAGCTAGTGCTCTATTTTGTCTTGCTGCTAGCTCTACTCCTCTATGACGGTTATGTGCATGTGGTACATTTCCAGCATCAACACCACCACCACCTCCTCCTCCCTCACGTTGAGAACGAGAAGCAGCATCCATAGATCTCGCGGATGTTGTAGTTGTGGTGGTGTTCCTGGTGGCACTATGGAGCTTTCTCAGCACTTCTCCCAGAAGCCAAAAGAAGCTGCCAACACAACTTGTTGTCACTAAGAACCAGAGTGAGCTGGGAACCAACAACGACAAAGTCGAGCTGCTTAGAGAGTCGTCATTTCGGAAGAAATGGTGAGAAATTGTACTGCTGCTGCCTGATGAATATTGCACAGTTTTCTGGATGGTTTTGTAGAATTGTGTCCCTAGAGGACCACCAACCAAAAGACCACCAAATAGGAGGCAGCACTCACATTTCCAGTTCCAATTAAGCATGATGTTGGGATGGGTAATGCGGGAAAATGACGTGAAACAGTAATCAGGGTTGTTGGTTTGAGTTAAACAAAGGAGGTATTTTTAGAAAGACATGTTTTCCTCGTCTTTTTTACTAATAATTCATTTTCCAAAAACTTTCCTTGCGTCACCTTGAACAGCACAATTAACGATGTAAGAATGGATACTTTTTCATATCATTTTGTGTACCAGTAAGTAATTCAACGGGTGTGCGTGGGTAGATGAAAGCTATCCGAGTAAGTAATAGTGAAAACAAAAGCTATTTTAAATGTCAACGTGGGTGTTTTTTCAGGGAATTAGTATGTATGTAGTATTAGTATGTTGACTGGTTTTACCATTCATTCAATTCCAGAAAATTAAGCGCAAATTCTGTTCACTGGAAGGGGGAAAGGGGAAGATACAGAAAGATGAAGGGATGTAAAGTTTCCAGCAAAATTGCGCCTGAATGCGCTCCTCCTCTAGTCCAATATGCTTTTGATGATGATCCTTTTATCCATTTGTTTTCTATTCTCACCAAAACTGTTACAAGAGCATCCCACGCGTTACGTTTGGTATTATTAAGGCTTATAATAAATGTGTGGAAATGCTGGAAATGAGCAAAAAATAGTCTGCTTGTGAAAGAGTCAACAAATGTTCGATTTGTTCTAAAAATACAGTTAAAGGGTTTCCCTTCTCAAAACGTCAATGCAGCAGCAGGTGGTAAATCCCATTATTGTTTTCGGATTTCAGATCCCTTTACACAGATTTGTGCTTTCCTCTCAAGCTGAAAATCTCATGCTGTAACACGTAAGAGCTTTTCTCAAGAGATCCATTCTAAATTTAATTCACTTGTAGTCTTGTATGGAAATCAATAAAAATGCTCCCAATATTTTTATGTCGAAAACTACCTTTTAAATTTGTATTAGCTTGTATGGAAACTTTTTAATAACATATAATATTCAACCTTTTAATGGCCACCTGGATTTTGGAACCATTTGTGGTTTATCCTTACAATGCACACCTATATTTTAGGCATTGGTAAACATAACACGTATTATGTCCCCCTTGTTCAATACGTGCCAAGTGTTTGTGTATCTCCCAACGTATGTTACCGTTATAATATTATAACCAAATAGCTAAAATGCTTTGTGTCTAGCTCGGAAACCCGAATGTAAGTGCCAATGACAAGTGACAGAAAGGTAAGAAAATTATTGATAAAAGGAATGCACTAAGAAAAGGATGGCCAATAGCTACATAGTAGTAAAATGTTTTTCACGTTTAAACTATCCAGGTTGAAATTTCTTGGCAATACTACACACACCTCATATGTTATCGAACATTACTGGTATTCCTTCATAGTACACAGCAAAGTGATATTGATGATGATGACTGTGAAGGTGTTTAGTAAGGGCATTTTTGAACGGCAATATTTTAATATTTTTCCTTCAAGTTACTGTGCAGTACCCCTTTAATAAATTCCTACTTTCACCACTGCACTGCATATTAGTCACATATCTGAGTTGTATAATTAAGCTACAGTCATAAAGTAAAAGAAACATGTCTGGCAGTGACAACGACTACCAGTTCATATATTACGCATAATGAAAATACATAGCATAATTTAAGGAAGCAAATAAGGAAGCCAAGTATGGTTGAAATTCTCTGCATTTCCATTTTTCCTTGTACATGTTGACTATTTTAATTTCAAGCAGTAGAGCGTACTTGTGACACTTTCTTAATTGATATAACAGCTTGAGCTAACTAAGAGGTCTATAAAAACTATATTTATAAGCTGTCACGAGCAAAACATTTCTGCATGAACATATAAAAAATGTGAGCACTTGTAATGTGCCGAGCTTGGAATTTAATCTCCCCTTAAACATCATTTCAACATGATCTTAAACATCACATTCCATTCAACTAATGACTTCTTATCATTTTATAGCTTCCTTTGTAATAAACTTGCGTTACTTTTGATATTTCAGAGTTTAAACGCTGAGACCATGGAAGCTTAGATATCCAGCTTATTTTCTTATTCATCTACGATTGTAAAATTACAGTAATCTGTCCAGGTTTTATGTTATGTCATCATGAAGCCTCAATCATTTTGCACATTAAGCTATAACTAATTTCCAGCTAGGCATACGTATTGTGGCCCTAAAGCGTAGCTTAGTTTGTCTCTCCTTTCCCCTACAACTCACGCTGTCGACTTGGCTGGCTTGCCGAGTGGATGATGATGATGATCGGCATTGCCGCAGCCACACCAACCCACACTTCTAAACCAGACGAGTAGCGGAGCGGACGGCTCTGCCAACTTCAAGCCACCACCACACTCTTTCCTACCTTTTACCAATTTCTGTGTAGAGTCTATTTCGGAAAATAAAGTAAACCCGGTATTCGGGGAGTGTCATTGTAAAACAGTTGGTCTCGTCAAGTCGGTTCATTTTGTCTGGTGGCATTACTCTTCTTCTTCACCCTCATCACCTTCTTCATTCCCACTTTATGGATTAGGATCCGATAGCCCGACCTAAGCCCATAAAATTTGGTGGAGATGCAGTTCGTTCCCTTATCCTCCATCGCTGCCGCTGGAAAACCGGAGTTTCATCTTTAACCTTCTTCTAAAATTGGTACCACGGTGGAAACACCGTGCTTAACATAATATTAATCTTTCTGGTTAACTAATTGATTTTTTTTGCTGGATTTTGTGTGATTTTTCCTGGTGTTTAGGAAGTGTGAACGGTAGTAGTTGTGGTAGTGGTGCAAGTGACCACCACCTCGACTAAAAATAGTTTTTCGTAGACCCCCCTCTTTAAAAAGTGCTCAATTAGGGAAAATAAACTCCTCTTTCTGTCCCCCAGAGATTTTAACCTCTGTTAGTGGTTAAATTGCTGATTTTTTCCCCATTTTTTCCCCGTTTTTGTTAGTTTTTCCCCAATCCCACCGTGTCCATTGACAACTAGTAGCAAGTTGGGCTACACGTAAATTTTCCCCAAAATTTTTAGTTTTCTGTATAAATTAAAAAATATGAGTTCCTCCACCTCCCCCTCCACCGATTATTACCTTCAGTATAGGCTAATTGATGCCACTCATATGCAAGTTATAGTTTTTCAGAAAACCACAGTAAATTCGGTAGTTTCGGGTTACCACCCCGTTTATGTTAGAAGTCTAGAGTTAGTAAATGGGGAGTGGGTGCAAACTTCTCTAGTCACTCTAGATGAGCAAGGAAATGTGGTTAACAATTAAATACGAGTTTTAATGGTGGTTTTAAGGTTTTAAATGGTTTAATGCCCACCTGGTGTGAAAAATTGAATAATTTCTTGAAAATTTAAGCGTGTGGTTGAACAAATTAATTTATTATCGTTACAACCCAACAGCTCAAGCCCAAGTTACCTGTCAATCCTCTTCCCCCTCCCACTGGCCTTCTGGAAACCTTACCTGTGAAGAATCCCCCTGAACCTGACCCTTAGCCAACATGTCGCAGAACGGAGATAACGAAAACGCAGGAGCACGTGAGAATCGAAATCAAAATGTTAATAATCCTAATGCTGCTATGAACCCTATGCTTAACGCTGTCCCTTTTAATTTACCTGATGCCTTGAGATTAATTAGACCCTATTCTGGTAGAACTGATGTCAATGAGTGGTTAGTTCGTTTCGAAAGTGATGTGCAGGCTTTCCAAATCTCTTTAAAATATGCTGTCATGTCCCTAGATCGTTTCTTTAGAGATGATGCTGAGAATTGGTGGATAAGCGTTTCACAGAATTTCGAGATAGATGTTAATCAGGATGAGAATCATTTTGTAGTTTTGTGGAATAGGATTAAGGTTGAGATGCAGACATTTTTCGACCATTCCACTCTACAGGCTATCCACAAGCAGGAAAACAAGGGTGTTAGATTCCAAGTTGGTGATGATCCACAGAATTATGTCACTAGGAAATTAGCTATTCTCAGACAGATAGATAAGAACATGAATGTAGAACGGAAAATAGAGCAGTTACGTAAGGGTGTTCCTACCAATTTGCAGTTACAATTCTCGTCTCAGAAAATAGATTCGGTTTCTGA